>CM064873.1:28712681-29912681 GCA_032719365.1 Prinsepia uniflora
GATGAATAGGGTAGGCCTGGACGATGAGAATGGTGAAGAAAGGAGGTGAAATGGTGGCCGGACGGCGGAGAATGGTTCTCGCCGGTCCAAGTTGCAGCGGCCGGTTCAGTACAGGTTGCGGGTGACACTGTAGCTGGCACGTGAGGGCCACGCGCAGCCACTTTGGGCGGCGCGTGGGGGCGCGTGGGGCTGATTCCGGCGAAGGACAGGCAACCGATAGAACTTCTTTTCGGAGTGACCTTGGTGGAAAAATTTCCCTTGGTGGAAAAATGACCTCGCATTTCCCACCAAATCCAAAATCATACACGACTTCTTGTGTCCAATTACCCTAAGCCAAACATGGGTCCACCAACCAATACACACTCAACGTACTGGTAGCAACAATCATCATCTGCCACGGCAGGAAATAAGAAGTCAACTCCAAAGACTTCGGAATACCAATCACCGATGGGGAAACGAGCACTCCTCTCGTCTCCCAATCACAACTCTCCCCGAATCGGGAGTTCCAACCATGTTGGAAACAGACATGCTCCCAATGAGATGTCAAGTCCAACCACTGGACTGCCCAAGTCCTTACCTCACTTGGACCACCACGTGTCCAAAATCAATTCATTACTCGGACCTCACGTCCGCCAATAATCATGTATGCACACCCCCGATTCCGAACGGAAATTTCCTCAACTCTGCCTGGATGTGCATACCAAACTGCCTTCGCCTCACATCACAACCTAAACAGGTTCAATCCTCAGGTTCCAAGTGATTCGCAATCACAAAATCCCACATCAATACCACGAATGGTTTCCCCGACTTTTCCAATTTCAATAATTTCCTTGTACGTCCTAGGGATATAAGAAGTATACCATCATACCAATCTCGGAGTTGACAACAACTCCCCAAATCCACTGATTCTCATGACGTAGGGAACATCATCCCAAATTTCCCCAAATTTTCAATCAAACCTTTTGATCCATTCATCACTTGTCATCATAAATCTGTTAGGACTTATCCCAACACGACACAACTTCCTCTGGATCCCATCCAGTCCAAGACTCAACCACCACTGAGTCGCAGATACCAATCATCTCTTCATCATGACAGAGTCACACCCCAACTGGTGGCTCATCGTCATCCCAATTACTGTCACCAGCACCAGCGCGAGTACCAGCACCAACGCACCATCATCAACACTAGTATCAACACATAGGCATCCATACTAGTATTGGCATAAAGGCACCAACATACCAACATCCATACATAGCACACGAACATCCATGCTAGCACACAATGTGCAAAGTTGTTACCTTGGATCTCCGTTCATTCCGAACGACGATCCCGTAACACCACTCGTACCCCACGACTATGGGTACCTCCAATTTGACCACTGGCACATCAGGATAATGGACGTTCCCTGAACATCCCCTGATCCCCAAGTGTGAAAGCCACACAAAATACCCTCGATAGCCAGTCATCTCGACACAACTGTCGACCAACAGTCATCGTTGTCAAGATCCGTATCCACACATCACACCAATATTCGATCCAACACGGGATTCCATATTTCTTACCCGTATCCGTAGATCGAAACCCATAAGACTCACTAGAGTCATCCACATGGTCATCCACGACCTCAGCCGCTCGTCGCAGCACAAGTTCTCACTTAAGGTTCACCTTTCGGTCCATCAATTATAAATTAGGGTTCCAAGATCACACCCTAGGGTTCCACCGAACCCAACTGCCTTCTGCAGTAAAATCCACAACCTAACCGACCCCGCGGTCCTGACATCGTATAGACGTCCAATCCAATCCAAATGTCAACTCAACGTGGGTTCCATCGTGGGTTCCACCACGAAGGTCATCGGCTAACCCTGATGCACCCACACCCCGTACATTAGCCAACACTACCAGGGTCCATAATTTAGACCAATACTCAACTGAGTTTCGCATTTCCATAACATTATTCAAATTGGGGTTCCCTGAACCCGGCTGTGCCCAGTGGCACAACAATCCATAATCACATGACCGAACCGACGTACCTTGGTATGTGAGTCGCAGATGACAGGACTGAACTTCTTTTCGGAGTGAAGTCCATATGGTTTGTGACTTGGTTGAGTAGGTTTCCGATGTGGTCGGATTTTGTCAACCTTTGACGTGTGGATATTGGGATTGGCTTCCCTATGAAGTCAATCGAGTGTTTTGGACAGGCAACCGATAGATTCGGTTATGTTACGTCTTGATGGACGTAAACGAGATTTTGGGTTTTGGAATCGAATTTCTGGGTGACGATTCAGGATTCGATTGCGAAGCTCAAAAATGGATTACTGGATTTGGGTGCGGAATGATTATTCCAATGCTAGCTTACGGAATAATGATTTCGGATTCGGATTTGGACATGGAATAAAATATGATGTTTGGGTTCGGATTCGGGATTTCTTACAAAATTGCGGATTCGGATTCGGAATTGGAACTGGATGACGGGTGGAGTTCGCTTTGTCTCCGGTTGGTTTGGGCAAAGGTACTTCATTATTGGAACGTGTCTGGCTATGACCTGGGTGGTTGTAGGTGGATTGTTGGATTGATGTACGTACATGGTACGTTATACGAGGATTGATACTGGTTAGGCTGTTTGGTGCCTAAATGGCGATACATGGGATGTACCAGTGGTGTGTGATTAAACGTGTTGATAATCGGCTTGGTTCTGATAGCATTTGTTTGGCTGTATTGTGGACTGGACATTGGATACTGTGCGCTGGGCAGATTGATCTTGTCGGGTTCAGTGATTTTATGAGCAGGTGCTCTTGGCCATGGTTGGCTAGTGGAACCTTGGTATTGATATGTGTGATCACTGCTGGGCTGGTATTCAATGTGTTCCAGTTACACCACTTGTTTGTGTAAGTTGACGGTATACGTACACTCAGGATGAGTGAGTTGGTGGTCTGAGTAACCACGAGTAGCCTTGTGTGACTTGATCAAACCGTGATTTCCCAGCGTCTTGGTTCACTGAGGGAGTCGGCGATTATGGACATTGAGATTTAGTTATGTCGCAGGAATGGGCTTGCCCTGCGAATTGAGATCATGTGGTTGATCTTGCGCTGCATCGAGAGTGATGTAGTGCGTGGCGTTGTCACTGACTGGCTGATGGTTGGGGCTTTATCAGGGTGGTAAAGTTTTGTGATGACAGTTTGACTGGTGGTGTCAGCATGGACTGACAAATGAGATTTGGTGACTCCCAACGGGAGCAAATGTAAGGATTTATTGGCAATGGAAGGGAACCGTCTAGCTGAAGGAGTCAGCTAAATGGTTAAGCAATTTTATCGCAAATCAGGTGATTATGTCCACTCGAGGTGGTCGAGTGTTGTTGATTGTGACGTATGACTGTGATGGGATGTCTGGGTACAGACGAGACTGGTGTTGTCCCAGTAAGTGGGTGTACAGGTGTACACATGATATGAGGTCGGAATGTTTTCCACGAGGTGGTTGTGGAATAAGATTGTTGGTAATTTCGAGGACGAAATTCTTTAAGGAGGGAAGGTTGTAACGACCCGTCCCGAATATCGGGATTTAATAATATTTAATTTCGATTCACTAATCTGGGATTAGTTGGGCGATTTCGGACGAATTGTGCAAAATGACCGTTTTGCCCCTAGGCGTGGGCAAAACGTTGACTTTTATTTCGGATGGTCAAATGGACTTTGACCGATGACCGTGACGTAGTTCGGGACGTCACGAGTTCATAGACAGGTGGCACGTTCAATTCCGACGTTCGTGGAAGAAGTTATGATGTACGGAAGTGCAAGGGCATTTTCGTAATTCTGGCATATTAGGGGCCAAATGTTGACTTTTTGACCGGGATGTCCAATGGCCGAGGGCCAAGGACCGTTGCGTAGGTCTCGTCGATACGAATCCAACGACAGGCGGCACGTCGAAAACAGAGTTCGGATGACCAAGTTACGGGTCACGGATGTCTGGGGGCAAAATGGTAATTTGTCAAACGGAGGGCAAAATGGTCTTTTACCATTGAATCTTGCTGCCTGATAGTGACATCTGCCACTTTGTCATCTTCTTTGCCCCAGATAACATGGAATCGTGTATTAAGGGAGACACAATTATTCTTACTTTAGACACTAATTCCCTAAATTGTGCGTTGTCTTAATGATTATCAATTAGCAGCTAATTAACCTCTGTCTCAGCTCCATTGTGCAATTGGGAGACTGAGGAAGCTGAATTGAGTGTGAGGCTCGAGTGACAGTGAGGCCCCTGGGTTAATTTTGAACCGAAAAATCGTGAAAATTGGGGGAATTGCGAATTCGACAATATGAGCGGTGAGGATCACAATTGTGGATTCAATTCGACTTCTGGGATTGATACGAGCATCTCTGCAATGAAAACGACGAGAAATGGTGTCGAATTGTGGAAGAACAGAAGCTTCCATGGCAGCTCAAGGTCGAGCTTGTGTTCAGTGGGTTTGAGGTAAGTAATTCTCAAATTGACCTTGTAGAAATGTCCCTTACACTCTCACGATGCTAACTGAATGAATTAATTTGGAAAACAGGGACGATATCGTGAAACCCGATTTGAAAACCCGTCGAGGATCGATCGAGAGTCGTGAGGATTTAGACCATGATTTGTGTAATTCGATTTACAGAACTTAAATGGTGATTGATTACAAGGGATCAGTTGAAAGAACGGATTGATTTGATGTTGAATTGGGTGAGATTGAACCGGGTCCTATCGCGGGTTTTTCAACCCGTTTACCAGAGAAACGGGCGAGGATGGTGACTGTAGCAGTCACTGTAGCAGGCGCGTGGCTTTCACGCGCAGCCACTCACGGCGGCGCGTGACAGCGCATGGACACGAATCTCGAGGTGAGGTCAACATGACTTTTATCCTATACAATGTAACGAACATTTTAGCGTTGGTTTCGTGTCGATCGGATCCCGTTTCAATATTGTTCGGGATGTCCGAAGGTTTTAAATCGAGTTTAAAAATACTTAAAAATTCGGGAAAATTACGGGACTTGAATAGGATGTTAATGATGAGGTTAGTGATCCTCTATTGTGTTTTGGACAGGATTGGAAGTCCCGGTGATAGTGGTGTGGCCCGGGAAGGCCTATGGCACGCGTATCGAGGCACTCGGTTAAACGGTCTATGAGTGGACATTGGTTTCATAAATTCGATGCATGCATAACTGTTTTATGATTGTTATAATTATGATTAAATGATTTACTTTGGATATCGGTGAATTTAAAATTATTTCACGTATTTCGAGGTGAATTACGTATTTACACGTAAATCGAGGTTTTCTGGATTTGCACCGATTTCCATAAATGTGGTTGGTTATGATTTTATGAAACGGTTACGAACTTGAATAATGTAAAATCGGGCCAGGGGCCCAGTTGAACTATGAAATCGGGCCAGGGGCCCAGTTAACATGTGAATCGGGCCAAAGGCCCAGTTAACTTGTGAAATCGGGCCAGGGGCCTAGTTGATTTCTACATACGATGGCGGGTCGGGGACCCTAAAATGGAATTGAATAAATGTTTTCTGGTTTACATTTTATAAATGTTCACATGCTGGAAACTATAAATGGTTTTGATGATATTTCGGTTATGGCACGTTTCACGGTATTTGGGCATGAGACCCGTTTGATGAAACGTAACGATTGGTTCGGATTTTATCTATGTATACCTATATGTTTTGCATGTGGATATCAATAAAATTTATTTAGTACTGCACTGTATAAATCCTTCCATATTATATTGTCTCCTCCGGATGAGGTACCCCGGAGAGGTCACGGACGTCTAGTACGTCCAGCGTCTATGACGCTAAGCATCGGGGATGCTGTACCCGAACGGGGTTCGGAGATTGAACTCGGAAATTGAGACCCGAGTGGCACGCGTAGCCTTGTGATTGTGACCTTATTGACGTCAGGGGACGTCAGACATCAGGGATGTCGGATTGGAGTGTATAGTGCAGTGGCTAAAATAATGGTTATGGTTTATATTATATGCCTTATGGTTCATATTACTGGATTTATGAAATAACTCTTGGATTTACTTTTGGAAATTGAAACTATGCTTTGGTTTCCGGGCTAAGGCCCTAATGGTTATTTCTAAATAAAAATGGGATTATTGGTTTTGGTGCATGCATATGATTTTACTGAGGGGCATAAATGTCTTATAAATGTTTTAAACAGACTTGTTTATTTTCGTCCACTCACAGCTTTTGTTTTCAATGCCCTTCAGGTTGATTCCGGATACGACTGCAACAGAGACTTGAGCATCGCACACCTCCTCCATCGATCCTTACGCACGCTGGAAGCCCGTTTGGGCAATGGCAATCGGTTATCCCTTGTCTGACGCCTCTTGTCAGACGGGAGCACGTCACATTCCATGGTAATCCCGGGGGGATTGGGATGGGTCGTGTCACTTAGGGGCTGAGTCGAGGGATTTGGTGAGTTGGGTGTGACTCAGTAAGGTCTGAGGAAGAATTTCGATTCGACACCTTGACGGGGGAAGACCTGGGCAGCCGGGAAGGAAAACAAAGGAGTTGGGCCGTCTGGTTTCGAGTTTGAGTCGACGGTGTAGGGGCCGTGTTGAGGTGATTGGAGGAAGGGGATGAATAGGGTAGACCTGGACGATGAGAATGGTGAAGAAAGGAGGTGAAATGGTGGCCGGACGGCGGAGAATGGTTCTCGTCGGTCCAAGTTGCAGCGGCCGGTTCAGTACAGGTTGCGGGTGACACTGTAGCTGGCACGTGAGGGCCACGCGCAGCCACTTTGGGCGGCGCGTGGGGGCGCGTGGTGCTGATTCCGGCGAAGGTGTCAACATGGTTTGTGTTCTAACTGTTCTAACGAGTCTAACGAAAGTGGTTTCGGGTTGTGCGGACGTCGTTTGAGTTTAGTTCCGCGAGGGTGAACGTTTAGGGTCCGGTTCGTTACGATTAGGACCCGGGGATTTTTGAGGGAATTTAGGTGGATCCTCATGGACGTGTTAGTAACGTCATTTGGTGGTTGTTAACAGGATCAGGACTTCCCGAGGAAGTTGAGGAACGTGCTGGACGTTCGGGACACGATTGAGGGCTCGGTACTGTGAGTGGACCCCTTCTCTAAACTCGAGCATGCATAGCTGTTTTCTATAATTGTTTTGTGGTTTTGATTATGATTCTATGTTTATCGAATATGTTTTTTTGGTTTTACATTGTTGCACGTTTTTCGAGAAAGTACGGTATTTGACACGTTTTACGAGAAATGTCGATTTCTGAGTAAAATGCCAGGGTTTTGGGGTTTTTAAAGGATAACTAGATTGATTGCTTATAAAGGGATTTTGGAAACATGATTTGGTGATTAAATGATTTTCGGTTTTAGAATCGGATTTCGAGAGCGGAATTTGGTTTTAAAGTTGAACAGTGGATTTCCGGATTTGGGTTCGAAATGACGGTTCGGGGAGCCGGAAGGGCTTCGGACCAGTGGTTTCGGATTCGGGTTTGGTCATGGATTTAGAAATGGTTTTCAAATGGTTTTGGATTGGATTTGATGGATCTGGTTATTGGGTTTAAAGACCCGGATATTGATTGACGGGGGACGGGCCCGGATTGAGTTTAAAGACTCGGGAGTTTAAAGACTCGGATAGGTCCAGCAGGTTTGATCGGAAAATAATGATTTGATGTTCATGGTTTCTGACATGGTTTTATGATTCACGGGCTGTGATTTCTATAACTGTTTTATAGTGTTTCTGTTTCTTATGATGTGGTTTATGGTAATTTGATTTATAACTGTTTTCTAAAACGGGTTGTGCATGTGGTTTTCAAAACGGAGGGTTAAACTTGGTTTTCTTGTAAATGGTTTTAGAACTTTTCTTTTATTATGGTCCACTCACACCTTCTGTTTTTAATTGCCCTCCAGGTTGTGGAGCTAGCGCGGGGTCTTGACGTCGAGGCAGTGTCCGAGGCATAGAAGTCACGTGAGGGATCCCGGAGTGTTTACATTTTCTTCCGTGTGCCTGTAATTGTTATCGGTTTTTATTTCCTTGTATGTCATACTATGCTCTGTAAACTATAACTTCGGGATTTATTGAGTGCTTTCTCCTGCGTCTGACGGTATTTGGGTCGGGGTGTCAGACGGGAGCAGGATTTACCTCGGGTTTCGGGGTGAAACCGGGGTGGGTCCTGACACTAATTCTAATCCTTTCATCTAACTGTCTAGTATTGATCTGTCCACTCAGAAACTTAAGAAACATATCAAAATGTACCTTCCCAATCAAGCAACCGTGATGCCTAACATCCTCCGTCGTGTTCTCACGATCCCGGCCACCGTTGGCCTTGCTTCCAAGCCTAGTAGACTCGTATAGCCACCAGAAATGTCATAGGATGGTTAGAATCGATCAACACACACTTAAATCCAATTCCCAAACTTTGATCATGAACTTAACCGTTTCGGTTTTCCCTGGCCATCATCCACAACGGTCCACCCCGATAGTCTTATCGTCATCGACTCAGTCCCCTCTCTCACTCTCATTCATACACAAACACCATCAGAAGATAATTGGAAAGGTTTATATAAGGATGGGGTTGAATGGGTTAATGGTTTCTCACGGGTTTTAGGAGGGAAACATAGAAGATGATCGATGATGAAGAAGGTGATAATTGATGATGAAGATGGATGGTGAGGATGAGAGATAGTTGATGGGATGAAAAGAGGATGAACGGTGAGGGTTGTGAGATAAGTGTGTGAGTGCATTTTAAAACAATTAACAATGGACCAATGGGAAACAAGATCCACAATTTAGGGGTCGTAAGCCATGGGATAAGTGACACTTGTCACTCATCCAAGGGTTTTGGGTTATTTTAATTAATTATTAGACTCTATTATTTTATTATTATTTTAATTGAATTCCCGGGACGTAAGTTCAACCGATCTCGATTTCGTGACCATAACTTCCTCGTTCCACATCTGATTTTGACGTGCCGTTTGTCTACGAACTCATGACGTCCTGATCTACGTCACGATCATCGGTCCTTATATGTTTGACTCCCCAAGTCAAAAGTCAACATTTTACCCAATTCTAGGGGCAAAACCGTCATTTTACAACTTCCGTCCGAATTCTATCAACTAATCAGGGATTAGTCACGTTAATTCATAATTAATTAATATTTAATCTCGATATTCAGGACGGGTTGTTACAATAAAAGTTCTTGGTATTTTCTTGATACAAGCCCTAAGTCCTAGGATTTAAATATGAATTTTTTAAATTTGAAACATACACTTTAAAACTCTTAAAACTTTCATTACTCCTAATGGACCACCACCAAACTTTTGCTTAGGATCCATCTTAATTCCACCAACTAGTAATACATACTTTTGTGATTCCATAAACATTGCTGGGATATTTGACAGGACCCATCCCAATCCCCCCGGGATTAGTGCGGGATGACCCTGCTCCCGTTTGACACGAAGTGTCAGACAAGGGATCTTTCCTACCTTTGCCCTCCCGGGCTATCAGAGTACGCCAGGATCCGAAGGAGGCATGTGATATCTCGGTCTCTGCTATAGTCCACATCCGATGTCAACCTGAAGGGCAGTCAAAACATTAAAAACTGTGAGTGGACAAAACAAAGAGTTTATAAAAACATTTCATAAGACATTTTGTACCCTCCACTAAAAAGCATGCATGCATTCGAAAACCATTTATCCAAAACAACCACATGTGGGACTAAGCCCAAAGCAGATATAAACCAAGGTCGAAAGGACCACAATGAAAACGACCATACGGGCCACTGCCCAAATCCATACGGGACTCGGCCCCAAACCATAAAGAAACCAAGTACACGAGCCATTGCTCAAATCCTGTGCACACCTGTGCACACCACATATCATATATCATATATATAAGTCACACAACCAATCCTGTCACGGTATCCAAAGCTACGCGCGTGCTACCCGGGTCTCAATCCGAGTCATCTCAAAGTCAAGGTCAATGTCCGCAGACCACTGACCCTACCCGAGGTAATAGTAACCATAGCCTTCCTGAGAGTAAGGAACCCAACTGGGGGGTGACTCCACTCAGTCGGTGCTCCGTGACTACTCCGGGGTCCACCCAGGCCAACGACCCCCCCCCCCCCGGAGGAGATAGTAGAACATGTAAAGGAAGGTAGATGAACATATATATACATAACATAATATCCATGCCCGGTTTCCCTGAACCGTCATGATCCATAATATCCATAGCCAAGGTAACATGCCGGTTCCCATAAACCGTCATGTACCGTAATAACATAACCAGGTAACATGCCGGTTCCCATAAACCGTCATGTACCGTAATAACCAACAAGGGTTCATGTCAGTTCCCATAAACCGTCATGAACCACGATACCATAACAAGGGTTCATGCCGGTTCCCATAAACCGTCATGAACCTGGGAATCCATTTAAGGTTCCCTGACCTGAAATCAAAACCGTAAAGTGACTGGGTCTCGTGCCCGAACATAGGACATCAACTGGGCACCTTGCCCGAAATCCGAGGTCATATGCCCAAGACAAAACCAAATGGGTCTCATACCCGAGTTTATCCTTTTGAAATCCAAATCCAGTTCATTAAAACCAATAAAGAAATAAAGACCCGTATAAGCACCGTATAAGGCCGAAACCTCGAAATACGTACTTATACGTACCACATACAAATGCACCCATGGCATCATCAAACAAGTAATAAAACATATAATAAACATTTATGCATGCATCAATTTAGAAAACAAGGTCCACTCACAGACCGTCCGAGCTGCCGCCTCGATTTGCGTGCCATACGGCTCCCCGAGCCGATCACCGTCACCGGGACTCCCAAACCTGTCCAAATCGTAATAGAAGGTTACTAACTACTTAATTAACCTCCCACTAAAGCCCCGTAATTTTCCCGTATTTTTAACTATTTTTAAAACCGAACCTAAACCTTCCGATGCCCCGAAACATATCGAGACGGTGTCCAATCGACACGAAATCAGTCCCAAAATGTTCGTTACATCTAATAGAAGATTTCGTATGTTAGAACCTTCCCCAGATTCCCTGCCACGCGCCCTCACGCGCCGCCTGAAGTGGCTGCGCGTGGGCTTCACGCGCCAGGTACAGTACCTGCTGACGTCATCGCTGACGTCAACATGACGTCATCTGACAGCTGTCAGGTCTGACATGTCAGACTCTTACAAGTGCCATGTGTCATGCTCCCATTGGTCCACGTCACTGTGCTGTCAGTGCCACGTGGCAGTCTGACATGTGCCACGTGTCATCACGACACTGGTCCACGTCTGTGCCACATGTCAGCCCCTGATTGGGCCACGTCACTGACATGTCAATGCCGACTGTGCACTGACATGTGATACGTGTCGGCTGATGAGTGGTCCACGTCACCTGACAATCTGACAGGTGCCACGTCATCATGCCACGTCACCACCGTCAACCTCGCACAGCCGATCCGGGCTGGCCAGTCCGGTTTTTCCTGCAACTTGGACTGGCATAACTGGTCCAGGTCTCCTTCTCCCTCATTTTCGGTCCGTTTGCTTCCATTCCAACTCCTAAATTCCTATTTCTTCATTTCCTATCAATCCTAATTAACTAAACAACCTAAAACCTACGATTCGATTTTTCCCGATCAGCCTACACGGCTGCTCGGCCGTCAACCACCACAAAAACCTTTCTAAAATGTCCCTAGCAACCTAATGGACTCATTAAAACCATTAAAAACTAACCATAACAACGAAAATGGAAACATGGATTAAAATGGGCTAACCGGGTACCCGTTTGGGTTTCTTCTCCTCTCGCCGTCGTAGGCGGCGGTTCAGGCCTCCAGGCTGGCCACCTCAGCTCCCTCGATCTCCCTGGTCCTCTGCCAGGTCATGGGTGATGGTTGGTTGGGTTTGGGTTGCACGGGAATGAGAGAAAATGGTGAGATCGGGTGGGTTGTGTTTGAACGAAGAAAATGAAAATGCACGGTGAAGTGCATGTATGTAATGTGTTGTCCAGTGGATGAGTGACACTTGTCACTCATCCATTGGTTGCTAAAAAGCAACTGGGCCCACTAAAGACAAACTGCACTTTTTGTCTCGTAAAACGTGTCATTGTAAATAGTAACCTGGAACTTCCGTGAACCGTAACTTCGCCGTCGAATGTCCGAATTCGACGTGCCGCCTGTCTACGGATTCGTATCGTCCTTATCTACGTAACGGTATTTGGCCCTCGGCCATCGGACCTCCCGGTCAAAAAGTCAACATTTGACCCCTTTTATCCAAAATTACCAAAATGCCCCTAAACTTCCGAACGTCATAACTCCCTCCTCGAACGTCGGAATTGAACGTGCCACCTGTCTATGAACTCGTGACGTCACGAACTACGTCACGGTCATCGGTCAAAGTCCATTTGACCACCTGAACGAAAAGTCAACATTTTGCCACGATTAGGGGCAAAACGGTCATTTCGCATCGATCGTCCGATTTAGCCTAACTAATCACCGATTAACCTCACTAATCGTAATTAGTCACTAATCTAATCATGAAATTCGAGACGGGTCGTTACATATTTCTAAGCCAAAAAATACCACTAAGAACTCATAATGACCTTAACTAAAGGGCTACCTCCTTAGCCAACTTATGGCATTCGGTTCATAGTTCGATTTCCAAGAACTATCTACCCTCCCTCAGATACCCCAACAAATCATTTACCCAATTTATCCCATACTTATCACCCTAGTGGATTACCTAAAAATGTGTCTCCCCTATTTCACATTAAATATAATCTCCATTAGAGAATTGGCTTCCAATTCATTTTGTAGCCACTATTCTAAACTTTTTTGTCTCATACAGGACCTACGTTCCAGGAAGGTGCTTGGGACGAGAATTGAGTGGGGGAGGGATTTATCCCATACTTATCGCCCTAGCGGATTACTTGAAAATGTGTCTCCCATATTTTACATTAAATATAATCTCCATTAAAAAATTGGCTTCCAATTCATTTTGTAACCACTTTTCTAAACTTTTTTGTGTCATACAACAACGACATACACACATGTTTTGATTTCAAAATGACACAACACTAGCACACGCCTCATTACCTTGCCACTCATCCATCCTTCAATGTGACAGGTGTCAAACAGACAACAATTCCATTTCTGACTCATCAAAATGGGTGAAAAAGACCGTTTTACCCCTAAGGTCCAAAATTACAAAAATACCCCTCAACATTTTAGACCCATAACAATTTCACCCAAACTCCAATTTCGGCATGCGGTCTGTCTACGGAATCAACGCTTCGAAACCTACCCAACCGTCCTTGAAACATGTGCAAAAAGTATTCCAAATAAAAAGTCAATGTTTGACCACTAAAACCAAAGGTTAAAACGTCATTTCCTTTTCAAACTTTCAAAATTAGTTTTTTCCAATTTTCGGGTCGTCACATGTAAACTGGAACAAAAATCCTAAAAAATGAAGAAAAATACAAATGATTCGTTGTCAATCAACCAAAAAATTAATTTTTCCCGAGTTTGAAATTTTTTAAATTATCCTCGTTTGATTCACCGTATTATACTGACTATTTCTGACGGATAGACTGATTATTTAGTCGTGCGTTTTGTGCTCTACCGAATTAAAATGCTGACTATATTATACTGAACGGATTTTATTATAGTAGGTAATATGAAATATTTATATCATAAATATTAATTATGTGTATTATGTATATTTTTATTAAGGATAAACTACATAAAAGTATCCAAATTATAGGCGCGATTTCAAAAGTATCCGAACTATAAAAAGTTTCAATTAAGTATCCCAACTATCAAAACATAACATTTAGGTACCCATCGTTAGTAATCTGTTAAATGTCCAAATGGCATTTATGAGACATTTTTTATGCTAAGTTGGACTCCATGTGGATAAAAAAAATAAATAAAAATTAATAATTGAATTATATTAAAAATAAATAAACCAAAAAATCAAAAAATAAAAATCAAATCGCACCCCAGAGAACAATCCTTTCACCATCTTCTCCGTCCTCTCCAAACCTAGATGCAAAACCCAGTTCGAAAACTTAGTTCCAAAAACCCATATGCATCATTTATTCCAAAAACTCAAACTGTCAATAGGATATTTCAGGGATTGAGATTTCGTTTTGGGAAATAAGGTTAGAAAACTGATTAGAGTGCTCGCTATTGCGACTTGTAAACAGGTTATCCCAATACCGTAATTGTAATGACCCGGACTTTCGGAAAAGGAAAATTTGGAAAATTTGAAGAAAATGACAATTTTACCCCTGAAAATTGGGCGAACGGTTGACTTTTTGCTCGAGCGGTCAAATGGACTTTGACCGATGACGGTGACGTAGTTCGGGACGTTACGAGTTCATAGACAGGTGGCACGTCGGATTCCGACATTCGAGGAGAAAGTTATGATGTTCGGAAGTTCAAGGGTAATTCGGTAATTTGGTTAAAAAGGGGCAATTTGTTGACTTTTCAAACGACATGGACTTTTAACGTAATTCGAAGACCGTTGGGTAGGTCTCGATTCCCGGAGTCCGTAGACAGGCGGCACGCGTCAATCGGAGTTCGGATGACCAAGTTACTTATCTAGAAGCGTGAAGGGAATTTTGGTAAATTATGAAGGAGGGGCAAAATGGGAATTTCCAAGGAGACAATTGATGCTGCCGTGAATGGGTTTTGAGGGAACAGAGACAGAGGGAGAGCACGGGTATGCAATTGTTTAACTGAGGAGGGATTAGTGGCTGGTTGGGCAGAGCACTGAGGGATTGTTTATGCAATTGAGTGGAGCAGAGCATGGGTATACAATGGTGGTTTGGAAACGGGTGCTGTGTTGGTATTTTTAAAATTGAAAAACAGAGGTTGTTTCCCATGCGTGATCGATCTTCCCAAGAACAAATTGAGGGAAACTAATAGCTGAAACTGATTGAAGAGGGGAAGAACAAAGTTCTGAGATGGCGAGAGGAAGGAAATGGAGGAAAATGGTGAGAGGAGAGTTCAAAAACCAGAAACCGTCCTTGGGTAAATTCAAATTCGAATTTTCAGTTTTAGGCCAGCCCAAGTCCAATTAAGGTCAGATTATGCCTTATGGGACCTTAATGAGTCGATCCAAATCAAGAGATGCAAGCTTCGAAGCCCTTGGAGCCATGAACGGACATGGTGAAAATCCAGAAATCGCGAGCTTGTGTTCGTGTAATTGGAGGTAAGTTTTTATGAAATTGATTACAAAGGAATCTTTATAGTTAGCCTACGATGCTCCCTAACTAGTTAATTGGAGAAATCAGTGACTGTTTAATGAGTTGGGACGTTGAACTTTTATTAGGGCTTGAACTAAATCGAGTCAGTTTGAGGAAGTGATGACTGAAATGGATGTTACAGACCTTTAATTAAGTTCATTGCGATGCTAGTTGAAGGTTCAATTGAAGAAAACAAGTTGATATTGGCAGGAATTGAACCGGGTCGAACACGCGGTCGCAGACCCGTTTTACAGAGGAATCGGGTGAGGAAGACAACTGTACAGGTTACTGTAGCAGCGCATGAGGGCGCTTAGGCCCGATTCTCGATGTGAGTTCAACACGACTTTTATCCTATGCAATGTAACGAGCATTTTAGCGTTGGTTTCGAGTTAATCGGAGACCGTTTCGATATTGTTTCGAGGGTCCGAAGATTTATCATACGTTTTAATGAACATTTAATTCCTGGATGGGAAATTAGTATGATGTTATTTGAGTCCTTAGTGACACTAAAGAATGATTTTGGACAGGATTCGACATTTCTGGAAAATGTCGGAAATTACGGAAACGCATGCAATGCGAAAACGAGCGTTATGGACGGTGTCTGAGTGGACTTGCTTTCTAAAATTTAATGCATGCATAACTGTTTCTATGATTTCTATGATTATGATTATGACTGATGACAATTACGATTTTCGTATTTATACATATTTTCAATATGCAATGCGTAATTGCACGTATTTCAAGACTATGGTTCACCTATGCTTTGATGATGGTTTAAGGAATGTTTTATACGGTTTGTGTGTATCATGGTTTTGATGATGTTTTGATTATGATTGTAAGTATGATTTACGGTTTTGGCACGTATTTCAAGAGTGTGGCGGATTTGCACGTTTTATGAGATTTCGAGCATGGTGTGGTTTGACCATGATTTTGGTGATTTGAATTTGGTTCACGGTGATTTGAGTTTGGTATTTAAAATACGATTTGATTTCAAAGATTTAAAACGGATTTTGGGAAAAGCGATTTCGGGCTTGATGCCCAGTTCATAAAAGTGGCTTTGGTGAACGAGATTTCGGGTTTCGGAAACTTGATGATGGATTTCCAGATTTGGGTTCGGGATGATGTTTCCGGATGCCGGCTTACGGAATCATTATTGCGAATTCGGATTTGGGAATGGATGACGGATATGATTGGGGATTTGAATGTGAAATTCGGACATGAGTTCCATTTCGATTAAGTGTGCTCTCAGAATTTGACTTGGGAAATTGGTTTAAGATGGATTCTGGATTTGTTGTGATTTATAAATGGTTTTGGGTTTAAAAGACACGGTACTATTGCTGGATGATGTTTTGGGTTTAAAGACCCGGTTGATTGATGACGGGGGCGGGCCCGGATTGGGTTTAAAGACCCGGATTGAGTTTAAAGATTTGGTTATTTGGATATCCCCCGAGGCCTATTGATTATGCTTGAGTTTAACGTCGTGTTTTTACGAGTATCAAGTTGCCCTTTAACTTGTCAATGATATAAATGAACGGAAATGAATATGTTATGGCTATAAAGATGATCACAACAACTTGAAATTTGTTTGTTAATATTTTGTGATTAAGTGTTATAACTTGAAGATAATGCATGTAAATTGGCACATAAACGAGCATGATGAGATAAGTATGAATCATATGAACCTTATGTGAGCTTTAGAACTTTATATACGTCTTTGATGAGTGATTCATAAGTTCTTTGTTTAAATTGATATACATATGCCTCATAACTGCTTCCCATAGCTTTTAATGAACTCTAGAGTACTAGAACTTATTCTATGTGATTTTCAAAGTTTTTAAGTCAATAAACTCTCTGATTTTGGGTATGATTAAGGCATTAGGGTCAACACCACAAATTCAAACATCCATGTTCCCTATTTTGTGGGCACGAGTTGTGACCCCCTTAGTTTTAACCCTTTTGAGCCCACATTAAGCCTTTCTTTCATCACCATGATTATCTAAACACTTGAGCTTAGTATAGACATCCTTTACCCTTGTTCCATGATGACAGGACCCGCCCCGATCCCACAGGGACCACAAGGGGACGTGCCCTGCTCCCGTCTGACACCCAATAATTCATACCAATTTTAACCTCAAAACATTTAAAAGCATAAATAACCAAATTAAAGTCATACATAAAATCCGAACTAAACGAATGTCAGACAAGGGATATAATCCAAGATTACAAATTTGCGAGCACGACTCTAAAGTAATCCTGCGGGTACACCGCCCAGCAGGGGTTCAGGTACGCAGAAGTAGATCTATGCCTCAGCCTCTGGTTCCTCCTCTACCTCAGTTTCCCGACCTGGAGGGGTTATCAAAACAGTAAGGGTGAGTGGACCGAAATTCAAGTTTATGAAATCGTTTGATAAGTAAAACATATAATTTACCCCTCCGTTTTCCAAACATGCGTGCAACATAATTCAAAACCATAAACCATCAAATATGAACCATAAGGCATATAATAAAACCATAACCATAATTTTATTTGCTGCACTATACACTCCAATCCCGACATCCCTGATGTCTGAAGTCCCTGACGTCCAATAAGGTCACAATCACAAGGCTACGCGTGCCACTCGGGTCTCAATTCCGAGTTCAATCCCCGAACCCCGTTCGGGTACAGCATCCCCGATGCTTAGCGTCATAGACGCTGGACGTTCTAGACGTCCGTGACCTCTCCGGGGTACCTCATCCGGAGGAGACAATACAATATGGAAGGATCTATACAGTGCAGTAACAAATACATTTTATTGATATCCACATGCAAACACATATATACATAGATAGAATCCGAACCAATCATTCAGTTTCATCGGACGGGTCTCAAGCCCAAATACCGTGAAACGTGCCATAACCATATTTTCCATATCCTCAAAACCATCATTGTTTTAGCATGTGAATGAGTATAATAAAACCAGAAAACATTTGTGCACACAAGGGTTTAAGAAAATGGCCCACTCACAGTACAATCCTGCTAGAAACCGAATGTATACCCTCGTCCTAGTACAAAAGTACAATCCCTGTCAAGTCCAAGTATTCGTAAAGGTCAAATTAAACCCCCAACATTCAACCATGAAAGCCTAGGTCGAAACCGACCCGGGAAAGCCGCCCGAACGCGCTTCCCAAGGCAATAAACCTTATTTTGACCAACTTAAGGATCTCCGATCGACCCGAAACCACCGCCATTGGATCCGGATCGTCGAAACCTAAAGAATGGTGGTGGTCCCACCAAAAACACTGTTCACACGCGCCCCCACGCGCCGGTCAACGCGGCGGTCAACGCAGGAACAGTTCCTACTGACGTCATCGCTGACGTCACTGCTGACGTCAGCATGACGTCATGCTGACGTCATCTGACAGCTGTCAGGTCTGACATGTCAGACTCTGACAGGTGCCACGTGTCAACACCTGGTTGGTCCACCGCACTGATCTGTCAGGCCACGTGTCAGATCTGACATGTGCCACGTGTCAGCACGGCACTGGTCCACGTCACTGACATGTCAGTGACACGTGGCAGTCCCTGACTGGTCCACGTCACTGACATGTCAGTGCTGACTGTGCACTGACATGTGACACGTGTTGGCTCACGGTTGGTCCACGTCATCTGACAGACTGACAGGGTGCCACGTCAGAACCACTGTCATCAGACGGGTTGACCCGTTTTCCTGCAACTCGGGTCGATCAGACCCGCGATCGAGACCCGGTTGCCATTCCTTCATTTCTAGGTCATTTTCAGTCCTTTCAATTCCTAAATGCTCGTCTTAGTCCCTAGATTAGTTCAATGTAAAAAGAATTGAGAAACACGGATCGAATTGAGGGCCTACCTTGAAGAACAGCTCTGGCCTCCCGTCGCAGTTTTGCCACCGCCCTGAGCTCCACCGGCCACGAGTTCGATTCCAGAAGGTTCCTGGAGGTTCCTAGAGTTGATTAGGATTGATCACTGACCAGTTATAACGTGGGAAATGATTTACCAAAAATCTGGGTTGAAACCGCCACGGGTTTCCCCTGCTTCCTTCCGCGCCGCCGTCTGCCGCCGTCCACCGCCGTGCCTCCGTCCTTCCCCGTGAGTCCAGCAACACACAGACACAGTGAGTGGATAGCTGGCTGGGATGCTTTGATCGAAATGGACAGAGTGTTCTGCGGGTGGGAAATATAAAGAATTGGAGGGAAAGCTGCTCAAAGATTTGAACGGCCCAGATTTGATCTCCAGATTAGATCAAGGGCTGAGATTAGATCTGGGGTTTTTAATCCAAAGGCTGAAATTTAAAGCTGATTCAAATGTTTAATAATCCAATAGTGGATCTGATCCAATCTAGCCAATGGGTGAGTGACACTTGTCACTCACCAGGTGTCCTCCAATCAGATTTCCTGAATTTAATATTCGACACGAAAACCGAGACACGAACTTCCCGAATTCACGTTTCTGACCATAACTTCCTCGTACGAAGTCCGATTTCGGCGTGCCGCCTGTCTACGGACTCAGGACGTCGAGGCCTACCCAACGGTCCTTGAGTCAACAGAAAATTAGTTGTCCAAAGAAAAGTCAACATTTTCCCTCGAGAGTCCAAATTACGGTAATGCCCCTGAACTTCCGATAGCCATAACTTTTACCCTGATCGTCCGAATTGGACGTGCCACCCGTCTATGAACTCGTGACGTCCCGAACTACGTCACGGTCATAGGTCAAAGTCCATTTAGTTCATCAATCAAAAAGTCAACAATTTGACCATACCATTCACAGGGGTAAAATCGTCAAATCACACAATAAATTACAATATGGAAATCCTCGAATTTCCGGGGTGTTACAACCTTCCCCCCTTAAGAAATTTCGTCCCGAAATTTCAAAGAAACAAATGAGGAAATTGTTCTCGCATCTGAGCCTCAGGCTCCCATGTGGCTTCTTCCACGTTCTGGTTTCTCCAGAGAATTTTCACGAGAGGGATCGTCTTCCGTCGTAGTACCTTGTCCTTCCGATCCAAGATATGTACTGGTTGTTCTACAAAGCTCAAATCCTCCCGTAGTTCGACAGGTTGTTCCCCAAGTACATGAGAAGCATCACGTACGTACATCCGCAACATCGATACGTGGAAAACATCGTGAACTCTTGATAGTTCTGGATGACAGGACCCATCCCAATCCCCCCGGGATTACCGTGGAATGTGCCCTGCTCCCGTCCAACAAGGGGTGTCAGACAAGGGATAACCAAGAGCTACTGCCCAAATGGGCCATCCAGAGTGCGCAAGGACCGATGGAGGAGGTGTGCAATGTCCCAGTCTCTGCTGCAATCGCATCCGTAATCAACCTGAAGGGCATTAAAACCAAAAGCTGTGAGTGGACAAAAACCAATAAGTTTACCAAATACATTTATAAGACATTTATGCCCTCCAATAAAAACGTATGCATGCCACCAACAACCAGTAACCAAAACGTTTGCTCAACCGAGCCATTAGGGCCTTAGCCCAAAAACCGTTAACCAAAAACCAAGTGTGGGAACTCAGCCCAAAACCGTGGAATACCACCACCATACATATTAAAACCATGTGGGTCACCACCCACGACCATAATTGAACATCAATTTAAAATCCGAAACCATTTAGGGTCCCTGACCCGACATACCATTTCATCACCAATAATCCATTTTTACCACATAACACATATCCAACCAATAAGCCATTTTATTCATTAAACCATATTTTACCATTACCATCACCAGCATCCCAGATGCTTAGCGTCCCAGACGCTAGACGTCCCTGACGTCATATCTCACGGTTTCATAAGCTACGCGTGCTGCCCGGGGTCTCTCCGGGTCCATATATCTGACATCCCTGATGTCTGACGTCCCTGACGTCAATCATAGCAATCCTGCTCCTGAGTCATCATACGGTCCGGCTGCTCCGTATAATGACCCCTCGCAGGCAATGCACCGTGACTTCCCCAGTGTCCCAAACATCTGGAGGAGACCATCATATATCCTTGTATCCAGATGGTATATGGAAAACAGTTTTATTAAATCCTTTTATCACATTATTTCCATTGGGCCCTGCCCGAAATTTCCATAAAACCACATAATTCCATTTAGGGTCCCTGACCCAAAATCACAATTATTAAATATAGGGTCCCTGACCCGAAATCACATTTATTATCCAACTGGGCCTCATGCCCGATTTTATGAACCACTGGGCCCACAGCCCGATTTGTAAACCAACTGGGCCCACGGCCCGAATTCGTAAATCAACTGGGCCCCTGGCCCGATAACATAACTCAAATGGGTCTCAGCCCGATTTCATACCAACTGGGCCCCTGGCCCGATTTCATTAACCAACTGGGCCCCCGGCCCGATTCTCAAATGGACTCCAAGTCCGGAATTTCCAAAACAAGTGGGCTTCAAGCCCGAGTTTATATTTCCAATTTCAAAACCATTTCATCATATTATTTATTTAACCACAAGCACACAAAACCACAAATAAACCGTTAATCCCAATATACGTGAAATACGGAAAACACCTCGAAATACGTGCAACATATCCAAAATCAATGCTCACAAATACCATCATAGAAATCATGTATATAAACCATATAACACATTTAAGCATGCATAGGATTTATAAAACCAAAGTCCACTCACGGACCGTTTTAACCGTGTGCCTCGATACGCGTGCCACCGGCCCTCCCGGGCCACACCACTATCACCGGGACTCCCAATCCTGTCCAAATCACATTAGAGGGTCACTAACCTCAACATTAACATCCTATCAAAGTCCCGTAATTTTCCCGAATTTTTACTTATTTTTAAACTTAATTTAAAACCTTCGGATATCCCGAACAATATCGAGACGGTGTCCGATCGACACGAAACCAATTCCAAAATGTCCGTTACATTAAATAGGACAGAAGTCATGTTGACCTCACCTCGAGATTCGCGCCCACGCGCCGTCACGCGCCGCCGTGAGTGGCTGCGCGTGAAACTCACGCGCCTGCTACAGTGTCACCAGCCCAACCCGTTTGTCTGGTAAACGGGTCCAATTTGCCCGCGATACGACCCGGTTCCAATCCTATCAATTCAGCCTTAATTACAACAATTGATCATTCCATTAGCTTCGTTTTAAGTTTAATTTAAGTTCTGTAACATTGATTACACAATTCATTACCTACAATTCCACGATTCGATGATGAACACCAAGAACACCCGTCCATTGTTCATCCTTCGAACCCCATCCATTTCGATCGATATCCTGAAATTGATTCAACCAGTAGCTTCCATGGACTCCGTAGATCATTTCCCCCAACCCAATTGCTTCAATCCAGTGTTCAATCGTCACGACACAAACTCGAGCACCGTCACTGTTCATCAATGGAGGTCCATCGATCTCGATCAGTTTCCTTCAATTGATGAACCCAGAAGCATCGTGGGATCATGAGGAGTCATTTCCCCACAACAATTGAGTCAATCACAGCCCCAAACTCCACGACTCAGCCTCGATTTCTTCCTCTGTCACCAAGCTCGATCAGAGCCAAAACGGCACCATTCCTTCTCGTTTTTGATGTGGATCGACTCGTCACAACCTCAGGAAGATGTTTGTAAGCTTCAATTCGATCGTCGCAGTCCAATTCGTCCAATTTGATTTTCCCTCCCAAAACTCAATCTTTCGAATTCTCAGTTCCTCCTCACAGTCAATCTCTCGTGTTTACCCAGTTGAATTCACACCCAACTCACTCACAATTTCGCACTCTCAGGTTCAGCAATGGAAGAGGAATCAAGGGTGGGAGAAAACTGGATTTGGTTGTACACGGTTAAGAAAACACAAATGGAATTAATGGAAATTAAAATGATTAATTAATTAATTAATAAATATTAAAACATCATAATGATGTTTCCCCTAAGACAAGGATTCTGGTTTCAAGGGATGAGTGACACTTGTCACTCATCCAGGTGTGCTGAGTCAACGGTCACTATTCATTATTATATTATTATTTTAATCCCGGCCTCGGTTCGTTAGTTCGTTTCCTTGACCATAACGTCGTCGTCGGATCTCCGATTTCGGCATGCCGCCTGTCGTTGGATTCGTATCGACGATACCTACGTAACGGTCCTTGGCCCTCGCCCATCGGACCTCCCGATCAAAAAGTCAACATTTGGCCCCTAATAAGCCAAATTACCAAAATACCCCTCAACTTCCGAACACCATAACTTTCTCTACGAATGTCGGAATCAAACGTGCCGCCTGTCTATGAACTCGTGACGTCCCGAACTACGTCACGGTCATCGGTCAAAGTCCATTTGACCGCCCGAACAAAAAGTCAACATTTTGCCCACGACCAGGGGCAAAACGGTCATTTTGCACATTTTGTCCGATTCCGCCCTACTAACCACTGTTCAACCTCGCTAATCAAGATTAGTGACTAAACTAATCCTGGAATTCGGGACGGGTCGTTACAACCTTCCCTCCTTAATAAATTTCGTCCTCGAACTTCCAACCGATCTAATCTCAACATACTTCCCTCCTCAAAAAGTTTCGCTCTCGAAACTCGATTACCCTGATTCCACAAACACCCCGTGGAAAGTGGAATCGACCACACAACACGTGTACACCCGTACACCAACTAACCAGGCAAAACTTGTCTGCACTCTACGTACCACTAATACTCAAAACGCAACGACTACATTCGACCCCGTCGAATGACTGAAACTACTTGTTTCGAATTTGACACCACTTGTCAAATCCACCCTCTCGTTGACGCAACAACTCGACGGTTCCTTTCCCACTCCCACTAGGAGTCAGCTGACCCCACTCAACAATCTATGTTGACACATCCTGACAATCTGTCACCACACAGTTGTTGTCAGTCGAAAACTGACACTAGACTCACTCGTGGCTACACATGCCACCAACGTACTTAACTTAGTAAACAATCTCCGACCTTTCACACGATCTGTGTAAACACATCGGAATTACCATGACCCATTGCATAGTAATGTTCGGTCCACAACCAATCCCATGGTATCGGAACCAATCCGACTACCAACACGTTCACCAACACACCTCGGGTATATCCCGTATACCGTAACTAGACATCACAAGTCTACACGGTATTGTACCTCGAACCATGTACGAAGTACACACATCTACCTAATAACCAGACTACAACCGCCTAGGTCATAGCCGAACGCGTTCCAATAATGGAGTACGTTTGCCCAATCCAGCATGAGACAAAACGAAACTCCACCCAACATCTAGTTCCAATTCCGAATCCAAATCCGTAATTTCGTAAGAAATCCCGGATCCAAACCCAGACATCACAGTTTAACTCATTTCCAAATCCGAATCCGAAATCATTATTCCGTAAGCTAGCATTTGGAATAACCATTCCGTACCCAAATTCGGAAATATACTTTCAAGTTTCAAAATCGAATCCTGAATCGTCACCCAGAAATTCGATTCCAAATCCCGAAATCTCGTTCACATTTACCAAGACACATCAAAACCGAACCTATCGGTTACCGGCTCAATACACTTGATTGACTTCATAGGGAAGCCAATCCAACCTCCACACGTCTAAGGTTGACAAAATTCAACTACCTTGAAAACCTACTCACCCGAGTAGAATACCATACGGGCCCCACTTCGAAAAGAAGTTCAACCCCGCCGTTTACGACTCACATACCCAAGTTCGTATCGATCCTTGTCATTCCACCTAGGAAAAACCGAGGATGATCCAACACAATGACGCCAAGACTCATCCTACGCGGATGCAACAAAACTCACTGCACTCACCACGCCATGTGACACCACATCGTCTGCCACCAAGCAGAAAATGAGAAATCTCGTTTACCTAATTTCGAATACGTAGCTCCTCCTAATGACCCGCAATTACACCTGGGCCCACCAACCAATACACGCTCAACGTATTGGTAACTACAGTCAATGTCTGCCAGGGCAGAAAGCAAGAAGTCAACCCCAATGACTTCGGAATACCAATCACCAAAAACGAGCACCACTCTTGTTCCCCAATCACAACTCTCCTCGACACTAAGGTTCCTACCTCCTCAATTCACTTGGACAACCCCGTGTCCACAATCAATCCGCTATTGTTCCGTTCGCACATCCCGACCTTTACAGGTTCAACACTCGGTTTCCCAAGTTCTCAATTACAAATTCCTACCTTTATACCACTAATGGTTTTCCTCGTCTTTTCCAGTTTTAATCATTTCTATGTACTTTTTAGGAATATTTAAAAACATAAAATCGCACAAATTTTGGAGTTGCCAACAACTCCCCCAAATCCACCAATTATCATGACGTAGGGGACGTCATCCCAAGATTACTCAAGTCTCAATTACACCCTTTTTAATCCACTCCTTACTGGTTATCTCACCACTATTGGGACTTATCCCAACACATCATGATCTTATCTGGATCCCATCCAGTCCATCACTCAACCACTATCGAATCTCAAAGACCGAACATATGTTCATCATGACGGAGTCACACCCCAACTGGTGGCTCATCGTCAACACTATTACCGACACTAGCACCAGCGCTAGTACCAGCACCAACACACTATCAACAACACTAGTATCAGCACACAGGCATCCATACTAGCATCAGCACAAAAATACCCACCCCGCAAACATTCATACTTGCACACCGTGTGCAAATACGACAACCCTGGATCTCCGTTCATACCGAACGACGATCCCGTACCTCACGACTCTGGGTACCACTATTCTGACAATCCCTATCAGGAAAATGAACGCTCCCTGAACGTCCCCTGATCCCCAAGTATCAGAACCACACTAATTACCCTCGATAGCCAGTCATCTCCATATGACTTCCGACTAACTGTCATTGCTATCGAGATCCGCATCCACACATCACATCCATACCCGATCCAACACGGGATTCCATAATTTATCTCAGAACCGTATCCGTAAATCGAATCTCATAGTTCTGCCTAAACTCAACAGAGCCATCCACATGGTCATCCATGACCTCAGCCGCTCGTCGCAGCACAAGTTCTCACCCGCTAATCACAATTAAGGTTTACCTTTTTAGTATTAGGGTTCCACAATCACACCCTATGGTTCCCCCGAACCAAACAGCTCTCCGTAATATAGAATTCACAACCTGACCGACCCTGCGGTCTAGACATCGAATAGACGTCAGATCCAATCCTACCATCCCATCAACGTGGGTTCCACCACTAGGTCATCGGCCAACTCCGATGAACCAACATCCCTCACACTAGAAACCACCACAAGGGTTCACATTTTAGACCATTACTCACATGAGGTTCCCCGAACCTGGCTGCACCTAGCAGCACAACAATCCAATATCACATGACCGAACCGACGGTCCCACTATACCAGTTCACCACAATCAACCCCACTTGGGTCGAATCACCTTAATGCACGGCGTATCGGGCCAATCACACTCCATCCACTATCCAAACCCAAACACTATCTATCAGGTTGATAACGAATTGCAGCCCAATGAGACATCACACCCTCGACCTGCGCGCACAAATAGAGCAACCGTGCTCTGATACCAAGTTGACAGGACCCATCCCAATCCCCCCGGGATTACCGTGGAATGTGCCCTGCTCCCGTCCAACAAGGGGTGTCAGACAAGGGATAACCAAGAGCTACTGCCCAAATGGGCCATCCAGAGTGCGCAAGGACCGATGGAGGAGGTGTGCAATGTCCCAGTCTCTGCTGCAATCGCATCCGTAATCAACCTGAAGGGCATTAAAACCAAAAGCTGTGAGTGGACAAAAACCAATAAGTTTACCAAATACATTTATAAGACATTTATGCCCTCCAATAAAAACGTATGCATGCCACCAACAACCAGTAACCAAAACGTTTGCTCAACCGAGCCATTAGGGCCTTAGCCCAAAAACCGTTAACCAAAAACCAAGTGTGGGAACTCAGCCCAAAACCGTGGAATACCACCACCATACATATTAAAACCATGTGGGTCACCACCCACGACCATAATTGAACATCAATTTAAAATCCGAAACCATTTAGGGTCCCTGACCCGACATACCATTTCATCACCAATAATCCATTTTTACCACATAACACATATCCAACCAATAAGCCATTTTATTCATTAAACCATATTTTACCATTACCATCACCAGCATCCCAGATGCTTAGCGTCCCAGACGCTAGACGTCCCTGACGTCATATCTCACGGTTTCATAAGCTACGCGTGCTGCCCGGGGTCTCTCCGGGTCCATATATCTGACATCCCTGATGTCTGACGTCCCTGACGTCAATCATAGCAATCCTGCTCCTGAGTCATCATACGGTCCGGCTGCTCCGTATAATGACCCCTCGCAGGCAATGCACCGTGACTTCCCCAGTGTCCCAGACATCTGGAGGAGACCATCATATATCCTTGTATCCAGATGGTATATGGAAAACAGTTTTATTAAATCCTTTTATCACATTATTACCATTGGGCCCTGCCCGAAATTTCCATAAAACCACATAATTCCATTTAGGGTCCCTGACCCAAAATCACAATTATTAAATATAGGGTCCCTGACCCGAAATCACATTTATTATCCAACTGGGCCTCATGCCCGATTTTATGAACCACTGGGCCCACAGCCCGATTTGTAAACCAACTGGGCCCACGGCCCGAATTCGTAAATCAACTGGGCCCCTGGCCCGATAACATAACTCAAATGGGTCTCAGCCCGATTTCATACCAACTGGGCCCCTGGCCCGATTTCATTAACCAACTGGGCCCCCGGCCCGATTCTCAAATGGACTCCAAGTCCGGAATTTCCAAAACAAGTGGGCTTCAAGCCCGAGTTTATATTTCCAATTTCAAAACCATTTCATCATATTATTTATTTAACCACAAGCACACAAAACCACAAATAAACCGTTAATCCCAATATACGTGAAATACGGAAAACACCTCGAAATACGTGCAACATATCCAAAATCAATGCTCACAAATACCATCATAGAAATCATGTATATAAACCATATAACACATTTAAGCATGCATAGGATTTATAAAACCAAAGTCCACTCACGGACCGTTTTAACCGTGTGCCTCGATACGCGTGCCACCGGCCCTCCCGGGCCACACCACTATCACCGGGACTCCCAATCCTGTCCAAATCACATTAGAGGGTCACTAACCTCAACATTAACATCCTATCAAAGTCCCGTAATTTTCCCGAATTTTTACTTATTTTTAAACTTAATTTAAAACCTTCGGATATCCCGAACAATATCGAGACGGTGTCCGATCGACACGAAACCAATTCCAAAATGTCCGTTACATTAAATAGGACAGAAGTCATGTTGACCTCACCTCGAGATTCGCGCCCACGCGCCGTCACGCGCCGCCGTGAGTGGCTGCGCGTGAAACTCACGCGCCTGCTACAGTGTCACCAGCCCAACCCGTTTGTCTGGTAAACGGGTCCAATTTGCCCGCGATACGACCCGGTTCCAATCCTATCAATTCAGCCTTAATTACAACAATTGATCATTCCATTAGCTTCGTTTTAAGTTTAATTTAAGTTCTGTAACATTGATTACACAATTCATTACCTACAATTCCACGATTCGATGATGAACACCAAGAACACCCGTCCATTGTTCATCCTTCGAACCCCATCCATTTCGATCGATATCCTGAAATTGATTCAACCAGTAGCTTCCATGGACTCCGTAGATCATTTCCCCCAACCCAATTGCTTCAATCCAGTGTTCAATCGTCACGACACAAACTCGAGCACCGTCACTGTTCATCAATGGAGGTCCATCGATCTCGATCAGTTTCCTTCAATTGATGAACCCAGAAGCATCGTGGGATCATGAGGAGTCATTTCCCCACAACAATTGAGTCAATCACAGCCCCAAACTCCACGACTCAGCCTCGATTTCTTCCTCTGTCACCAAGCTCGATCAGAGCCAAAACGGCACCATTCCTTCTCGTTTTTGATGTGGATCGACTCGTCACAACCTCAGGAAGATGTTTGTAAGCTTCAATTCGATCGTCGCAGTCCAATTCGTCCAATTTGATTTTCCCTCCCAAAACTCAATCTTTCGAATTCTCAGTTCCTCCTCACAGTCAATCTCTCGTGTTTACCCAGTTGAATTCACACCCAACTCACTCACAATTTCGCACTCTCAGGTTCAGCAATGGAAGAGGAATCAAGGGTGGGAGAAAACTGGATTTGGTTGTACACGGTTAAGAAAACACAAATGGAATTAATGGAAATTAAAATGATTAATTAATTAATTAATAAATATTAAAACATCATAATGATGTTTCCCCTAAGACAAGGATTCTGGTTTCAAGGGATGAGTGACACTTGTCACTCATCCAGGTGTGCTGAGTCAACGGTCACTATTCATTATTATATTATTATTTTAATCCCGGCCTCGGTTCGTTAGTTCGTTTCCTTGACCATAACGTCGTCGTCGGATCTCCGATTTCGGCATGCCGCCTGTCGTTGGATTCGTATCGACGATACCTACGTAACGGTCCTTGGCCCTCGCCCATCGGACCTCCCGATCAAAAAGTCAACATTTGGCCCCTAATAAGCCAAATTACCAAAATACCCCTCAACTTCCGAACACCATAACTTTCTCTACGAATGTCGGAATCAAACGTGCCGCCTGTCTATGAACTCGTGACGTCCCGAACTACGTCACGGTCATCGGTCAAAGTCCATTTGACTGCCCGAACAAAAAGTCAACATTTTGCCCACGACTAGGGGCAAAACGGTCATTTTGCACATTTTGTCCGATTCCGCCCTACTAACCACTGTTCAACCTCGCTAATCAAGATTAGTGACTAAACTAATCCTGGAATTCGGGACGGGTCGTTACACTGGAGGTAGTGCCAATCTGTATGCAACTCTGCCAATTCTCTCCACGATTTCATAAGGTCCGATAAAACGCGGACTCAGTTTCCCCCGTCGGCCAAAACGGATAATCCCTTTCCACGGAGACAACTTCAGGAAGACAAAATCTCCCACTTCAAACTCCAAGTCTCGAATCCGTCGGTCGGCATAACTCTTCTGGCGATCCTGTGCCACCTTCAATCTTTCCTTGATCACGCGAACAGTTTCCATGGTTAAGTCCATTATCTCCGGCCCTACAGCCGCTCGCTCTCCTACCTCCGTCCAGCAGATAGGTGTCCTGCACTGTCGGCCATACAGTGCCTCATAAGGTGCCATCCCGATGCTTGCCTGATAGCTGTTGTTGTAAGCGAATTCCATCAATGGCAAATGAGTATCCCAAGAGTCTTGAAACTGTAGTACACATGACCTCATCATGTCCTCCAGGGTTTGAATGGTTCTCTCAGACTGTCCATCGGTCTGTGGATGGAAAGCAGTACTGAAACGTAAGGTTGTTCCCAAAGTAGCTTGCAAACTCCGCCAGAACCTGGAAGTGAAACGCGGATCACGATCAGACACGATCGATTCCGGCGTACCATGAAGTCGTATGATTTCCTTCACAAACAACTGAGCCAGTCGGTTAGGTTTAAAGGTTTCCTGAACTGGCAGAAAATGGGCTGATTTGGTTAACCGATCCACGATCACCCATACTCCGTCCACTCCACTCTGAGTCCTCGGTAACTTAAAGACGAAGTCCATGGTGATGTGATCCCACTTCCACTCAGGAATCGGAAGTGGCTGCATAGCCCCATACGGTCTCTGCCGTTCCGCCTTAACCTGCTGACAGGTTAAGCATTTGCTCACGAACTCAGCAATATCCTTCTTCATTCCTAGCCACCAATAATGGTTCCGGAGGGTACGGTACATCTTTGTACCTCCCGGATGCATAGCATAGGCCGAACTGTGGGCCTCCTCAAGTATCTCGGCCCGTAACTCTGCCACTGCAGGTACGCACAAACGGCCCAATTTCACCAGTGCTCCATCGTCCCGGATGGTAAAATCCTGTCTCCCATCCGTATCGACCTCAATTCTGTAAATACAGAGTATCGGATCCTGCAGTTGTGCTTCAATGATCCGATCAATCAGTACTGGTCGCACATGGAAGCTGGCCAACAAAGCTCCATGCGCATCCGTACCCAAAATAACTCCCGCCTTCCGGAGTTCCACTAACAAGGGAAGATACACCATCCCTAGGTGTGCAATAGTTCCCGCCGATTTCCTGCTGAGTGCATCCGCCACCACATTGGCCTTACCCGGATGGTACTCGATCGTACAGTCATAGTCCTTCAGCAGCTCCAACCATCTCCGTTGTCTCATGTTGAGCTCCCTCTGAGTGAATAAGTATTTAAGACTCTGGTGGTCGGTGTATATCCGACACGTTGCGCCGAACAGATAATGTCTCCAGATCTTGAGAGCATGAACCACCGCCGCCAACTCCAAATCATGAGTAGGGTAGTTCAACTCATGAGTCTTCAGCTGCCGGGATGCATAGGCGATAACCTTGCCAGTTTGCATCAACACGCAGCCCAACCCTTGCAGTGAAGCATCACTGAAAACTACAAACTCTCCACTGTCGTCCGGTAATGCAAGGACAGGTGCAGTGGTCAATCGATCCTTCAACTCTTGAAAGCTCCGATCGCACTGCTCGTCCCAGATAAACTTTACTCCTTTCCGAGTCAGACGAGTCAATGGTGCAGCAATTTTGGAGAAACCCTCCACGAATCTCCGGTAGTAGCCTGCTAATCCGACGAAACTCCGCACCTCGGTCACCGTTGTCGGTCTAGCCCAGTTGGTCACCGCTTCTGTTTTCTGGGGATCCACGCAAATCCCATCCGTCGATATCACGTGTCCCAGAAAACCAATACTGCTCAGCCAAAACTGACACTTGCTCAGCTTGGCATACAATTGTTCTTGTCTCAGTCTCTCCAAGACCAACCGTAGATGTTCTTCATGTGCACGGGCACTCCTCGAGTATACCAAAATATCATCGATGAACACAATCACGAACTTATCCAGGTAGGGTCGGAAGACCCGGTTCATCAGATCCATGAATGCTGCTGGAGCATTCGTCAAACCAAATGGCATAACAAGGAACTCGTAGTGCCCGTAGCGGGTTCGAAAAGCAGTTTTCGGAATATCCTCCTCCGAAATCCTCAGTTGGTGATACCCAGACCGCAAATCAATTTTCGAGAAGCACTGAGCTCCCCGCAACTGGTCGAAAAGGTCATCGATCCTGGGTAGAGGATACTGGTTCCTCAATGTCACCTTGTTGAGTTGTCGATAATCAATACATAAACGGAGACTTCCTTCATTCTTCTTCACGAACAACACCGGTGCTCCCCACGGTGAAGTACTCGGTCGGACATATCCCAAATCTACCAACTCCTGCAATTGAGTCTTGAGTTCTCGTAACTCGGCCGGCGCCATCCGGTATGGTGCCTGGGATATAGGTCGGGTACCCGGGAGTAGTTCAATAGTAAACTCAATCTCCCGCGATGGTGGCAATCCAGGTAAGTCTTCCGGGAATACATCCGGAAACTCACAGACCACCGGTATTTCGTCGATAACCGGAGTATCGACCCGTTCCGATACGACATGCGCCAGATAACCCTGGCATCCCTTCCGTAGAAGTTTGGTAGCAGTAAGTGACGAAATCACTTCAGGAGGCGAACCATCACGTTCCCCCTGAAAGATAACTTCCGGCAAACCCGGGCTCCGCAAAATTACTTGCTTGCTACAGCAGTCGATGAGCGATCCGTGCTCCGACAGCCAATCCATCCCTAGGATTATATCGAAGTCGTGGATATCCAGAATAATTAAGTCTGCTGGTAAATCCACATCCTCAATTCTTACCGGGCACCTCCGAATCACCTGATTCACAAGGTATACGGTACCCATCGGGGTGCCAACACCCATTTCGCAATCTAAGGCTGATACCACACAATCAAGCAAACCAGCACAACTCTTCGAAATAAAAGAATGTGTAGCCCCCGCATCCATTAATACACGTACAAGAAAATTAAAGATATGTAGTGTACCTGTGACCACGCCTGGAGCAGTCCTCGCCTGCTGCTGGGTCATTGCAAACACTTGGGCCATCGGCCCTCCGTTCCGTCCGCGCCCGCGCGCGCCACGTCCAGCACCACGGTCACCTCCCTGACCGCGACCTCCGTTAGTGTGGGATGCCGTGCTCTGCACCACACTCGAGCCCCCAGCGTCGTTGTTTTTGGACAACTGCGGACAATCGCAGGCATAGTGGCCTTCCTCTCCGCAAGCAAAACAAGTTACTGGCCTTGGCCTGCCCGAATGCCCACCAGATGCACCACTCCAAGATGAGTGCTGCCCAGAGTTGTGTCCAGATCCTCTGCCCTGAGAGCCTCCACGTCGACCCGACCAGCCACGACCCTTGAAGGATGAGGGTGCTCCTCTGTAGCTCCCTCCCCGGTTGTTCTTCCAGCCCGATGGCCCATGGTGTGGGCGATCATGACGTCGCCCCTCCCCCGAAGGTTGTCGTGATTGGTGTGCCGCCAGACTAGCCTCGACACGCACCGCTGCATCGACCATATCCCTCAGAGAAGCATGAGTGGTAGCAGTCACACTGGCCCGGATCTCCCCTCGGAGTCCAAGCTCAAACCGCTGGCATTTGTCCTCCTTCGTGCTTACGAATGAGGCAGCGAACCGGGAAAGTCTCCCGAATGTTTGCTCGTAGTCTGAAACAGACATGTCACCCTGCTCCAGCCGCAGGAATTCCGCCTCCCGCGCCGCGCGAAAGGATCGCGGGTAGTACTGGTCCAGAAACCTGGAACGAAAAGCTTCCCAGGTAGTGGTATGGACAGACCACCCGGACATTTCGAGTCCGTGCCACCACTGGTAGGCTCCTCCCTCCAGTAAGAAGGCCGCCAGAGTCACTCGTTCGCCCGGAGGGCAGTGCATCACCGAGAAGATCCTCTCCCACTTGGTGATCCAGTCGTGAGCATCCTCGGGGTTTGATCCCCCGCAGAAAGGAGTGGCTCCCAAACGTTGAGCCCTTTCGATACTCGCGCATTCCATCTCTCTTTCTAGATCCTCGTCCGTTCGAGTATGCGGAATTCTCCTAGGAGGCATAACCAACTGTCAAGAGGCATAGATCAGAAAACAATATTCTTAAAAGTCGAAAAGTAACTAGTACTAATCGCTAGTCTAGCATGCAGACCAATACCCTAGTACTGACCACAACCTAGTGCTCTGATACCAAGCTGACAGGACCCGCCCCGATCCCACAGGGACCACAAGGGGACGTGCCCTGCTCCCGTCTGACACCCAATAATTCATACCAATTTTAACCTCAAAACATTTAAAAGCATAAATAACCAAATTAAAGTCATACATAAAATCCGAACTAAACGAATGTCAGACAAGGGATATAATCCAAGATTACAAATTTGCGAGCACGACTCTAAAGTAATCCTGCGGGTACACCGCCCAGCAGGGGTTCAGGTACGCAGAAGTAGATCTATGCCTCAGCCTCTGGTTCCTCCTCTACCTCAGTTTCCCGACCTGGAGGGGTTATCAAAACAGTAAGGGTGAGTGGACCGAAATTCAAGTTTATGAAATCGTTTGATAAGTAAAACATATAATTTACCCCTCCGTTTTCCAAACATGCGTGCAACATAATTCAAAACCATAAACCATCAAATATAAACCATAAGGCATATAATAAAACCATAACCATAATTTTAGTTGCTGCACTATACACTCCAATCCCGACATCCCTGATGTCTGACGTCCCTGACGTCCAATAAGGTCACAATCACAAGGCTACGCGTGCCACTCGGGTCTCAATTCCGAGTTCAATCCCCGAACCCCGTTCGGGTACAGCATCCCCGATGCTTAGCGTCATAGACGCTGGACGTTCTAGACGTCCGTGACCTCTCCGGGGTACCTCATCCGGAGGAGACAATACAATATGGAAGGATCTATACAGTGCAGTAACAAATACATTTTATTGATATCCACATGCAAACACATATATACATAGATAGAATCCGAACCAATCATTCAGTTTCATCGGACGGGTCTCAAGCCCAAATACCGTGAAACGTGCCATAACCATATTTTCCATATCCTCAAAACCATCATTGTTTTAGCATGTGAATGAGTATAATAAAACCAGAAAACATTTGTGCACACAAGGGTTTAAGAAAATGGCCCACTCACAGTACAATCCTGCTAGAAACCGAACGTATACCCTCGTCCTAGTACAAAAGTACAATCCCTGTCAAGTCCAAGTATTCGTAAAGGTCAAATTAAACCCCCAACATTCAACCATGAAAGCCTAGGTCGAAACCGACCCGGGAAAGCCGCCCGAACGCGCTTCCCAAGGCAATAAACCTTATTTTGACCAACTTAAGGATCTCCGATCGACCCGAAACCACCGCCATTGGATCCGGATCGTTGAAACCTAAAGAATGGTGGTGGTCCCACCAAAAACACTGTTCACACGCGCCCCCACGCGCCGGTCAACGCAGGAACAGTTCCTGCTGACGTCATCGCTGACGTCACTGCTGACGTCAGCATGACGTCATGCTGACGTCATCTGACAACTGTCAGGTCTGACATGTCAGACTCTGACAGGTGCCACGTGTCAACACCTGGTTGGTCCACCACACTGATCTGTCAGGCCATGTGTCAGATCTGACATGTGCCACGTGTCAGCACGGCACTGGTCCACGTCACTGACATGTCAGTGACACGTGGCAGTCCCTGACTAGTCCACGTCACTGACATGTCAGTGCTGACTGTGCACTGACATGTGACACGTGTTGGCTCACGGTTGGTCCACGTCATCTGACAGACTGACAGGGTGCCACGTCAGCACCACTGTCATCAGACGGGTTGACCCGTTTTCCTGCAACTCGGGTCGATCAGACCCGCGATCGAGACCCGGTTGCCATTCCTTCATTTCTAGGTCATTTTCAGTCCTTTCAATTCCTAAATGCTCGTCTTAGTCCCTAGATTAGTTCAATGTAAAAAGAATTGAGAAACACGGATCGAATTGAGGGCCTACCTTGAAGAACAGCTCTGGCCTCCCGTCGCAGTTTTGCCACCGCCCTGAGCTCCACCGGCCACGAGTTCGATTCCAGAAGGTTCCTGGAGGTTCCTAGAGTTGATTAGGATTGATCACTGACCAGTTATAACGTGGGAAATGATTTACCAAAAATCTGGGTTGAAACCGCCACGGGTTTCCCCTGCTTCCTTCCGCGCCGCCGTCTACCGCCGTCCACCGCCGTGCCTCCGTCCTTCCCCGTGAGTCCAGCAACACACAGACACAGTGAGTGGATAGCTGGCTGGGATGCTTTGATCGAAATGGACAGAGTGTTCTGCGGGTGGGAAATATAAAGAATTGGAGGGAAAGCTGCTCAAAGATTTGAACGGCCCAGATTTGATCTCCAGATTAGATCAAGGGCTGAGATTAGATCTGGGGTTTTTAATCCAAAGGCTGAAATTTAAAGCTGATTCAAATGTTTAATAATCCAATAGTGGATCTGATCCAATCTAGCCAATGGGTGAGTGACACTTGTCACTCACCAGGTGTCCTCCAATCAGATTTCCTGAATTTAATATTTGACACGAAAACCGAGACACGAACTTCCCGAATTCACGTTTCTGACCATAACTTCCTCGTACGAAGTCCGATTTCGGCGTGCCGCCTGTCTACGGACTCAGGACGTCGAGGCCTACCCAACGGTCCTTGAGTCAACAGAAAATTAGTTGTCCAAAGAAAAGTCAACATTTTCCCCCGAGAGTCCAAATTACGGTAATGCCCCTGAACTTCCGATAGCCATAACTTTTACCCTGATCGTCTGAATTGGACGTGCCACCCGTCTATGAACTCGTGACGTCCCGAACTACGTCACGGTCATAGGTCAAAGTCCATTTAGTTCATCAATCAAAAAGTCAACAATTTGACCATACCATTCACAGGGGTAAAATCGTCAAATCACACAATAAATTACAATATGGAAATCCTCGAATTTCCGGGGTGTTACACATGAACTCGGTTGAAGATATAAAGATTGTGTAAGGAGAAAATAATGATGTTGAAAAGACTTTTATGTGAATTATTTGGATTTACCGACTCAAGCTTTGTTGTATTATCGACACATGTTATTTCCTTGATATCAAAAAAAGAAAAAAAAAGTTGAGTCTCTATCAAGGTAATAAAGTTTGGTTATGTAATGTTTGAGTTAAGTCCCATACATTCGTAAATCCGACACAAAGAATGATTATGAGGCCCAACATGATGGAATTAGGCCTATGTTCGAAAGGGATGGATTACTGACATCATTGCACTAAGGTTGGGAAGTTATGATACGTTTTAGGAGTCTATTGAGTCTTGGAACGAGTTGAGCACCACTTGTCCTATATTTTCCTCGCCCCTAAACTTAGCCCCATTACAACCTTTATAAAGACTTTATGATCCTTAAGATGGTAAATTTTGATTAGTTGAGTTAATCACTTGATTAAGCTTATGGTTTTGGTTTATTTGTGCAAGTATGTTTTGTTTTTATCTTGAGGTGTTTGTTTGAGATTTTGCAAAAGTACTTCATTTCGATTATGTAAGTATGTCTCACATACTTTGAGTGCAAACACAAACCCTCACAAATTGAGTGAATTTATGAGTGCATATCCTTGTGAGTTGATTCATACTCGTTTTACTCATGTTGAGATCCAATTCACCATATTTACTCATTATCTTACTTGTTGAAACACTTTGTCACCATGTATTAACTCTTGAATTCCATATGCTTAAATGTTTTAAGTGAAAATCTTTTATACCATGATAATAATGAAATATTGAGACAAATGGTTAAGGGTTTACTTATTTTGAATACGCAGTTTAGTTTTAGTATTTGTTAGGGACTAGCAAAGTTTAAGTGTGGGGGTATTTGATAGGTCATTAATTAAACATTATTTTATACCCTTTATACTTGACTTTTAATATTAAAATAATAAATAATTAGATAAAATAATTTACTTTGTGTTATTTTTGTTTAAATAAATAAAGTTTGTAATTTGGAGTATTTTTGCGAAAGAATCGTGTCGATCAGAATTATAACGAAGAAATTATGGACGTAATTTGGTGGAAATATTAATTAAATTATAAATAAAACTTTCAACGATTTTCTGCAGCCCAAATCATTTTGACAAACTGAGCCCAGTCCAAGACAAGGCGAGCAGCCCAGAAGCCCGAAGCGAATAGCCCAGAAGCCCAACACACGCGACCCAAGCTCGCGTTACAGCTCCCCAGCCTAGAATTCCTGTCGATGCGCACTTGCCGAAGCAAGCTTCTGGCGCTCGGCGCGCGCCTACTGACGACACGACCTGCAGTCCAGCACGCTCCTGCTGGCCACTCGCCTCCTTTCCAGCACGATCCTGCCAGCCACGCCTCCCCTTTCCAGCACGTGCCTGCCGAATATTTTGCCCTTTTTCAGCTGTTCTGACAGCCCCATTTCTTTGCCCTTTTTCAAGTATTTTTTTTTTACTTCTTTTCCCCAAAAACCACCCAATCTCATCATTTCACTTTTGAATATTTTTATTGTAATTTTTGGGGTATTTTTATTTATTTTCTAGAGCTTAACTTGATTTTCCCCCTATAAATAGGGATTCATTTCACTTGTTAAGGGACTTTCCAAGAGGCACACAATTGAGCCTTTCTTAGGAGAAACTTTGGCAAAATATTTCCAATACAAATTTTTAGAGTTCAAGTCCGAATTTCCTTATTTAATCTTCTTCCATCTTCATAAGGTTCCAGCCGCTGTTCGGTGTTCCTTGTGAAAAAAAATCCATTGTTCCCATCCATTCTGAAAAGTGTAACATTTGTTCTCCATCCTCTTAAACTCTTTTATTTTTTATTGGTTCTAATTATAATGCAATATATGTATTGGTTTTTCCTTCCTATCTTTTGTAAAAATTGAATACAATCTCCATGTGTTTTACTTTCTAAAAATCATTTACTTCTTACATTCTAAAGCGTAACCTTCATTTCGAAACTAAATGTTGATCCGCTGTTCGGGACATTTAGAGTAGAGTTGAAGAGATTTAAGGTATGATCGCTGTTCAGCGCATTAAATCACAAACTTAAGGTAATCGTATTATAAGTAACAATCCGCTGTTTGGTGCATTTATAATATGAAAAATATATGAAGAAATATGAGTTTGTGAAGGTATGATTTCGTGATTGATTCGAATTTATGCAATTGTTAGTGTGTTGGTGAAGTTTGTGTTTAAGGGAAGTCTACTTTGTACATAAGTTAGAGTAGAAATAGAATTAGTTCATCTATGTTTTACTTGTTTGCATGATTACAAACCTCTCTAAAACCCCCCTTTTTAATTCTTTATTCTTTTATTCAGTTATTCTTTTATTCTTTAATTCTTTATTCTTTATTCTTTTATTATTTTATTCTTTAATTCATTAATTTATTAATTCCTTATTCTCTTATTCCTCTATTCTTTAATTTATTGATTCTTTGATTATTTAATTCTTTGATTATTTTATTCTTTAATTCATTAATTTATTCATTATTATTTTATTCATTATTCTTTCCCACTAACACATTATTAATGTTCCCTAATTTTCCCGGTTAAAAACGATCCCTATTTACCAATACTACATCTACACAAAAAGGTTTAAATTGCATAACACTCAAATTACATGTTTAACTTAATGCGTAGTTTGGGCGTAGTCATGCATGCATTGGTTTTACGTGGAGGGTAGAAATGTCTTTTTTGGAACATGTTTTATAACTGCTTGATTTTCATCCACTCACACCTTTTGTGTTTTTATTGACCCTCCAGGTCGTGGCGCGATGATGGAGGCTATTCGAGAGGTGGAGGCATGAGTGGGCACGCGTATGATTATCCCTGGTTTGGCAAGTGCTGAGGGTAATTTTTGGGAACTTCGGTCGACTTTCCAGACGTTAGCAGGACCGGGCACGGTTATCAATGTCCCTTCGGGGACGGTCCTGTCAGTAACCCTGACTATGAAAGGTACGACGTATTCAACAACCACCGCCACTGAAACCGCTCGGGGTTAACCGACTATCCAAACTCTAGACGAAGCTTGGGGGTAATGAAGGCCTAGACTCTTTGCCTAACAAATGTGGGCAGGGCGGGAACTGTATGGACTAGAATAGAGGGCAGTCGGAGTCAGAGTCCGACGAGAAGCTTAAAGGGCTAACCTTTGAGGTGCATAGAATGTTGAAGAGGCGGAAGAGGAGAAAGTTGTCAAAGAATTGTATTCAGAATGTGACGCCAAGCCCGCCGAGGGTTGAGAGGTATGGCGAGGAGGCAAAGAGCAATTTTGGGGCAAAATTCAAGAATTAAATCTTAAATTATACGAAATTAACCAAATTATTTAATATCGGAAGATAAAGAATTTTTAAATTTAAAAGTATTTTTGAAAAATTATTGCTTTAAATTTTTTTATTTTAAATTAGATTAGATATTCATATTACTTTTAAAATGAGCAAGTGAAAAAAAATATATAAATAGGAGTAATGTTTTCATAATCCTCAATATAATCTTATAATAATAATAATAATAATAAGTAATATTGAAATCAAGATAGATTTTGGTAAATGTTTTTTAGATTGTTGTTAGATTAGTTTATAATTTGATGACATTAGTTGTAATTTATATAAAAATTATGATTTATTTTAAATTGTATAGTCATTTGATTAGTCAAATGACCTATGAGTTTAATTTTTTTATATGCAAGTTTTTTAATAAACTTATATGTTAATAAGGACCTATGAGTTAATTGCCCTTATTTTATCGTATCTAAATCGTATAAAAATATTTAACTGTATTTATTTATATGATAATTAATTAATACGTGTAATACTAAATATTAATTTTATATTATATTATATTATTCAGTCGGTGTACCAAACCTAATAAAACAACAGAAAATTAATTTATTATTAACCAACTAAAAACTTGGTAGTAAAATAATTGTTTAACATTTACCAGCTAAAAACTTAGAATGGAAATTCTGAGTCTTGCGACCTTTTGGGTCGGCATCACCCAAGAAGAAAACCAATTTTTTTTTTTTTCTTATGCGCAATAAGAACCATGCTTTCAGCTTCCAGCTTCAGAGCCCGTGTTCTCTGTTTCCAGTCAAATAGAGAGGGAGAGAGAGCATTAGGGCGCCTAAGCTTTTCGCGTCCACCATCTCTCCTCTTCCCTCAAGACTACAGACTCGGGTAAGTATTCTAATTCATTCTCTCACCGTCCCTTCGCATTTTTTTCGTCGCTATTATTCTGTAGTTTAAGCAATTGAGCGAAATCCTTTTCTTTTTGTAACAAGTTCTTTCAACCATTGTCAGGTTTTTCTGCCTACAGAATTCTCAACTTCTTGTCTGCTCAACTTCTTGTCTGCTCTGTTTCTTGTATTTTAATTCCATTTGATTTGGGTTTATATTTCTACGAAATTTTGGAATTATCCGCTTCTTCATGCCTATTTCTAGTTGCTAATTTTTCTTTTCTTTTAGTCAATGTTGACTCTTTCCTGTTGGTGTTTACTTCGGCTTGTGATATTGAGGTTTATACTTTTAATTTCTTAGAGTTTGGTTAATCTTTCAAATTCATTGGCATATCTGAGTCAAACACAATAAAAACTTTTTATGGGTTTATGCTGTGAATTTTATTCCTTTTATCTTTGTTTTGGATAAAGAAATAGTTTGTCTGGATTAGCTATTGTGTTTTTCTTCCTTTAATATAGTCTCTGCAAACTTAATCGAACCAATAGAACAAATAGGATTCAGATTAAAATCCCCATATCTGAAGCCTTTACGTTTAGAAGAAATTCAGAGAGATTTAACCATTTAAGTTCACTATGGCCAGTTGGAAGAGCCCATGCCAACCAAGTTCACCAAGATCCTTGGTTTGGGTTTTTAGAGATTAATAGGAATTGCGAGTCTTTAATCAAAATGTTAGGTGGTTGGCAGAATATTAGATTAGGGTTCAAGTGGGTACGAATAGACCGGGCTTAGAAAGTGGTTGTTGTTGGATATAGATCTTATGGTTAGAAAACGTTTTCAAAAGAAGAAATTTTTTCTTCTGACCCTTTTTCAAATTTCATAATATTGGCTGTTCGTATATTTCATTAGAGCTCTAGAAGATCCGCCTTTTCATCGGACAATTCCAATTGTTCTCCTTTCAGCCTTGGTTTACAGTTTACACTACCACCAAGTACAACAATGTGGTGTTGCTGGTGAGGGGCAACATTGCTGATTCAGCCACACTTTATGATTCCCCATGAATCCCACTTTTAGCAAACTTTTCTTCTATTCTATATGAGGGTCTAACCCATAAATTATCTCTCTTTTTTTATTTGTATTGAAACATCATATAACTATGTGTGAAAATGTTTGTTCTCTTAATTGTTTCTACAGTTCTGAGGGTTTACGTCTGTGCCTTGGTATTTTGGGAATGTATGTCCTTGGAATTCCTTCTCTCTCTTTTAAATAGAGAATTAAATTGCTATTTTTTTCCGTAGTATTTGTATCATTGTGTGACATTCGTATTATTTTCCTGTTTGTGAACTTCCCCCCTCTTGCATTGATGTATATTGATCATGCTAGTAGTTTTATGCAGGACTGTTTTTAAGGAATCATTTAGTTGGGGTAAGGTGCTTGAGTGAAGGACATTGATAACCGCATCGATATAATGCTTCATTTGTTTCTATCAGAGCCAATCTGGAATGATGACGGAGACGACAATTCTGCCAAGGAAATAGTATCTCTATTGAGTAAGTTGGAGTCTGTTATTTGGTCAATCCTGGATCGATCAGAGGCTCGACTTTGGCTTTGTAACACAATAGCCCGCATAAGTTCCATTACTCGTCACCATCAGTGCGAGTTATTTATGAATTTGTTGAGATCTAAGCCACTGAATCAGGTCTTAGTATCCCAGCTCCTAGAAATGATATTTGAGAATAGGCCACATAAGGCTGGGTCCATCATAGCCAAGCGAAGTGACATAGTGAAGAAATTTTTTGAAGGCAAGTCAATTCAATTCACTTTTCATACATTCATTCATGTTTGAGTTAATTTTCTTAACAATGGATTTTGTTACTTTCTCTTGTTCAGTAACATTAGTTTCTTATCTCTATTAGTTTTACTAATGTCTATCTTCAATTCGACTAGTTTCTGTACATCCAATAATCGTGATATTTATCCATATATGCGAGTTCTAGTTTCCTTATGATTAAATAAATTATGAGTGACAATTAATATGTATCCCTGTTGGAGGATTGATAAATTATTTTGATATCTAGGAGAGTGGGCAGGCAGAGCCTCCAATAATGTGGATGTTTAATGAATTCTTTAATGACATAATTGTTGAAAAATGCAGGAAGTCCAACACGAATTTCTCAATGGTTTTCTAGAACTGGTGGTGGATTGGGGCATGGACCAGGTGCTAAAGCATTATCGCAATTTTCTTTTGTTAATCGGGATAGTTGTTGGGAGGAGCTTGAGTGGAAGGGAAATCATGGCCAATCACCAGCAGTGGTTGCTACAAAGCCCCATTACTTTCTTGATTTGGATGTCCAGGCAACTGTGGAGAATTTCCTTGAAAATGTGCCTGAATTTTGGTCATCCAATGAGCTTTCTGAGTCAGTTAAAGATGGTGAAATTTTGTCCATTGATGGAAATTTTTTTATCAAGTACTTTGTAGATTTGATGTATAAAGAGGATTCAAAAGATGTATGGGAAGTTACAAGTGAGTTTTTGAAGGAGGAGCGTTTTTCTTTCTTGTGTAAACGCCTTCTAATTACTCTTGATGAGCGGGACTTATGTGAGTTTATGAAAATGCTTCATAAGCAGCTCAACCCAAGAACGGAGCACAAGGATTTTACAGACTCGTTTTTTTTGTTTGAGGTTATGCTTTCTAAGTTAGGTGGTTTCAGATGCTTTGATCAGATGTTACTGTTAAATGCAGTTTTTAATCATGGGCGCCAGATTTTACGACTAGCACGAGATGAAGAGTATCATGAGGAACAGGCAAAAATTGAAGATATTGTTTCAAAGATTATCGCGATTCCAAGAAATGACAATAGCTTGGCGGCAATAATTGAAGACTGCTTTAAAATGAAGAATGTAGAAGCATTCATATTGCTCGGTCTTCAGTCGTGGGTTATCTATTATAGTCTATCAGAAGAATGCCAGACTCCTGGATCATGGGAATCGTTATTTCTGCATAATGCAATAAGTTTCCGGAAGTCAGATGGATATTCGTTTATAGATGATCATGGAGTCTTGGACGAAGGTGGTTCTAATTTGGATCGTAGAGCATCCAAAACAGGTAAGCACAGGAAGAAGCATAGTAATAGAAAGAAAAGAAGAAGGGAGTTTAAGTATGATGACGACTATGACGATGAGTTGCTGGATTTGCAACCTAATGTTGGAAGTTGGTTGCTCTCAATTGATGGATATTCAGCATCATGGAACACTGTAAGTTTCTCTTATACTTTACTTATGTGCTCTCTAGGTCACTTTGTCCTCTTTACATTTCACTGCAATTGATTTTACCCTGCACTTGTTCGAACTCTTCTGCTATGGTTGCTACTGGTTCTTTTAATGTGGTCATGATGTCCATATAGATTCTTGTGGTACGCATTTTCTGTAGCAAACATAGTTTGGTCAGGACCAAGTTTTACATTAGAATCCATGATGCACCTATTTAAACTTGAAAAGTCAATGAAAATAATCCATTGAACTGCAGATGTATTAGGAGGATCTGGTACTTAGTATCAGTTAAGTAGTCAAATGTTGGGATTTCTTTGATTCGTGATCTCATATTGTAGATCAGTGATATTAGGTACCGGTCGGTTACACTAATATATTATTGTAATCTTAAGTCCATTTATATTTTCAAGTCAATTACAAAATTCACCCCGGAAATATGTTGCAAATTTCTGTTGTTGCAAATTTCTATTGAGCATCTGTTCTTCGAATCTTTCAACATCATCCCCAACATTTGGAGATATTTTCCTTGGCAACGCTCAGTAACTTTGAATGTCTAGTCAAATGTTATGTGGACATCAGTTGAGATATGAGCTATGGGAACTTTTAGGTTTTCGATAATACCTTGCCACTCAAATGTTGCATAGCCAGTGTGATCTTTGACAATGCTCCTCGCACAGGTAAAGAGTAAATTGAAGAGGCCGCACTGGCAAGTGTGCAGCTTTTGGGCCAGAAGGTTTTGTAAGAAACTGAAACTAACTTTAGCTTATACCTCAGATGATGTCCAGGCCATCTAAAACTCGGGCCCCAACAACCAGATTTCTCATATCATTTGACCGGACACTGAAATTGAAGAAAGGTTGACATTTAAACAATTTCCAAATGTGGGTCTGGCATTAAAAGATTTTGATTGTGTACTAAACTGAAAATTGCCTCTTAAGGTTTTTTTTTTTTTTTTTTTTTTAAATAGATGACCTTGTTTATTCTCTTTGGCTAATGGTCGTAATTAGTTTGTCAAGCTTTGAATAAAGATTTTCTCTCTATTGTTTTTTTTTTTTAATTTAATCATCTTTCAACTTGAACTCATTTGGACTTAGCAACTTAATGATCTTTCTACTTCCATATGTTTTGTAGTGGTAGTACAAGATGAGGAAGTTTTCTCACTATTCTAATAATTTTTCTGTTTTTAGGAGGATTTACCCGAATATCTTTCCAAATATTGCTTATCTACATGGATGAAGTGGGTGCTTGTGAGATGGGGTCACTAAGCTTCATTTGGTGCATGGAATGGTTGATTTATCCTCCAATGAAGTATGAATTTAAGCATCTGGGAATGAATTCATTGCATCTCTTTGGGGTTTTTCTTACCCATGTCTTTTCATATCTTCTGGAACGTCCTCTCATGTTTTCTGTTTTTGTTTTCATATGTTTTTCTTTTATCTTTTGAGTAAAATTTAATAACCTTGTATTTTAGTTTACTCACTGATTATTTAAGCAATGTCGACCTTTAAACAATGAATTAGTATAAATAGAAAACCTCTTTTATTACCACATGTTAAATGTGCATGGAAAATATTATCTTCCGCATGAGAAAAAAACAGGAGAGAACACAGTTTTTCGACGCTTGGCATATTTTCAACCCTTCCTTTTCAACCAACGACCCAAGGGGCTGTTCATGTTACTGGTCCGGCCCAAGGTATGTTTCCATGTGCTCTGAGGTTTGAAATCCCCAAATGATTTATCTAGCTATTTGCTAGTGTTTCCTGGCTCTCAAAGATTAGTGTTCAATATTCATTTTAGTAACCAATCAAAATCTTTCAATGTCAAACCCCATAGAAAGTTTTTTTCTTGCATTGGTGTTTTTGATCTCATTTCTGTGTGTGTTGAATTAGGTTTCATAGTGGGATCCTTAGTGTTTTTGCTGTTTGCTGTGAATTGAATTACTAATGGTTCTAATCCCAACACCGCCCCCGCACTGTTTACTGGGAATTGAATGGTCTCTCGAGATAAGAAATCCAAACTCCACCTCCGCACCTACTTTCTGGAGTACTCCCTACTCCCTATTCTTGTGTTCATCAGTTCGTTGATGAGTATAAGAAAGAATCACCATTGAAAGATCATTCTGTTTGGTGCTGTTCTCCGTGGTTGCATATACTATCATGCTCGATTTTGTGGAAGATTATTATTGAAAGTGTGGTTTCCACAAGGTTATTCACATGAACGACATTTTTGGGTATTAAAGTCAAATATATGGTTTTAACGTCAGGATCATGTTTAGAGATCGTATGTCTCTGGTCTATCGTCTTAATTAACAGGACCCACCCCGATTATCGCCTCGATAATCGGGAAGCATCCTGCTCCCGTCTGACAATCGAAACCCAAAAGACCAGAAAACCAAATAACATTACATCACACCCATTGTCAGACTAGGGAGATTAAACAAATACATCCGACTGAACATCAAGTCCATAGTTTCACAGAGCGTAATATTACAAAACAGATTAAAGAACGAATCCTACTCTATGAACTAACTACTTCGCAACGGAAAACTTTATGCCTCTGCCTCTGCCTCGACGCTAGCCCCCGAACTTGTACCACGAACTGGAGGGTAGTTAAAACAACAAAGTGTGAGTGGACCGAACAAAGGTTTACATAAAACAGTTTAAGGAAATCGGGGTTCGCCCTCCAGTTTTACAACATGCATGCATAACCAAATATTCAAAAATCGCGTATTAAACTTTTGAAAACTCTTTTTCCGAAACACATGTAAAACGTTACAGAGAACCGTCATAACTCATGTAAAACAATTTAATATTACCAGAATCCAGAAACCGTCATTTTGAAACATCAATTGCACAAATCAAGTAAAAAGTAAGTCAATAATCACATTTAAGCCGTTGGATCCATCCGAGTCTTTAAACTCAATATCAGGCCTTCCCGGGATATCAACGAGTCTTTAAACTCAAAACATGATCAATAGGCCTCGGGGGTATCAAAATAACCGAGTCTTTAAACTCACGAGTCTTTAAACTCAATCCGGGTCTTTAAACCCAATTTTCGAGCCCGCCCCCGTCATCAATATACCAGGTCTTTAAACCCAAAACCAGATCCAACAATCAACCGGGTCTTTAAACCCAAAACCGTTTTTAAACACAATAAACCAGGATTCATCATAAACCAATTTCCAACATCATTCCGAAATCGTATCTCGTCAAATAGGACTTATGTCCGAATTCACATGCAACTTCCAAAATATGCAATTCCCGAAATCACTTCACAATTATAATAAAAAACATCATAAATCCGTAACATGCATAATCATATCCAGATACTTCATCAAAACATCATTCATGCATAAGCGAAAACCGTAACCTCGAAATGCGTGAAATACGATAAATATCTCGAAAAGCGTGAAAACACGTAAAACCGAAATATCATATCACCATCATAAAATCATATGTAAAACCATAAGATAAATAAGTAAAATAGTCATGCATGCCTGGTTTAGAAATCAAAAAGTCCACTCACGGTTTTAGGACGCGTCAATCGCGCCCCGTGCGCTCTTCAGTAGCTTCGGAAATGTCTGGGCCTGTAAAAACGTACAAGAAGGGTTACAAACATCCTCAAATAGCTCGTATGATTTTTCCCTAATTTTCCGGATTTTTCGACGAAATAAACCTTAAGGACCCAAACTTCCGAACTCCCGAAATTATCCCGGACGACTCCCGAACAACTCGAATCCTAAAGGTAAAATGTTAATTAGACTGAAGGGAACAAATTCCATGTTGACCGTGATCAGAGATGACATCACACGCGCCGCCCAAAGTGGCTGCGCGTGAAGGCCATGCGCCTAGCTACAGTACCTTCTTCCTTACCCGAATAGACTGATAAACGGGTCTATTACCCGCGACTCAACCCGACCAGTTCAAGCTCAAACAGTCGAACAAGTCGACGTCTGGAACTCACCCTACACGGTTCCATTTTTCAATTATCCTCACAAGGAGTATGCTAGGACCTAGACGAACACAATGGAACAATCAATTGAACTCGCCGTTACTTGGAAGTCGTCGTCCTCAAGCTCGACAATTCTCAGAACCAGGGAACTCAGTTTTTGGCCAATTCGTGAATGATGTCCTTCGAAATCGATGTGGTTGGTTTCCTTTTGCTCCCAGAAGACTAGAACGGCCCTTAGTTTAGCTCGAATGTCCCCACGATTTGATCTTCGATTTTTCCCTCCACTGGTTTTCCCTTCGAACTGGAACTTGGGTTCCTGGGCAAAATGGGCTCCAATCTCTACAACTCTAGCACCGTCGTGTTTCTGTCACTCCCAGAAGTCTCCCTATGTGTTTAGATTTGCCTCAAAGCCCGTAGGAATTGAACTCTGAGTTTCCCCCCAAAAACCCGAAACTGTTTTCTCACCGTCTCTCTCAACCTCAGCCCTCACACTGATGCACCAAATGACCCAAACGAAACCTCTCCTCACTCTCTTACACGGTTGATCGATCAATGTGGCCAACAACTCGTGGGAGACCAACTGTCGTCTCTGAAAATGGGTTTCCCGCAAGCACAGACTCCATGGCCATTTTTAAATCCCAACCGTGCTCTGGGCTCTGATCAAGCCTCCCATGCTGTGCTTCCCACTTCCTAAATTCACATAAACAAAGCATCTGATCAATCCACTAAGGCCATAAACAATTTGAACGCACAAAACACCACGGCACGGCCGTGTGCTCTGTTTTTCACGGTGGTGCTACAGTAACCGCCGTGAAATGACCAAAATGCCCCTCTGTGCAATAATTACCAAATTGCCCTCCAACTTCCGTGACCCGTAACTCGGTCACCCGACGTCCGTTTCACGCGTGCCGCCTGTCGTTGTACTCAGGGCGTCGAGACGAACATAACGGTCTTCGAGTCATATGGATATCAATTGTCAAACAAAAAGTCAACTTTTTCCCCTTATAACGTCCAATTTACGATAATGCCCCTGGACTTCCGCACGTCATAACTTTCACCCTGTTCGTCCGAATGGGACGTGCAACCTGTCTATGAATTCGTGACATCCCGAACTACGTCACGGTCATCACTCAACGTCTGTTCGACCCTCCAATCAAAAATTCAACAATTTGACCATACGAATCACAAGGGTAAAAACGTCATTTTATTCATTATTTTACAATATTCTATTTTTCGAATTTCCGGGGCGTTACAATCTCCCCCCCCCCCCCCTTAAGAAATTTCGTCCCGAAATTTCAAGGAAACAAATAGGGGAACTGTTCTCGCATCTGTGCCTCGGGTTCCCATGTGGCTTCCTCCACCTTCTGGTTCCTCCAGAGAACCTTTACCAGAGGAACGGTCTTCCGACGTAGTACTTTATCCTTTCGGTCTAAAATCTGCACCGGCTGATCTTCGAAACTCAAATCCTCTCGGAGTTCAATGGGTTGTTCCTCCAGCACATGATATGCGTCGAACACGTATTTCCGCAACATCGACACGTGGAAAACATCGTGGACCCTCGAAAGCTCTGGCTGTAGCGCCAACCTGTAGGCCACCGGGCCAATCCTCTCAGTGATCTCATAAGGTCTGATGTAACGAGGGCTCAACTTTCCTCGCCTGCCAAATCTCACTACACCCTTCCAAGGGGACAGTTTCAGAAATACCCGATCTCCAACCGCAAACTCAAGATCTCGAATCCGATGGTCCACATAGCTCTTTTGTCTGTCTTGGGCTGCCTTGAGCCGATCTCTGATGAGTTTGACCTTCTCGGTTGTCAGTTCTACCAATTCGGATTTAGTCAGCTTCCTTTCACCCACATCCGTCCAACACAACGGGGTTCTACACTGCCGTCCGTACAAGGCTTCGTACGGAGCCATCCCAATGCTCGCCTGATAGCTGTTATTGTAGGCAAATTCCATCAAGGCTAGGTGTGATTCCCAAGTGTCCTGAAATTTCAGAACGCAAGCTCGCATCATATCCTCCAATATCTGGATGGTCCGCTCAGACTGGCCGTCAGTCCGAGGATGAAATGCAGTACTAAAACGAAGTTTCGTCCCAAAGGCTTCCTGTAGACTTTGCCAAAACCGAGAAGTAAACCTCGGGTCTCTGTCAGAAACTATTGATTCTGGAGTACCGTGCAACCGGATGATCTCGTCGATAAATAACTGAGCCAACTGTGTCATCCTGAAGTTCTCTCGCACCGGCAAGAAATGAGCTGATTTCGTAAGCCTGTCCACAATCACCCAAACTCCATCGTGACCTCTGGGTGTCCTAGGAAGTCCAAACACAAAATCCATTGTTATGTGATCCCATTTCCATTCCGGGATAGGTAGGGGTTGCAAGGCTCCATAAGGTCGTTGTCTTTCAGCCTTCACTTGCTGGCAAATCAGACACCTGCTGACAAACTCGGCAATCTCTCGTTTCATACCCAGCCACCAGTAGTGTTCCCGCAAGGTACGATACATCTTGGTCCCACCAGGATGCATCGCGTAGGCCGAACTATGAGCCTCGTCCAAGATCTCCTTCTTCAGTGCCTCAACGTCGGGCACGCACAACTGTCCTTCTTTTAGCAAAGCTCCATCCTCCCTGACTGTGAAATCTAGCCGCTCACCGGCTTCCACTTCAATCCGAAGCACACACGAGACAGGATCTTGAGATTGAGCCTCAACGATCCGATCGATTAAGAGTGGTCTCACGTGAAAGTTAGCCAGCAAGACACCTTGGCTATCCAGCCCCAAATCAATGCTAGTTTTGCGGAGTTCAACCAAAAGTGGAAAATGAACCGTCCGTAGGTGTGCTACAAAATGCATTGACTTCCGGCTTAGAGCATCAGCCACCACGTTGGCTTTTCCAAGGTGGTACTCAATCGTGCAATCATAATCCTTAATCAGCTATAGCCACCGTCGTTGCCTCACATTTAACTCCTTCTGAGTGAAAAAGTACTTCAGGCTCTTGTGATCCGTGAACATTCTGCAAGTCGCACCATACAGGTGATGTCTCCAAATTTTCAACGCATGCACAACAGCAGCTAACTCCAAGTCGTGCGTAGGATAATTGCGCTCAAGTGGCTTCAACCGGCGCGAAGCATAGGCAATCACTTTCCCATGTTGCATTAGCACACATCCCAAACCCTGTAAGGATGCATCACTGTACACCTCAAATTCTCCGCTGTCGTCTGGAAGGGTCAGTATAGGAGCAGATGTCAACCTTTCCTTTAGCTCCCGAAAACTACGCTCACAATCGTCATCCCAGTCAAACTTGACTCCCTTCCGCGTCAGTCGTGTCAACGGGGCAACAATGGTAGAGAAACCCTCTACAAACCTCCTGTAGTACCCAGCCAAGCCCAAGAAACTTCTAACTTCAGTGACGGTCCTCGGTTGTTCCCACTTCGCCACTGCCTCAATTTTCTGAGAATCCACACTGATCCCGTCAGTTGAGATCACATGCCCCAAGAAACTCACGCTCGTCAACCAAAACTGACACTTGCTGAGCTTCGCATACAACTGGTTTTCCCTCAAGGTACCTAGCACCGTCCTTAAGTGCTCCTCGTGTGCTTCCGCACTCCTCGAGTAGACTAGGATATCGTCAATGAACACGATGACAAAGTGATCCAAGTATGGCTGCAACACTCGGTTTATCAAATCCATAAACGATGCGGGTGCGTTGGTCAATCCAAATGGCATTACAAGGAACTCATAATGACCATATCGGGTCCTAAAGGCTGTCTTGGGTACATCCTCATCCTTAACCCGCAACTGATGATACCCAGAACGAAGATCAATTTTGGAGAAGTACTGCGCTCCTCGCAGCTGATTGAACAAATCATCGATCCGAGGCAACGGGTATTTGTTCCTGACTGTTACTTTATTCAGTTGCCTGTAATCGATGCAGAGTCTCAAACTCCCATCCTTTTTCTTCACAAAAAACACCGGGGCTCCCCAGGGGGATACACTCGGTCGAATAAACCCCATCTCAAGTAATTCTTGTAACTGCGCCTTCAGTTCTTTCAACTCAGCTGGCGTCATACGATACGGAGTCTGAGAGATTGGTTGCGTACCTGGAACCATATCAATAGTGAACTTGACATCTCGATGCGGTGGCAATCCCGGTAGATCCTCCGGAAAGACATCCGGGAACTCCCGTACTATCGGTATATCCTCCACCCTCAATGGTGCAGCTCGTGAGTCCAATACTTGGGCTAAGTATCCCTGGCACCCCTTCCTCAACAACTTACTTGCCTTCAGGGCTGAAATCACTCCGACAGGAGTTGCTCGTTGTACTCCCTGAAAGGTGGTTTCCGGTAACCCCGGGCTTCGAAAAGTAACCTTCTTATCGACACATTCGATAGAAGCATGATGGAGCGTCAACCAATCCATTCCTAAAATGACATCAAAGTCATGCAAGTCCAAGAGTATCAAATCTGCTACCAGTCCAACGTCACCTACCATTACGGGACACTCCCGCAACACTTGGTTCACCACAAATACATCTCCTGTGGGTGTACTCACACCCAAGTCACAGTCCAAGGCGGGCACCTCTCTACCCGCCAACAACTCACAGTCCCGTGATATAAACGAATGAGTAGCTCCGGGATCAATTAAAGCACAAACATCATGCCCAAAGATCGTGAGTGTACCTGTCACAACACCAGGTGCTGCCCTGGCCTCCTGCTGCGTAACTGCAAAAACTCGGGCCTGTGGTCCAGCTGCTCGCCCACTTCCCCGGCCCCTTTGTCCATTAGCCGCTCCAGCACCACCTCCTCTAGTACTCCCAGTTCCAGAAACTGCAGCTGTGCTTCGTCCCTGCTCTGCTCCACCCCGACCTGCGCCACCACCCTATGGCAAAGATGGACACTCCCTCCGATAGTGGCCCCGCTCGCCACAGAAGAAACAGATAACACTGGAAGCATCTCGAGCAAAACCACCACTCTGCCGTCCTGTGGAAGCAACCGAAGTCGCGCTCGCCTGCGGAGCAGTCTGCGCCCTAGGCGCTCGGAATCCGGGACTCTGATAGTTACCAGACCTGCCATAACGATCATTGCCTGCAGATGAGGCTCCACCATAACGTCCCTTCTTCGGGGCTCTCTGACCATACGATCCAGGATATGAACGCTCTTGACGTTGTCCACCACCAGAGTACTGTGGACGTGTCGGGAGACTAGCCTCAACCTACATTGCGGCATCAGATAACTCCCTGAGTGTAGTAAAAGCTCTGGCCGTCACAATGGCCCGTAACTCACCCCGTAGGCCAAGCTCAAACCTACGACATTTCTCAGCCTCAGTATATACAAAGGTAGGAGCAAAACGGGCTAGCATTTGAAACTTCTGCTCATACCCAGCTACCGACATGCTCCCCTGTTGGAGCTGCAGAAACTCGGTCTCCCTAGCATCACGGAATGAACGGGGGTAATACTGATCCAGAAACCGTTCACGAAAGGTCTCCCAAGTCACTGTACGGGCATCCCAACCCGACAACTCCAGAGTATACCACCACTCATAAGCAAATCCATCAAGCAAAAAGGTAGCCAATACAACCCGCTCCTCAGGAGGACAGTGCATCACAGTAAAAATCCGCTCGAACCGAGAAATCCAACGGTAAGCGTCCTCGGGATCCGCTCCACCACTAAACACCGTAGCCCCAAGACGCTGGGCTCGCTCGATCGAAGTACTCTCAGCATCACCATCAGGTCGTGGAGGGGGTTCGCGTCGCGGAGGCATGGCTGGTCGTCCTTCGCTGAAAGAGGCATAAGTTAGTACAATAACCAAGGCACACCCGAGTGCCAGACACGAATCGTAAACCTAGGCTCTGTTACCAATTGACAGGACCCACCCCGATTATCACCTCGATAATCGGGAAGCATCCTGCTCCCGTCTGACAATCGAAACCCAAAAGACCGGAAAACCAAATAACATTACATCACACCCATTGTCAGACCAGGGAGATTAAACAAATACATCCGACTGGACATCAAGTCCATAGTTTCACAGAGCGTAATATTACAAAACAGATTAAAGAACGAATCCTACTCTGTGAACTAACTACTTCGCAACGGAAAACTTTATGCCTCTGCCTCTGCCTCTGCCTCGGCGCTAGCCCCCGAACTTGTACCACGACCTGGAGGGTAGTTAAAACAACAAAGTGTGAGTGGACCGAAACAAAGGTTTACAGAAAATAGTTTAAGGAAATCGGGGTTCGCCCTCCAATTTTACAACATGCATGCATAACCAAATATTCAAAAATCGCATATTAAACTTTTGAAAACTCTTTTTCCGAAACACATGTAAAACGTTACAGGGAACCGTCATAACTCATGTAAAACAATTTAATATTACCAGAATCCAGAAACCGTCATTTTGAAACATCAATTGCACAAATCAAGTAAAAAGTAAGTCAATAATCACATTTAAGCCGTTGGATCCATCCGAGTCTTTAAACTCAATATCAGGCCTTCCCGGGATATCAACGAGTCTTTAAACTCAAAACATGATCAATAGGTCTCTGGGGTATGACAATAACCGAGTCCTTAAACTCACGAGTCTTTAAACTCAATCCGGGTCTTTAAACCCAATTTTCGGGCCCGCCCCCGTCATCAATATACCGGGTCTTTAAACCCAAAACCAGATCCAACAATCAACCGGGTCTTTAAACCCAAAACCGTTTTTAAACACAATAAACCAGGATTCATCATAAACCGTTTTCCAACATCATTCCGAAATCGTATCTCGTCAAATAGGACTTATGTCCGAATTCACATGCAACTTCCAAAATATGCAATTCCCGAAATCACTTCACAATTATAATAAAAACATCATAAATCCGTAACATGCATAATCATATCCAGATACTTCATCAAAACATCATTCATGCATAAGCGAAAACCGTAACCTCGAAATGCGTGAAATACGATAAATATCTCGAAAAGCATGAAAACACGTAAAACCGAAATATCATATCACCATCATAAAATCATATGTAAAACCATAAGATAAATAAGTAAAATAGTCATGCATGCCTGGTTTAGAAATCAAAAAGTCCACTCACGGTTTTAGGACGCGTCAATCACGCCCCGTGCGCTCTTCAGTAGCTTCGGAAATGTCCGGGCCTGTAAAAACGTACAAGAAGGGTTACAAACATCCTCAAATAGCTCGTATGATTTTCCCTAATTTTTCGGATTTTTCGACGAAATAAACCTTAAGGACCCAAACTTCCGACCTCCCGAAATTATCCCTGACGACTCCCGAACAACTCGAATCCTAAAGGTAAAATGTTAATTAGAATGAAGGGAACAAATTCCATGTTGACCGTGATCGGAGATGACATCACACGTGCCGTTACGCGCCGCCCAAAGTGGCTGCGCGTGAAGGCCACGCGCCTAGCTACAGTACCTTATTCCTTACCCGAATAGACTGATAAACGGGTCTATTACCCGCTACTCAACCCGACCAGTTCAAGCTCAAACAGTCGAACAAGTCGACGTCTGGAACTCACCCTACACGGTTCCATTTTTCAATTATCCTCACAGGGAGTATGCTAGGACCTAGACGAACACAATGGAACAATCAATTGAACTCGCCGTTACCTGGAAGTCGTCGTCCTCAAGCTCGACAATTCTCAGAACCAGGGAACTCAGTTCTTGGCCAATTCGTGAGTGATGTCCTTTGAAATCGATGTGGTTGGTTTCCTTTTGCTCCCAGAAGACTAGAACGACCCTTAGTTTAGCTCGAATGTCCCCACGATTTGATCTTCGATTTTTCCCTCCACTGGTTTTCCCTTCGAACTGGAACTTGGGTTCCTGGGCAAAACGGGCTCGAATCTCTACAACTCTAGCACCGTCGTGTTTCTGTCACTCCCAGAAGTCTCCCTATGTGTTTAGATTTTCCTCAAAGCCCGTAGGAATTGAACTCTGAGTTTCCCCCCAAAAACCCGAAACTGTTTTCTCACCGTCTCTCTCAACCTCAGCCCTCACACTGATGCACCAAATGACCCAAACGAAACCTCTCCTCACTCTCTTACACGGTTGATCGATCAATGTGGCCAACAACTCGTGGGAGACCAACTGTCGTCTCTGAAAATGGGTTTCCCGCAAGCACAGACTCCATGGCCATTTTTAAATCCCAGCCGTGCTCTGAGCTCTGATCAAGCCTCCCATGCTGTGCTTCCCACTTCCTCAATTCACATAAACAAAGCATCTGATCAATCCACTAAGGCCATAAACAATTTGAACGCACAAAACACCACGGCACGGCCGTGTGCTCCGTTTTTCACGGTGGTGCTACAGTAACCGCCGTGAAATGACCAAAATGCCCCTCTGTGCAATAATTACCAAATTGCCCTCCAACTTCCGTGACCCGTAACTCGGTCACCCGACGTCAGTTTCACGCGTGCCGCCTGTCGTTGTACTCAGGGCGTCGAGACGAACATAACGGTCTTCGAGTCATATGGATATCAATTGTCAAACAAAAAGTCAACTTTTCCCCTTATAACGTCCAATTTACGACAATGCCCCTGGACTTCCGCACGTCATAACTTTCACCCTGTTCGTCCGAATCGGACGTGCCACCTGTCTATGAATTCGTGACGTCCCGAACTACGTCAAGGTCATCACTCAACGTCTGTTCGACCCTCCAATCAAAAAGTCAACAATTTGACCATACGAATCACAAGGGTAAAAACGTCATTTTATTCATTATTTTACAATATTACATTTTCCGAATTTACATTATTGCTTTTATTTGGTTGTTTCTGAGATCTTTTTAACTGATGACAAAATTGGCTTACCAGCTTCTGAAGTATAATTGTTTTTGGTTGCAGTCCAGCTGACTGAAGATATTTTCTTTCGAGTTTGGTCAGAAGTAATATTGTAGTAGTCTTTCATATTTCATGCATCAGCCACAGGAGGACCATGTAGATGTTATTGCTCATGGTAAATGAAGGCTTGCATGAAGTTAAGAGCTTCTTGTATTTCTGTCATTTGACTTTAACTATATGTTTGGTTGAGAAACTTCAAAATTCCAAGGAATTTAGGCTAAGTTAACTAAAAATGAGGAGCTTCAAAATTCGAAGGGATTTCAAACGTTTAGATGCATGACATCTTGATGAGATTCCCCTCTCTAGGTGTTACTCTTTGGAAATCCCTTATCTGGTAATCTCTTGGTATGTTGTAGTTCCTCATTGTTTTTTTTTTAATTAACTTGGCCTAAATTTCTTGGAACTTTGTAATTCCTCATCCAAACTTACCCAATAGAACTTGTGATCCAAGAATCAAGATGGATACGAAGCCAAGCTTCAAGGTGCCAGACTTGAAATGGATCTCGGTGCTAGACTTGAAATGGATCTTGCAGAAAAAAATCTGTTTTTAACCCAAATTTCACCCAGTGTCACGACCCGACTCATTTAGTGTGATATTGTTCGCTTTGGGTCCAGTCTTTATGGTTTTTTTTTTCTCGAAACTCACATACAATTTCTCAGTAGGTTACTTATCTTGAGATTGCTCTAATCTAATCTTGCTTAATTTTGGAGTTTCAACCAAACCCAAAATCAATGAGCTCCCAAAAAACATCGCGCTAGATAGATATGTGCTCACACATATAAAACACTTCACATTCCCACCTCCTTCTCGTTGGCACACTTTCAGTTGGGGTCTAGCTCTGATATCATTCTATCACGACCCTATTCATCTAGCACGATATTGTCCGTTTTGGGTTCAGTTCGCACAGTTTTGTTTTTGGAAACTCAAGTGCAACTTCCTAGTAGGTCACTTATCCTGAGATTGCTATAGCCCAATCTCGCATAACTTTGGAGTTCCAACCAAACCCAAAACTAGGGAGGTTTCAAAAGGTCTCACACTATATAGAGTCTTACACACATACTCGAAATTGGTCCTAGAGTCTAATTTTATACCTGTTGGAGTTCAAAACGCACACAAAGCCCTCGACAGAAACCCAGAAATTGAGAATGTACCCCAGCGCTACTCAAAGCCCAAACCTAGTCCAAAATTACATGCAATTAGTACAAAGCGTTTCTGATAACCTCATGAATTGTTTGGGGTACAAATTGGGACGGTTTACCTTCGTTTGAGCTCAAGATTCTCAGGTTGATTTTTGCGGGTTAGAAACGGGTTAAAGTCCAAGATGCGTAGGAAGGCGTTCTCGTCGAACTGAGAGTTTCGACGTTGGTTCCAGATGATTCGCAAGACCTAGAGGCACGACAAGGATACTAAACACCCAACTCCGACGACCCACCATCGACGCCGCCGCGACGTCGTCGACTGGAAAGCGACGTGTAATCACCTCATTAGCTCCCAAACACATAGATGAAGAAAAATATTATGTCGGATTCGCGAAACCTCACCTTGTTTGAACACAGCTTCTGAGTCGTCGTTGGGTCCAAAGCGGGTCGAACTCGGGTCGACGTCCAATCCCACTGAAGTGTCGCATTTACCTACTTTCTAGCCTCTTCATTCAATCCAAGAGGTTCTCACAGCACATTCGAGGGCCACGCCCTTGGTCGAACACGCCAGCAGTCCCCCATGGACAGAAGCTAGATCGTGGGCTCTCGGATTACCATGGAGGGGATGTGATGGGATGAAGTTCCTAAGACAGAGCGTGACTAAGGTCGTAATGGAGTCTAAAATGGTGCGATGAATGGGTCGTGGTAGCTTGAATGGAGGTGGAGGATGGATTAACAGCGGCCATCGTATTTTTGGTGAGGGTTCATCGAGCTCTCTCACAGTTAGAGAGGGAGAGAGAGATAACTAGAAGGTGTTGGTAACGTGGTGCTAGCTGGTATCAATCTGATGAGTCTTAGGCTTGGGCTAGTTTGTACATTAAACCAATGCTAAGTGAAGGCTTGGGCCAAGAACAAGGGTATATAATCTCAATTGAGAAAATGCCAAGTTTGGGCCAAGGGTACAATATAGGCTAATGTTTATCTCTATTTTGAGTCACCATAATTGGATTTGGTAAAATAAATAAAACTAACTTAACAAGTTCCAACTTAGAGTTTAGAGCTTCTAATTGGGCATGGGCTAACTTGGTCTCAACGATTGTATTGGGCCTACCTAGGAATCCATTTAAACACACACTCCCAATGCGGCCCAATGATGCTAGTAGGGAAAAAAATGTAATTTTTATTTTTCATTTCTAAAATTTGGTACGGGATGTATCAGTCTACACCCTTTAGACAAATTTCTTCCTCGAAATTTGGCCAATGTTGGTCAATGATACAACTCCCAACAATCATCGAGAAATCTCGAGAAATCGTCCGCTACCCTCACAATTATGATTCAACTTCCTTGTGGGGTCCAACAAAATGATGCTCCACCAAGGGATTCGTTATTTTCCAACCATTGAGCTACTGGTGTATCGCTTCATTTACCACAAGTAATACATAAAGATCTCCCTCAAATGATACAACAAATCAGGTGTAGAGCGGGTCGAACTCGGGTCGACGTCCAATCCCACTGAAGTGTCGCATTTACCTACTTTCTAGCCTCGTCATTCAAGCCAAGAGGTTCTCATAGCATAGTCGAGGGCCACACCTTTGGTTGAACACGCCAGCAGTCTCCTATGGACAGAAGCTCGATCGTGGGCTCTTAGATTACCATGGAGGGGATGTGATGGGATGAAGTTCTTGTGACAAAGAGTGACTAAGGTCGAAATAGAGTCTAAAATGGTGCGATGGATGGGTCGTGGTGGCTTGAATGGAGGTGGAGGATGGATTGACAGCAGCCATCGTAGTTTCAGTGAGGGTTCATCGAGCTCTCTCACAGTTCGAGAGAGAAGGAGAGAGAGAGAGAGAGAGAGAGAGATAACTAGAAGGTGCTGGTGACGTGGTGCAAGCTGGTATCAATCTGATGAGTCTTGGGCCTGGGCCAGCTTGTACATTAAACCAATGCTAAGTGAAGGCTTGGGCCAAGAACTAGGGTATATAATCTCAATTGAGAAAATGCCAAGTTTGGGCCAAGGGTACAATATGGGCTAATGTTTATCTCTATTTTGGGTCACCATAATTGGATTTGGTAAAATAAATAGATCTAACTTAAAAAGTTCCAACTAAGATTTTAGCGCTTCTAATTGGGCCTGGGCTAACTCAAGCTCAACGATTGTATTGGGCCTACATAGGAATCCATTTAAACACGCACTCCCAACGCGGCGCAATGATGCTAGTAGGGGCAAAAAGGTAATTTGTATTTTTCATTTCTAAAATTTGGTACAGGTTGTATCAGTCTACCCCCTTAAAGAAATTTCGTCCTCGAAATTTGGTCAATGCCGGTTAATGATACAACTCCCAACGATCATCGAGAAATCTCGAGAAATTATCTGCTACCTTCACAATTATGATTCAACTTCCTCATGGGGTCCAACAAAATGATGCTCCACCAAGGGATTCGTTATTTTTCAACCATTGAGCTACTAGTGTATCGCTTCATTTACCGCAAGTAATCCACAAAGATCTCCCTCAAGTGTAGAGCGGGTCGAACTCGGGTTGACGTCCAATCCCACCGAAGTGTCGCATTTACCTACTTTCTAGCCTCGTCATTTAATCCAAGTGGTTCTCACAGCACAGGCGAAGGCCACACCCTTGGTCGATCACGCCAACAGTCCCAAATGGACAGAAGCTCGATCGTGGGCTCTCAAATTACCATGGAGGGGATGTGATTGCTTGAATGGAGTTGGAGGATGGATTGACAACGACCAACGTAGTTTCAGTGAGGGTTCATCGAGCTCTCTCACCGTTCGAGAAGGAGAGATAGATAACTAAAAGGTGTTGGTGATGTGGTGCAAGCTGGTATCAATCTGATAAGTCTTATGCATGGGCCAGCTAGTACATTAAACCAATGCTAAGTGAAGGCTTGGGCCAAGAACAAGGGTATATAATCTCAATTGAGAAAATGCCAAGTTTGGCCCAAGGGTACAATATGGGCTAATGTTTATCTCTATTTTGGGTCACCATAATTGGATTTGGTAAAATAAATAGAACTAACTTAACAAGTTCCAACTTAGAGTTTAGGGCTTCTAATTGGGCATGGGCTAACTCGGGCTCAACGATTGTATTGGGCCAACATAGGAATCCATTTAACCACGCAATCCCAACGCGGCCCAACGATGCTAGTAGGGGCAAAAAGGTAATTTGTATTTTTCATTTCTAAAATTTGGTACGGGATGTATCAATCTACCCCCCTTAAAGAAATTTCGTCCTGGAAATTTGGTCAATGCCGGTAAATGATACAACTCCCAACAATCATCGAGAAATCTCGACAAATCGTCTGTTACCCTCACAATTATGATTCAACTTCCTCGTGGGGTCCAACAAAATGATGATCCGCCAAGGGATTCGTTATTTTCTAACCATTGAGCTACAAGTGTATCGCTTCGTTTACCACAAGTAATCCACAATGATCTCCCTCAAATGATACAACAAATCAGGTGCTTCCTGAAATGTTTCTCGAATATTTAGCTAGGATTTCTCAATCAATGATTGGTCTTTCCTCAGAGAGATGCCAAACATGCTCGAATCAGTCCATTTTCCCCCCTTCACCAATAAACCGAGTAGGTTAAGTACAAGAAAACTCCAATGTTCCAACTGTCTCGTAATGTAACTGGTTTCGATTCCGTCAATCTAACGACCGCAACAATCCATCTTACAAGGGGTTAGCTGTTATGACCGACCTCTTCCAACAGGATATTGTCCGCTTTGTGCCCAAACCTCATCCTTTGGTCTCGGGAGCTCATGTGCAACTTCCCAGTGGGTCACCCATCTTGGGATTGCACTAGTCCCTATTCTCTTAAATTTGGAGTTCATTAGGAATCCAAAACCAGCGAGATCTCAAAAGGCCTCATATTGGATAGATGTGTGCCCACACATATAAGGCGCATCCCCTAGATCCTTGGGGCGATGTGGGATTGCTAACCATGCCCCCAAGATACGGGTGCTCACAATCCACCCCTCTTGGGGCCCAGCGTCCATGTTGGCACACTCAATTCCAGCAGGGGTTGGGCTCTGATACCAAGCTGACAGAACTCATCACAAATCCCCCTGCATTAACGTGGGATGACTTGCTCCCGTCTGACACCACGTGTCAGACAAGGGATAACACCGTGGCCTAAACAGGGTTTCCAGATTATGCAGCTTCATGTGATGCCTTGATCTCTACTACAGCCCGCATCTGCTATCAACCTAAAGGGTACAAAAAACAATTAAAACTGTGAGTGGACAAAAATAAGCAGTTTAAAATATATTTCAGGAAAATACATTTATACCCTCCAATTAAAAGCATGCATCGATAAAAAAAATGTAATCTCAAATGCTTTCTTAAAATAAAATCATATTTCTTTTCAAACCCAAAATATATAAAAACATCTGGACATAAAACAATACTCGAAAACATGACCAATTCTTGTATCCATCATGAGTCTTATCTCATATCATCATCAGTCACGTCATCCGTGCAACGCGTGCAAATAAGCTTTAGGACAGCTCACGTCCTAGAACTTCGTCGTGAACAAACCTACGGCCGACGTTCATATCGTTTTGAACAAATCGACGACCGATGCCATACATAAGCACTCCTGTGCCGAGCCTCCCTCAGCTGCTCGTCAACAAGCAGCGCATCGTGACCTCTCTGTGGGCGACACAGCGTATCCCGGAGGCGAGCAACATATCATAGGGACCTTTTCATGGAAACACATTCACAATCGGAGGCCCTCTTCGGGGAAACACATTCCCAACTAGAGTCATATCAATAACAAGGAGGATGGTCTAGGTGGAAACAGTTGAAATACATTTTCATAAAAAGTTGTATTTCAAATCAAAACAATCATTCCATGTAGGGTCTTAGCCCGAAACATAGTTTCCAACAAATCTCATAGAAACAGTGTTCATCACTCATTTCATAAATCACAACATTTCTTTCAAATTCACATGGACTAACACTCGGAGTCAAACATCTTTCCAACAGGGTCTCAAGCCCAAAACATCATTTCAAAAATACCAAAATCATTTCATTCAAATCAAATCATCATTCAAATCACCTTTAGTGAAGTCTCAAAGCACGTACAAAACTCGACCTAAGCCCAAAGTGTAACATGAAGCATAAATCTCGAAATATGAGCACAATAAAATTTTCCACGAAAATGATCAACAATAATACTTAAATGATTATGCAATCATTGCATTTCAAATCATGATCATAAGACATTTAAAACATTTATGCGTGCATCACATTTATAAAACAAGGTCCACTCACACGGTCCACGCTGCGCGCTCAAAACCCGCGCCGTAAGCCAATTTGAAGCCTCCAGGACATCCGGGCTTGTCCAAATCACACCCGATGGTCACCAACAATCCATATGTCCATACAATAAACCCTAAAAAAACTTGGAACTGAAAACGTGTCCCGAACACGCTATCCGAGGAGAAAAACCTTCAAACACCAACTAAAAAATCTTCGATCGACTTGAAACCTCCACGATTGGATTCAGAATGTCAAACGTTTTGAGCAAGATCAGTTTGACCCCAAAATTACGTGATTATCAAGATTAATTAAGGATTAATTGAGGATTATTAGGACTAATCGGGATTAGTCAATGTGAAACGACGATTTTGCCCCTAGAAGGGAAAATATTAACTTTTGACCCAAGAAATCAATTGCATGTGGATCGAGGTCCATTACGTAGAAAGAGAGATTACAAGTACGTAGACAGGTGACACGTCGAATTTGGACGTCGTACGGAAAAGTTACGGGTCACAAAAGGTTCGATCGACTTGAGAAGAACGGTGAACAATCTCACATCGTTCGGGGAGGGAAAAGTGAAGTGCCTTATATATATGGGCACATATATATCTAGAATAAGGCCTTTTGGGAGCTCACTAGCTTTGGATTCCTAGGGAAGTTGTGTGAAGTGCCTTGTGCAATCTCAAGATGGGTGACCTACTGGGAAGTTTGCACGTGAGTTATATGTGTGGGTACGTATCTATCTAGCCAGAGGCCTTTTGGGAGCTCATTGGCTTTGGATTCCTAGGGAACTCCAAATTCAAGCGAGTTTGGGCTAGTGCAATCCCAAGATGGATGACCTACTGGGAAGTTGCACGTGAGTTCCCAGAAACATAACCGTAAGGGCTGGGCCGAAAGCGAACAATATCGTGCTAGATGAGTGGTCTTGACATAATGGTATTAGAGCTGGACCCCGACTTGAAGTGTGCTAGTAAGGATGCTGGGCCCCAAGAGGGTTGTATTGTAAGACCCGTGTCTTGAGAAAAAACGGTGAACAATCTCACATCGCTTGGGGAAAGGAAAAGTGAAGTGTCTTATATGTATGGGCATGTATCTATGTAGTAGGAGGCCTTTTGGGAGCTCACTAGCTTTGGATTCCTAGGGAACTCCAAAGGTAAGCGAGTTTGGACTTGTTTAATCCCAGGATGGGTGACCTACTGGGAAGTTGCACGTCAGTTATATGTGTGGGCACGTAACTATCTAGCATAAGGCTTTTTGGGAGCTCATTGGCTTTGGATTCCTAAGGAACTCCGAAGTTAAGCGAGTTTGGGCTAGTGTAATCCCAAGATAGATGACCTACTATGAAGTTGCACATGAGTTCCCAAAAACAAAACCGGGAAGGTTGGGCCCAAAGCAGACAATATCGTGCTAGATGAGTGGTCGTGACAGAATGGTATCAGCCGGACCCCGACCAGAAGTGTGCCAGCGAGGACTTTGGGCCCTAAGGGGGGTGGATTGTAAGACCCGTGTCTTGAGAAGAATGGTGAACAATCTCACATCGCTCGGGGAGGGAAAATGAAGTGTTTTATATGTGTGGACACGTATCTATCTAGCAAGAGGCATTTTTGGAGCTCATTGGCTTTAGATTCCTAGGGAACTCCAAAGTTAAGCGAGTTTGGACTGGTGTAATGCCAAGATGGATGACCTACTGAGAAGTTACACGTGGATCGAGGTCCATTAGGTAGATAGAGAGATTACGAGTACGTAGACAGGCGGCACGCCGAATTTAGATGTCGTACGGGAAAGTTACGGGTCACGGAAGGCCTTGTGGGAGCTCACTATCTTTGGATTCCTAGAGAACTCCAAAGTTAAGCGTGTTTGGACTTGTGCAATCCCAGGATGGGTGACCTACTGGGAAGTTTACACGTGAGTTATATGTGTGGGCACGTATCTATCTAGTAAGAGGCCTTTTGGGAGCTTACTGGCTTTGGATTCCTAGGAAACTCCAAAGTTAAGCAAGTTTGGGCTGCTGCAATCTCAAGATGGATGGCCTACTATGAAGTTGCACGTGACTTCCCAGAAACAAAACTGTGAAGGCTGGGGCCAAAGCGGACATTATCATGCTAGATGAGTGGTCGTGACAAAATGGTATCATAGTGGGACCCCGATCGAAAGTGTGCTAGTAAGGACGCTGGACCGCTAGGAGGGTGGATTGTAAGAACCGTGTCTTGAGAAGAACGGTGAACAATCTCACATCGCTCGGAGAGGGAAATATGAAGTGTCTTATATGTGTGGGCACGTATCTATGTAGCAGGAGGCCTTTTGGGAGCTCACTGGCTTTGGATTCCTAGGGAAATCCAAAGTTAAGCGAGTTTGGGCTAGTGCAATGTCAGGATGGATGACCTATTGAGAAGTTGCACATGGACTGAGGTCCATTACTTAAATAGAGAGATTACGAGTACGTAGATAGGTGGTACGCCTAATTTGGACGTCGTACGGGAAAGTTACGGGTCACGGAAGGTTCGATCGGCTTGAGAAGAACGGTGAACAATCCCACATCGCCCGGGGAGGGAAAAGTGATGTGTCTTATATGTGTGGACACGTATCTATCTAGCATGTGGCCTTTTGAGAGCTCTCTAGCTTTGGATTCCTAGAGAACTCCAAAGTTAAGCGAGTTTGGACTTGTGTAATCTCAAGATGGGTGACCTACTGGGAAGTTGCACGTGAGTTATATGTGTGGGCACATATCTATCTAGCAGGAGGGTTTTTGGGAGCTCACTGGTTTTGGATTCCTAAGCGAGTTTGGGCTGGTGCAATGCCAGGATGGATGACCTAATGGGAAGTTGCACGTGAGTTCCTAGAAACAAAACCGTGAGGGCTGGGCCCAAAGCGGACAATATTGTGCTAGATGAGTCGGGTTGTGACATCATCGATTCCTCTCGAACTTCCTTATGGCAGGGGTGATTCTCAACCCTAAGGGTCTGATATGGTCCAAACTAACCCATCAACTAAAACAAAATTCGTAACAATTCTTCCAAACTATGGTTTACGGTGTCCAACTCAAAATAGGATCGCTAATCTCAAGCGGCCTCGAGGTTCAAGCAACTAGTACAGTTTTCCGCTAAAGTAGTGGTCTAAATTATGGATAGGAATAGGTAAACTCACTCAATCTCTAATTATAAGGATCTGATGGGGTCCAAACCAACACATCAACTAAAACGACATTCGTAACAGTTCTCCCAAACTATGGTTTATGGTGTCCAACTCGAAATATGATGGCTAATCTCGAGCAGCCTCGAGGTTCAAAGCGACTATTACAATTTTTCGCTAAAGCAGTAGTCTAAATTAGGGATAGGAATAGTTAAACTCAATCAATCTCCAATGATAAGGGTAATGGAAACTCAGCCCACACATGTCCAAGGATACTTCGGATAGCTAACATAGCTAAAGGGGCCCTTCCAATCCAATGGACCAACACAAGAATACGGAAGACACCAAATTTTTTTTTGATTCGACTTGATCTTTGGGAGGAAAAGGGTAACACCTTATGCCTCAGGCTGAAATTTCTCAACTAACGGTCCTAGTAGTTTTTCTCAATATTCGACAAGTCAAAATTGTCACCTCAATGGGAAGGTATAAATTACTGAGAAGAACCCTTATAAATCATGAGTTCAAATTAGCGTAATCTCCCAATCTACCACCACCCATAATGTGGAAAACTCTCAGAAGGGATTCAATGGAGCGATAAAATCGAAGGAAACCCTTACCTTACTTCGTAGTGCGTGTTGACTTCCGTTAGGAAAGTGCCTAAAATTTCGTTTAATACATTTCAAGAACATCCAAGATTTGATTTCCAATAAGTCTGAACAAAAAAAAAAGGGAAATGCTCCAAAGGATAGATACGTCACTCCACAACTTGAGAGTGGCGTCTGGAAACAGAATACAAGGATAAGGTAGCCTAAGAGAGAGCATATGCAATTACTGAGGAATAGTTTGATGAAACGATACCCTACGACTCGGGGTCAAAGTGTGGTCAAATGTTCCCGAGTAAAGATTAGTGGCTAAATCTGGGAATAAAAACTCACTACTAACGAATTAGTGAAGATGTGCCTAAAATATGTCTGGGCGATAAGCACGAATAGTGACTAAGATTTTTCAAGCTTAAGTCCACCTATTGATATGAGTTCTGGTCGATTAGTTTAACTCCCAATTAGAGTTTCTATAGCACGACCATGGCTTAAATTAAAGTTTAGTTGTAAGCCTGCAACCAAGTCCGCTCTAGCCCATGATGTAAGCTTACCATTGTAGTTGAACCATCAAGTCTACTTGTTAGTTCACTAACCTCACAAAAGTTTCTGAAACATGGTTAAAGAAAATTCTCGTGTCCAAGACTAGTTTGACCAGTCTCGATGTAAACTTTGAAGACAACAACGCCAGACAAACGTCATCTCCAACGAAGAGGGTACGACTCAAGACAGGTGCCTACATCACGAGATGAAGATCTTCATTCAATCCTCAATTTAAGATCATCCTGTTAAAGGATATATCCTAGGTTAAGGTAGGGGTGTCACTGGTGATAGTGGGACAAGAACATCATGCTTGTACTTCGAATTAAAGGGAGATCGAGTACGTCACCGTAACCTATTCAACTTGGAGCATAAAATAGTGGATAGAATTTGGATCCGACTAACTTTTTCTAACGTGTTCAATATGATCCTCAATATACTACCCAATTCAGGGTACCAATTCATGACAAGTTGGAGCATTGAATTCCAAGGAAAGGTTGGGGGAAGAAATTCCCATTGTACATACACCCTCAATTCTTAATAAAATCTTGTTCTTCCCATCAAGTGTTCAAACGTGTCACAAGTGCATGGTCCAGACATTAGCGCAACGAACGCATCAATAGGGTAAAGGGTATACTACTCAGAAGTGACCGAAGGTATGAAGACGAAAACTAAACGAGGCAAGATGAAATATGGTGATCCAATCTAGTTAAGGGTTGTCTCTATTCCAAACTCGGGATCTGTGATCCAAAACACCAAAACGATAAAGTCTTCGGATGGCCACAAAGAGAAGACAAATAGTATCTAAGAAGTGAAAAATTTTTCACATTCAGTAGTCATCGTTAAGGATGGGTAACTAACCCCACGACTTCCCGACACACACAGAGGGTGTGACGAGAAGTGAATGGTTTTGAATAAAATCGAAGAGTCTAATGCCCACAAACGGGGAAAATATATATGAGATCATCCTAGTTAGTTACAAGCCACCAAGCTTGTAAGCACCACCCGAACGCGAAATTCGACGGAAGATAAACTTACTAAACTCGTAACTTTGGGAAAAAAAGTTAAGTCGAACCCCAAAATTTCTCGTGGGAACTCGCGATCGAACTGTAGACGAACTACAATACTCAAGGAGTGGCTCTAACACTGAATATCAGGATGTATGATCATCAAGTGTCCCAAATGAACGACACAGTCCTAGAACCCACGCTCTAATACTAAATTGAGACGCCCCGACCCAGAAGGTCCACTTAGGGCACGTTGGTCGAGGTATGCTGGCTGACATCTAGACATCGATGTCCAGATGACGAAGCCAGATGAATAAAAAATTCTCGTTTTAAGAGTCGTGGAAACGTAGTCGGCCAAAATTGATCCCATTTCACTAACAGTGGAAGCATAGAGCGAGGTCGAGCTTGATGACCACACAGTTAAACTTACTACCTGAAGTACCCGATCATCGTTAACTCCGTCCCAAGATTCGGGAGCAGATGTCAGAGCAACTACTAAACCTCCTCGGAGTGCGTGCACACCAACAATACCTGAAGGATTTAAAACACAAGGGTGAGTGGAGCTATATGCTTATTCCAGTGTAAAACCATAGTTCAATAAAACATATTTTAACCCCTCATTTTTTTTAATAAAATCCCAAAATATTTATAACATACTTGCATATAATACAAGAAATATAGCAACAATCATTAAATAGTAATTTAAATAAAATGATTAGATGAGACATTCAGAAACCATAAATATGTCACAATGTCGACCCACATCAAATTTCTCTTGAGTCACCTCGAGTCTCATAATCGGAACATAAACTGGGTATCTTGCTCTTGTACCTCGACCACGTGAATGACTAGCTGCAATTGTAACGACCCGTATCAAATTCCTAGATTAGATTAGTGACTAATCACGATTAGTGAGGTTAATCGGTGATTAGTTGAGCGAAATCGGACGAACGATGCGAAATTACCGTTTTGCCCTTGGACGTGGGCTAAACGTTGACTTTTCGCTCGGGCGGTCAAATGGACTTTGACCGATGACCGTGACGTAGTTCGTGACGTCACGAGTTCATAGACAGGTGGCACGTTCAATTCCGACGTTCGAGGAGGAAGTTATGACGTTCGGAAGTTTAGGGGCATTTTGGTAATTTTGGTTAAAAATGGTTGAAATGTTGACTTTTTTACCAAGGGGTCCAATCGCCGAGGGCCGAAGATCGTTACGTAGATCGGGACGATACGAATCCATAGACAGGCGGCACGCTGAAATCGGACTTCGAACGGGGAAGTTATAGGTCACGGAAGTTCGATTTCACTATGCACGTACTTCGAGGCGGGGCTGAGTTGGCAAATTCTGATTGGCCAGATATTTTGAGTGGGTCCCATGGATGAGTGACAAGTGTCACTCATCCCATTGGCTAAATCCCTTAATTTGTGGATCTAACTAATTAAATAACATTATAATTAATATTATATAATTAATTTTAACAACTTTAAATCCTAACCATCCATTCCTTCTAATCTCTCAAATCCTCACCACTCATCTAATCATCTAATCAATCTCTCTTCTCTCATCAGATCAAGTCATCTTCATCATCTTCATTTCCTTGTTTTTCCTCACATAACCCGAAAACCCATATACCCTCCATTCCTCCATTTTCTTCGAACACCCACACCACCCATCACACCATCCCTCTACTTACATCATTATGACCGTGAGGAGGTGGTGAGAGGCTGAGGATGGTAAGCCACGGCTGGGGACGGCGGTGGCCACGGCGGGAGGAGCTCGAACCGTGAGGTAAAAATGTTTGAAATTTCAAAATTTGGTTTTAATGGTTTTTACTCGATTTCATTAATTGGGTAAGGTTTCTGGGGACTCTAGGAGGTTAATAGGATTAGTTTTGGGGTTTGGGATGGCCGGAAATGGCCGTGAAAGGCGGGAGAAAATCCGGCCACCATGGATGACAGATGAAGGTACGGTTTTGGGTGTTTTGTTCCGTTTTAATTAGCTAGAAAGATAGGAAATAAGATTAAGAACATATTAGGATTAAAAGGAGATGAAATGGACCTAAAATCGATCCAAAAACCAGAAAACAACCGACGGATGAACAGTGTTTTGCTACAGTAAAACTAGTTCAGTTGGAGGTAGGAGACGATGAACAGTGTTTTTGACCTACTAGGAGCGCGTGAGGGCGCGTGGGCCATAATTTGGGAAAGTGTTCAACACGGGAAATCTTCTATTCGATGTAATGAACATTTTGGGACTGGTTTCGAGTCGATCGGACATCGAGTCGATCGGACATCGTTTCGATAGTTTTCGGGGCGTCAGAAGGTTTAGGGTCGGTTTAAAAATAGTTAAAAGTTCGGGAAAATTATGGGGCTTTGATAGGAGGTTAATTAAGTAGTTAGTAACCTTCTATTAAAATTTGGACAAGTTTGGGAGTCCCGGTGATGGTGATCGGCTCGGGGAGCCGTATGGCACGCAAATCGAAGCGGCAGCTCGGACGGTCTGTGAGTGGACCTTGTTTTCTAAATTGGTGCATGCATAAATGTTTATTATATGTTTTCATACATGTTTGATGATGCCATGGGTGCATTTGTATGTGGTTACGCATAGGCACGTATTTCGAGATTTCGACCCTATACAGTGCCTATACGGGTCTGTATGTCTTTATTGTTCTAAATGAAAAGGTTTTGGATTTCTAAAAAGATAAACTCGGGTATGAGACCCATTTGGTTTGTCTCAGGCATATGACGCTATTTACGACCTTCGGGTCTAAATCGTGATCGCGACGGGTGCTTTGTGCACGGCGATCAATGATACGACGCTCGCCTCAAGTTTGGGATGTGTTCCTTCCGGAGAGTTCACGATGCACGATTCGTTGTCGAGCAGCCTGGGGAGGCTCGACTTTGGAGTGCTGATGGTTCAGGATATCGATCGGTGATGAGTGCACCATGACCTTCTGGTGGTCGCGTCAGTTGATACGTTCACGGCGACATACCAGGATTGAGGGCGGTCCTGGATGGATGGTTGCACACATCACTATGATCGGATTCGTGACTGACCCTTAGATATCGGGCACGGTGCCCAGTTGAGTCATATGTTGGGGCACGAGACCCAGTTACTTTACGGTTTATGATTTCGGGTCAGGGACCCTCCGTGGATTTCCAAGTTCATGACGATTTATGGGAACCGGCATGAACTCTGGAAAGGTCATTGTGGTTCATGACGGTTTATGGGAACCGGCATGAACCTTTGTCAGGTCATTCTGGTTCATGACGGTTTATGGGAACCGACATGAACCCTGGTTAATGGATGTTATGGATCATGACGGTTCAGGGGAACCGGGCATGAGTGTTTATGTTATGTATATATATGTTCATATACCTTCCTTTACTTATTCTATTATCTCATCCGGGGAGGGTCGTTGGCCTGGGTGGACCCCGGAATAGTCACGGAGCACCGACTGAGTGGAGTCACCCCCCAGTTGGGTTCCTTACTCTCAGGAAGGCTATGATTACTATTACCTCGGGTAGGGTCAGTGGTCTGCGGACATTGATCTTAACTTTGAGAAGACTCGGATTGAGACCTGGGTAGCACGCGCGTAGCTTTGGAAACCATGACAGGATTGGTTGTGTGAATTATATGTGTATATGATATAGATATGATATATGGATTGTGATATGTGGTATGCACAGGTGTGCACAGGATTTGGGCAGTGGCCCGTATGGTCGTTTTCATGATCGTTCTCATCAATGCCCCTGGGACAGGTGTGCACAGGTGATATTTCGAATGCATGCATGCTTTTTAGTGAAGGGTACAAATGTCTTCTTATGAAACTGTTTTTATAAACTCTTGTTTTGTCCACTCACAGCTTTTAATGTTTTGACTACCCTTCAGGTTGACATCGGATGTGGACTGTAGCAGAGACCGAGATATCACATACCTCCTCCGGATCCTGGCGTACTCTGATAGCCCGGGAGGGCAAAGGTCGGAAATATCCCTTGTCTGACACTTCGTGTCAGACGGGAGCAGGGTCATCCCGCACTAATCCTGGGGGGATTAGGATGGGTCCTGTCAGCAATGCACTGCCACCTCGAGTCCCCTAGAGCTCGAGGACAGGACTTGCGCGTTTTAACTATTAAAGCGAACAGCGCGGGTGAATGATCACGTGGAGAACTGGTCTGCAGCCTACAGACAGGTACTAGATACCAGCGACTTCTAAGTGTGTTCTAACACTATCTCAATCTCATCAATGCCCCGGAGACTCATATGCAATGCATTATGTGACTTCATACATACAACTATGCATACTCACCATATCATATTACAGTATATCAGACTAACCGGGTAAGCATATTAACCGTTCATCACAATCATGTACCGCAATTATCACAAAATAAGTCATGCATGCTAAATAATTATCAAATGTGCAAACATCGTAAAACGTGCAAGTGTAAAAAATATAAAATATGTTTTAGGGAAGGGGGTCCACTCACACTAGTCAGTGAGTTGGATCACCTGAGATGTCAGGATCCGTCCCAAATATCACCTCGATACCTGAGACGAACCCTGCTCCCGTCTGACAATCACACATAAAGTACCAAAATAACCTTAATACCACTATAAGCGTAACATCAAACGAAGGAGTAAATATATACAACTGTCAGTCAGAGCATAGTTCGACAAAATGGGCACAAAAATCCTACTATGCTAGTCTCGCAACGGAAGAACGTCAAAAGCTCTATGCCTCGATTTCTGCCTCAACGTTCACCCCGACGCTATCACCACGACCTGGAGGGAAAATTAAAACAAAAAATGTGAGTGGACTAAGGGTAATAAAAGTTTCAAAAACAGTTTCTCATCAAATTATAGTTAAGAAAACAATAAGAATATTTGTTCCCTCCGTTTTAAAAACATGCATGCCCAACTAAGTATTAGAAAACCATAACATAAAACATCATAAGAAACAGAAACACTATAAAACGGATATAGAAATCATAGCATGTGCATCAGAAAACCATAGCATAAACTATGAACATCAAATCATCATTTCCGATCAAACCTGCTGGACCTATCCGAGTCTTTAAACTCAACCAGGCCTCAAATATAATTCTGAGTCTTTAAACTCCCGAGTCTTTAAACTCAATAGGCCTATGGGGGTAATATCGTATATATCCGAGTCTTTAAACTCCCGAGTCTTTAAACTCAATCCGGGCCCGTCCCCCGTCAATCAATATCCGGGTCTTTAAACCCATACCCAGATCCAGCAAATCCAATCCAAATTCAATGTAAAACCAATTCGAAGTCCATCGCCAAACTCGAATTCGAAATTCGCGGTTCGAAGCCCTTCCGGCGTTCAGAACCGACATTCCGAACCCAAATCCGGAATCCATTTTTATACCAAAAACCACATGTAATCACAAATCATATTTCATAACCCATTTATCATCATCAGAAAACATTTATAGGTTGAAATCCTCAAATATGGCATCAAAGTCCGAAAACCAGCTTTTCTCGGAAAACGTGTAAAATCTCGGAAATGTCTCGAAAAACGTGAAAACATATCAACCACATATAATCATCAGCAAGAAGCATAAAAACACGTTTAATATCATAAATCATTAATAAAAACAGTTAGGCATGCTCGAAAGAAAAGAAGGAGTCCACTCACAAATCAGAACAAGTCAATCGCGCTCCGTGCGCTCCTCGACCGTCTCAGGCGTCTCCCGTCCTGTCAATATGCACCAAATAGGGTCACAAATACGTCAAGGATACTAACCCTAATTTCCCCAATTTTTTGGGAATTTATTAATATTTTAATCCTAGACCCTAAACCGTCCGGATTCCCGAACAATCCCGTAACACTGTCCGCTTAACTCGATAATCACACCAATGGATTCCTTAGGACATTTAGAACCAAAACCATCTTGGAAGCTTGGCCGGAATCCTCCCCACGCGCCTCCACGCGCCGCCCAAAGTGGCTGCGCATGGGCCTCACGCGCCTGCTACAGTACACCTTCAACCTCGAGCCACCCGGTTCAACACAGTTGAACCGGCGTGACCGGTTCTCTGTGATTCCTCCACCGTTTCAGTCCAATCCAATCCCAGGAGCTTCGTCCCATCCTAAGCAATCCAACCCCGTCCTAACATCGAAGAACCACGGCCTAAAACCCATCGTTCACGGCCTCGAAACAGACGGCCCGTGGCCCCTATTTTGGCCGCTGGCCACCCAGGTCCTCCCCCGGCACGGCACCACAACCAAACGACTCCTGGGACCTCCAGGAGTCTCACCCTGGCCTCCAAATCCCTCGACTATAAGCCTAACTCCACGACTTTGCAAAAGAAGAAACACGGAAAAACAGGGGAATCGGGTTTACCTTTCGATTCAGTCTCCGCCGTGTGCACCGCCGCGTGCCACGGTGTTCGTTGGGTTCCCTGCAACCACCTAAGCCTCCCACTGTCTTGGTTTGAGCCACCACATGGCACAACTACCACCCCTACCTCACGGCTTCCTTGTTTTTCTCAGAACTCCGCCGCACCACCGCCGTGTCTCCGGGCACGATTCCTCCACCAAAACACGATCACCAGCTCCGCCTTGTCTCTATGTCACTCTCTCAATTCACTCTTCACTCAATCACCCCCTGAATCGATCACTGTCTCCCTAAGTTTTCCCCTCTGTTTCTCTGTGTTCAAGCAAAATGCACGGTTTGAATGTGCACATTGTGTGGCCGTGCACACTTTAGTCTCTCCCAGAACCATCTAGTGTCCCCCACGTGTCCATCATCCCTTGGTTCAGCACAAAATATCCCAGCCCACATATGCCACTTGTCCTGATCTGATTGGGCTGAGGGAAAAGACTAAAATACCCCTTGTGTACAAATTACCATTTTACCCTCGACCTTTCCAGACCCGTAAATATTTCGTCTGACGTCCGATGACAGCGTGCCGCCTGTCGTTGTACTCAGGACGTCGAGACCTATCTAACGGTCCTCGGTCTACGTGAAAATCACAAGTCCACCAAAAAGTCAACATTTTCCTCATTTAGTCAATATTACGGTAACGCCCTCAATCTTTCGAACGTCATAAATTTTTCCCCGATTGTCCGAATCGAACCTGCCACCTGTCTACGGACTTGTGACGTCCCTATCTACGTCACGGTCCAGGGTCAACAGTCATCCAGTCGGTAATTCAAAAAGTCAACTTTTGACCTACAATTCACAAGGGCAAATCGTCCTTATATACAAAACTTTTACAAAATTACATTTTTACCCTTCCCGAAGGTACGGGTTGTTACAATCTACCTCCCTAAAAAGAATTTTGTCCCCGAAATTCAGTGAAACAAATAAGGGTACTGTTCACGCATCAAGGCCTCGGGTTCCCAAGTAGCTTTTTCCACTTGATGATTTCTCCACAATACCTTAACTAAGGGAACCGTCTTCTGTCGTAAGACTTTATCCTTCCGATCCAAAATCGCTACAGGCTGCTCTTCAAAACTCAAGTCTTCCCTCAGTTCAACAGGTTGTGCTTCCAGAACATGCGAATCATCCCGTATATACTTCCGAAGTATAGATACATGGAAGACATTATGTACTTTTTCCAGGTCTGCTGGTAAAGCCAATCGATAAGCAACAGGACCAATCCGCTCTATGATCTCATAAGGTCCAATGTAACGAGGACTCAACTTCCCTTGTCTGCCAAACCGTACGATTCCCTTCCAAGGAGATAACTTCAAGAAAACCCAGTCTCCTACTGCAAACTCCAAATCTCTGATCCTACGGTCGGCGTAACTCTTCTGTTAGTCCTGAGCTGCCTTCAATCGATCCCTGATCAGTGCCACTTTTTCCTGTGTAAGATCTACCAGCTCAGAAGTAGTCAATCTCCGCTCACCAACCTCAGTCCAACACAACGGAGTCCGACACTGTCGCCCGTACAAAGCCTCGTAAGGAGCCATCCCAATGCTCTCCTGATAACTGTTATTGTAGGCGAACTCCATCAAAGGCAGATGTGATTCCCAAGTACCCTGAAACTGCAAAACACAAGCTCGCATCATGTCCTCGAGAATCTGAATAGTCCGCTCAGACTGCCCATCGGTCTGAGGATGAAATGCAGTACTGAAATGCAGCTTTGTCCCAAAAGTTTCCTGTAAACTCTGCCAAAACCGGGAAGTAAATCTCGGATTTCTGTTAGATACTATCGACTCTGGAGTCCCATGCAGCCGAATAATCTCATCTATAAACAACTGTGCAAACTGCGTCAACCTGAAGTTCTCCCGTACTGGCAAGAAATGAGCAGACTTCGTAAGTCTATCCACGATCACCCACACGCCATCGTGTCCCTTCGGTGTTCTGGGCAACTTGAATACAAAATCCATCGTCAGGTGATCCCATTTCCACTCGGGAATCGGCAAAGGTTGCATTTCTCCATAGGGTCTTTGCCGCTCAGCTTTCACCCGCTGACAAATCAAGCATCTACTGACATACTCTGCAATCTCACGTTTCATCCCCGACCACCAGTAATGCTCTCGAAGTGTACGGTACATCTTGGTCCCACCAGGATGCATCGCATAGGCTGAACAGTGAGCCTCATCCAATATCACCTTCTTCAAGGCTTCATCCTCAGGTACGCACAACCGTCCATTTTTAACCAAGGCTCCATCCTCGCGAATCTCAAAGTCATGTCTCTCTCCAGCCTCGACCTCGATCCGAATGATGCCCAAAATGGGGTCCTCAAACTGAGTGTCAATAACCTGATCAATCAAAACGGGTCGCACGTGGAAACTCGCCAAAAGTGCTCCCTGATCATCCACAGTCAACTCTACTCCCAGCCTGCGGAGCTCAACCAACAAAGGTAATCGTACAGTCCTCAGATGCGACAAAGAACTAGTTGACTTCCTGCTCAAAGCATCGGCTACCACATTAGCCTTCCCTGGGTGATACTCGATAGTACAGTCGTAGTCCTTAAGCAATTCCAACCATCAGCGTTGTCTCAGATTCAGTTCCTTTTGAGTGAACAAATACTTCAAGCTCTTGTGGTCCGTGAAGATCCTGCACCTCTCACCGTACAAATAATGTCGCCAAATCTTCAGTGCATGAACCACCGCCGCCAGTTCCTAGTCATGTGTAGGATAGTTCATCTCATGGGGTTTCAACTGCCGGGAAGCATAAGCAATCACTTTCCCGTGCTGCATCAAGACACAACCCAAACCTTATAAAGAAGCGTCACTATACACCTCGAACTCCCCACTATCGTCTGGAAGGGCCAACACAGGAGCAGATGTCAACCGCCTTTTAAGCTCCTGGAAACTCTGTTCACATTTCTCATCCCAATCAAACCGAACTCCTTTCCGAGTCAATCTTGTCAACGGAGCAGCAAGAATAGAAAAACCCTCAATAAAACGCCGATAATAACCTGCTAAACCCAGAAAACTCCTGATCTCTGTCACCGTCTTGGGCTGTTCCCAACTTGCTACCACCTCAACCTTCTGAGGATCCACTCTAATGCCCTCGGCTGAAATCACATGACCTAAAAAACCAACACTGGTCAACCAAAATTGACACTTACTCAACTTCGCATACAACTGATGCTCTCTCAGGGTCTTAAGCACTGTTCTCAGATGTTTCTCGTGCGCCTTTGCACTCTTCGAATACACCAAAATGTCGTCAATGAAGACAATCACAAAACGATCCAAATACGACCGGAACACTCGGTTCATAAGATCCATAAAAGCTGCTGGGGCATTAGTCAATCCAAAAGGCATCACAACAAACTCGTAATGACCGTACCTGGTCCGAAAGGCTGTCTTCGGTACATCCTCATCTTTGACCCGTAACTGATGGTAGCCGGAGTGAAGATCAATCTTCGAAAAGTACTGTGCTCCCTTTAACTGGTCAAACAAATCATCAATCCGGGGTAAGGGATACTTATTCTGAATGGTTACCTTATTCAACTGTCTGTAGTCAACACACAATCTCAAACCTCCGTCCTTTTTCTTGACAAACAGTACAAGTGCTCCCCAAGGTGACATACTCGGTCGAATGAATCCTATATCGACCAACTCTTGCAACTGGGCCTTAAGTTCCCTCAATTCTGCAGGTGCCATGCGATAAGGAGTCTGTGAAATAGGCTGTGTACCTGGTAACAAATCAATCGTGAACTCGATCTCTCGATGAGGTGGTAATCCTGGCAACTCCTCGGGGAAAACATCGGGAAACTCCCGCACCACTGGTATATCCTCCGCCCTCACTAGCGTAGCACGTGTATCCACCACATGGGCTATGTAACCCTGACACCCCTTACGCAACATCTTGCTAGCCTCAAGTGCCGAAATAACTCCAGTAGGAAGTGCACATTGATCACCTTGAAATATAGTCTCTGGTACTCCGGGACTCCGAAAAGTCACTCTCCTATCGAAACATTCGATAGAAGCATGATGTCTCGTCATCCAGTCTATACCCAAAATAACATCAAAGTCCCGTAGATCCAATAGTAACAAATCTGCCATTAACTCAACCTCGCTTACCATCACCGGACACTCTCTCAACACCTGAGTCACTACCAACACCTCCCCAGTAGGTGTACTCACCCCTAAAACACAATCCAAGGTAGACACCTCCCTCTCCGTCACCAAACTACAACTCCGAGCTATAAAGGAATGGGTCGCCCCGGGATCTATCAAAGCAAAAACAGTGTGACCAAGTATGGTAAGTGTACCTGTCACCACTCCCGGTGCTGATCTGGCCTCCTGCTGGGTCATAGCAAAAACCCGCGCCTGAGGTCCTGATGACCTACCGCGCCCCCTAGAACTGTTCGTGGCACCACCGCCACCCCTAGGGCCTGCTGCCTCTGACACTGAAGCAGTACTCCGCCCGGGTTCTGCTGCACCTCTGCCTGCTCCACCCTCCTGAGCTAACAATGGGCACTCCCTCCTAAAGTGTCCTCGCTCTCCACAATAGAAACAAGCATCTCTACCAAGTCCACCGGTCTGCCTCCCAGTAGAAGCAACTGAAGTCACACTCGCCTGAGGAGTCGGCTGTGCCCTAGCTCCCCGAAATCCAGAGCCCTGAAAACTGCCTGGTCTGCCATACCGGGCTCCACCAGCCGATGACGAACCACTAAAATTACCCCGCTTCGGGGTCCTCTGACTCGATGCTCCAGGAAATGAATGCTCTCGACGTCGCATACTGCCCGAGTACTGTGGCCTAGCAGGCAAACTGGCCTCCACTCTAACAGCAGCATCAGACAACTCCCGGAATGTAGCAAATGAGTCGGCTGTCACAATGGCTCTAATCTCTCCTCGAAGGCCCAACTCGAACCGACGGCACTTCTCCGCCTCGGTAGCCCCAAATGCAGGAGCAAATCGGGATAGCATCTGAAATCTCTGCTCATACTCAGCCACTGTCATGCTCCCTTGCTTCAACTGAAGAAATTCTGCCTCCTTGGCATCCCGGAAAGAGCGGGGATAATATTGGTCTAGAAACCGCTCCCGGAACGTCTCCCACGTCACCGTATGTGCGTCCCAGCCGGACAACTCCAGCGTATACCACCACTCATACGCTGCCCCATCTAGCAGAAACGTAGCCAACAAGACCCGGTCCTCTGGAGGACAATGCATCACCCCAAAAATACGCTCGAGCCGGGTGATCCATCGGTGAGCTTCCTCTGGGTCTGCCCCACCGCTGAAAGTAGTAGCCCCAAGTCGCTGGGCTAGCTCAATCGAAGCGCTCTCAGTCCCTCTCGCCGCTTCGTCTTCAGGTCGTGGAGGGGGTCCACGTCTCGGAGGAATGATCGGACGTACGCTGAAAGAGGCATAGAGTTAGTAAAACAACCTAGACCCAACACAAACCGACAAACCTATGCTCTGATACCAATTGTCAGGACCCGTCCCAAATATCACCTCGATACCCGGGACGAACCCTGCTCCCGTCTCACAATCACACTTAAAGTACCAAAATAACCTTAATACCACTATAAGCGTAACATCATACGAAGGAGTAAATATATACAACTGTCAGTCAGAGCATAGTTCGACAAAATGGGCACAAAAATCCTACTATGCTAGTCTCGCAACGGAAGAACGTCAAAAGCTCTATGCCTCGATTTCTGCCTCAACGTTCACCCCGACGCTATCACCACGACCTGGAGGGAAAATTAAAACCAAAAATGTGAGTGGACTAAGGGTAATAAAAGTTTCAAAAATAGTTTCTCATCAAATTATAGTTAAGAAAACAATAAGAATATTTGTTCCCTCTGTTTTAAAAACATGCATGCCCAACTAAGTATTAGAAAACCATAACATAAAACATCATAAGAAACAGAAACACTATAAAACGGATATAGAAATCATAGCATGTGCATCAGAAAACCATAGCATAAATTATGAACATCAAATCATCATTTCCGATCAAACCTGCTGGACCTATCCAAGTCTTTAAACTCAACCAGGCCTCAAATATAATTCCGAGTCTTTAAACTCCCGAGTCTTTAAACTCAATCCGGGCCCCCGTCAATCAATATCCGGGTCTTTAAACCCATACCCAGATCCAGCAAATCCAATCCAAATTCAATGTAAAACCAATTCGAAGTCCATCGCCAAACTCGAATTCGAAATTCCCAGTTCGAAGCCCTTCCGGCGTTCAGAACCGACATTCCGAACCCAAATCCGGAAATCCATTTTTATACCAAAAACCACATGTAATCACAAATCATATTTCATAACCCATTTATCATCATCAGAAAACATTTATAGGTTGAAATCCTCAAATATGGCATCAAAGTCCGAAAACCAACTTTTCTCGGAAAACGTGTAAAATCCCAGAAATGTCTCGAAAAACGTGCAAACATATCAACCACATATAATCATCAGTAAGAAGCATAAAAACACGTTTAATATCATAAATCATTAATAAAAATAGTTAGGCATGCTCGAAAGAAAAGAAGGAGTCCACTCACAAATCAGAACGAGTCAATCGCGCTCCGTGCGCTCCTTGACCGTCTCAGGCGTCTCCCGTCCTGTCAATATGCACCAAATAGGGTCAAAAATATGTCAAGGATACTAACCCTAATTTCCCCAATTTTTTCGGGAATTTATTAATATTTTAATCCTAGACCCTAAACCGTCCGGATTCCCGAACAATCCCGTAACACTGTCCGCTTAACTCGATAATCACACCAATGGATTCCTTAGGACATTTAGAACCAAAACCATGTTGGAAGCTTGGCCGGAATCCTCCCCACGTGCCTCCACGCGCCGCCCAAAGTGGCTGCGCGTGGGCCTCACGCGCCTGCTACAGTACTCCTTCAACCTCGAGCCACCCGGTTTAACACAGTTGAACCGGTGTGACCGGTTCTCTGTGATTCCTCCACCGTTTCAGTCCAATCCAATCCCAGGAGCTTCGTCCCATCCTAAGCAATCCAACCCCGTCCTAACATCGAAGAACCACAGCCTAAAACCCATCGTTCACGGCCTCGAAACAGACGGCCCGTGGCCCCTGTTTTGGCCGCCGGCCACCCAGGTCCTCCCCCGGCACGGCACCACAACCAAACGACTCCTGGGACCTCCAGGAGTCTCACCCTGGCCTCCAAATCCCTCGACTATAAGCCTAACTCCACGACTTTGCAAAAGAAGAAACACGGAAAAACAGGGGAATCGGGTTTACCTTTCGATTCAGTCTCCGCCGTGTGCACCGCCGCGTGCCACGGTGTTCGTTGGGTTCCCTGCAACCACCTAAGCCTCCCACTGTCTTGGTTTGAGCCACCACACGGCACAACTACCACCCCTACCTCACAGCTTCCCTGTTTTTCTTAGAACTCCGCCGCACCACCACCGTGTCTCCGGGCACGATTCCTCCACCAAAACACGATCACCAGCTCCGCCTTGTCTCTCTGTCACTCTCTCAATTCACTCTTCACTCAATCACCCCCTGAATCGATCACTGTCTCCCTAAGTTTTCCCCTCTGTTTCTCTGTGTTCAAGCAAAACGCACGGTTTGAACGTGCACATTGTGTGGCCGTGCACACTTTAGTCTCTCCCAGAACCATCTAGTGTCCCCCACGTGTCCATCATCCCTTGGTTCAGCACAAAATATCCCAGCCCACATATGCCACTTGTCTTGATCTGATTGGGCTGAGGGAAAAGACTAAAATACCCCTTATGTACAAATTACCATTTTACCCTCGACCTTTCCAGACCCGTAAATATTTCGTCTGACGTCTGATGACAGCGTGCCGCCTGCCGTTGTACCCAGGACGTCGAGACCTATCTAACGGTCCTCGGTCTACGTGAAAATCACAAGTCCACCAAAAAGTCAACATTTTCCTCATTTAGTCAATATTACGGTAACGCCCTCAATCTTCCGAACGTCATAACTTTTCCCCCGATTGTCCGAATCGAACCTGCCACCTGTCTACGGACTTGTGACGTCCCTATCTACGTCACGGTTCAGGGTCAACAGTCATCCAGTCGGTAATTCAAAAAGTCAACTTTTGACCTACAATTCACAAGGGCAAAATCGTCCTTATATACAAAACTTTTACAAAATTACATTTTTACCCTTCCCGAAGGTACGGGTTGTTACACGAGAAGTCCTGCTAATCGCGTGTTCCCATCCAGTCCAATCCTACAAGACCATTTACCAAGGTCAGGGTCAACTCGTTGTTCAATCTGTTCTTCTAAACCCCTTAAGTAGGCCTCGACATTGGCCCGGGTTGGGCAAGCCTGACCCAATTTTTTTGGGCTTGGGTCGGACCGGGCCGGGCTTATGACAAATTTTGAAAAATATCGTGCCATGTAGCTCGAGCTTAAAACAGATATGAAAGCCCATGGACTTTATCAAGCCGGATTTTTATCGGGTTTAACGGGCCAGGCCAAACAAGCCCACCTGGGTTGGGCACAAATGCGCTTTTTCAAAATAATTGATTCAAATTCAATGCTAAATTTGGAGTTAAAAAGACAAATATGAAGAAAAATTATTATATTGAAAAAGACAAATAATTGATTTAATCCTCGAGGATGCACAACCAGCTTCATTCATTCATAGACAACCGAATACCCAGTATTAATCCATTGGAACTAGTTTGAATCTTGTTTATGAACTTCAAAATATGCCCCATCATAGGCAGCAAGCAACATTAGGCCTCTATGCATTCTTCGTCCTCAACTTTATTCAAAATTACTTTATTTTCATTCCTTATCCATATTTATATGTACGCCTTACCATACATTGACATCATTACATAACGTTCATATTCTCTTATTTTTATTGCAAATATATATATGTACACAACACTTAGAATTCATTATATTTTGATATATTTATAATGATATTTAATTTTACGTGCATCTAATTAATTTATTAATGAAGGTTTAATTTTTCCATGGTTGCTTGTAAATGAATCACACTTCAGTAATCTGAAGGGGTGCAACCAACTGGAGGAAACCTACACCTAGTGGCCCGAGCTGATATGTTGCTGGCTAGACAACTTGCTCTGCCGTTTGCTTGGGAACATACCAACTAATTAATATTTGAACTTATTTTCTTTTATTTGATCATCTTTTCATGTACATGGATAATTACCTAATGTATATATATGTATGTGACAGGACCCGTCCCAATCCCACTGGGACCACCCGGGGACGTGACCCGCTCCCGTCTGACAATGACTCTAAACATACCAAAATTACCCTTAAATAAAAACCGAAGACTCACATAGATAGATAACATACAAATACAGTGTTTAAAGTGATACTGTCAGACAAGGGAAAGTAAAATACAACATGCGAGCACACTAGTCAGAGTACATTTATTCGGTGCTCGACCTACCCACAAGTGGGTGTACAGGTGCACAGCTAGGCAAACTAAACCTCTGCCTCCTCCTCCGGATCCTCCTCCTCTATTGCCGTATCAGGGTCTGGAGGGGTCAGTAAAACAAGGGTGAGTGGGCCAAAAATAACAGTTTAGAAATCAATTTAATAATAAAATAATCATAAGGTTTTACCCCTCCGTTTTCCAAATCTTGCATGCAGTGAAAACATAATATTACAATGAAATCATAACAAATGAACCACAATAATAATCGTAAGGTGAAACTAACATATCAGTGCACTGTAAAAACCCAACCCAAATGATGTCACGGTTCTAAGGCTACGCGTTGCCACTCAGGGTCTCACACCCGAGACTCTCTAGGTACATCAGCTCCCGGTATCCCGGTCACTGCCCGAGGTATATGAACATGCCTTCCTGAGAGTAAGCAGCCAAACGGGGGTCAACTCCACTCAGTCAGAGCCCCGTGACTACTCCAGGGTCCACCCAGGCCAACGACCCTCCCTGGAGGAGACAATATACACAGGTAGGAAAGTACAGTACAATAACAGTATAGTTTACCCTATGTCCCCCGGACATCCCAAACAAAATCCACATATAATCCAGACGGGTCTCATGCCCAAAACATTGTAATAACATATATAAGCAGTTTATAAGACTCATCAGTGGAAATAGTAAAACAGTTTATGCATGCAAGCCTTTTATAAATCAAATAGCCCACTCACACTCGGTCCTTGCTGCTCAACGATCTCTATAAACCTGTATTATTATTCCTGAGGGTTACTTAAGGACCCTACAATATCAATACCAAGACCCTAGAACAGATCCGCCTCAAAAACGCGTCCCGGGCACTATTCCCGGTGCTTCAAACCCCCTTTTGACCAACTTAACGATCTCCGATCGACACGAAACCACCTCCATTGGATCCGTATCGTCGAAACCTTGAAAATGGTACCGGCCCCACCAAAATTACTGTTCACACGCGCCCCTACGCGCCTGGTCAACGCGTGGGTCAACGCTGCTACAGTACCGCTGACGTCAGCAGTGACGTCATGCTGACGTCAGCATGACGTCATCACTGACACTTGTCAGGTGACACGTGGCACGTTCTGATTGGTCCCTGGTCTGACAACATCTGACAGGATGACGTCATCAAGACGTCAGAAGTGACGTCAGCATGATGACGTCATCATGCTACAGTACCGGATTCAACCTCGTTCCTGTAATCACAAAGTATCTGGTCCTGTAGTTGAGCCTCGATGATCCTGTCGACCAACACGGGTCGCACATGAAAGCTAGCCAACAAGGCTCCCTGATCGTCCATCCCTAACATAACTCCGCTCTTCCGGAGTTCCACTAGCAAAGGAAGATACACCAATCTCAAATGCGCAACTGATCCCGCCGACTTCCTGCTAAGTGCATCAGCTACAACATTTGCCTTGCCAGGATGGTACTCGATGGTACAATCATAATCCTTCAACAACTCCAACCATCTCCGCTGTCTCATGTTGAGTTCCTTCTGAGTGAACAAATGTTTAAGACTCTGGTGATCGGTGAATATTCGGCATGTCACACCGAACAAATGATGTCTCCAGATCTTTAGAGCATGAACCACCGCTGCCAATTCCAAATCATGAGTAGGGTAGTTCAACTCGTGCGTCTTCAGCTGCCGGGATGCGTAAGCAATCACTTTTCCATTCTGCATCAATACACAACCCAAACCCTGCAGCGATGCATCACTATATACCACGAACTCTCCACTACTGTCCGGTAATGCAAGGACAGGTGCAGTGGTTAATCGGAACTTTAATTCCTGAAAACTCTGTTCACACAGATCGTCCCATACGAACTTCACCCCTTTCCGGGTTAACCGAGTCAATGGTGCGGCAATCTGGGAGAAACCCTCTACGAATCTCCGATAGTAGCCTGCTAACCCAACAAAACTTCGCACTTCCGTCACCGTGGTCGGTCTTGGCCAATTTGTCACAGCCTCCGTTTTCTGAGGATCCACACTTATCCCCTCGGGTGATATAATGTGACCCAAGAATCCAATACTATTTAGCCAAAACTGACACTTGCTTAACTTAGCATACAACTGCTCCTGTCGTAGTTTACCCAATACCCTTCGTAAGTGCTCCTCATGAGCCCTGACACTCCTGGAATACACCAAGATGTCGTCGATAAACACGATCACAAATTTATCCAAGTATGCTCGAAAGACTCGATTCATCAAGTCCATGAATGCCGCTGGTGCATTCGTCAATCCAAAGGGCATCACCAAGAACTCATAATGCCCATACCTCGTTCGAAAAGCTGTTTTCTGAACATCCCCCTCGGCTATTCTCAGTTGATGGTATCCTGACCTCAGATCTATCTTGGAGAAATATCGCGCTCCTCGTAACTGATCGAACAAATCATCGATCCTGGGTAAGGGATACTGGTTCCTTACCGTAGCCTTGTTCAACTGCCGATAATCCACACACAACCGTAAACTACCCTCCTTCTTCTTCACAAATAAGACCGGCGCTCCCCATGGTGATGTACTGGGTCGGATAAACCCTAGATCCACCAATTCCTGTAATTGGATTTTCAATTCCCGTAGCTCCGTCGGTGCCATACGGTACGGTGCTTGTGAAATCGGTCGAGTCCCGGGGAGTAACTCGATCGTAAAGTCGATCTCCCTGGGTGGTGGTAATCCAGGTAAATCTCCTGGAAAGACATCAGGAAATTCCCGCACAATCGGAATATCCTCAATACTCAAAGATTCATCCGTAGACTCTACCACATAAGCAAGATAACCCTGACACCCCTTCTGTAAAAGTTTAGTAGCTGTGAGTGCAGATATTACCTTGGGTGATGCGTCTCCACACTCCCCCTGAAATATCACTTCCGGGAACGGTGACCTGGGAGACGTTCAGGGAACGGTTTCTGGAGCAGTATTATCCTCGTTCTTTCCGGGATGCCAAGGAGGCGGAGTTTCTGCAGCTCCAGCAGGGGAATATGACCGTGGCAGAGTATGAACGGAAGTTCCAGATGTTGTCTCGGTTTGCTCCTGCTTTTGTGGCCACTGAAGCCGAGAAATGCCGTAGGTTTGAGTTGGGCTTGCGCGGTGAGATTCGAGCCGTAGTGACGGCTGGATCTTTTGCTACCCTCCGAGACTTGTCGGATGCTGCGGTGCGAGTTGAGGCTAGTTTGCCGGTGCGACGCCGGGAACCTTCTATTCCTGGAGCTTCGAGCCAGCGGACACCGAAAAGAGGTAACTTCGGTGGATCGTCCTCGTCGGGCGATGATCGTTTTGGTAGGCCTGGCAGTGCCCAGAGTTCAGGATTTTGGGGTTACCGAGTACCGCCGACTCCGCAAGCGAGTGCGACGTCGGTAGCGTCGACAGGGAGACCGAGTAGTGGACCAGGCTGGAATGTGTGTTTCTACTGCGGGGAGCGAGGTCATTTCCGACGTGAGTGTCCACTGTTACCACAGGAAGGTGGTGTAGGCAGAGGAGTAGCGGAGTCTGGACAGAGTACAGCATCAGGGACAACGGGCACTAGAGGAGGTGGTGGCACAGCCACGAGTAGTGCGAGGGGACGTGGTAGAGCGTCAGGATCTCAGGCCCGGGTGTTCTCGATGACTCAGCAGGAGGATCAGTCGACACCAGATACGGAGATAGGTACTTGTTTTACTTTTGGTTGTTCTGTCAGTTTGGTTGTTGGATCCCAGGGTAGAGTCTAGGAGTTCGCCTAGAGGACTGGGAGTATATAGTAAGTTCCGTAGTAGGTTGACGGAAGGTATAGGAAAGGAGTGACTATAACTGATCGATTGGAGACTGTGGAAGGAGAGAACCCACAAGCTAGAGTTTGCCTTTAGGACTTTGAGGAGTTAGTCCGACCGTGGCCGGAGTAGTAGCCGAGGGAGATGGGTGGTTGTATACGAGGAGGTACTCTATGACTTCTGTCGGGTACTGTGACATGAGGTATTGTATAATACCTTTGTTTCCTGTTCATAGAGTTTCCCTTGCGTACACCATGTAGTTGCTACATAGCTAGGGTTGGCTGTGGTAACAGTAGCTGGGGATGGAGTGAAATACCCAAGGTGGAGATGATAGACAGGAAACCTAGGAGAGGTTGTTCTTTACCGGGTAGGAGACCCTCGGTGTTGGGAACTAGCTGTGGAATTTCGGGGACGAAATTCTTTTTAGGTGGGTAGATTGTAACAACCCGTCCCGAGAATTGGGATTACTAGAGTGATTAAGGTGTGATTAGTAAGGTTAATCAAGGGATAGGTGGTCCCGAGGGGTCTGGGAACTTAGAATGACGATTTTGCCCCTGGGTCGGGCAGAAATGTTGACTTTTATTTCGGGTGGTCAAATGGGAGTTGACCAGTGACCAGAACGTAGTTGAGGTTGTCATGAATCCTTAGGCTGGTGGCACGCCCGATTCCGACATCCGAGGAGGAAGTTGTGATGTTCGGAAGGTCGAGGGCATAACCGTAATTTTGGTAAAATAGGGGGAAAAGTTGACTTTTTGTATAATCGAGTTTTGGTAAGTTGACCTAAGACCGTTAGATAGATCTCGTCGTCCCGAGTTCGATGACAGGCGGCACGTATTCATCGGACTTACGAGGCGAGAGTTACGGGTCTAGGAAGTTTGGTAAAAACCGTAAAATGAGTAAAACAGGAGGGTATTTTAGTCTTTCTGCACATTGGGATTTGTGCAGAAAGAAGGAAATGGGCGGCTGGGATTTCACCAGGTGGAATAAGGAGTGGAGTGGATGGTGACACCTGGCAGGGGGCTAGAGGATTCTGGGAGAATCCTGTGTGGTCTCAGCTCAAATAATTGGGGTGCACTCGTGCTTACCCGTCGCTGTTCTTCGACAAACACAGAGAAACAGGGTGAGCTTGTGAGGAGGAATTGAGGATTGATCGTGGATGTTGATGAGTTCTGGTGAGTGAAGAGTGATCAGAAGGAGGTTGAGAGATGCTGGGGTGGTGCTGAGTAGGTTAGAAGTGTGCAGGTGGTGTGTGAGTGAGTTGAGAGCCACGGGAACTTCAGAGAAAAACAGAGAGGAACTGAGGGAGCTGGTGGTGCTGTGGCCGTGTGTAAGTGCGATTGACCTCGAGAGGAGGCTGAGGCGACGTTGTGGACTCCAGGAACCGCGGCGGCGAGCACGGTGGTGGACGGTTGCAGGTAATCCCTCATCCTTGTAAACTTGCCCTGTTTTCCCGTCGAGTTTTGAATCGAAATTCGTGAGTCTAGGGGTTGAATCGATGGGTCTATAGTGGTTTAGGGGATTTAGTTGAGTCCTAGGAACCGTCTGGTTGTGTTGCCGTGACGAGAGGTGCACGGTGGTGGTTGGCGCGACGGAGGGACTCTGTGTGCCCTGTTTTTCCGTTTTGTTTCAATCCAAGAGTCGTGATCCCAGGGACTGAGTCGAAGGTTTAGAAGAGTTGGATTAGGTTCAGTGAGGTCCTAGGAAGAGTCTGGGACAGTCACCGTGATGGGGGGTGACCGGAGTGGCTGGATCGTGAAACAGGGGAGTTCAGGCCGTCTGGTTCGAGCTTGAGTCGACGGTGTAGGGGCCGTGTCGAGTTCTAAGGAGGAGGGGGATGGATAGCTTAAGGTTGGACGATGAAGATGGTGAAGAAAGGAGGTGAAATGGTGGTCGGACGGTGGAGAACAGGTCTCGCCGGTTCGAGTTGCAGGCTCCTGTTGCGAACCGGGTTGGCTCGAGGTTGACGGTGGCACTGTAGCGGCGCGTGAGGGCCACGCGCAGCCACTTTGGGCGGCGCGTGGGGGCGCGTGCGGCGGTTCTGGGAGAAACGGTCAACATAGTTTTTGGTCTAGGAGTTGTTGTGAGTTCGATGGAGTTGGTTTCGGATCGATCGGAAGTCGTTTGAGTGTAGTTCCGCGAGGGTGAATGTGTAGGGTCCCGGGGTTTTAAGTCTTTGGTCCGGGGATTTTTGAGGGCTTTTAGGTGAGTGTTCGTAGACGTGTTAGTGACGTAATTTGGCGGTGTTTGACAGGATCGGGATTTCCCGAGGAAGCCGAGGAACGGGCTGGACGTTCGGGACGCGAGTAGGGCTCAGTACTGTGAGTGGATCCTTTTCTTAAACTCGAGCATGCATAACTGTTTTCTATAATGGTTTTATGCTTTTGATTATGATTCTATGTTTATTGAATATGTTTTGGTTGGTTTTATATTATTACACGTTTTTCGAGGAAATTGGTTTTTAGCACGTTTTACGAGGAATGGTTGGTTTCTAAAATTTATGCTATGTTTTGGGATTTCAATGATAAGTGGTTTTCAATGGTTATAAGTGGATTTTGGGAACATGATTTTGATGATCAAAGTTTTCAATTTTAGAATCGGATTTCACTAATCGGAATTTGGTTTTAAAGTTGGAAAATGAATTTCCGGATTTGGGTTCGGAATGACGGTTCGGGATGCCGGAAAGAGCATCGGACCAGTGATTTCGGATTCGGGTTTGGATGTGGATTGGTAAATGGTTTTCAAATGGTTTTGGGATTGGATTTGCTGGATCTGGATATTGGGTTTAAAGACCCGGATATATGTGACGGGGGACCGGCCGGATTGGGTTTAAAGACCCGGATTGAGTTTAAAGACTCGGGAGTTTAAAGACTCGGATATATATTGATTTTCCCCCGTAGGCCTTGAGTTTAAAGACTCGGGAGTTTAAAGACTCGGATATTATTAAGGCCTGGATTGAGTTTAAAGACTCGGGAGTTTAAAGACTCGGATAGGTCCAGCAGGTTTGATCGAGAAAATGATGATTTGGTGGTTATGGTTTGATACAGTTTCTGATACTCATGTTATGGTTTCCTATGATATTTTATAGTGTTTCTGTTTCTTATGATGTTTAAGAACGATTATTTTATAACTGTGTTTATAACTGTTGGTTATGCATGTGGTTTCAAAACGGAGGGTTTAACTCGGTTTTCTTATAAAATGGTTTTTGAACTTTTGTACTTTTTGGTCCACTCACATTTTCTGTTTTAATTGCCCTCCAGGTTGTGGAGCTAGCGCGGGGTCTTGACGTCGAGGCAGAGTCTGAGGCATAGAAGTGACGTGAGGGTTCCCAGAGTAGAGTGAAGGCTTCCGTGTGCGTGTAGTTATCGATTTTATTTTCTTTGTATGTTCGTACTATGTTCTGTAAATGCTACCTTCGGGACTTTGTGTCTAATTACTCCTGCGTTTGACTGGTTAGAATGTGAGTGAGTTTTACTTGAGTTTTGCGTCGGGGAGTCAGACGGGAGCGGGATTTACCTCGGGTTTCGGGGTGAAACCGGGGTGGGTCCTGACACATAAATATGTACAGTACCTGTCAACACTCCCGGAATGGATCTGGCCTGCTGCTGGGTAACAGCATAAACACGAGCCATAGACTCTGCAGGTCGTCCCCGTCCTCTAGCCCCTCGATCACGGCCACGCACAACACCGCGTGTCCGGCTGCTATCAGTCTGGGATGCTGTGCTCTGCGCTGGCGCAGTACTGCCGCGAATCAGTGGACACTCAGAAGCATAATGCCCCGGCTCCCCACAAGCGAAGCATGTGACCTCCCTAGGTTGACCCGAGTATCCTCCCGGTGAGATGCTCATCGGTGAGTAAGACCGCTGCCAAGCTCCAGAACGCTGTCCAGACCTCTGAGGACTCCTGAACTGACCAGAACGTCCTCGGCTGCCAGAAGACGAAGATCCACCAGAATGTCCTCCCTTCGAGCCACGACGGCCCGAAAATCCCAAGTGTGGGCGATCACGTCGCCGAGTCTCCCCCTCAGCTCGCTGACGAGCCAGGATACTGTTCTCAACCCTGGTCGCCGCATCAGTCAGATTCCTCATGGAAGCAAAGGGTGTGGCAGTCACCATCGCCTGAATCTCAGGTCGCAAGCCCCACTCAAATCTGCGACATCGGTCTGCCTCGGTGATCACGAAGTTCTCAGCAAAGCGAGACAACATCAGGAAGGTCTCCTCGTACTCTGCTACAGTCTGATCCCCCTGCCGGAGTTGCAGAAACTCCGCCTCACGGGCGTTGCGGAACGACCGTGGATAGAACTGGTTGAGAAACCGCTCTCGGAAGGTCTCCCATGGGATGGTGTGAACAGTCCAGCCGGCCAAAACAAGGTTGTGCCACCATCGATAGGCGCTCCCATCCAGTAGGAAAGTCGCCAGTATGACACGCTCCTCCGGAGGACAGTGCATGACCTCGAAAATCCTCTCCCAGGGGTCTGATACCAAGCTGACAAGACCCGTCCCAATCCCACTGGGACCACCCGGGGACGTGACCCGCTCCCGTCTGACAATGACTCTAAACATACCAAAATTACCCTTAAATAAAAACCGAAGACTCACATAGATAGATAACATACAAATACAGTGTTTAAAGTGATACTGTCAGACAAGGGAAAGTAAAATACAACATGCGAGCACACTAGTCAGAGTACATTTATTCGGTGCTCGACCTACCCACAAGTGGGTGTACAGGTGCACAGCTAGGCAAACTAAACCTCTGCCTCCTCCTCCGGATCCTCCTCCTCTATTGCCGTATCAGGGTCTGGAGGGGTCAGTAAAACAAGGGTGAGTGGGCCAAAAATAACAGTTTAGAAATCAATTTAATAATAAAATAATCATAAGGTTTTACCCCTCCGTTTTCCAAATCTTGCATGCAGTGAAAACATAATATTACAATGAAATCATAACAAATGAACCACAATAATAATCGTAAGGTGAAACTAACATATCAGTGCACTGTAAAAACCCAACCCAAATGATGTCACGGTTCTAAGGCTACGCGTTGCCACTCAGGGTCTCACACCCGAGACTCTCTAGGTACATCAGCTCCCGGTATCCCGGTCACTGCCCGAGGTATATGAACATACCTTCCTGAGAGTAAGCAGCCCAACGGGGGTCAACTCCACTCAGTCAGAGCCCCGTGACTACTCCAGGGTCCACCCAGGCCAACGACCCTCCCTGGAGGAGACAATATACACAGGTAGGAAAGTACAGTACAATAACAGTATAGTTTACCCTATGTCCCCCGGACATCCCAAACAAAATCCACATATAATCCAGACGGGTCTCATGCCCAAAACATTGTAATAACATATATAAGCAGTTTATAAGACTCATCAGTGGAAATAGTAAAACAGTTTATGCATGCAAGCCTTTTATAAATCAAACAGCCCACTCACACTCGGTCCTTGCTGCTCAACGATCTCTATAAACCTGTATTATTATTCCTGAGGGTTACTTAAGGACCCTACAATATCAATACCAAGACCCTAGAACAGATCCGCCTCAAAAACGCGTCCCGGGCACTATTCCCGGTGCTTCAAACCCCCTTTTGACCAACTTAACGATCTCCGATCGACACGAAACCACCTCCATTGGATCCGTATCGTCGAAACCTTGAAAATGGTACCGGCCCCACCAAAATTATTGTTCACACGCGCCCCCACGTGCCTGGTCAACGCGTGGGTCAACGCTGCTACAGTACCGCTGACGTCAGCATGACGTCATCACTGACACTTGTCAGGTGACACGTGGCACGTTCTGATTGGTCCCTGGTCTGACAACATCTGACAGGATGACGTCAGAAGTGACGTCAGCATGATGACGTCATCATGCTACAGTACCGGGTCGACCCGTTTGACTGGAACCGGGTCGCCGTCGACCCACGGTTTGACCCGATTCCACCACACGATTCCGGCCACCATTTTCGACGGGGTTGATCCCTATGGGATCGTCTAGGTCTGTCCTATGGTTCTACAACCTCAAAACAAGAAGAAAGTGGGAAGAAACTCACCAGAATGTCTCTGAAACTCACGGTCACGGTCCGGTTGTCGTCTCCGGTGATCCACGGCGTCTCCGTCGTCCAACCCGGTCCCAAACGACTCGTCACTCACCCTAGGACATGTCTATCACCTAACAATCAATTTCTAAGCATTAAAAACGATCGGGTCGAACAGGGAAGGAAAACGGGCTTGTCGGGTTTTGGGTCTTACCGCCGCCGTCACGCCGCCGTAGCCCTCGCCGTCGTCCAGTTAGGCTCCTAGGATCCCCACGGTGCAGACTGGAGCTCCTCCCGCGTCGAGGTGAGGTAGTTATCGAGTTTTGCTTCCTGGACCCGTTTCCTTGAGGTTTTCGGGTCGTGTTTTGGACGGGATTTTCAGGGCTGGGAAATGGGGTGGTGGCTGCCGGTGATGCTCGGTGATGGTTAGTGGATGTTGGTGATGCAGCTGGTGATTGGCTGGTGCAATGAGGGTGGCTGGTTCGATCGCCTGGTTTGAGAGAAAATGGGAAGAGAAGCACGGGTGTGTGAGGGGAGCTGAATGTGTTTGTGTGTTTGTAAGAAAAGCAGGGAGGTGAGATCGTGCATGAAGCAGAAAAATCAGACAAAATGAAGGGCCAAGATTCATTTGAGCAGCAGATCCAAAGGCTAGGAACAATTGGAGGGAAAAATAATGAATATTAAAATGGATTAAATAGTATTAGTTGCTTTATTGGAATAGTGTGGCCTTGTATGGGTGACACTTGTCACCAATCCATCGGTTTGATTTAAATATTAGTTTGGCACGGTTTCCCGTAATTAATTAATATTTTATTCCGTTGTTCTCGGTTCGTAAATTCCGCTAAAACGCTTCCTTGACCATAACTTCTTCATACGAACTCCGATTTCGGCGTGCCGCCTGTCTACGGATTCGTGACGTCCCGACCTACGTCATAGTCATGGGTCAAAGTCCAAATTATTTCCCGAGAAAAAGTCAAAGTTTTCCCCCCAAGGGTAAAACAGTCTTTTTACATTAAAATATTATTATTTTCGGTTCGGGTCGTTACAGTATGTATATATTCAGGCTTACGAGCTTTATATGAGCGGGCCGGGTTGGGCTTATTGGGCTCGGGCCTATCGGGTTTGAACACCCTAAGCCAAAATCCAACCAGCTAACTTTTGGACCGGGTCGGCCCACTGCCCATAGCGGGTCGGGCCAGGCTTTCGAGAAAAATGGTGAGGATTACCCTTAAGGTTGGCCCAACGCAGCCTAAATTCACTTAAAAAGGACCCTAATATTTTTAGGAATGTCCAACGTCCCTTAGAACAGTACCTACAAACTCCGGAGAATAGAAAAACAACGCCTATACGCTGCTGAGAGTCAAAAAACAGCTCCACAAGCCGTTTAGGGGATGGAATACCACTTAAAACGATCATGAATGATCTAAAAGTGTGCCTATGCGCTGTCGTGGCTGGGAATGGTCTCCACGCGCTGCCACGCGCTTGCGAATGGTCGAAAAACCTCCCACGTGCCTCCACACGCTGGCAGGGGCCTCAAGCGCTAACACGTGCACGCATGTGTGGCCACGTGCCCCCACGCGTGGGTCAACCTTCATGTGCGTGTCTGCACAGTGCCACACGTGCCGCAAGTGCAGCACACGCAGCAGAGTGCACATGTGTGTAATTCCCTTTTATCCCTAGTTATAACAATGTCATCTTCTAATGGAATATACTAATTTTGTTAGAAAATTACGTCAAAAATTGACGGTGTCCGCTAAACTTAACGGTTGGTCCAGTTGTTGGTGTATCGGTAGGGACAAAAATCGGATCGTCATCGTCGCTGTCGTTCACGACGGTCCTACAGTCTAATTTTGTACCTACTGGAGTTCAAAATGGACACAAAGCCCTCGACAAAAACTGACAAACTGAGAATGTACCCCATCACCGTTCAGGGCCCAAACCTAGTCCAAAATTACATGCAATTAGTCCAAAATGTTTCTCAAAACCTCACGCATTGATTGGGGGAAAATTGGAACGTTTTACCTTCCTCTGAGCTCAAGATTCTCGGTTCGGTTTTTGAGAGTCAGAAATAGATCGAAGTTGAAGATGAGCAGGGAGGTAATCCTATCGAACCGAGAGCTTCGACGCTAGTTCCAGATGATTCGCAGGACCTAATGGCATGATAAGAATGCAAAACACCCAATTCTGATGACCCATCATCGTCGCCGCTACGACGTCGTCGACCAGAAAGCAACATGCAATCACCTCATTAGCTCCCAAACACATAGACGAAGAATAATATGAAATTGGATTCGTGAAACCTTACCTTGTTTGAGCACAGAAGCTGTGGGTCGTCGTCGAGTTTAGAGCGGGTCGAACTCGGGTGGACGTCCAATGAGGGCAATGCCCTTGGTCGAACACGCCAGCAGTCCCTCATGGATAGAAGCTCAACCATGTGCTCTCGAATTACCATGGAGGGGACATGATGGAATGTAGTTCCTGATCCCAGAGCGTGACTATGGTCGATAAGGAGTCTAAAATGGTGCGATGAATGGGTCGTGGTGGCTTGAATGGAGGTGGAGCATGGATTGAGAACGACCATCATTGATTTGGTGAGAGTTCATCGAGCTCTCTCACAGTTCAAGAGGGAGAGAGAAATATCTAGAAGGTGTTGGTGATGTGGTTCAAGATGGTATCTGTAAGGACCCAGACCTTTAGTGGAGGATAAAATTGGAAAATTTGGACAAAATGACCATTTTACCCCTAAAGTCAAAGGTTGATTTTTCTCAGTCAAAGTAAAAAAGTTGACTTCTTAACTGGGACGATTTTTGGCTATTCCGAGAACGCCGTTAAGAAGGTCTTGATCTCCCGGGTATGTTGACAGGTGGCATGCCGAAAATGGAGATTGGACGATTACGTTTCATATCTAAACCTTGTAAGGGCAATAAAGTAATTTTACTAAGAGAGGTATTTTGGTACTTTCTCTTGTGAATTGTTTTGGTGGCTATTTTTGGTTGGACCAGGTGTCCTCATGTCTTAGGGAAGAGTGCCACCAAATCTCTCCCTTTCTTTGTTGTTTGGGAGATGTATTTGTGTATGTGTATTTCGAGAAAAACAAGGAAAAAAACTAAGAGAAAATGAAGAAAAATGAGGGGAGAGAAGGAAGGATGAACATAAGAGAGATGAGAGGAAAGTGAAGGGTAGAGAAAACAAAAAACAGAGAAGGATGAGAGATTGAGATCCTGAAGGAGATGGTGGAACCCGAAAAGGTTGTTTTCAGGTCTAAGATTGGTTGACCCGGTTTTTGAAATGGAATCGTGGAAAAAAGGTTGGGGTTGAACTTCTGGAGTTCTTGCGGTGTCAATCACGTCATTATCTCACAAGTTGGACGTCGAGGCAGCTCTTGACTGATGAATACTCCATGGCCGAGTTTGGTAAGTTTTGATAATTAAGTTTGGATGTGTTTTCTCGTGTTTTTAAGTGATAGACTTGTTGTTGGGTTAGTCTAGATTAGTTTAGTTGAAACATAAGTAGAAAAGGACTTGAAATGAAGGATTTAGGACCAGGTCAGGTCGCCTAGTCGGGCGACCCAAGTTGCAGGTTTATGGGTTGGCTAGAGGTTGAAAAAGGTGTACAGCACCCTAGCGCATGGGGCCCACGCGCAGGGGCTTTGCTGGGGCGTGGCTTGTGCTCTTGATTTGCATGCAACACAAAAGTTTGAGTATTGATGGTAACAAATATTTTAGCACATGTTTCAAGTCGATCGGATACCGTTTCGGGGCAATTTTGGGTGTTCAATGGTTTTAGGGTTCGTTTTAATAAATTTAAAAATCTCAAAAAATTATGGGATTAAATTAGAAGTTAATTGAGATGATTTGTGACCCTTAGGTGTGAATTTTGGCAGGAAGTGAATCTCCCAGATTTTACGAAAAAAGATGCAAGGTAGATTTCGGCTATTCAGAGGTATGTGTGAGTGGACTTACTTTCTCTAAACTATTATGCATGCATACTTATATGATTTAAATGTGTTTCTCTATAATTTGCATGTTATTGGAGTGCTTGCAAATTTTATTAGATTTTTCAAAGATTTTATGAATATTTTATTATTATTTTTACTTTGCGTTTTTCGAAGTTTTCCGTAAATTTGGTTTATGTTCTGAGTCGAAGGTGATTTTGAATTAAATGAGACTAATGACATGAGATAACATGATTTGGGATATTTGTGGATTTCATAGATTTCATATGATTTCTGAATAGTTTTTAAGAAAGTAGACTTAATGGCACGTTTTACAAGAAAGTGTGATTAAGATGTGTTTGGGGCTTAGGATCGTGATTCTGATTGTGGATGTGGCTTGTGATATGTGATGTGAAGACGTTTTCCTTGACGTGCATGATATGATGATGCGTAATGATTATGTAGATTGGATGTGAGTCTCAGACGTCGAGCATTGGGCTCCGAACCCTGAGACGAGTATTATATGTATTTGTGACTGGGTTGTGATGTGGCTATATGTGGATATTTTCTGATAATGTGTTGAGTAGTCTCAGACATCGGGAAAGGCTCTATATCCTGAGACTAGTGTATGATAGTGACTCGGACATCGAGTTGGGCTCTGAATCCTGAGTCGGTTCTCACTCGAACATCGAGTCAGGGGCTCCGAATCCTAAGTGAGTGTGTGATGGCCTATCGGTAGTGCCTTGTGATGTGATGATTATTGCTGTGCATATGTATTGATGATAAGTTGACTATATGTGAGTTTTGTGCTGATGTTTGTTATGGATTGATTGTGTGGATTGACGTGATGGCTTGCGAGATTGTGTTGTGATGACTTGAATGTTGAGCTGGGCTTTGAATCCTGAGTGAATTTTTGGTGTGCCTGCTTGTAGGGCTTGTAGGGCAGTGGTTGATGTTTTCCATTGTGATTGATGTGCTCGCTTGAGTTGATTGTTGTGATGGCTTGCCTATTGATACTTTATTTATATACGTTTTCATGTACTTCGAGAATGAGAAACTGTAAATGGTTTTGAAGTGGTTTTCGTATGCATGTATGGTTTTGAAAAACGGAGGGTAAAAGCTACATGATTTCAAACGATATTTTAAACTATTTCTTTTGTCCACTCACACGTTTTTACGATTTTGTAACCCTCCAGGGCCGTTGCACGGAAATCGAGCCTCATGAGGTGGAGGCATGAATTAGAGGGTTGTGTGTGTATCCCTTGTCTGGCAAGGTGTTTGTCAGACAAGAGCAGAGCCCGATGGAACTTTTGCTTTGTAATCCGATGGGGTCCTGTCAATATCAATCTAATGAATCTTGGGCCCGGACCAACTTTTACATTAAACAAATGCTAAGAGAAGGCTTGGGCGAAGGACAAGGGCCTACAATCCTAATTGAGGAAATGCTAAGTTTGGGCCAAGGGTACAACATAGGCTAGTGTTTATCTATATTTTGGGTCACCAAAACTAGATTTGGTAAAATAAATAGAACTAACTTAACAAGTTCCAACTTAGAGTTTAGGGCTTCTAATTGGGCATGGGCTAACTCAGGCTCAACGATTGTATTGGGCCTACGTAGGAATCCATTCAACCATGCACTCCCAACGACCTAACGACGCTCGTAGGGGCAACAAGGTAATTTGTTTTTTTGTTTCCAAAATTTGGTATGAGATGTATCATCTGCTCAGTGCTATTTCTAAGTTTTCTCCTTGATTTTTTTTAGAGGATACTTGGTGCCCTCATAGTCTGGTAGTATCCCCATAGTCTGCTCTGTGCTATTTCTATCTTTTTTCCTTGATTTTTTTCTTAGAGGATGCTACTTGTTGTTCTCAAAGTCTGTGAGTGTCCTTGTAGTCTTCTCAGTGCTATTTCTAAGTTTTCTCCTTGACTTTTTTTTTCAGAGGATGCTACTTGTTGTACTCATAGTCCGATAGTGTCCCCATAGTCTGCTCGGTGCTATTCCTAATTTTTCTCCTTGACATTTTTTTTCAGAGGATGCTACTTGGTGTCTTTATAGTCTGGTAGTTTCCCCATAGTCTGTTCAGTGCTATTTCTACGTTTTTTCCTTGAATTTTTTTTCAGATGATGCTACTTGCTATCTTCATAGTCTGATAGTGTCTGTGTAGTCTGTTCAGTGCTATTTCTATGTTTTCTCACTCACACAAGACTATTTTTCAACAACAATATCAATTAATTGAAGGATATGAACGAAGGAAAAAGAAAACTGGCATTAGTGGTAGTAACTCAACGAAACATGTACCCATATTAAAAAGCGTGAAAATAGGTGTCCAATTTACAAAATTAGGTTGCAGAACCTAATAGTGCCACCAAAAAAAAACATATAAAGAAATGCATTTTCATAACATCCTTGAAACACATCTATTCGAAATCTTCACAGCTTGGATTTTTCCTTGCCTCCAAAACATTATTGTTATATTCTGGTTTAAAGAGAGCTCTACTTCACACACTTTATCTTAATTAATAAGGGCTCATTTCCTCTTTGAATCCATAAACATGAGATAGTTAAGGCATATCCCAAACCCTTCTCCTCTTGCAGCAAGCATCTCATCACGAAACTCATCACTTTTCTTGAAATCATCAACCTCCATTTTTTTAGCCTCAACTTCCTTCTTCAGTGCTTCCAACTTGGAAAATCTCTGCTCAGGCTTCATAATTTGCTTCATCTCTTGATAAATTGTCGCATTCATTTTGTCCTTTAGCCTACCCATTGTTGATGCGTTTTAGTATCTCAGATTATTCTTCACTTCATATATGTATTCTTTAGGGTCGTTTGAATCTTCTTTGCTACCGGATGTCGTGTTTGGAAGGGGTGTTAATGAAGGGCTATCGGGAAGTGTAGGGAATTCCACGTGTTAGGAAATGTCCCTACCATACAATGGACCATCACTTTTTGGAAGGATATCAGACATGGTTTAGGAGGCACTGCTATTTGGGAATGTGGCATGTGAAGCCTCTGATTATTTGTAAGTTAAAAGGAATTAACTTATATAGAAAGAATCATATGATAGGGGAGATACTTTGTAGTGGAAGTACTTATTACTCGATGATATTAGGCTTTTAGCATTCATATGGAGTCTGTGATAGTGCCTTCATAGTCTCATAGTGTCCTCATGTGTCATTGAACATGCAAGTGCATAAAAGAAAATGTTGATGAGTGAGGAGTGAGAAGAACTTTCTCTAACTATAATATTATTATTAACATAAGATAATAATTCATCTTTTATTAGTTTCATGCATCTCCTAGTCTGATAAATGCATTTTACCTTTGTTGAGAAAATCTTCTCCTTTAGTATGACTAGATTATAATTCATACTTGACCCGCATAATCAATCAATTAATCAACAAATGAGTTCACTACCACACTACCAAGACACTATCAGATCGTGAGGATACTATTAGGCTATGAAGACACTTTTAGACTATACTATCAGAGTATGATGACACTATCAGACTATAAGGACATTATCAGACTATGAGAAAAATATCAGGCTATAAGGAAACTATCAGACTATGAGGACACTATCATACTCTGAGGACACTATCAGACCGTGAGTTTGAAAAATTAGCATATCATTCTCCTACATAAGCAGGTCTTACTTCCAAATTGATTATAAAAAACATGGAATATCAAATATCAACTCAAGTATCAAATGTAGCAATAATATGCTAAATAAGCATAAAGAAAAGAGGTCCATGATTCATACACTTAGCAATGAGTTCACTAATAAAATGACAAGACCAAATCAATCTATTAATTATTTATTCACTCAGAGTCAAGTATCCTAATAACCACGACATGTGAAATGTTGACTTTCTTGTATAAGTTTACAAATAACAACAAAACATTAAGTGGCTAAGGTTAAACCCGCCCTTCTCGTCACTACAAGCTAAAAAATTTGGGCAATTTTATGTGTTGTACTCATGGATGAAAATACCGGTATATTTCGGTGAAATTTTGGTAATTTGGGACAGCGACACATAAGAAGGGGGAAAAGATATTGACCAAAATTCTGACATTTTTTCTTATTTTGAGCCCACAGATCCTTTCCTAAGATTAAAACGATGAACATACACTATTAATTCGTAAAAATCGGACGTAAAAAGAAGGAGATTGAGTTAGGCAATGTCGTCAGGTCGGAAAACCCGAGTTACAGACCCGGTTGGAGGTAGGAGATGACTGTTAGTTGTTATACTTATATATTGGAAGTTGGTTAAACTTATAAAAATGATGGCTAGTAGAGTTGGCTTCAGGTTTTATTTCTCATTTGGAAGGGTCTTGGGTTCAACCCCCTTTGTCTACAACTACTGTTTCTCTTTTTTCCCCCTTTTTATCCTTTTTTTTCCCAATATTTCAATAAAATTTGGCCTTTTTTTTTCATTTTTGTTCAATTTTAAATATATCAATTTCTTCCAATTTTTTTAACAAAATTTGACCATATTTTTCATTTGTTTTTCAATTTTAAATATATTTAAACTTATTTTATCATTTTTCTTACATTGAATTTTTGTATGTTTATTGTTATGTTTTTAACTATAATAACATTCAATTATAGTAATTCACTTCAATTTATGTTTATGCTTAAAACTTTATATTATTAGTCATCGTGAGAACTATATCATAGCATATTATTCATTATATATTTATTATATTAAAGTCATTTTATAATTTTATTAGTCATATATAATCATTATTGGGTACTTCAAAGTTTCATTAAAAATTTCTAACTTTTAGACTAAATTTCCATCATTTTTTTTACCGTAAATGATATTGATATCGATATCGACATCGATATTTAGAACGTGATATCCGTAAATTTGGTTAGCGATATATCCGTCGATATCGATATTTCAATCCTTGGTTGTACTCAGTGAATATTTACCGTGCTTGCTTTTGTACCTATTTTACATCTCTTCACAAATTATAAAAATCTCATCCTTTACTAAATGGCATTTGTCACCTCTAAAAGTTTCATTATAAAATAATTGCAGAAACTTACTTTTTCAACTGAACTTATGAGATGACTTAGAAAACTAAACTGTCTCACAATCTGAAATATAATGTGGTGTGATCCTCACAAACAAGTCTCTTTCAGTTTAATAGGAAAATAGGCAAACATACAAAAAAGAAATACCCACAAAAAATACCCTAAATGGCCAATGTTTGTCTACTTTCCACCCAAAAATTGACTCAATCCCTACTAATAATGTGATTGGAAACTAAAATTGAAAGCAGAACAAACACATAATTTAGGTAAAATAAGAACAAAGATCTCATTATTATACCAACTTAGGGAGCACAGTGAAGTAACGGGTGTTGAAGTAGAATTCGTCCTTAAAATTCAAAAGACTCAAGGATCCCTGCAAACAGCAAACAGTAAACTATCGTTCGTTCAATGATCGAAACCCGGAGGGTTGTTCAACCAAGAACGCTCCAATTCTTAAGTCAGCTTTGAAAGAAATCTCAAGAGCTTAAATAGTATTGAACTGAATAACCTGGAAAGTGAAATGAGCTCTGTTATTTATAGAAAATCCTTAGGAGTTTCGGAGCGTTCTGATTAGTCGGTTGAATTTGTAATTAATGAATAATATATTTATAATAAAATATATTATTTAATAATTATAATAATGGCTCATTATAATAATAATGGTAGTTATTGTGATTTAATATTAATATTAATTGTTCGTTATTAAGAATAATGACAATTAACTTCCAGAGAGAATATTAATATTATGGAGATTTTTAACCCGATTAAATAACGTATTTAATTGGTAAATAGATTATTTAATGTGTGTGTCTACAAGTCAATTGTATTATTGCCAGGGGCAATTTGGTCATTTCTGTAATTATGGGCCATGTGGTAGCTCCACAATTTTCGGGTGATTTTGGGTTCTACAAATGCTCCCACATCGCTTAGGAATTCGGGGAATCCTAAGGGATGTACGAGGTTTTGAATATTTTCGTGGATGTTTATTCGGCTCAGAGTTGTGGACCGAACGAGAATCGATTTCGATTGCGAAACTCGAACCAGCAAAACCTAGGCTCGTAGTCTAAAAAAAGCTGGTCTTTTAGCTTGAAAGAATTTTGGGCTTGTGGTTTGTATTTTCTAATGGCCCATCTAAATTAAACCCCGTCTATGAGCTAGGGCTTAATTTTTCTTTAAAATGGAGGGTTGTGGTTTCATTTTTCCAAAAGGGAAAAACAAATCTGACTTGGTAACCCTTTTAACTTTTGGAGTAATTGTTGTCGTTTGACTACATTGGAGGGAGACTTCAGTTCATTTCTCCTCCATAATGATGATTAATTTCATTAAAATTGAAATTAATTCACCCCTAACGTTCTGAGGTTTCTTTTCTTTATTTAAGGTTGCTATGGCAATTATGTTGGGAAGGAGAGTTGATTGCAGAGGAAAAAAGGAGCTAACTGACGTGAAGGGTTTTGAGAACACCCAAGAGTCGAACGCCAAACTCTAAGTGAAGGTAAATATTTATGACTTTTTCACTGTTTATTGGTTTTCTTTATTTGCTTTTGTCAACGTGAAATGAAGTGAGGGAGCTAGAGAGGTTGCACATGGGTTGGCTGAAGAGAAAGAGAGCCCCAGGTGGTGGCCTCCGATTGGCGTTGTGCTCGGTGGGTCTAGCTGGCTTGTGGCTACGAGGAGAGGATGATGATGCATGGCGAGCATCCGTGAGGCGCACCAGGTTGCGGGGCCCGTTGTCGGTGAGCTATACAGGGCGCAAGCAGGGGCCAGCTTTTGTGTAGTGGAGCTGGACTGACATCTTGGCATGTGGGACCTGTTTGGTATGGGGCGAGTGTTGATTGGTGAACCAAGCTGGCGTGGCAGCTTCTGTCGACAAACATTGGAGATCGCATGATTGGACAAGTTGCTGGCAGGCAACTTCTGTCTGCTACGACCCGCGCTGCTGGGCGATGGAGGAGAGACGCGTGACGAGCTGTGGAGAACCTCTGGCGTGCGCGAACTGAGTGGACGCACCTGATTACTGGAGGCGCAGTCCTGCTAGTGGAAAATGAAGCGCCAGGCGTTGATTGGTCCACTGGGTACGCGGCAGATCGCGCCACGTGTCAGGCTGGCGCTACAAAAAGGATGCATCGCACCTTAGACGACGGCTGATCCCTCAACAAACGCTACAGATGGTGCCACCTGCATGCTAGGCCCACCCGCACACACTCTTCCTTTTCAGATCCGCTCAACTTGCGTGTTTGCTACTCGTTTTACATATATATATATATATATATATATATTAACATATTAAAATGTGTTTTGAATATATACATATAAGCACATTAATACATTAAAATGTATATTTAATATATTAACGCTGTTAGTATGTGCTTGGTAATTGCATTCGTATTTTGAATAACCATATACACATGTATTCAAGTTTATATTTACTTGGTATATATTTTTTCAGGAACTAATAATTTCGTTTGTTTACTAAAGGTGGAACTTTTTTGCTCATTCTAGGAGTTTAGGACATCTATTGGCCACAATTCAAGCGGTGATCTCTTGATTCATTTTAGGCTGTCATTTCAAGATGCTTCAAGGTGCACTTCTGGAGAGACCTAGCAGGCTCGCATTGCGGGAGCAGGGTGCCTCACGCAGTCAGATTCCATTCTGAGGGAAAGACAAGGACTTTGATGGACCCGAAGATTTCCAGTCGTGGAAGATTCGCAACAAACATGCATTTCCAGAAAGGGTATTTTCAGAGCTTTGCGACAGATATTCCTCCCTGAAGGCTCCCAAGAATATCAGGGGAAGAAACCCAAAAGCCAGTCGATGGACCAAATTTCACCCCTTGATCTTCAGTTGGGGATTCAGATTCTCGTTTTCGAAGTTTTTCTCCGGGAACCTTAGTCAGATGGGCTGCTCTCCTGCTCAGCTGGACGTTGACTATTACAGACACATCATATGCTTTGAGAAGCTGAACAAGTTTTTTAGATTAGAGCTTACTACTGAGGAATTCTATCACTGCTACTCCATAGCGCATGACAGGCTCTCCGGTAGAAGTTTTACGCAGGTCGTCCCCAAAGTTGAGTTGTTCGTGAACACTATATTCACCAAAGGGGCGTATAAACAGAGCTGCATTGAGGTGGGTGGCACATGGGACCGCAATTGCAGTGGAAATGTGAGGATTGCATTTCGCTTCCACACTCGCGATGAATTATACTCTGACTTTTAGAGTCATCCTAACCTTACGAAGATTGATAGAGCTCTGAAAATTCCTCATGAGTTTCGCGAGATGAGCTGACTACTTTGCCCATCCAGAGATTCTAACGGCGGAAGACCCCCTGCTAACATGGTTAATGAGTGGTTAAGTGCTCCGCTACATCTGAAGAGAGCTGTCATTTAGAAGGAGAACCATAAAGAAGGACTTGTTGCTCCCCCCGAGACGAAATTAGGTCTTGAAATGCATTCTCAAGATATCCCGAGCTCCACACCTTGTCATGCTAGTCCAGCAGGATCATCCAGCAAATGCAGAGCCTCAGATGGTCCTTCAAAGTAAGTAGTTGATCCTTCCAAGAGGCTGAAGGCTGTTTTTACATCGCCTGAAGTGACTGAAGCACTGAGGGATGAGGGCTCGGAAACGGTACAACCAACGTCTAGGACTGTGGACACAGAAGATGCTCTTGAGATCGCGGAAACTGTGAAGGTAGTGTCACATCCTGCGCATGATAAAGTTTCCAGAGACCTCAGGATCGCAAAAGCGGGGGCACGCAAGTTGGTCGACATACTTCGTGGGCAAACTGGCCTGGAAGAAGAGAATAAGTTAATGAAATCAGAGTGCATCCGCCTTCGAGAGGGTTGCGACCATTCCAGATGAAATAACAATGCCTTGGTGGGGAGAATTCATTCATTTGAGAACAAGGTGCGCGAGCTGGGGACAATTCACACAGAAAAGTTTTTGGTAGAGAGTGAGCGCGACACTGCACTTAACGAGTCTGTTTTGCTGCGTGGGCGTTTGCATGATTATGAAGAAAAATTCAAACTCCTGGAAGCTGAAATCCAAAATTGGAAAGCTAACTGCTCGCTACCACCACATGCTCCCACAACTTTGTGATTTAAGGAAAATGAAGTTGGGTACAAAGAGTTGGAGCGGGATCACTACCAAAGAGCGAGAGCTTGAACTAGAGATGGAATCTGAGGGTGAACCGGAGCCTGAGGGCGAGGCTAAGAAAGCAGATGTTCCTGAAACCGACGAGTCACCTTTCGACGACATTTCCCTAGTTTCAGCAGAATAGTGGGCAGGGTTTCGAAGAACCATGGGCTGTGAAGACTTGCATTCATAGTTATGTTATCTTTATATGTTGATTATCGCATTTGCATTTTTGTGTTGAATAACTGGTTTGAGCAATCGAGATTTGATTAGCCAACCATCCTTCTAATCAATAAATGAAAATGATATTTATGAGGAACTTTTAGCTCCTGTGTCTTTTTCAAATTCTACTAACTATTGTGATGTATCCGAACTTATTTGCTCATCAAATTCCCCCGTTGGAGCCATGGGCGTCCAACACTGGTTTTAACTAACTTAGTTAGCGTTCATTTTGATGTTGCCTTCAAGGAAGAGCTTTTTCTTCTTAAAAGAAGGCTCGAAGTGCTTCCATGTGGAAGACTTGGAGTGCTTCCAAGAGGAAGAATCGGGGTGCTTCCTAATGGAAGGCTTTGAGTGCTTCCTAGTGGAAGGCTTTGAGTGCTTCCTAGTGGAAGGCTTTGGGTGCTTCCTTATGGAAGGCTTTGAGTGCTTCCTAGTGGAACGCTTTGAGTGCTTCCTGGTGGAAGGCTTTGCAAACAACATGATTAACTTGAGAATGACTTGATAACTTTATTAATAAGTTGAATAAAATATTCTTGAAGAACAAAGCCAATGTTTAGAACAAAACTAAAGCTAGTCTAGTCTTAAGGTTATTTTATATATAGTACTTTCTGAGATGATGAGCTTTCATGGAACCACTCACCAACTTCTCGTCCATGGTTTCCAAAGTGTAGCTCCCCTTTCCTCCTACTTGGTAGATTCGGTAAGGTCCTTCCCATGGGAACTTGAGTTTTTGAGAACTATGACGGTTCGGTGTTGCGAACTTCTTCTTGAGAACGAGGTCACCCGGGAGGAAGTGCCGAATCCTTGCCTTTTTGTTGTAAGAACTTCAGACCTATTGTTGGTAACTGGAGATGCGCTTTACCACTTACTCCCTTAATTCCTCACTAAGTTCAGGAGAAGTCCTTAGTGCTATGAAGTTGACCACTAGATCATCAAGCTTTGTAAAAGATGCTGGAACAACATGTGGTGGTATGACAGCGTTGATGCCATACGCAAGAGTGAATAGAGACTCTCCAGTTGCATGACGCGGAGTTGTGCGATACGCCCATAACGTGCCATCCAACTCTTCTTCCTACGAGCCTTTTTAATCGTCGAGTCGCTTCTTGATACAGTCGAGGATTGTCTTATTGGATGCTTCAGCTTGGCCATTGCCCTGCGGGTAATAAGCAGTTGAAGTGAAGTGCTTTATCTTCCAAGATTCAAAGAATTCGTTGATTATGGCACTAGTGAACTGAGTTCCATGGTCTGTTAAGATGACCTTGGGAAGTCCAAATCGGCAGATGATCTGGCTCCAGATGAACTGCAGAACATCAGCTTGGGTAATGTTAACCAAGGCCTTTACTTCCACCCATTTGGTAAAGGAGTCGCCTGCGACAATTAGATACTTTTTACTTAGGACTAGTGTGCTCGGTAATGGTCCAACAATATCAATTCCCCATTGCATGAATGGTCAAGGGCTCGCCTGAGCATGCAAATCTTCTGGCGGGGCCAATTGGTTAAGTTTGAACCTTTGGCATTTGTCTCATTTCTGGCATATTGCAAAGCCTCCTAGCGCAGAGTTGGCCAGTAAAATCCCGCACTAAGCGTCTTTTGAGTAAACGACCTTCCACCAGAATGATTCTCATAATGTCCTTCATGAATTTCAGCCAAGACTTTCAATGTTTCAAGATACCTCAAACATAGCAAGTTCAGCCCTGTGAAGCTCTTTCGAAAAAGTTGACCCTTGTCAACATAGTGTCGCGCAACCTTCATCTGGAGTTTGCGGGCTTCTAATCGTTCATCAGACAATGTGCCATGCTCTAGGTAGTTGATAAAAGGGTCCTGCCAACTCGGAGATGAATCAAGTTGTCTTACTTCAATCTCTTTAACATCAATGCTTCGCTGTTCGAGATACTCAATCGTGATTGAACGCTTGAATCGATAGTCAAGTGGTAACGCTAGATTTACCAACACATCTGATTGTGCATTTTCAGCTCATGGAAGTTGATGAAAAGTGAAGACCGTGAAAAAAGCAAGCATTTCCTGGACCTTGTTGTTATATCTGAGTATCCTTGCATCACACGCAACATATTCATCAATCGATTGGTTAGTGATCAGCTGTGAATCCAAATGAATATCGAGTTTTTTGACTCCTAACTCCTTGGCGAGTGTGAGGCCACAAATTAAAGCTTCATATTCCACTTCATTATTAGAGGCTTAGAATCCAAACTGTATTACTTGCTCCATTATTGAGCCATCAGGAGTAATGAGGATAATCCCCGCTCCTGCCCCCCTCTGGTTCGAGGAACCATCAACAAAGAGCTTCCATGGGAGATTGGAAGTTGAGGGTTACAGAGAAGAGGAATTTTCGCCTTGACCTTGCGACATGGAAGTGTCGATGGCCTTGGGAACTTTGTCAAGTTCTTTGCCATTGCTTCCTTCCATTGATGCTGGTGTGAACTCCACAACAAAATCTGCTAATGCTTGGCCTTTGACGGCTGTTCTAGGATGATAGAGCAAATCATGCTAACTCAACTCTATGGCCCATTTCATTACTCGTGTCGATACATTGAGTGCATTAAGTAACGAACGGAGTGGATATTCTATCATGATAATTACCCGATGAGCTTGAAAGTACAATCGCAACTTCTTTGTGGTAACTAGTAATGCCAGAATTAGCTTTTCAAACTTCGGCTATCGGGTCTCAGCATCGAGGAGGGCTTTCGATGTGTAGAATACATATAGCTAAATGCCATTCTCTTCCTGGACAAGCGCGGAGCTTAAGGCAACATTAGAGAATCCTAGATAAAGGAACAGGTCCTCATTATCCTTAAGTTTTGGCAGCAGTGGTGGGGATGTCAAGTAGGTCTTGAGATCCTGAAATGCTCGTTCGCAACTGTCATCCCACTTATCTTTGGATGCCTTCTTTACTGCTTGGAAGAAAGGTCAGCACCGATCAGTTGACTTGGACAAGAATCTGTTCAGTGCTGTTGCCCGGCCAGTGAGACTTTGAATCTCTTTCAAACTTGATGGGGATTTCATCTTGAGAATCGCCTTGATTTTCTTTGGATTTGCCTTGATCCCACGCTGGGTCACAAGGTAACCCAAGAACTTCCCTGCTAACACCCCGAAAGTACACTTCAAAGGGTTGAACTTCATTTTGTACTTCTTCAGCAAGTTGAAGGTCTCTCGTAGGTTGGCGATATGATCCCCTCGCTTTTCAACTTTGACCATGATGTCGTCCACATAGACCTCTATGGTCTTGACGATGAGATCTTTGAATATCCGATTAACAAGTCTCTGGTAAGTTGCACCCGCATTCTTGAGGCCAAACGGAATGACCTTGTAGCAGTACACACCTCGGTCGAAGACGAAGGCGATTTTGTCTTTGTCTTTTTCATGCTTGAAAATCTGGTTATAGCCCAAGTATGCATCTAGGAAGCTGAAGAGCTCATTGTCTGCAGTAGAGTCCACTAATAGATCTATTCTGGGCAAGGGATAGTTATCTTTTGGGCATGCAAGATTGAAATCGGTGTAATCAACACAAACTCTCCATCGTCATGTTTCCTTCTTTTTGACAGTACGACGTTTGCTAGCCATTCAGAGTGCATAACTTCTTCAATAAATCCAGCAACGAGTAACTTGTTAATCTCCTCCTGGATGATAGAAACTTTATCATGGGAGAAATTGCGCATTTTCTGCTTGACCAGCTTATGATTTGGATTGACGTGCAACTTGTAGATAGCAATGGTAGGGTCAATCCCCGTCATGTCAGATGGTGACCAAGCAAAAACTTCTTTTTCCTCACGCAGGAAAGCAGTGAGTTCTTCTTTTTCTTTAGCACTCAACCGAGCACCAATGCAAGCGTGTCGCTCAAGATATTGAGGGTCAAGCGGAATAAGGGTGACGTCATCCTCCGGTTGCCATTCTTCTGGAGTTGGCAGTTCCTCGTAAACATCTGGATCTAAACCCGTGATTAGTTGCTATTTAGGAGACAAAGAAGAAAGTTTTCCCCCAGTGGATGATCCAGCCTGGGGAAAAAACTCAGTCTCCTTGATCTCTTTCAGCCCTCAGTGAGGCACCGTCAAGCCATCGCCTGATCGCCCTTAATCTCCCCGATTCCTCCTCCTGGGATTGGGAATCTAATCTTCTGATAAAGGCTTGACGTGTTAGCGAGGATTTTGTGAAGCCATGGTTTTCCCAGAATCTCATTGTATGGTGAGTACTCATCCATGATGTAGAAAATCTGGGATGTGACAACGAGATCAGAATGTACGTCCAGCTGGTGTGTGCCTACGATCATGTTGGTTGACCCATTGAAACCTCGAAGCGGGGCAACCTTTTTTATTGTGAGGCTTTCCAACCCCATTTTGCGCACAGCATCTAGGCTTAGGATATTTGTTGTGCTTCTTTCATCTACGTGAATTCAATCAACTTGGGCATGTCCAATCTGGATTGGCACGACCAGAGTATCATCGTGCGGCCAATCAAGCCCTACCTTGTCCTTCAAAGAGAAACTAATGTCAAAGACGTTGGCCACCTCAGGGGTGATGACATGGGAGACCCGAGAAACGGCTAGTGCATCTCGAATCTTTCTTTTCTTCTGTTTGGAATTAGTTCCCAGAAACTTTGATTTTGCTATAATTGTGTTGATGCAAATCATCTTTGTCACAGGTTCTTTCGGTCCTTTCTCAACGGGTCGATCTGTGGCCTTCCTTTTGACGTACTCGTTGCAATATCCTTCTTTGATGAGATTTCGGAGATATCTCTCGAAGGATATGCATTTCCCGATGTTATACCCATAGCATTCGTGGTAGGCACACCACTTCGTCTTATCGGTCTTCTCTTGATCGCCTTTAACCGGCTCTGGCTTCTTGAACTAGGGTTTGTCCTTTATCTCATTATGGATCAACTGGACTAGCAAAGATAACTGAAAATTTGGCTTTCCCACACCCGGAGTTTAGGAGGGCTGGCCCACTTTGCACTTGTTGGACTTTCTAGATGCAAACTTGTCATAAGACTCATCTTTATTTGAGGCCTTTTCGCTCGCCCCAACATGATCCTGTGCATGGGTGGCATTCTTCTCATCCTCCCAGCATGCATGTCACTCTTCTAGAGAGAGCATCTTGGTGAGACTTCGTGCATTGCTCATGACGATGTCTCCGTAGAGCTGGCTGTCCTGGGGAAGCCCTTGTTTAAATGTCATTGCAGCTACAAGGTCACTACAGCCGACAATTCGAGACTTCTCCTCGCAATATCCCTAAATGTATTGTCGGAGAGTCTCTTTCGCTCTCTTTCGGACAGAGAAGAGATGGTCATCCTTTACTTCGACCGTCTGAAGTTGTGAGTACTTCTTTACAAACGCCAGAGCTAACTCCTCAAAAGAAGCAATCGACCTCCGGGAGAGGTGATTGAACCATGTCATGGCTTGGCCTTGCAGAGAGGCTTGAAACACTTTGCACATGAGTGCTTCATTGTGTCTATGGGGAACCATGACCCCCAGTAGTAGTCTATATACTTCACTAGGTCAGAAGTTCCTTTAAACGGACTAAAGTTTGGCGTCGTGAACCTTTGTGGAAATGGCTCCTTCTCAATATCCCTCACGAAGGGTGTGGATAGCTGAATTTTTCGACGCATATCGTCCTCTAGATCACCATCACTTTGAACACAAAGGTGCCGGTCCAACATCCTTTGAACATCATTAGCTCGTAACGCACCTCACTAAGGCGGTGAGTCATTGCGCGCTATCCATTGGGAACCTCCTCGAGCCTCTCCACTTGACCTCTGAGGTAGCATAGGTGAGTAAGCCTCATCCTCCCCCTCATTGCCATGGTAGATCGTCTTGGGGTTTTATGTGGGGTCTGACGTTTCCTTCCACTCCCATGTGAGCGCTCCACCCGTAAAGTTGTCCCGACCCTACTTCCAAGCCGCTCATGTACTGATGGCCTTGGACGTTGTGGGCTCCTTTCTCTTCCGGTGTGACTTTCCTCACCGGAGTCACTTAGTGAGGTGTCCCAATACATTTTTCGGCATCAGACCATTTCCTTCCCCGGATGCCTTGGAACATTCTCTTATCTTCCACGAGAAATGGAATGTCTCTCTGGTTCTTGGGCTGTTCTTTCTGCTAAGAGTCGCTGCAAGAGCTTCGACTGAATTTGAACATGTTTGCTCGACCTTTCTACTTGTCTTCTCGCATATCCATGTTTGATGTGGGCTGACTTTGCCTTGATGCTCCTCTCATCAACCGCCCGCCTGTTTGTTGCAAGTTTGAAGTTCCTTCCCCTAGCGTGGGCACTTGGGTTGTTGGAGAAGGGAACACTCCGAAGCTGAAGGTTGGAATCCTTCCATGTGTCTCCATGGGCGCTTCTATAGACACTTGTCGGGGTCGAGTTGGGCGTTCCTCCAGAGTCTCTATGCGAGCTTCATTCCTCATCTGGGCAGTTGAGGCAGAAACACCTTCTCCGGCAGATCGAACGGATCGACGAACCCTAACCATGCTGAATCAGAGAATCTTGAACGGAAAGTTGTTGTCGAACGATGAACAACGTTCAAGATCTTCGAACAACATTGTGAACGATGAACGAAGTAAGATAAACGATGATTGATCGTAAGAGCTTCTTCTTGAATATCTTCAAGCTCTCGATGAAAGCACCAATTGTTGAAGCAGAATTCGTCATTTGAACTCAAAAGACTCAAGGATCCCTGCAAACAGCAAATAGTAAGCTATCGTTCGTTCAATGATCGAGACCCGGGGGTTGTTCGACCAAGAACACTCCAATGCTTAAGTCAACGTTAAAAAAGAAATCGCAAGAACTTAAGTAGCATTAAATAGAATTACCTGAAAAGTGAAATGAACTCAGCTTTAATAATTATAATAATGGTTCATTATGATAATAATGGTAATTATTGTGATTTAATATCAATATTAATTGTCCGTTATTAAGAATAATGAAAATTAACTCCCAGAGAGAATATTAATATTACGGAGACTTTTAATCCAATTAAATAACGTATTTAGTTGGTAAATATATTATTTAATGTGTGGGTGTCTACAAGTTAATAGTATTATTGTCAAGGGCAATTTGATAATTTCTGGAATTATGAGTCACGTGATAGTTCCACAATTTTCGGGTGATTTTGGATTCCACAACGGGCTAGCTAAGCATAACTTGGGGATAAAGCATCTCTAAATTCTGATATTAAGCTAGAGCAACAAGCATTAGAAAAACAAACTTGCTTTCATATTCATAATCACATTTCTCTTTCCCCCGTCTGCTCCAGACTAATCGGATTCAAATTGTCTACCTAGATTTATAGTGAGCTTCAAGCTTTATTTTTCACACAACTTGTAGCAAACATCAGAAATTTATAGAGGGCTATATGAATCTACACAAGTTCTCTTTCTGATTCTTAGCAACCTCTGCTCTATTGTCGTCTTTATTTTGCATCCCACATGCTCATCCATCAGAACCTCTGCAGTGCCTCTGTAGTGTTGGAGCCTTTTTTGACTTTCTTATTATTTAGAACCAATTTTACTAATCTCTATAATAACTTCTGAGGTAAACCTAAGATGCATCGTTATGGTTCCATATGGTTTTCCCACACGTTTCCTTCAAAACCCATCATCTATTTTACTAGAATCCATATATTATTGAGTTGATCAAAAGATCCTGAGTGAGGATCATCATAACCACCCAAATTAATGAAACGGCGTTGTTTCATGGGCTAAAGAAACCCAAAAAAAAAAAAAACGGTAGTCTTCTTCTCCAGTAGTCTTAAACTGGAATAGAAGAGGCAAATATACAAAGACCCATAACCAAACAATCAACACATTATTAAACAAACCAACACACAAACAAATTCAATACACAAAAAACCCAAAAACAAACGAGTGAGAAGGATGGAGAGGGCGTACTTCAAATTCATAGTTTGATTTTACTATTGAGGTCGCGCCTAGATGTTCAAGTCGCAGCTCGAACGAGGGAGGGTTCGATCTTGTTGGAGGAAGGGAGGTTTTTTATTTCAATGATGGAGGGTGGAATGGTTCAATCTCAACAATGAAGGGAGGAGGGGTTCATTCTCATTGGAAGCTTGGTCGTAAGATTTAGGTTTAGGGTTTCGCCAAGGTGGGATGCTGCAAGTGCCGAGAGAGGAGTTGGGTTTGTAGTAGGGTTCCATCTTTAAGTAGTTACTATAAGATATATATATATATATATATATATATATATATATAATGTCCAGATTTGTAAAAGTATTTTAGGAGATTATTTTTTAATACATTTTTGTCAAATTATCTAATTTTATCAATTTCCCTTTAGTTTAATTACCACTCAAATTTTGTGTTTAAAACTCGAGGACTAAACTAAATTTTGTGGTAATTTCCCTTTAGTTTAATTACCACTCAAATTTCCTTTAGTTTTATCAATTTCCCTTGTAGTGGAGATGGATGTGGGAGTATTGATTTTGGAGGTGGTGTTGGAGGTGGACGTAATGGTGGGGGTGATGGATGAAGGTGGTTGTGGGGTGATAGTGGTGGTTGGTGATGTGGAGATGGTGGTGAGGACTGAGATGGAAGGTGAGGTGGAGGTGGGTGGCAGTGATGGGTTGGAGATGGTAGAAGTGGACGTGAGGTGACTCAAAACTAAATGTGTTTCACACCTCTTTTCGTATGTGAAAAAAAAAAAAAAGCTTATTCTGTAAAACGTTAGCAAACAGACCCTTAGAAATTAAACAGACCCTTAAGAGCTAATTATAAAATTACATAAAATACTACCCTTATAGAAAATCAAAATAACTTACAACATCCAAACTTCTTGATTTGAAGGGAACAATGGGACCACAATAATTCTGAAAATTCAAAGCTCTTACAAGTTATAAGCTGACACCTTATTAGTAATTCCATCCAACCAGTTTGCCCCGCACAAAAACAAACACACAGAGCTTGAAACACACAGAACAGGATCCTGACCCCCAAGGATAAAATATAAACGGGGTGCCAAAATCCAAACTAGGAGAACATTGAAATTTCAGTTACTATTTTAACTAAAAACATCATCCATCAGAATCCAATAGCTCTGAATTGTTCAACGAATTCTTTCGAGTTTCGACCACTCGCAACTTACACAGGTAACACAGTTTTTGAAGTGAGCAGATACAAATTTCCAGGTCAATATCAACGTTAGATCTAGAGAAACAAAGTGAAAAATGAATAAACTAGAGAACTTGTTGTTAAGAAGAGAGAAGAAAAGGTGACAATTTGCACCAAGTGATGGAAATCAAAATGCTGCAAACAAGCATTTATCTGTCCAAAATTATCCTATTTACGACATCAACTGGCAAAGCATAGGCTGGATCTATGGCTTTCACCCCTGGATATTCAAGAAGCGACAGTCCTGCATCAACAAGCTCATCCTCAGATGTAAGGATTTGAATACAAAATAACATACTGTTCAAGTCGGTAAAGGTAAACATTGCATGGAAGATATCCGCCTGAAGGCCTACACTCCCATCTAATTTTGCACGAACATATTTACAGATATAAAATTTCACAAGGAATACAACCCATCTTATATAAACATCTTGGCATTATATTACCATTCATAACCAGGTCTGGTAGACCCGTGCCAACCAAGTTGGAAACTCAGAAGCTCTAATCAGGCATCGGCCATATAGCTATAAAGGTTTATTAGGTGAAAAAAAAAAAAAGTGGAAAACAAAGAAAGTAGAGCCAAAGTAATAATATACCAGCTACACCAAAGTAAGTGTGGTAGACATCAACAGCATCATCTGGTCTGTCAGAGATTCCTCCATTTTCAATGTCCTGCAATATGTAATGTTCCATCATAACATCTCAGATAAACCCTTAGGTACATGATAAAACTTCACTATGGAAAAGTGACAATAGGGATAACCCATCCCTGATGCACAAATAGCTCTTAGGTATATGTAACCTGGCAGTCTAAAATGAACTTGATAAGCTTCTCTTTATTGATCCAATGAACTCTGTCAATCATGATCAAACTAGAAAGAGCCCACCAGGAGTAGCAGACCTGAAAGGAACAAAAAATTCCATAAGAGCCCAAGAATGTTAATAGAATAAATTAACATTCAGTTTTGAAAGAAAAATGAACCCACATCAGGAAGTTTCTCCGGTCGACCATTAAGACCTCCAGTTTTTTTATCTTGCCGTTCACATAACCACCACCCGAGAAGATCCCTGTCGATGTGATGTAGAGACCCTGTAAGGGAGAGGGCACCCACACAGCAGAAAACTGCAGGCACAATAGGCAGAGCAAAGCTGTAATTGATAAACAGATAATGCAACTGAATTATGTCATCGTTGGTTCAGACATGTGAGGTAATCAAGAATAGGGATATTTCACTAGATTTTGGAGTCGGAAAGATGTGAAAAGAAATGTGTCACGTGACATAAGCGGAAACTCAAGTTAAAAAGAAGAAGAAAAAAATGACAACCTTAGCTTAAATACTATATTTGATATGCAATGCATGAGTAGTTGCCAACTTCCATTGAATGGCCTAAAAGGAAACAGCTTTGAGGATCTATTGAGTTTCTATCTACAAATAAAACAACTGATGGACATGTGAATGAATCTGAACTAAGAAAATTATGCTCAGCAAACCAAAACAGATTTTGTTTAGCAAAAAAAAAAAACATAAAATATCTGAAATGGATTTACAAACAACTGATTCAATAAGTACATTTTCCAAGAGACAACTTACTTTGACCTGCATGAGACTCCGCACCAGGCATACATCCAAAACCTCCATCATGATTTTTGCAACTTAAAATGTAGTTCACGGCCTTTTCCACTTTGATTTTATCCAAACGATGTAGCATTGAGAGACTTAAGATAGCAATATAAGAAAACCTAACAGAAACAATAGTTTGTTACTGAGTAATGTTTTTACACAAAGAATGCTAACATTAACAAGGAGAAAGGCAAAGAAAAGAAAAAAAGACTATCGTGTATCTACTTCACCCCACATGTCCCCCGAAAATGATCCATCTTCATTTTGCAGCTCAGCCACATCTGAGTTTTAAGTTAAGTTGTAAATATCTGCTAAATTCACTCTCTTTTATATAGTTATTTATCTAATTCTAAAAATTCCAGTCTCGATTCACAATTGCTTTTAGGAAGCTATCAAAAGAAGGCATAACAATTATTTTGAACACCAAAAGTGGAATATATATATATATATATATATCCGGTACAAGGCAGCAACAATTAACTTCAACATACAAATCGATATGCTATAGGATACAACTTGCAATCTTTTCAATGTCCAAAATATCAAGCTTGTCAAACAAGACCAAAACCTGCACAGCACTTAAAGTATATAATATGTGTGGGTCATGCCCAATGTTACCGCCAAAGCCACCTGCATAAACAAAGTTGTATTCATGATTCTATCTACCACTTAAATCACCAAACAAACAATGAAGGTCGCAATAATAATTTAACACTGTTGAACTGATAATTCGTACGAAGGAAAAACCTGAATCATGTTGGCACTGAAGGACCCAGGAAACAACCTCCTCGACATTGACAGTATGAAGCTTTCCAAGAAGATCAAGAGTGGCCAAACCCCAGTATGCCCCATTCATTCGTATATGTTCCATTACTACTGACTCAAAAGAGTCCTTCTTCTGATTACAGTATCACCACATTATTACCATTAGGTCCAAAGAAAAAAGGCATACAAAATTTATTGAATTAAAACCAAACCTTTTCAACAGATATGATGAAATCAACATGCTTTTGCCTTGCCAGCTCTCCCATTGTTAATACTTCAAAAATTAGAAACAGAGATTGGTCAATGATGGTCAATAGTGCGCTGAGATCAAACAGAAAATCAAAACTTTACGCATTTCTCCTCTATCAAGAGAAACCAGTAAAATTTGAAGGATGTTAATCCAAAACTGTTTCAAACAAGCATATCATGCGATGGGAACCCAATCAAACCCTGTAGAATGTCAATTTAATTATGAAAAAAAACCTCAATACTACTACTTACATTGAAGAAAATTAAGAGATTAAAAATTGGAGGGGGAAAAAGATAACTTACTGACAGCAACAGTGATTGGCCCAGTGATGACGTTCCTTCGATCAAAGAAGGGGGAAATCAGTAAGAGGTAAACCCAGAAACAGAACTGTTGTTTTCTTCCCGTTTAAGTCTGCTTGAATGGGCTAATGACATTGTTAAAAGCTGGGCTGGGAATTGGGTTGGGGTTTTGCTAATACAAAATGATTTGGCAAAACGGAAAATCTCAATTTTCAGGATAGGGATACGTCATAGATTCATGAGGTAATCAAGTTCTACCTAACAAAATATCAAAATATAAACCAACTAAGTTCCAAACCAGTTTCATTGAACATTTACGCCCACATTGACAAAACCAGTCCCAACAGCTGAACTGCTAGTAGAACTCAATTTCCTGAACAAAACATCAATCCTGTTTTCCAAATTCTAATATATCAAACAACATTTTTTTTTAAATATTGATATCACACAACGATCATATTTCAATTATAACACTTGGCAGCAGAGGTGCCTATATAATTTCTAATGAGTTGGTTTCAATTCAACTCCCAAGACATTATCGAAAGTCTCTACACTAAACAGGATATGATCCAATATGATTATAAATCACATTAACTATAAATATCAGCAAAAATCAATCCATCAGAAAACAAAAACGCACCAATTAGAAACCAAAAATGGAAACCATATAAATCAATTCATTAGAAGAAAAAAATTTGAAAATTAAGCTTATAAAATGGGAGATTAGAAGGAAGATGTCAGCTACCCAAGAAAATTCTGAGTTCAGAGCAAGACGAAGAGAGAGTGGGAGAGAAGCCGTCGAGGGGGAAAGTGCGAGAGAACGAACAGAGAAATAAAACTGCTAGGAGTTTGCGGTGTCTGCAGCATACCACGCTATACAAGATGAGAATAAGAAAAAAAAAGTTGATTTTCTTTTTTTTATCTGAAAATAAAAGTTAATTTTCATTTTTCATATTTTATTTTCTACTTGTTTGATCTTGAAATGGACCAACTTGATGAGATCCCCTAGGGGATCTGGGACTAGCTGCATGGTGCTTTGGGCCCGTTGGGGGCGTTGCCGCTCGGCAGGTACCCTGCAGAAACTGGACATCGGTGTGATGCCCGCCAAAAGGACTCTGATGCCTAAGTTAGTATTTGCACGCCGAAAGACAAGGAAACACAGTAATCTACATAGGTCCCTGAGAGCTTACCTTTGTGAAGGGTTTTAAGGTATTTATAGTAGACATAACTGCGGTAGGTGGATTACTGTTGCGGGAGCAGGTTATGCTTTGTGGCTGAGAGTCACCTGACAAACCTTGGACATCCGGAGGAGGTGCCAGCTGGAGTTTTAATCTGCCCCCGTCAGGGAGTGGTTATGGCAGAGTTGGTTAGGTGACTGTTGCAGCCAGCTGGTGCATGTACCCTGTCAGGTGCCGAATGACAGGTCTGTAGGGCATTGCCGATCGGCGGGCCACGTTTGTGGGGGTGCCGATCGGGGCATCGGTCGGCGTCCGTCCTGTCCTGGTGGGCCCTATGCGTAGAGGATGGTCGGTCGATATGGTATCAACACTACTCTTAATTTTCTATTTAATATTATCTCAAAGTAGAGAGTATAATGTAAAATATAAAGGGTAAAAATCAATTTCCAATAAAAACATTGTGCAATTCTATCTTTCAATTCATAAGTCACACCATGAACTTCTTTTTCTTTTAACCATAATAATCCGTTATTTATTCTGTTAAGTGATTGATGAAGTATTTAAAATGGATACCACAATTTATCGGAGCATGACTGCCCTATTCTCAAGCTCAGGAAGATGTTTGATCTTGTAATTGTAGGCGACCAAAGCTAGAACCTTGCTTGGGTCTCAATCTTTTACAGATTCCTTTTGTTTATGTATTTTGGTTATTATTATTTTATACAACTCAGAATTGATATACCGGATGATTCTGAATGTGTTCAAGGCTTTGGAATCGTTTCAAGGTGCTTATGGATTTTTCTGGAATTTTTTTTATATTATGACAAATTTGAGAGTTTTATGAAGTTTTCGTCATTGAAAACTAAATAATACTTTTTTGTAAGACCCGTGTCCTGGAGGGAACAGTGAACAATCCCACATTCCTGCGAGGGGGAATGGTCTGGGAAAGGATAGTGGTGTGCCTTAAAGGTGTAGGCACACACCTATCTAGCACTAGGCCTTTTGGGAGCTCAAGTGGCTTTGGGGGGGATTGGAACCCCAAAGTTAAGCGAGTTGAGGCTGATGCAATTCCATGATGGGTAACCCCCTGGGAAGTTGCACCATGAGCTCCCGAAAACAAAACCGTGAGGGCGAGTGTAACGACCCGTCCCGGAATTCGGGATTAGGTTAGTAACTAATGATGATTAACAGGGTTAATCGGTGATTAGTTGGGTGGAATCGAACGAACGTTGCAAAATGACCGTTTTGCCCCTAGTTGTGGGTAAAATGTTGACTTTTAATTTGGGCGGTCAAATGGACTTTGACCGATGACCGTGACGTAGTTTGGGACGTCACAAGTTCATAGACAGGTGGCACGTCCGATTCGGACGCTCGAGGTGAAAGTTATGACGTTCGGAAGTGCAGTGGCATTTTCGTAATTTGGGCGAAACAAGGGAAAATGTTGACTTTTTGATCGGGAGGTCCGATGCCCGAGGACCAAGGACCGTTAGGAAGGTCTTGATGCCCTGAGTCCGTAGGCAGGCGGAACGCGTCGATCGGAGTCCGAATGACCAAGTTACAGGTCACGGAGGTTGGAGGGCATTTTGGTAATTTGCCAACTGAGGGCATTTTGGTCATTTTATCAACTGAGTACTGTTCACCACCGTGGGAGACAACCTGCACGGCCATGCCGTGGGTGTCTGAGCGTGAAAATTGTTTATGGAACCCAATTGCTCGTGATGGGTGCTAGTGGACTGAGGGAATTGTTTATGTGACTGAGTGGGAAGCAATTGTGCCTGGAGTGGTGAGAGGCAGTGCACGGGCTGGTGTTTTTGAGGTAAGAAGAACAGAGTGGGCAGGCGGTTGAGTGTGCACGGGTGAGGTTGGAATTGGAGCGCTGTTGTGGTCTGTGTGTTTATGCGGTTAATGTGGGAGCAGGGACAGAAGGCAGAGCACGGCTGTGCTGGTTGTAGTGCAGTACGGGGAACAAATGGCGCTGAGACGTTTGAAATGGGAAAAACAGAGACTGTTAGACCATTGCTATTTCGACCCCCTCAATAGCAGTTTTGGGAGTAATGGGAGAGCTGAGGGAGAATGAGCGAAACAGAGAGACGTTTTGGAGGGGAAAACTGGGGGACTGAGTGAAGATTAAGCACTGGAACCCGAAACTCGTTTCTGGGCAATTTCGACTTTGAGTTTGAATTACAGGCCAGCCCAAACCAAATTGAGGCTCGAATGAGTCTTCTGAAACCTTATGTAGTCGATCCAAATCGATATTTGCGAGCGTCGAAGCTCCTGAAGCCAGGAACGGACGTCGTGGGTGGCCGGAAAATCGAGCTTAGCGTTCGTGCAATTGGAGGTTAGTTTTCGTGAAATTGAATCCTAAATTATCTTTACCATAAGGCTATGATCCTAGACGACCAACTAATTGAAGACTTCCTTGGTTGTTAATCAAACACAGACGAGGAACTCGATTGTGGAACTTGGGTTGAGTCGAGATAGTTCGAGGTCATGACGACTGCAATGGAAAGTACAGATCCCTAATTAAAATGGTGATGAAACTATTAGTGTGTTTAATCGTTCAAAATGATGTCGAATTGATGGGATGCTAATCGGGTCCTCACGCGGGTTGAACGACCCGTATTGCAGGCTGCCGGGTAGGGACGATGACTGTGCAGTATTGTAGCAGGCGCGTGAGGGCGCGTGGATCCGATTTTTGAGGTAAGTCCAACATGACTTTTGTCCTACACATTGTAACGAACATTTTAGCGTTGGTTTCGAAATTATCGAACACCGTTTCGATGTTATTCCGAGGGTCCGAAGGTTTAGGTTACGTTTTTAATTAACGAATAATTCCCGGAAAATTATGGGGAATTGGTATGTTGTTATTTGAGACCTTAATAACCCTGGAATGTGTTTTCGGACAGGATTCGAGTTTCTGGAAAATGCTAGAAATTACAGGAATACGTGCGGCGCGAAACCGAGCCTTAAGAACGGTGTGTGAGTGGACGTTGCTTTCAAAATTTAATGCATGCATAAATATTTCTATGATTTCCATGATTATGATTATGAATGGTGGTTGATTTCGATTTCCGTAATTTTACGTATTTCGATATGCACACGAAATTGCACGTATTTCGAGGTATGGTTTCCCGTATATTTTGGATGATGATTTAACGTATGATTTCATATGCCTTGTGCGTGTTATGTTTTTATGATGTCGGATTTCGATTATGAGCATGGTTTACGATTTTGACACGTATTTCGAGAATGTTACGGTTTGGCACGTTTTACGAGATTTAGAGTATGTTGTGACTTGATCGTGATTTTGGTAATTTAATTGTGGTTTTGGTGTCTTCATAATGAGATTTGAGAAATAAAGTGATTTCAATGAATTAAAAATGGATTTTGAAAAAGATGGTTTCGGGCGTGATGCTCGGGGCATAAGAGTAACTTTGATTAACGAGATAACGATTTTCGGAAATTGAAAGTGGATTTCTTGGTTTGGGTTCGGGATGATGCTTCCGGATGCCGGCTTACGGAATCATTATTGCGAATTCGAATCCGGGAATGAAAAGGATTTAATAAAGTGATTTGGGATGGTTGAACATGCCCCGTGTGTAACGATGACTTGATTATGATTTGTGAAGTAAGATTTGGGGATTTGAATGTGGAATTTCGGACCATGAGTCCCGTTGTGAAAAATGTGATTTCGGGATGGATCCCGCGTTGTTGTGATTGATAAACGTTTTGGGGTTTAAAGACCCGTTGAAAACTGTTTTGGGTTTAAAGACCCGGGTGCTATTGCTGGAGCACGTTTTGAGTTTAAAGACTCGGGCGCACTTGATATCCAGCAAACTGATTGATTGTGATTCATTGATATTCTATGATGTTCGAATATGTTGGGCAGTGGCCCGGTTTTATAGTTGATGGTTTTGGATTATGTTGTGTTCTTGGGTTTGATTCGTGGTTTTGGGGCTGAGGCTCGGTGTGTATGATTGCGGGCTAATACCCGATGATTGAGAAAGGAAAAACGATTTTGAGTTTCATACGAGTTTTCCTTTTGTTGGAATTTGATAAAAGGTTTCCTTATGTTGAAGATGTAACGGTTTGCGAAATGGTTTTTGTATGCATGCATTGGTTTTTACGTGGAGGGTAAAAACGTCTTTTTGTAACTGTTTTTATAAACTGATTTATTTTTGTCCACTCACACCTTTTGGTTTTTTTTCTGACCCTCCAGGTCGTGGCGCGCTGATCGAGAGGCGGAGGCATGAGTAAGCACGTGTGGCTATCCCTGGTCTGGCACGTACTGAGGGTAACTTGGGGATTTCAGTCGTCTTGCAAGACGGGAGCAGGACCGGGCACGGTTAACAATGTCCTTTGGGGGGCGGTCCTGTCAGCGAGGCTCAAAGCGGACAATATGGTGCTAGATGAGACGGGTCCTGACCGAGGAGGGTCGAGTCCTGACAATTTGTATCAGAGCCAGACCCCGACCGGGAAATGTGCCAGCGAGGACGCTGGGCCCTAAGGGGGGTGGATTGTAAGACCCGTGTCTGGAGGGAACGGTGAACAGTCCCACATTCCTGCGAGGGGGAATGGTCTGGGAGAGGATGGTGGTGTGCCTTAAAGATGTAGACACACACCTATCTAACACTAAGCCTTTTGGGAGCTCAAGTGGCTTTGGGGGGGATTGGAATCCCAAAGTTAAGCGAGTTGAGGCTGGTGCAATTCCATGATGGGTGACTCCCTAGGAAGTTGCACCACGAGCTCCCGAAAACAAAACCGTGAGGGCGAGGCCCAAAGCGGACAATATGGTGCAAAATGAGTCGGGTCCTGACCAAGGAGGGTCGGGTCCTGACATTTTTCATTGGAGAACTTTGAAATGGTAATAGTTGTAGAAGTTAGATAAATCTTTGATATCATATAGAGTGACAAGCAGTATACTTGTAGAAGTAAGTGAGTTGAGATAAAAATATTTGATGTCCTGAACTCCTTAGCCAATCTTCTCCTATCTCACTTTAGCACCTATCTCACTTTAGCACCTGTACCAGAAAAGGACGAGTACTTAAAACTAATTAGAAAGATAAGCGAAATGAACTTAACCAATTATAACATTTGTTTATACATATTGGATGCTTTTGAATGTGTTCCGGCTTTGGAATCGTTCCAAGGTGCTTTTGGAATTTTATGAATTTTTCTTGATTTTCTGACAAATTCTGATATTATTATGAAGTTTTGGTCACTAAAAGCTAAAGAACACGTTTTTCATTGTAGAACTTTGAAATGGTAATTATTGTAGAAGTTAGATAAATTTTTGATGTCTTATAGAGTGACAAGTTGTAACGACTCGACCCGTAAATTCAGAATTTACGGGATTTTTTCGAGATTTATTCGGGATTTTACGAGAATTATTTGGTTGATTGGACGAATTTACCCCTAGGTTGTGTATGGACTTACTATTTGGGGGAAGGGTATTTTGGGAATGTGAAAATATGGATATTTTGGGGATGCTTGGATAAGGATTACATCATTATCATCACTCTCATTCTCTCTCTCTCTCCTTTTCCCGTCCAAACAAACACACAAATAACACACATACAACCATTAATTCTCATCATGATTTTGAGGGCTTTTGAGAGTGAATTGAGGCTAGGATCGTGTTTTTGGGACTCTCACTATCACGATGGACTAAGTTTGGAAGGTGGAACGTGCACGTGGTGGTCGTGGTGAGGAAGGAAAGCTTGGCCGAAACTTTTGAGGCCTATATCTTCAAATTCATTTAGATTTTCCCAATTCTGGTTTCAGTTTTGGATTTCTTGGCTCGAGTAGATAAATTTCCATATAAAGTTTATAAGATTTGGTTGAGAAATGAGAGAGAAATAGAGGTTTGAAGTTTCGGGCAAAAATGGAGGATTTCTGGCCGGCGAGCGGTGACGTCATGATGACATCATCTGACATGTGTTAAGTGCCACGTGGCAAGGGTATCAGACCTTGTCAGTGCCACGTCAACTAGGGCCGACGTTTGCTGACGTCAGCGTTGACTTTTGCTGACGTTAGAGTTGACTTTTGCTGATGTCAGCGCTGCCGTTGACTTTTCGTTGACCAAACTTTGACCAGCGCATGGGGGCGCATGCACACGAATTTTGAGGTCAAATTGGTCTTGTTCGAAAATTTTCGACGTTCTGAATCCAATGGTGATGGTTTCAGGTCGATCAAAGATCGTTTGATAGGTCAAACGGAGGTTTTCTCCTCGGGAAGCGTGTTCGAGACACATTCTTGGTTCTGAGATTTTTTAGGGTTTTATATATGGACTTGTATAGGTTGATAGTGACCTTTGGGTGTGATTTGGATAGGCCCGGACATCCCGGGGGCTTTGGATTAGCTCACAGCTCATGGTTCGAGCGCGCGGCAGTACTGTGAGTAGACAATTTCTTTCATAACTTTGATACATGCATATTTATATGTTTTGATTGGCTTTATGATAGGATTGACCTGGAATATGACTGATTTCGATTGCTAGATAAATGTTTGATTTAACTTGTTTTCTAAATATAGAATAGGATAAGGAATGGTCTGAGTATTTTCTAGCTATGATTTCTGGTTATAGAATTCATCATGTTTTTGAAAACCGGGATTTGGGCATGGTGCCCTAGAGTCAACTGTTTTGGGTTGGTGCCCGTATGATAACTATTTTGGGCTGGTGCTCATATGATATCTGTTTTGAGTTGTTGCCGTGTACTAAGTTATATTCTGGTTTGGATTATATATGCTTGATTGGTTAACCTCAGACGATTGGATCGCCATATCCGGAGTTGGACTCCGTAGATTCCCAGAGACGGGCTCGAATGTAAATGAGGTAGACCCCACACGTACCGAAGGGGTTGGACTCTATAGATCCCGTACTCTCCTACTGGTAGTGCACATGGGATACTAATTGGACTAGCCACTAGTTGGACCAGCATGATGAGGTTTGACTTGGAGCTAGCTAGGCCAGCAATATCAAGTTTGGTATGCACTTTGAATTACGGTTTATTTAATGATTATGTGTAAAGGTTTTCAAAGCGGCTTAAAGCCGACGATTTCAGTAGCTTGTGAGCCGAGGGCCTTAGATATTTATATGGTTTTTGGTTTGGAACTAGGATTTTTATAGAAATTGCGGTTTTCTAAAAAGGACGGTTAAAAGATGTATTTCGGAAAATCGTTTTCCAACATTTTATTTTATGTCCACTCACACTTTGTTTTTGGATTTGGCTCCTTCCAGGTTGGTTATGGATGCGGGCTGTAGGGAGGTTGAGGCATCACGGTGAGTGCGTACTCTGTTTTGTCTACTCAGGTTGAGGTAGGATCCCTAGTCTGATGACAAGACCCACCCCAATCCCCCTGGGGACCACCGGGGGTAAGGCTTGCTCCCATCTGACATGTAACACAAAGTACCACAACTACGCTTACTAGGATCAAAATATCACAATTACCCTTAACAGGGTTCTATAATACACACTGGTGTTTAATACAACAGTATTGTCAGACAAGGGACAAGAGCATTATGTTCATACAATAAAATAACTACAATACCTACCCTGCATGGTGAACATGATGCAATGGTACTATATATGCCTCAGCCCCGGAGTCGGTCCCCTGCTCAGTCTCACCGCCTGGAGGGTCACGAAAACAGTCAAAGTGTGAGTGGACAAAAAATAAATAGGTTATAACACATTTCGAAAATATATATAAGTTAACCCTTTGTTTTAGAAATATGCATGCATTCACGATAAAACGTATAAACACAGTTAAATCATACATATAAATTTCTATACATATACATATAACTATACATATATACATTTGGATGCAACCTCAGTGAAATAAAAGAATATGTATAAAACCCATCCTCGACATCCCAGATGTCCAATCAATATCCGTCACGATTTCTCTACAGTACGCGTACTACTCGGAGTCTCATCTCTGAGTCTACCCCCAGGATCTATGACATTTGCAGTGGAACTACCTCGGACCCTAAAATATCCGAGACACTATCATAACTCGCACCCTTGAGCCTGAGCTCCTCATCAGAGTCACCCATCCCAGGCAGTGGATCGTGACAACTCCAGGATCTTTGACATTTGGAGGAGACTAATCCACACATACAGGAGGATATATATATATATATATAAGTGTGAAAACATGCAATTCAACAATATCATCTTTGAAATTCGTCTTTCCTGAAATCTGAACAACCACGGTTTAAAACTGGGAATAAGTCCAAAACCTTCCAAATCCGCCTCTAGAATCCGTTTCTTAAAACTCGTTCCTCAAAAATTGCTCATACCGGATCACCGACCAAATAATTTGAATCAGTCTTTCTTTCAAAACGCCGATGACCCCAAAACTTGAGTCAATCGGTCATTAAATGGGTCTCAAGCCCGAAAACCTCGTTTTCACGCAAATCTGTAACCTAATCCACGACCAATTATTCTAGTATATAAATTCCATGGTTTCAAAGCATTTATCTTAAATCATTTAGGAAAACATGTAAAACAGTTATGCATGCATTTCAGTATAAAACAACGGGTCCACTCACAGTTAGTCCTTGCTGCGCTAACAAACAGCCTAAACCTATCCTGAAGCTAAACACAGTCTCTGGGCCTGTCCAAATACATCCAAAGGTCACTAATTGACCCTACTAGGTCTAACATCAAACCCTATAACAAAATTGGCCCGGGAAAGTGTCCCGAACACATTTCCCTAGGCCTCAAACCTCAATTTGACCTATGTAACGATCTCGAATCAACACGAAATCACCACCATTGGATCTGGAACGTCGAAACCTTGAAGATGGTACCAGTCCTGCCTCGAAACTTATGCCCATGCACCCCCACGCGCGGGTTAATGCATCTGGTCAAAAGTTAACGGTTAAATGTGCTGACATCAGCACGACGTCATCTGACACTCTCAGATTGTCATGTATCAGACACTGACAAGGCCATGTGTCAATCTCTGACAGGTGCCACATATTAGGCTCTGAAAGGTGCCACATGTCAGCAACACACTAGTCCACATCACTGACATGTCAGTGACACGTGGTACCCTCTGATTGGGCCACGTCACTAACATGTCACTGTTGACTGTGTACTGATGGCGTCATCACCACTAACCTCTCGAAGGGTCTGTGTTCGGGTCGCCCAAACCCACGATCCCAACCTGGCTGTAACTCGCTTGTTTCTGACCCATTTTCAAAACCGTTTCGTCTTACTGAATCGTCTAGATGTCTAGGTTGGATCTATGGTTTCAAAATCACCTAAAACCCAGTAAAATTGTACCTTAAATCAAGCAACCATGTAGCCCAGACTTTCTGATCAGTTATCCATCGACCACGGTGCCGTCAAGCCTAGTTCTGGGTTCTCGTCTCTCGTACTAACCTTAAACAAACATTCTGGGGCCTTAGACTCACTCAACATGGCCTAAAAATCCAAAACCAAACTTTACCCGATTAAGAGTTTCGGGTTTCTTACCTGTGAACTCCTTCTCCGCCGTAGGCCGCCGTTCTCAGCCTCTGAGCTACCGTCTAAAGCTCTCCTTGTTACTCCTCAGGCTCACTAGATGAAGATAAAGGTTTAGGGGAGAGGGTTGATGGCTCTGTGTGTGTTTGCCATTAATTAGTGCACGATTCGAATGAACAAAAGGAGGGAGAGACAGAGAGAGACAAAGAGACAGAGAGAGAAAAAGAGAGATAACGGATACATGCATTCCAATCTTTTGGGTAAATGGGCCAGACATTTGTCACTCATCTGATTGGTCTAAGGAATCAATTGACCTATCCAATAATGCAACTTGGCTCAAAAGTCTCGAAAAACGTAATAGCAACCCTCGAATTCCGTGACCCGTAACTTTCGCTCGGGCGTCCCAAATTGGTATGCCGCTTGTCTACGAACTCGTGGCGACACGATCTACATAACGGTCAAGGGCCAACATCCAAATAGGGTCTCGGGTCAAAAGTCAACATTTTGCCCTAACTAGGGGCAAAATGGTCATTTTACATAAAATTCCTAAATTACGAATATAAAGAAAGTCCGGGTCGTTACAATCTACCCAATTAATAAAAATTTCATCCTCGAAATTACTCAAACAAATAAGGGTGTTACTCTCTCATCAAGGCCTCGGGTTCTCATGTGGCTTCTTCCATAAGAGAGTTCCTCTATAGCACTTTCACTAACGGGATAGTCTTGTTCCTCAGGACTTTTTGTTTCCAATCCAGAATCTGTACGGGTTGCTCTTCAAAGCTCAAATCTGTCCTAAGCTCCAAAGGTTGTTCTGCCAAAATATGTGATTCGTCCCGTACATACTTCCGAAGCATGGACACGTGAAAGACATCATGCACTCGCGCGAGCTCTGGGGTTAAGGCTAGTATGTATGTCAGGGCCCACCCCTAATCTCCCGGGATTAAGGGCTAAACCCCGCTCCCGTCTAGCTTGCGCATGACACGAGGGCCAAACAGACGCCTAACCTCCGTGTGACACGTAAGTCGGACAAGGGAGTTCCGATCCAACCATCTCGACAACTTCGAATTTTCCAGAGTGCGCAGAGTCTACTGTGGATTGTGTGTGTGATGTCTTCATCTCTCTCGACCGACAGCCCGCACTGCAGCAACCTGGAGGGTATCGAAAACACGAAAAGACTATGTGTGGATAAAAATAAAGTATAAGTTCAAAAACAGTTATCAGAAAACACATACATTTATACCCTCCGCGTAAAAACCAATGCATGCATATCAATTTCATGTCATAAAACCGTGTACGAAAACCAAACACATTTTCCTTTCCCCAAATCCCGGGCCTTAGCCCAAAACCATCAAAAAACCTTTCATCCAGGCCACTGCCCAAAACATCATCATCAAGTCTCAGTGAAAACCCAAAACACATTTAAAGCCACATTCTCATCCATCGAACCTGCTGGATCTATCCGAGTCTTTAAACACCCGAGTCTTTATACTCAATCCAGGCCTCAATAATATCCGAGTCTTTAAACTCCCGAGTCTTTAAACTCAATAGGCCTATGAGGGAAATATCAATATATCCGAGTCTTTAAACTCAATCCGGGTTTTTAAACCCAATCCGGGCCCGTCCCCCGTCAATCATAATCCGGGTCTTTAAACCCAATAACCAGATCCAGCAAATCTAATCCAAACCGTTTGAAAACCTTTTTCCATTTCCTTTCCAGGTCCGAGTCCGCAACCACCATTCCGTAAGCCGGAATCCGGAATAACCATTCCGAACCCAAACCTGAAATCCATTTCAAGTCTCGAATCAAATTCTGAACCGTCATCCAGAATTCCGATTCCGAAACCCGAAATCACATTTCCGAAAACCACTTTGAACTGGGCCTTAAGCCCGAAAATACTTTCCAAAAGCCTTTTACTTTCTTTGAAATCCAACCGAATTTCAAATCCCGAAATCAACCGTTAAAACCAGGTTCAAATCACGATAGTTATCAAAACCTCGTAAAACGTGAAAACTGTCGTTTTCTCGAAAAACGTGCACAACCCGTAAACCATCAAATCATAAAATCAAATATAAAAACATATATGCATGCATCAAGAGTTAGAAAGCAAAGTCCACTCACAGACCATTTCAGCGTCGCCTCGATACACGCGCACTTACGCCGTCCCCGGCTATTCGCTATCCTCGGCTTTCCCGAACCTGTCCAAATCCCAACATAAGGTTACTAACTACTTCACGATACTCATACTAAAATACCATAATTTTCCCGAACTTCTAAGCGTACTTCAAACGGGACCCTAGACCTTCGACCTCGCGGAACTAACCTCAAACGACGTTCGAACAACTCGAAACTAATTCCAACGGACTCGTCACAACACCTAGACCAAAAACCTAATTGACACTTTCCCCAAAGACCTCCGCACGCGCCCCCACGCGTCGTCCAAAGTGACTGCGCGTGGGCCTCACGCGCCAGCTATAGTACCATCATCTACCTCGAGTCGACCCGATCGAACCGGTCTCTGCAACTTGAACCGGCGAGAACGGTTCACCGTCGTGCCTGCACCGTCTTCCTCCCTCTCTTCACCATCCTCTTCGTCCAATCCTGAGCAATCCAGTGCCCTCACTCAAACACCTCGACACCGTCCCTAACCCGTCGACTCGAGCTCAAAACCAAAACCCAAACTGTCCCCTATTTTCTACTCCGGCCACCCAGGTCTTCTCCCGTCACAATAACCACCCAAGACGACACCTAGGACCTCCCTGAACCTCGCGCCACTCACCATAACCGTCGACTCAACCCCAGACTGCACGACTTCCCGTTTAAACATCGCGGTAAAACAGAGTATGCACACGGGGAAAGCAATTACCTGCCTGTAAATCACCGCCATGCACACCGTCGCGCTCCCTGGAGTCCACAGAGTCACCTGAGCTACCCTTCGAGTCCAATTGAAGCAACACACAGCCACACCACCACCATGATCTCTCACCCCTTCTCTGTTTCCCTGCTAACTCAAACCTCCCACTCCCCTGATTATCTTTCACGAATTTCCCTCACTTCTCACTCACTGTCTCTCACTCGATCTCCAATCTCTCATCCACTCACCAGAACACACAACACGCCTTGCACTTGATCGATTTTCTCTCCAACTCACCCTCTGTTTCTCTTGTTCGAACACAACTACACACGGCTGCACAAATTAAACACACACCGTGCATGGCCTAGAAGCCACTACACACACTGCACGTGTCACCAATCCCTCAAGCCTCACACAAAAATATCCTCTCTGCTCAAGACACTTGTCCCAATCCGGTTGAACCAAACCCAGAGTACCAAAAGGCCAAAATGCCCCTCTTTGATTCCAAAATTACCATTTTACCCTTACCATTTTAGACCCATAACTTACACATCCTAACTCCGATAAACACGTGCCACCTGTCGTTGAATTCAGGACGATGAGGTCTATCTAACGGTCCTAGGTCAACGTGTCAAAACCCAATCGTCCAACAAGTCAACTTTTCCCCCTAGTTTAACCAAATTACGAAAGTTCCCTCAAACTTCCGAACATCATAACTTCCTCCTCGGATGTCGGAATCGGGCGTGCCACCAGTCTACGGATTCGTGACGTCCTAAACCACGTCACAGTCATCGGTCAAAACCCGATTAACCGGCTGAACTAAAAGTCAACAATTTGCCCGAACTAGGGGCAAAATCGTCATTCTAGGCTAACGACCCCATCGAGACCAACTAACCCCCGATTATGCTCACTAATCTCATCTTAAACACTTCCTTAACCCCAGTTCCCAGGACGGGTCGTTACAATGTACACCACTCTACCCACTCTCTCCGTAATTTCATACAGTCCGATGTACCGAGGGCTCAACTTCCCTCACCTTCCGAAATGAATAATGCCCTTCCACAGCGATAGTTTTAGAAACACCCAGTCTTCCACTTCGAACTCAAGATCCCTGATTCTACTATCAGTATAACTCTTTTGATTATCCTACGCCGTATTCAATCTTTCCCTGATTATCTTAACTTATCTTGGGTCACGTCCATTAGTTCTGGCGTCAACAATGCCCTCTCACCCATCTCGGTCTAGCACAAAGGGGTCCTGCACTATCGTCCATACAGTGCCTCAAACGGTACCATTCCAATACTTGCCTGGTAGCTATTATTATAAGCAAATTCCATCAAGGGTAAGAACGTATCCTGAGTTCCTTGGAACTGTAATACGCAGGCCCTTATCATATCCTCTAGGATCTGAATAGTCCTCTCAGATTTGCAGCCTCGTACCAAGGGCTCTCTATAAGTTCTACCAAAACCTCGACGTAAACCGCGGATCTCGATCTAACACAATCGACTCTAGTGTCCCATGCAGTCTAACAATCTCATCAAGGAACAATTGTGCCAGTCGGTTGGGTTTAAAAGTTTCGCGCACGGGCAAGAAGTGTGTCGACTTTGTAAGACAATCCACGATCACACCATCAAATCTGCTACGTGTGGTCAGAAGTTTGAACACGAAGACTACAGTAATATGATCCCATTTCCACTTGGGGATCGAAAGGGATTGCAAGGGTCCATACGGTCGCTGCCGCTCAGCCTTCACTTGTTGGCAAATCAGACATCGACTCACAAACTCTACGATTTCGCATTTCATGCCTGTCCACCAATAGTACTCCCTGAGTGTCCGATACATCTTGTTTCCTCCAGGGTGCATGGCATAGGCCGAACTGTGAGCCTCCTCAAGTATCTCCGCTCTCAAGCTAGTATCTGCTGGTACACATAGTTCACCCTATTTTAATACTGCGTCGTCGTCTCTGACGGTGAAATCACGTCTTTCTCCAGCTTCGACTTCCAATTTCAGTAACTCCTGTAGTTGTTCCCTCATTTCCCTCAATTTCACAGGTGCCATATGATATGGTGCTTGTACAATAGGTCTTGTACCTGGAAGTAACTCGATCGTGAACTCAATCTCTCTGTGTGGTGGTAAGCCTGGTAGATCCTCTGGAAAAACATCTGGGAAGTCCCGTACCACAAGTATATCTTCCGCCCTCGACGGGGTAACACTCGTATCAACCATGTGGGCTAAGTAACCGTGACAACCTTTCCTCAATAGCTTATGAGTTGTAAGATCCGAAATGATTCCGGGTGACGAACTCAACACGTCTCCCTGGAACGTCACCTCAGGTAAGCCTGGACTTCGAATCAGCACTCTCTTGTTGCTACAATCCATCAGAACACCATGTTCTGACAACCAATCCATGTCGAGTATCACATCAAAGTTGTGTAAGTCCAAAAGTATCAAATCTGCCAACGGCTCAACCTCTCCTACTCTTATGGGGCAATCTTTTAGCACCTAGTTTACTACATGAACCTTTCTAGTTGGGGTACCAACACCTAACTCACCCCCAAGTGCAGATAACTCTCGGTCTCGTAACCCAGCACAACCCCGTGAAATAAAAGAATGGGTGGCTCCAGGGTCCATGAATACACGCACAGACACATCAGCGATAGTAAGTGTACATGTCACCACTCCTGGAGCAGTTCTGGCCTCCTGACTGGTAACCGCAAAAACTCGAGCCTGAGGTCCCGCTACACGACCACACCCTTGTGGTCCCCTATAGCCACCTCTAGCTCCATCCTGGCCTCTGCCTCCGTAGCATCTGACGTGGTACTCTGAGTCTATCCTATTGCGCTACGACTCATCCACTGTGGGCACTCTCTCGCGATATGGCCTCACTCACCGCAAGAGTAGAAGGTAAAATACCCCAACTTGCCTGTGGATCCAACTGAAGAGCTACTATACTGAGGTGTTCTATAATCGAATCCCCGGGCTCTCCGGAATCTGCCAAAACGGCCACTACTCGACCATCCACTACCAGATGACGAAGATCCACTACTGTACTGGCCTCCCTTCGGAGCCCTGTGTCCCGAAAATCCTGCAAAAGAACGATCTCTATGTCGTCCACTCTCAAAGTCCTACTGGCGGGCTGTCCAGCTCTTCTCCACTCTGACCGCAACATCGATCAGCTCCCGAAGTGTGGAGAAGGAACCCGAAGCAGAAGTCACCATGGTTCGGATGTCTCCTTCAAGCCCAGCTCAAACCGCCAACACATGTCTGCCTGTGTTCCTACAATGGCCGCTGCAAACCGAGACAACCTCTAGAACCGTTGCTCATACTCTACGACGGTCATGTTGCCCTAATTGAGCTATAGGAACTCAATCTCCTTGGCATCACGGAAGGAGCGACGATAGTATTGTTCCAGAAACCGCGTCTTAAACGAATCCCAAGTCATTGTCGTGGCATCCCAGCCTGACAACTCCAAATTATACCACCACTCATGCGCATCACCATCAAGTAAGAAGATGACCAAAAGAACTCTCTGTCTAGGGGGACAGGGTATTGCTAGGAAAATATTTTCCAATCTCAAGATCCAACAGTGGGTAACCCCGGGATCAGCCTCACCACTAAACACCGTAGAACCCAAATGGCGTGCTTGCTCAATCAAAGAACTCCCAGCACTCAAACCTCTTGAGTCTCCCTCAAGACCCGTGTCTGGTGGCGGTGGAGGGGTCGCTCGTCTCGGGGGCATACTACATTGTTAATAGGCATAAATAGCAATATTAGTACGACATAATACGCGTATCAATGTACCAAGTATAGACCACTAGCCTAATGCTCTGCTCTGATACCAACTTGACAGAACCCGCCCCAATCCCCCTAGGGACCACAGGGGACAAGGCCTGCTCCCATCTGACATGTAACACAAAGTACCACAACTACCCTCACTAGGGTCAAAATATCACAATTACCCTTAATAGGGTTCCATAATACACACCGATGTTTAATACAACAGTATTGTTAGACAAGGGACGAGAGCATTATGTTTGTACAATAAAATAACTACAACACCTACCCCGTAGGGTGAGCAGGACGCAACGGTACTATCTATGCCACAGCCCCAGAGTCGGTCCCCTGCTCAGTCTCACCGCCTAAAGGATCACGAACATAGTCAAAATGTGAGTGGACCAAAAATAAACTGGTTATAACACATTTCGAAAATTTACATAAGTTGACCCTCCGTTTTAGAAACATGCATGCATTCACGATAAAACGTATAAACACAGTCAAATCATACATATAAATTTCTATACATATACATATAACTATACATATATACATTTGGACGCAACCTCAGTGAAATAAAAAAAATATATAAAACCCATCCTCGACATCCCAGATGTCCAATCAATATCCGTCACGATTTCTCTACATTACGCGTACTACTCGGGGTCTCATCTCCGAGTCTACCCCCAGGATCTATGACGTCTGGGGTGGACCTGCCTCAGATCCTAACATATCTGAGAGACTATCATAACTCGCACTCCTGACCCTGAGCTCCTCCTCGGAGTCACCCATCCCAAGCAACGGATCGTGACAACTCCGACGTCTAGAGGAGACTAATCCGTACATACAAGAGGATATATATATAAGTGTGAAAACACGCAATTCAATAATATCATCTTTGAAATTCGTCCTTCCTGAAATTTGAACAAACACGGTTTAAAACTGGGACTAAGCCCAAAACCTTTCAAATCCGCATCCAGAATCCGTTTCTTAAAACTCGTTCCTCAAAAACTGCTCATATCGGATCACCGGCCAAATCATTTGAATCAGTCTTTCTTTCAAAACTCCAATGACCCCAAAACCTGAGTCAATCAGTCATTAAATGGGTCTCAACCCGAAAACCTCATTTTCACGCAAATTCATAACCTAATCCACGACCAATGATTTGAGTATATAAATTCCATGTTTTCAAAGCATTTATCTTAAATCATTTAGGAAAACATGTAAAATAGTTATGCATGCATTTCAGTATAAAACAACCGGTCCACTCACAGTTAGTCCTTGCTGCGCTAACGAACAGCCTAAATCTGTCCCGAAGCTAAACACAGTCTTTGGGCCTGTCCAAATACATCCAAAAGTCACTAATTGACCCTACTAGGTCTAACATCAAACCCTATAACAAAACAGGCCCGGGAAAGCGTCCCGAACACACTTCTCGATGCATCAAACCTCAATTTGACCTATCTAACAGTCTCATATCGACATGACACTGCCACCATTGGATTCGGAACGTCGAAACCTTGAAGATGGTGCTGGTTCAGCCTTGAAACTCATGACCATGCACCCCTACGTGCAGGTCAAAGCGTCTGATCAAAAGTCAACAGTCAATTATGCTGACATCAGCATGACGTCATCTGACGATAGTTTCGCCCCAGTTTTATGGATATATGGAGTGGCGAAGTCCTTGCGTTTAGAACAAGGAGACTTGATGGTTGCTCGGTACAAGCGGAGAGTTCCGAAATTGGATCAAGTCGGACTAGGTGTGACAACGATTAAGGCAATAAATATTTTTTGGGTTGTGTCAGATCGCACTTGAGTGATGGTGCTGCTAGAGGATTCACCATATATCGGAGATCGTTTGATAGGTCAAATGGGGGTTTTTCTCCTTGTGAAACGTGTTTGGGACTCGTTCTCAGTTTCGGGACTTTTGGGGGTTTTATATGTCTTATATAGCTTGATAGTGACTTTTGGGTGTGATTTGAACAGGCTGGACGTCCTATAGGCTTTCAATTAGCTTACGTCTCGTGGTTCGAGCGCACGACAGTATTGTGAGTGGATAGTTTTCTTTAATAATTCTAATGCATGCATATGTATATGTTTTTATTAGTTTTGCGATATGATTTAGCATGATTACGATTATGAGTTCGGTTGTTTTATATATGTTGGACTTAAAGTGTAAAGATTATATGTCAGGATTTGATTTGTGGTTGGTTTCAGTGAAAACTATTTATGGGTTCTAGTTCTTGATTTTATCATGGTTTTGGGAGACCAGGATTTGGGCACGGTTCTTGATTTTATCATCGTTTTGGGAAACTGAGATTTGGGCAGGGTGCCTCAGAGTTAACTGTTTTGGGCTAGTGCTCATGGGATAACTATTTTAAATTTATTATCATACACTATATTATGTCTTGGATTGGATTTCTATATGCTGGATTGCTTGACCTCATGCGATTGGATGGCCCTATCCGGAGTTGGACTCCGTGGATTCCCAGAGACGGGCTCGGACGTAGTCGGAGTTGGACTCCACACGTATCGACGGGGTTGGACCCTAGAGTTCCTGTACTCTTCTACTGATAGTGCACATGGGATGTTAGTTGGACTAGCCGTTGGCTGGACCAGCATGATGAGGTTTGATTTCGAGCTGGCTGGGCCAGCAATAACAGGTTTGGTATGTACTTGAGATTACAGTTTTTATAATGCTTACATGTAAAGGTTTTCAAGTGGCTTAGAGCCAACGATTTTTGTGGCCTGTGAGCTTGGGGGCTTTTTATATGTATGTGTTTTGGGGTTAGATCTGGGAGTTTTTTTATATTATAACAGTGGTTTTACTTGGAAGAAATGTTTTATTTGTTACGTATGCATGTTTCCAAAAACGGAGGGTTAAAAGACGTTTTTCGGAAAATGTTTTCCATTACTTTACTCTATGTCCTTTCACACTTTGTTTTGGTTTTGGCACCCTTCAGGTTGGTTGCGGACGCATGCTGTAGGGAGGCTGAGGCATCAGGGTGAGTGCGTACTCTATTTAGTCTAGCCAGGTGCTGGTAGGATCCCTGGTCTGACATGTGGATAGGTCTTTTTTTTGTTACTGAGGGTAATTTGGTCCTTTTAGGAGGACGTGTCAGATGAGGGCACAACCTTCCCTGCTAATTCCAGGGGATTAGGGGGAGGGGCGTGTCACTCTGGGCATTTATGATTTGGACGTGATCATAGGGATGGACTAGCAGACTACCTATTACTCCTATGTTGAGTATTTGGAGGAACCAGTTGTATTCGGTAGTCCTGAATTATCATGATTGATCCTTTGGTGGGACCGGAGGATACTTCTTTTGAGACTTACGGCTTGAAGATCGAAAAGATAGTCCAGAATGGTTGAGAGGGACATTGGACATGCATTGTGAGGTTTTCGGATAGCACAGTGAGCTAAGGAAGATGTTGGTGATGTAGTAGTCCCCGAATGCGTTGTCGTAGGATATACGAGGTTGTTATCTCATGATGAGGTTTCGAGTACTTAATCCATCTTGCAACCACCGTGTCGGATGGTACCGATAGTGTAGAGATCAGTGAGAATGCTATTACGTTAAGTTGACTGGGAATGTCACTGATGGGGATGCTTGTATTCTTTGTCGAAGTTCGATGGAACTTTGCGAGGTAAATTTGACGAGATAGCTGAATGAAGACAATGTGAATATACTTCCTTTTCCTGAAATTTCTTAGTGAAATTTTCATCACTTATGGATGTTTAAGCTTGTATCATGGGAGGATCACGACAGTAGCTATCAACAGATATCATTGGTTGGTGATGGTGCTAGGTGTCACCTGATGTTGATGAGTGTAGCTGGATTTGTAGTCACACTTGCATCGGATGAACTTTGATGTCATCATCTGACCTTCTTCAGGAAGAGCATGAGCTTGGACCAAGTGGAGGAAAATATGTAATATAATAGTGTTTACCCTCAAGAGAAACAGTGGTGTGCCTAGAGGAATGAGTATCGGTTTTGCTGGCCCCTTATTGGTGATATGGGTCAGGTTATACTGGCTGAGAGAGTAAGTGTGGATCAAGATGATTGAGAGGATCTAGTTGTTGTGGATTAAGCTAATTTGGGATTAGCGTAAGCCAATGTTGGCGATTGAGATTGGATTCACTTAGACTGGATGAGTGTCATTGCTTGCCGGGTGGTGGTTATCCCCGTGAGTGCAGTTTTTTGACGGGATTGACTGGGAAGGGAGTCAAATGGGTTTGAGATGATTGGCGTGAGCAGGGTTCTCAGAAATTGAGGAACGTTTGATTGCGGCTCTAATTGGACTACCTTGGGCGATAGTAGTGGTTCTAGAAATGATACTAATGCATCGATAGACATGGTTAGATCGTGTACTTATGCTACACGTGAAGGTATTACTTATGCAGCTAGACAGGTGTGATATCTTGCGATGAACTATATACCCATTTTTTGGAACTTTTCCGTGGTTTCGTATGTACAGAGGAGTTGGAGTCACTATCTACTGGGGAGTTGTGCAGGACCTTTATAAATAATCTGAACTGGATGTATTGGTACCCCAAGGGAGTTTAACTCAAGATAGAAGAGTTGGTTCGAACGGGGGTAAGGATTATGACTGGACGTTTGAGTGTCATTTGGCATAGTGATTATAGTAACTGTTTCCATGAGTAAGAGAGTTGAAGGCTCGTTATGGCGTTTGCGTACGTTTCATCTACTTGGTTATTAGAGCTCCGGATGAAGGGCTTGCGCTAATAGTAGAGGATCGTGAGGTGTCATTAAATAGTGTTCTTGAGAGACTTGGACTATTGGTTTGGATGTTTCCAGCATTGTTTCAGGATCCGACCCTTCTCAAAATCAGGATGGGGGTCGAGGTAGGTAACCAATAGGATTTTGCACGCAGGATGGGAATGTCTTGGAAGACGGAGGTTGGTTAACATTGGAGGTTAATTGGGAGCTTTGCATGGTTAGTGAAATGGTCGATCTATTTCTAGAATTCTTGGGGGGCACATGTTGGACGTGTCTTATGTGTTGGTCGAGTGACTCAGAGAACCCCGAGAAGAGTTTGAGTTGGTAAGCGAGTTGTCCAGATCTGGGATCGGGCGAACATGGTCTAATGTTGGACCATGATGGGCGGATAGTGGTGTGATAATCGGATAAGATCTGAGATTGACGTGATTTGATAGTCGGATTGGATCCGAGATTGACGTGATATGATAGTCGGATTGGATCCGAGATTGACGTAATATGATCATCGAATTGGATCCGAGGTTGATGCGGTATGATATACAGACGGGATCTGATATGGACACGGTATAGTAGTCAGATGGGATCCAAAATTGACGTGAGATGATAAACAGATTGGATCCGATGTTGACGTTCCATTGAGATACTAAGACCGGGCATTGAGCACTGTTATCTAGAAGAGAGAGGCGTTAGAGGGTTCGGCTATTGGGTGAGCTTGGAGCTCAGGGCCATGGTTGGTAAGAGGAATCCTAGTAAAACTGATTTATGATTATCTCAGCTAGAGCAAGTATTCGATGTGGTTAGAATACGAGATGCCGAATTGGGACTCAAGTGGAGTCAATATCACGGAGTTGGTCTCCCGATGAGTTGAGATACCGAGAGAGGACTCTAAGACGAGTCAGGCATTTAGCATAGTACTCGGTCGAAAGCAATGTAGCTAATGGGTTATCGGCTGGTCACGACGATGCGTCTTGGTTATGGTTGACGGATGGAGACCGTCTAGTGGAAAAGGACTTATGCTTGCTCATGAAAAGTAAGATGACATACCGAGTTATAAGTTACGCTTACGGGATGGCAGGTGAGGTCGACAAGTGTCGACGGATCGAACGAGGTTTGAGAATTGATTTTTGGGCATTTTGTGGTAGGGTGGCACACACCTATTCAGCATTGGCTGTTGGATTGCAGTATACGTCGGGTGACGTTTGTTTGTTATGGGCCGAGGATAGATGTTGGACCCGTGCGTGAACACGTGGGAGCCTCGGGTAGGAGGCAGGATTGAATGTCCTCTGTTTTGGCTTGGATCAGTGTGAATTTCGCGGACGAAATTTTTTAAGGAGAGTAGATTGTAACGACCCGACCTATAAATTTGGAATTTACGGGAATTTTTCGAGATTTATTCGGGATTTTATGGGAAGGGTATTTTAGGAATGTGAAAATATGGATATTTTGGGGATGTTTGGATAAGGATTACATCATTATCATTACTCTCATTCTCTATCTCTCTCTCTCTCATTTTCCCGTCCAAACAAACACGCAAGTAACACACATACAACCATTAATTCCCATCTTGATTTTGAGGGCTTTTGAGAGTGAACTGAGCCTGGAATCGTGTTCTTGGGACTCTCACGATCACGATGGACTAATTTTGGAAGGTGGAACGTGCAAGTGGTGGTCATGGTGAGGAAAGAAAGCTTGGCAGAAACTTTCGAGGCTTCAGGACCCGTCCCAATCCCCCCGGAATTAACGCGGGACGGCCCTGATCCCGTCTGACATGAAGTGTCAGACAAGGGAATTTTCACCCTTAGCCCTCTCGGGCTTCAGAGTACGCGAGGATCCGGAGGAGGTATGTGATATCTCGGTCTCTGCTACAGTCCACATCCGCTGTCAACCTGAAGGGCAGTCAAAACATTTAAAAGCTATGAGTGGACAAAACAAATCATTTAATAAAACATTTTCATCGAAGACATTTGTACCCTTCACTAAAAAGCATGCATGCATTTGAAAACCATTTAACCAAAAGAACCATATGTGGGAACTAAGCCCAAAACCATAATCGAAACCAAGTACACGGGCCACTGCCCAAATCCATGTGGGACTCAGCCCAAAACTTGTATACATCACATATCATATAGCATATACATATAACTCACATAACCAATCATGTCACGGTTTCTAAAGCTACGCGCATGCTACCCGGGGTCTCAAACCCAAGTCTCTCAGGGTCCACCCAGGCCAATGTCCGTAGATCAATGACCCTCCCTGAGGTTATAATCCATGCTTTCTTGAGAGTAAGGTACCCAACGGGGGCGACTCCACTTAGTTAGTGCTCCGTAACTACTCCGGGGTCCACCCAGGCCAACGACCCTCCCCGGAAGAGACATTCCAAATAAGGAAGGTATATGAATATATATATATATAACGAAAAAATTCATGCCTGGTCCCCATAAATCGTCATGAGCCATAAAACCTTTAAAGGCTTCATGCCGGTCCCTATAAACCGTCATGAACTTGGAAATCCATTTAGGGTCCCCGATCTGAAAGCATAAACGTAAAGTAACTGGGTCTCGTGCCCGAACACATGACTCAACTGGGCATCGTGCTCGATATCTCAGGGTCAGTCACAACTCCGATCGTAGTGATGCGTGCAACCATCCGTCCAGGACCGCCCTCAATCCTGGTATGTCGCTGTGAACGTATCAACCGACGCGACCACCACAAGATCATGGTGCACCCATCACCGATCGATATCCTGAACCGTCAGCACTCCGAAGTCGAGCCTCCCATGGCTGCTTGACGACGGTACGTGCATCGTGACCTCTCTGGAAGGAACACATCCTAGTCCGGAGGCGAGCGTCGTATCGTCCGTCGCCGTGCACAAAGCACTCGCCGCGACCACGATTCAGACCGGTAGGTCACCAATAGGGCTACATGCCCGAGACAAAACTAAATGGGTCTCATGCCCAAGTTTATCCTTTTTAAATCCAAAACCATTTCGTTTAAATCAACGTAGAAATACAAACCCGTATAGGCACCGTATAAGGATGAAACCTCGAAATACGTGCCAATATGTAACGACACACAAATGCACTAATGGCATCACAAAACCAGTATTAAAAACATATAATAAACATTTATGCATGCATCAATTTAGAAAACAAGGTTCACTCACAGACCGTCCGAGCTGCCGCCTCGATATGCGTACCATACGGCTCTCCCGGGCCAATCACCATCATCGGGACTCCCAAACCGGCCCAAATCACTTTACAGGGTTACTAACTAACTTATTAACCTCTCACTAAAGCCTCGTAATTTTTCAGAATTTTTAAACTCGATTCTAAACCTTCGGACACCCCGAAACCTATTGAAACTATGTTTGATCGGCACAAAACCAGTCCCAAAATGTTCGTTACATCGAATGGATGACTTCGTGTGTTGGAACCCTCCCCAGAAGATGGCCCACGCGCGGGCACTGTAGCACTGTCTTCAACCTCTGGCCGGTCCGAACCGGCCGGTTCTGTGCAGTCCGATCTAGGTCCCTACCTCCTTCATTTTTCGTACTTTTTCTTCCTTCTTTCCACCAATCTTCCTAAATCTATCCTATGAACCTAGGAGAAACCCGTGGACACTCTCACCCTTCGAACAAACACACCAGCATCTCACCACCCAACCTCACTCACCAGGTAGCACCAGGCAGCCCTCAGCCACCTCCAGACCACCACCACCACCACGGACGGCGGCACAACCCCAAAACCCCCCAGACCCGAGGAGAAACCCGAACAGCCCAAACCGTCCAAACCATCCAAACCTTCATACTTGGACTCGAACCAATGTACGGTTAGGTTCATTGTGACGGCTGGACGACTCAGAACTGGACTAGGTAGGCCAAGGCGGCGACACGGCGGCGGTAAGACTGAAAACCCGAGAGGACCCGATTTACTTCCTTGTTTCGAAATGTTCGCTTTTGACGTTGAAATTGTTTGGTTGTTTTTGAGACATACTTAGGGGACCTAGACGACCATTTTGGACCAAGACTTCTGGCTGGGAACTTGACAACTTGCCGGAGAAGACGATCTGAGCCGGCAGCGGGTTTTCCCGTCAAGTTTCAGGTAGCTTCTTGAACCTAGAAACTAGCTTTGAGTCCACAGAACCATAGAACATGTTGTGACGAGTTCATAGGAATAAATCCCATTAGAAATGGTGGTCGGTTGATGAGAACTGATCGGGTTGAACCGTGGGTCTGCGGTGACCCGGTTCTCAGACCCGGTTACTGTAGATGATGACGTCATCATAATGACGTCAGTAGTGACGTCATGATGATGTCATCATGTCAGGAAACAGTCAGACCAGGGACCAATGGAATGCTGACACGTGTCCTCTAACACTGTCAGTGATGACGTCATGCTGACGGCAGCAGTGACGTCATGCTGACGTCATCATACTGTAGAACAGTTGACCAGAGGGTTGACCAGCGCGTGTGAACAGTGTTTTGTGTGGGACCAGGACCATTTTCAAGGTTTCGACGATACGGATCCAATGGCAGTGGTTTCGTGTCGATCGGAGATCGTTAGGTTGGTCAAATTAGGGTTTGAAGCCTTGGGAAGCGTGTTCGGACGGCTTTCCCGGGTGAGTTTCAGTCTAGGGTTTCTTAGTTGTTTAATAGGGACTTAAAGTGACCTTTACGTATGCTTTGGACATGACAGGGATCGTACCTTAGCACTTGGACGGGGCTTTACGCTCGGGATTGCAGCGGGATTGTACTGTGAGTGGACCTTTGATTTCACTAAACCTCGGCATGCATAACTGTTTTACTTTCTATTATATCTATATGTGATTCAAGCAAAAGTATCTATTTATCCTGAGTATGATTTATGGCACGTATTACGATGTTTGGGCATGAGACCCGTCTGGTTGTTTATGCACGGTTTTGAGTCATGTATATGTATAATGGATTTCAATATTTATCTTTGGTACTGCACTGTTTAGATCTACCCTAGGATACTGTCTCCTCCGGATGTAGGTACCCCGGAGTGGTCACGGCGCATTGCTTGTGAGGAGTCATTCTACGGAGGGACCGGACCGTAGAGTGACTTAGGAGCAGGATTGCTACTATTGGACGTCTGGGACGTCAGGCATCTAGTATGCCACACTCGGACTAGGTTCGGGATTTGGAATCGGGATTGAGACCCCAGGTGGCACGCGTAGCCTTGGAACTGTGACCTTATTGGGCGTCTGGGACGTCGGACATCTGGGATGTCAGGGTTGGGATGTATAGTGCAGTGACTGAGATTATATTATGTTGATATTATTCTGCTTATGATTATATGATTTTGTGTTTTTGGTACTGATGCATGCTTTTCGGAAAACGGAGGGGGAAATCTATATGTTTTCGAGATGGTAAACTATTTTGTAAACCTTGAGTTTCGGCCCACTCACCTTTGTTGTTTTACTACCCCTCCAGGTGGTGCTATTGAGGAGGAAGAGGAGGAGGATCCCGAGGAAGAGGCATAGGTTTACGTTGCACACCTGAACCCTACTGATGGGTAGGTTGGCATGTAGATTGTCTAGAGTCGTGCTCAATAAACTGTATTCGGGGACTATCCATTGTCTGACACTATTTGTATTCGGATATTTTATGTGGCGTGCTATGTATGACTTAAATTTGACTTTTCTTTATGCATCTGCTTTCCTAAGGGTAATTTTGGTATTATGAAGTCGGGTGTCAGACGGGAGCAGGGCACGTCCCCGGGTGGTCCCAGGGGGATCGGGGCGGGTCCTGTCATTCCAACTCTAACCTAAAAAGCATAACGTAGGATCCTAGAGTAGAGCCACAATAACCCAATCTCAACGAATAGGCCTCACATAGAAAACTAGTTAATAAGGCTACTCAGTTATCCTTTTCAATCACATTTCCTGCGCCTCGGAGTTCCACTAGCAATGGTAACTAACTAGTGTGCAGATGGCCTACAAAACCCCTAGAATTCCTGCTTCAAGCATCCACAACTAATTTTCCCTGTAAAAAAATACCCAAAAGTGCGGTAGTAAACGTAAATCAGCTCTAACCACCATATCGGTCTCAGATTGAAATCCTTAATAGTAGAGAAATACTTCAAAACTTGGTGGTTGGTGAGAATCCTACATGTTTCCCAATAGAGATAGTGTCCCCAAATCGTCAGGGTACAAGCACTATTGCTAACTCCAAGTCACGGGTGAGATAGTTCAACTCGCGAGGCTCCCAAACTTGGACCCGTAAGATATGGCCTACCCACGCAGCAACAAAACACATCTCAATGCTTACAAGGGTGTACCACGAAAACCTCGAACTCCCCACTACAAACTTTAAAGGTCAAAACCTGAGCAGAAGTCAACTTTTAATTAAGTTTTTGTAAGCTGTGATCACACATGTAGTCCCAATCAAAACTTGACTCCCTTCCTGGTCATTCGAGTCAAAGGAGCAGCCATCTTGGAATACTCTCTACAACAGTCTATGGTACCCTGCTAAACTCTAGAGACTCTGAGCTTCGAATATAGTCTCTGGTTGGTTCCAGCTCTCGCTACTTTGATCCCATATGGTACCCTCTACAACTGTCTATGGTACCATGTATTCCAACGAGTGCGCAAACATAAGTAATGTCTCCGCCTCAGAAGTAGCAAAAAACCTGGAAAGATTTTCAAAACCAATAAAAGTGTGAGTGAACAAAAATAAACATTTAAGAAAACACATTTTCCGAGGAAAATATCATTTACCCTCTAATTCTAAAACATGCATGCATATAAAGAAAACATCTGAATTCAAGCAATAAAATCACGAGAATTTCAAATATAAAAATTCAAGACATAAATCGTGGACCCACAAAATGTGTAAACATAACATGTGTATAAATACTCGTGGCCTGCATTTCGCTGAAACCTCCGCTTATAAAATCATTTGGAAAATTTGGACACAAATATCTGTAATTACATCCGACTAATCCTCAACTCTCCCTATTCGCCGCTCATAAACTGCATTGGCCAATTGGGAATAATCCTCTGAGCCATAGTCGCTAGTGGTATCTGGAAAAATATGTATTATGTGTAGACAGCCCCTAGGAGCTAGCGATGACACACTCCATAATGCCAGTTTGATAAATACACCCATCGGGATCTGGTGGAGACACACTTCATGATACCAGTTCGGGAAAAGGTAATCACAGTGTACTCGAGGATAGTCAACAGTGGAAACAGTTTAAATAGTAAAGCCAAAATTTTTCTTTAAAATAAATCTTTAACTGGGGCATGTGCCACAAACACTATTTTCACAATAATGCGAAAAACATGTGTCCAAAACGATAAACTAAATAATTATTGTAAATCATAAATTCACATATAACATGCAACAACATTTAGAATAATTATTTCAGCCATTTCAATCCAGATAATATCATAAATCATTTAAAATAAATCAATATGCATGCATCATATTTATAAAAACAAATGTCCACTCACAAATTGTCCAACTGGGCTCAGTTCCGAGTTGTGCGCTCATCCACGGTCCATAGAGCAGTATCTTCAGTCAAAAACGATAACCGGAGGTCACTAATGTTACACATAAACCCATAGCCGAACCCCCAAAATCCTATGTTAACAAATGCATCATAAACCTATGCATCGTCACTTCGGACGCCCAAAAAGACCTCCTAATAATGACCGATTGACATGAAAATGGTGCTATTAGATTTGTATCATCAAAAGATTTTTTTTTAAAAGAACCATTGTGGGCCATGGGACAACTCCAAGCGCCAGCCTTCCCAAGCGCTCAAACCCTCACTCGCGCGTGCACGTGCCACGACCCACGCCACATTAGCTACCATGTTGCCTGACATGTGCCAGCCATGTCAGCACCATATCATCACTAGACCTAAATCAAGTCCCCAAAGATGGTGATCAGTGATGTCGTGCTCTGGCGCCGTCTGCCGTCGCCGTAGCCGAAAAACTCTATTGTTGGCCTAAACTTCAAACTTTCATAACTTTCTTAATTCTCAACCAAATTGAACATTATAATAATAAAAATTTATCTACTCAACTCCAAAAACACAAATATAAACCCAAAATTTTAAGAAAGCACTCGGATTTTCCATAAAAATACTCAAAAGTTTTGAATTTTTTCCTCTTTCGCAGTTCCGACTATTTTGTGGTCCATGACTTTTTTTCCTTTGAGTTTTGGCATAGTTTTGATCGTAGGAACTCAAGGAACATGATTCTGGCCTTGGTTTAATGTTCTAACGTTTCAAAATTGGAAGGGTCCATAGGTTCAACATGGTTTCTAAGTTTTGAGTCTGTCCTCATTCTCCTTGCCTTCTCACCTCAGTTCCTTCCCTTGTTTCTGTAATTACTCTTTTTCTCCCCTTATTAGCAGATACAAAGAGGAGGGTAAAAATAGTGGTTGTAGTTTTCGACTCCACGGCATAAGCAAAGGAAGATGAAGATGATAATGAACAATGTTTGGGGAAGTTTGGGATAGTGACAATTGCCATCCATCCCAACTCTCCTAGGAGATATTTTGTGCCCCACTAACAAACAAATAGTTAAACCGGCCCATACGTAAAATATCGTAAAATCAAACGTAATTTGAGATTTGTTTTTGGCCCGTAAGTCTGTCATACGATATCCAAAATCGTCGTGCAACCTATCTACGTAAACAGAATTTCGAGGCCTACATAACGATCATAGGTAGGCGTGCAATAAGTTCCCGAATAAAAAGTCAAAGTTCGTTCACTAAAATACATACAAGGGCAAAATAATCATTTTACCTGAATTATTTTTTAAATAAAAAAAAATTGGGTCGCTACAGCATACCTCGATTTTGGTGTCCTGGTAGACTTTCTAAATCGGGGTGTCACATATGTTGCCATTTTTATCAAGCCATCCACGTATTGAAGTGTCATCAAGGAGTTGTAACAAAGGGGGTTTCACACAGATATCAAACCAGGTTGAAAAAATTGTTAGCTTCTTCAACTTTTTTTTTTAATAAAAATATGTAAACACCATGCCTGCAAGAAGGGAATGAGGCTAACAACCAACCAAAACTCAGAAGGACCAACACCCGACCATGGTACAATCCTCACACCAAGAGGGAACAAGCCTCACCCCTTGGAAACCAAACAAACCAACAAACACAAACGTAACGCAAAATGACGCAATGGCCACAAAAACCAGAAAACATAACCTAAGCAAAACCAACACACATGTAGCAGTATATAGCGCTATGGACCATTTGCTCTAATCACAACACATATATAGTAGAAAATAAGCACGATACAGAACATGACCATGAGTACTGGAGGTTGGAGAAAATTGTCTTGCTAGGTTTCCTCAAGCAATCCTTGGAGTGAAGCCAAGGCTTTTTTTTTTTTTTTTAAGGTTGGTAAGCCCACCAAAGTCTACAACCCAATCAAATCCTTCCAAATTAATATTTTTAATTGAATACACCTATATTTATGAATAAGTTGTGCTACCCAGGATTGTTTTGACAATTTAAAAGTCCTTAAAAAAAAATTGAATACACTTGAACATTTTAGAGTCTTTAAAAATATTGAAATGCCCTGATAGATACTCCCCAGGTGAGTAAACCAGATGCACATTCCCAACTCCTAACAGAAAATACAATGGGCCAATACAATTACAATCCACAGAAACAAAAAATTTCACGAAATGTGGGCTCCGACGCTCTTTTAAAACCCTACTTCCAACAAGAAAAAGGAAAAAAAATAAATAAAAGGGAAAAAGAATGTTGTAGTGCATGCTATATTCCCACATTGCATCTGCAATTCTGCATGCATAAAGAAAAGTCAGGCAGAACACTGAGAAAATCAAGCGAAATAGTTGCAGGCAAAACAGAGACCACGTCGCCTCATTTCAATCTTTGATCATGGCTCGTAAACAGGTCAGTGGAGGCAGGGTTTGATTCGCTAATATCGCAGTTCACCAATCTCTGGGATGTTGATACACTAGAAATGAGACCTGATCGTAAGGTTAGTTCTTTAGTTAGTTCTTTCTGGGTTACTTTGTGCAATGCTGCTTTTTTTTTTTCTTCTTCTTGGAATGTGAAGTAATTAAAGAATCTCCCTGCGGTGTAAAATTAATTTGAATGGGCACAAAGGATTTAGATGTCTTCCATCAAGAAAGAAACCCTAATTCTATAAGCATCTCATTAGGCTAAGAGCAACAAGTTCCTGAATCCTTCCTGACCCTAAATTTAAACTACAATGTTATGTTAGTTGTACGAAGTTAGTTGTAATTGTAGTAATTAATATAAATACTAGTGATTATATCATCTCTGCATCTTCTTGAATGGTCGTCTTTGACTCAATAATTTTAAAAAGTATATCATATATTAAAGGCAGGAGGATAAATGAATGTAATTACACATGTAGGCATATCTGCCTATTAGTATGTGTGAAACTCATGAACAGGATAATCTTAATGGCTGTATAATGCTAGTTGGTAGTGGGGAAGTAAGATCCTATAAGGAAAGTTGTTGCTGCTAGGGAGTGTGGATGTCTTCAGCTGTTTTTCTTTCTCTGTATACTTCAGGGATGATCTGGTTTGTAGTGATACAGCATGGTATGCATTTACTTATTATCTCTGTTTGCGAGTTGTGAGAACTATGTTTGATCGTTGTTAAGTGCTTTTGACATGAAAATGAGTTTGTCATGATACCTTTTCTGCAATGCGAGTAAAGTTGATTTGTACTTCGATTTTCTTTTTCTATTGTTCCATCCTCTTTCCGAAAGCCTTATTCTTGGTAGTATTGTATTTATATGTCGTACATTGGAAACGATTGCAAGTGGCATTGAGCCATTGAGCCATTGAGCATGCTTGTAGTGATGATACTGGACATAAATAGGAGCTTTTATGCTAGATTCTCTGATCTTTCTTAGAAGCTGATGGGAAATGTTTCAGGAGGGCTATAATGGTGTTAGAATTGTGAATAATATTATATAGGCTTATGTCGAAGCTAATCTTGCTTCCTTTAAATTTCAGAAAGAGATGTCTGGAAAGGGTATAGCTAGTTCGTCTGGTAATGGAGGCTCACTTGATGAGAAGGCGATTAGAAGGCTGAAGTTTTTCAAGGCTTTCCTACGTTCCTCGCCCCTGGAGTTTGCGGGGAATCCTGACGGTGACCCTGTAGAAGCTGTGGAGTGGCTTAGAAGGGTAAACAAATGTCTCAATATAGTTGATGTCCCTGAAGACCTAAGAGTTGAGTTTGCTACATACACTCTTACTGGAGCGGCTGACTACTGGTGGGATTATATGAAAGAGGCGCTATAATGGGATGTCAATGACTTGGGCAGAATTTGAGAGGCTATTCTTGGACAGGTATTTTCCTCAATTTTTACGGGATGCTAAAGAGCGTGAACTTTGGGATTTGAACCAAGGGAACATGACTGTTGCTCAGTTTGAAGCGAAGTGCATTCAACTAGCATGGTATGTACCTTGTGTTTTTAAGTTAGACAGTGATACAATTGGATGGTTTTCGAGGAGACTGAGGCCTCGCACTCCAGGCTCTTCCAATTCTGATGATTCTGATGACCATGATTATGAGTATACTTATAATGATGTGGTACAAGAAGCATTGTGGTGGGAATATGATAAGAAACATCCTGCTGATGGTGATTTTGGTGGAGAGGGAAAGATGATGAGAAAGCAAGAGTCTTCCGATGCTGCTACTTCTGGAGGGGGAAGGATGATGAGAAAGCAAGAGTCGTCTGATGGTTCTATTGGAGGGGGAAACGTGATGAGAAAGCAAGAGTCGTTCGGTGCTGCTTCTGCCGGAGGGGCAAAGATGATGAGAAAGCAAGAGTCTTATGATGGTTCTTCTATTGGAGGGAGCAAGGTGATGAGCAAGCAGCAGATGGGAGGCCAAAGGGCTGGATCTGGACCATGCATCACTTGCTACATGTGTGGCCAGCCCGGTCATATTCAATCACATTGCCCTAATTATGCTTTCTTTTTTTGATGGAAAAATCAGTCTTTTATTCAGAGCTTACTTGTTTGAATCTTGATCCTAGTGGTGCTAGGAAAGATTGAACTCTACTAGTAAGAGTTTATGACTTGCTTATTGGTGCTTTTTTAGGACTTCGTTGGAATATTGGCCCGTTACAGCTTTAAATTAGTTCTGATTGAGGTGGTTTTCTGGGTTACCTTATTTGTTGCTCAATTCTTACATTAGGCTAGATGGGTTTTTTCAAAGGCATGGGTCAGCCCATATCCAATAAGGATATAGACGGCCATGCATTATACCTATGAACAACCAATTTTCAATTTTAAAGTGCATTATCCATACCCTATTCAATAGGTAACGAGTGTCCATGATTCTTTTGCTAGTATTTGGTGTATTGGAAGTATTTTAAACTACGTCAAAGTTTTTTTTTTTTTTTAAATCTTATTATCGATCCATCTTTTGTATAAGAGAGAGGCAAACTCACATCATTAGTCGCTTTTCTTATGATATAATTTATAGCCATTGGAATTCATCAAACTGTAAAGCAGGGAGAGAACCCCAAATTTCACTGCATTTTGCTTTTCATCGACATTATTATTGTTATGAAACATCCAAATTTCACTGATTATGTTGTTGACAAAAAAAAATTAAACTTCCGAAATTGAACAAAAAATGAAGCTTCCTAATTACTTTTCACGCTGGATTTCGCTAGATCAACATATATTGTTCATCTGAACAAGTTCTTCATGCCAAAGCCTTCTACAAGTCACACAGAACCAGTTGTTGGTCAGGTTTGAATAACATAATCAGAACCATATCAGTCATCCTTACATGTCCTTTTGACATCCTTTGTGAGAAAAACAGAACCGTCTTCATCATTCATAAGATTTTGCTATAATAAGATTTCATTTTTCAACCTTTTTGATAAATCACCTTATTATTATGTGTCTAGTGACTAGTGACATTTCCTTAAAGAAAGAAGTGGAATTTGTGTCCAAAGTATAGGGAGAGCGAGGTAAAAGGACCAATATCATAATATAATTGTATATATACCGTGAACTATACACAGATTTGACCTCATATTTTACATGTGTGGTGACATACCTCCATACAAGAATAAAATTTCAATCATTTTATACGCCAAGCAGTCATGAATTCCATGAAAGAAAAGAAGGCTGTATGTACACACACCTTTTCCCTCCTATTTTGGGGTTTGCAAGGACTATGAAAACGTTAAGAGTGAGAAACCAAACCCAACCTACTGCCCTTCTTTATGGCTGGGAAAACTTCATAGACTCTCTGAAAATGTTGGTGTGACCGAAGGCTTCAAGTGCTTGTTGAATCAGGGCTGGAGGAGAGACAAAAGGAGCATAACAATTAACAACACATGCTAGTTTCAAAATCATATTACAATAGCCACTATATGAGCATGACTTAACTGGAAGTCTGGAACCAAGTTGCAGCTGTGATAGAATGAATCTTGTATTACTTTTCATTTACTAGTGTCATCAGAAACCACAGCTCCCACAGTGCCCGGAAGGGCGTGTGAAGTCTTGCCTTTTCTTTTGCCACCACAACAATGTCTTCATTTTCTATTTTTCACTTCTGTTTTTTGTATTTTGTATAAAGAAATAGAGAAGACTCGATACAAACAAACCAGTCAAACAAAATGTATACACAAATCTATGATTTCAAGGTATAAGCTTAAAAAAGAGTGAAACCAAACTCATTGAAGTGTTTGTCAAACGTTAAAAAACCAAGACCTGAGAAGTCAATGGAGTCGAGAACGAAATAATGACTCAAATGTTACTTTCACCGGATATTTCATATGTTACTTAATCATGCTGAGTTCCTTTGGCCCCAGTATTGTGTAAATTTATGTTCTGATACACAACTACACAGATGACTGAGAAGTGTAAACCGAACATAGGATTCAGAGTTCTTCCTCAGTTTCTCAATTTAACATGTACACTAAGAACTCAGCAAAGACTAAAACATTCCTAGTACCTCTATATGTAAACTTTACTGTTCACTTATTCCTTCACTAAACTTATTATGCATCTGTAAACAAGTAAACTGGAAAACTACGTAACAAGAGTGGACTGTTCACTTTAAAACAACTTTGGTTTGTCAGATTTAGATTACAAATAAAAATGACACCTAATAAATTGTTGTGATGTTCACTGTCGTTGAAACTGAATTTTGAAACATCAACATAGTTATCAGAACTATATACCAAGGACGATGTGGCAGTACTTGATGGTGGGGAAGAAAAACAGTTGGAAAGCAAAGAAAAGTTGAAAGGAAAAAGAATCAGCATCTGCAAAAGAAAAGTTGGGCTTTAATCGCGAATATACATAGCATAAACGCTTATGTTAAAATCACATTGAGCAAATCGAACACAGTTGACAAGCTGATTCAAGGATTGAAACTGATTCAGTGAAGAAGAAATACTCCTACTATCAAAGTTTAATCAAATTTGCAACCAAGAGAATCACAGTTCTGGCTTTCCTAAGAGAAACACAGATCATCCTCTCAGGTGGAGTTCCCTGACTCCTTTCTGTGCTGCAACCTTGGGTATTGGATGCAACCATTACGACAGTGTCTTGGCCAAATGGGTAATCACTACACAATTAAGTTTGCAGAAGGGGCAGATAATAGATCAAGCATTCAATAAAGGTCATGGCTCTGCCAATTATAAGTAGATATACCGCAACTACCAAATTTACTTAAGCCGAAGAAAATGTGGAATATGTTACAAGAATTTCAGAAGTGTAAATGAATATAAGAAAGTTTAACCAATTACTCGGATCAACTAATAGGAATCAAGTGAGGGTGTTCTCATACTTCAAGACTTGTGAATATCATATGGACTTTGCCTCAGAAACTATAGAAACAATCCTAAAAGGTGTTCTCATGGTAGCACACTTTTAAAAGTTCTCCCTTAGTGCCTCTTACTGACAAACTAAAGGTGGCTGTCCATAAGTGGCATACTATAAACCTTACTTGTTAAGATGTGGAAGTTGCCAAAGCCATAGCCATCACACTCAGGTACCTTGAAATGGCCTGAAAACTCCAACTCAGTTAGAAACCCTTCCATAACAGATTTTGGATAAGTAACAATTAAGTAAGTATTTTTTGTTCTTTTTTTATTTTTTATTTTAGTCGAGTAAGGCCAATGTTTAAGCACGGAATTTTTGAAGATCAGCAGTACAATTGGCCAGATAAAGAATCATTATCTGGGAAAACCCGGGATTACACACAACAATACCATTTCCAATAGGATATGGGGGAAGAAACAAAATTTGTATTATTCAGTCATCAAGATATTTCACAAAGCCCACTAAAGAATCATTATCAAAACTAATGCATTACAGCTCTATCTCAAGGATGGTGAAAAACACCAACTTGAGTCATGAAAAAAAGCACCAAAATCAAAAGCTGTCTTGATTCAATAACTATCTGTGAATTTTAGAACAGCCCAGATAAGAATGCCAAATAAAAAATAACAGATTTCCCAAACGATAGAATACAAACCAACAGCCACGTTTCCCCCTTCGCTTGCAGAAGATTATCATTCAACTCTTCCCCACAATGGGGCATGTAGACCATTGGTTTTCACGAGAAATTATTAGATTGTACTGTACTATGGCCACGGGGTCCATCCAGAACGTGTTAGAAAATGAGTGGACGACATGGTTGATATTCCCCATTTTCAGACTACATTTTCATTTGATATCCACTCGTATTAAAAGAAATGAACAAGAGGCACTCCATGGCGATGATAAGGTACCATCTAATTACTCATGTTTGGGGCCTAATGCCAAGCTTGCTTATTTCACATACTCATATTTCCAAATGAGTTAGATGCCTCTACGAAAAGAAATGAAATAGAATGAATAGCTACCATTTTGTGGTATACTCAAACATGCTTCAATCAGAGAGTGTAGTGTACATGTGCATCATTTGGGTGCATGATCCAGATTACTTAGCTATGCCAGTCAAACAAATAACTAGGCTCAGGAGATGAAAGACAGATAATTTGTAGAAGCTCAGTAAAAGATATTGATAAGAAAAGTGCACATATCTCAAATTCTCAAGACACCAAACAAAATCCTACAACAATCATTTCCACATGTTCAAGGAAAGGGAAAATAAAAAAAGCCAACTTAAATCTTGAAAATGAGCCAGATAGTCATTCGAAACTTTTTTAAATTCATATCAAGAAATTTTTGAACGAAACCATTAAATAGTCATCATAAAAAATCTCTAACTACAGCTCTGTTTCAATAACAGGGCTGAAAAAATGCCAACTTGAATCATGAAAAGCGCCAAAATAATCATCAGAAACGGTCTGGATTCTAAACTCATCGGTGAAATTTCGAGCAGACACCATCCTCCTTGTAGAATCAAGGATCGCCGAGTTCTTAAACTCAGAGAGATGCTGCTCATATGTCTGGAAGCTATTCCCAAACAATACAATACAATTCAACAGCCGCACTTCCCAATTCGCTTGTAGAAGATTATCATATAACTCTGCCTCACAATGTGGCATGAAGAACATCGTCGGCTTTTGAACCTGACGCCGACCTTGCTCATTTACAGAAAGCACAGAGCAACCCAGAGCTTCCAAAACTCGAGATTCTGTGGCGGAAAGAACAGGATCAAACACCTCTATATCCCCAATCCAGCCGAGCTTTCTCTTCAGCAGGATCGCAAGGCTCAACTGCAATCGAGGTGAGTCATAGGTCTCGATGCTTCCTATTCCATATATCACCATGTCCATCTTCAACTCAGAGCTCAAAACCCTAAGGAAGCAATTCATCAAATCTGAAGTTTGGATCTGACCCAGAAAATTGAGAAAAAACTGAGACACCTCCAATTTCTTCATGTAGATCTGCATCTTCTGCATCAATTTTGACTCTCGGGAAAAGTTGATTTCAAAATCGGTTGGAGTCCATCGCTGTTGTTGCTTCTGTGGAAGGGTTTTCGTTTTTGGTGGATTTCTTCTTTGCATGCGCCGTCGAGAAGAAACAACCGTCCACTCTCCATTTGAAGCATAATTTGAAGCCGTGAGGGTCTTTGCAGAGGCTGCCATTGCAACACAAAAATTGAGGCATGCAGTACGCAGCGGGCACTTAAACTTTAGACTCCTTCCAACAACGGGGAGGGTAATAGAGAAGTCCAAACCTCAAACAGAACTCATCCACCGTGTGTAAATTATTCAATTTTATTATATGATTTGATTATTTTTATACTTAAAAATTATAAATAAAAAATAACATAATCTTGATTAACGAAAGATGACGTATGGAGCGCGCTGAAAAATCTCGCGTTGGCGCAGAGCTGCTTACAGTGAGGCTAGTTTGGATAAAGTGAGATCCATATTTAAGTCATGTAAAATAAGAAACTTAGGCTACATTTGATAAGCCATATAAATGACTGGACATGATAATACAGTACAAAACTAATATTTGGTATCACTCGTATTAATTAGTCACCATGTATATTAATACGATTGAGTACATTAATACGATCCCGACACGGTAAAATAATATTCTCCAAGTTGTTTATATTAAATAGTCGGATAACTAACAATCTTGAAAATAATAATAATAATAATAAATATAAAATAAAATTTTAATAAATATAAATAATAAAAAAAAATAAAAAAAATAATAATAATGTACATAATTAATATTTATGATATAAATATTTCTTATCAACTACTGAAATATAATACGCTAGTATAATATAGTCAGCATTTTAATTCGGTTGAACATCAAATGCTTGACTAAATAGTCAGTTTATCCGATAGACAGATTAGTTCACTCGACTGACATAGTTAGTATAATACGATATACCAAGCGAGACCTTATGATATAAAATAATAGTAGATTGATTAAAATCAGTTAATTAATATTAAAAATTAAACTAAAATGAAATAAAAGATTTAAAAAAAAAAACAGCCACTTCAACCTACCCTTACACCCCCTGGCCTACCTATGGCTAACAATGAGTATTGTCGTGTCAAGTTCGTGTCGTGTCATGAACTCTGTTTTACCCAAATATGCCGAACTCAAACCCGACCTGTTTAATAATCATGTCAATGATGTCCAATCCGAACCCAATTTGTTAATGATCAAGTAACCCGTATAACCCATTTAATAAATAGGTCGTGTAACGACCTGGAAATTCGAAAAAGGAAAAATTGGAAAATTTGGAAAGAAATGACGATTTTGCCCTTGGTTATAAGGGCCGAAAGTTGACTTTTTGATCGGGACCTTATTTGGACTTTCCGGAAGTACTGTTGCATAGGTCTCGGGACGCTGAATCCGTAGACAGGCGGCATGCGTCAATCGGAGTTCGGACGTGAAAGTTATGAGTCTAGAATTGTAAGGGGTATTTTGGTAATTATGTGTGCAAGGGTAAAATGGTAATTTAACTAGTCCTGGCTGATTCAGCTATATTGTGATGTGTTAAATTGAATTGAGGACACATGTGCCCGTCAAATTGGATGAGGATTGTTGCAAAGTGACATATGTCACTTGAATTAGATGGATTGGTGGCTATTTGTGAGATGTCGTGGATAAGCGCCTAACAAGGACAACAAAACCGCCCAATTCCCTTGTTTTAAATTGATCAAATTGACTGATAGATGAGGCCAAAAGATAAATCCTGAGATGGTAGGACAATTCCAGAGAGAAAACGAGTAAGAATGAGAGGAAAATAGAGGAAAATAGGTCCCTAAACCCGAAGACCCAAACCCGTGGAAGCTTTAACCTTTCAAAATTTTAAATTAAAAAAATAGACTAATGATTCAAATTGGGATTCAAGTGAGTCTTCTGGGATCAATTGGAGTGTGTTCAGCTCAAATTTGATAAGAATTGACACGGGGAAGGCCATGAACAGACATGGCGAAATTGAGAAAAACGTGGGATTGAGTTCAGGTGATTCGAGGTAAGACTCAATGTAATTGATTCTAGAATTGTGCTTATAAGACCCCTCTGTGACTTCCTAGTTGATTAGAATCAATAATTAAAGCTTAATTTGGTGAATTCAAAAAGTTGAACTCGACGACAGGGGATTCGAAAATTATAGGTTTGAGTTCAAATCGTGTGAAATTAATGATACAGATATTCAATTAAGATGTGTTAGATGAGATCCAATGAAATAAATGAACGAAACAAGGTCAAATTGATTGAGAACTAACCGGGTTGAATTGCGGGTTACCGGACCCGTTTGCAAGCTAATCGGGTGAAGAAGAACACTGTAGCAGGTTAATGTAGCAGGCGTGTGAGTTTCACGCGCAGCCACTCACGGCGGCGCGTGAGGGCGCGTGGGCCCGATTCCTGAGGTGAGGTCAACATGACTTTTGTTCTATGCAATATAACGAACATTTTGGCTTTAGTTTCGAGTTAATCGGACATCATTTCAATATTGTTTCGAGGGTTTATGTTACGTTTTTAATTCGTAATTAATTCCCAGAAAATTATGGGGGATTAATATGATGTTAATTAAGTCATTAGTGACCCTGAGTAATAATTTTGGACAGAATTCGAGGTTCTTGGAAAATGTCAAAAATTACAGAAACGCGTGCAGCTCGGAAAGCGAGCGGTTTGGACGGTGTGTGAGTGGATGTTTGTTTTATAAACCATTATGCATGCATAGTTAAACGTTTTACATGATTGATTGCATGATTTGAGTTGCAATGATATCTTGATGATGTGGCATGATTATTTGTGATTTAATGCTTATTTTAATCGGTCTTTCGGGCACGTTTTACGAAAAATGTGCAAATGATGCTTTGGGCTGGACCCGGAGTCAAAAATGTTTTGAAAATAATATTTTGACATAATTGGTGAGTCAAGGATGATCTTTGGATAATTTTATTGTTTTCTCATTTACGTGTAAATGGCATTTGGGCTTGAGACCCTGTTGGAAATGCCTTTGACTTGGTTTGAAGTCATGGATATGATTGATATGTGTTTGTGGAATGGATTGTGTTTGTGACTGTAGATACTGGATCATGTTTTGGATGGTGCGAATGTAGTTCCTAGACGTGACTCGGATGTTGCGTGAGTGGAGTTCCCGAGTATGTGGTACATCTAGATGGTGCGTGTGCAGTTCCCAGACATGACTGATATGACTCGGATGGTACCTGAGTGCAGTTCCCGAGGTTGGCCTACGCGTAGTGCGGATGTGACTATGTGATTGTTGGTGCACTTGTGAATAGTGCTGATTGATTGATTGATTGTGCACTTGTGAGTGGTGCTATTTGATGTTGATTGTGATTACGTACTGGTATTGAGTACCGGTATTTGGTCTGTGTGGCGAGGTGATTATGTTTTCACACGTTTGGCTTGAGAGCCGGGATTTGATACTTGTTATGTGATTTGGCTGGAAAACCGGTGATTGTTATACATAGGTTTTTCCCTATGCATGCATGGTTTGATAAATTGGAGGGTAAATGAGGTATTTTGAAATGCGTTTTAAATGATATTATTTTTGTCCACTCACACCTTTTCTGTTTTGATGACTCTTATGGCCGTGGCACGACGTTCGAGGCTGATCGAGAGGCCGATGCATGAGCGGAAATCAGTGCAGTTATGTAACAACCCGTCCCGGAAGTCAGGATTAGATTAGTGGTTAATGACAGATTAGCGAAGATAATCGGTAATTAGTTGGCTACCTTTGGATGGTGGAGCAGAATGACGATTTTGACCCTAGAATGGGCAAAATGTTGACTTTTAGTTCGGGCGATCAAATTGACGTTGACCGATGACCGTGACGTAGTTCGGGACGTCACGCGTCCGTAGACAGGTGGCACGCCCGATTCCTACATCCGAGGAGGAAGTTATGATGTTCGGAAGATTGAGGGCACTTTCATAATTTGGTTTAAAAAGGGGAATATGTTGACTTTTTGCACGACAAGTTTCCTTCATGCAAACCGAGGACCATTAGAAATATCTCGACGTCCTGAGTACAACGACAGGCGGCACGCCGTCATCGGACTTCGGATGGTTTAGGTATTGGTCTGAATAAGTGAAGGGTAAAACGGTAATTGTGACGGAAGGGGTAATTTGGTCTTTTCACTGCAGTGGGATCTGTGCCAGTGACAAATGGACAAGTGGCTGCCCTGGAGTTGATGCCCATTGGTTTTAGGACATCTGTCCTTCTCTAGAAGGTGGGGGAAACCTTCCCACCGCCACATAATCGATCATATAGTTTAAAATGGGAAATTGTTGCGCGGTTAAGGAAAACAAAACAGAGAGCAGAGTATGTAACGACCCGAACTTTCGTAATTATTATTTTATTGTAAAATGACCATTTTGCCCCTGAGAGGGGGAAAAGTTGACTTTTGCCTCGGGAAATATTTAGGACTTTGACCCACGACCGTGACGTAGTTTAGGACGTCACGAGTTCATAGGCAGGTGGCACGTTCGATTCCGACGTTCGAGGAAGAAGTTGTGACATTCGGAAGTCGACGGGTATTTTGGTAATTTGGTCAAAGAGGGGCCAAATGTTGACTTTTGACCCGGGAAGTCCAATGGACGAGGGCCAAGGACCGTTACGTAGGTCGCGTAAATACGAATCCGTAGACAGGCGGCACGCCAAAATCGGACGTACGACGAAAAACTTATGGTCACGGACGTAAACGCGATTAACCGAACTAACCGAGAACCGGATTAAAATAATATTAAATTATTAGAATCTGATTACTTTAATCAAATCAATCTGGACCCTTGGATGAGTGACAAGTGTCACTCATCCCCTACATTCCCTAAAACAAGGATCTGTGTTCCTCACACACCAGGCAGCACCAGGCAGCCAACAGCCACCCCCAGACACCAGCCACCACCACCACGGACGGCGGCGCAACCCAGAAATCTCCCAGACCCGAGAAGGAACCCGAACAGCCCAAAACCATCCAACCGTCCAAACCTTCACACCTGGACTCGAACAAACGTGGGGATAGGTAGACTAGGACGACTGGACGACTCAGACCCTGACTGGACGGGCCACGGCGGCGACACGGCGGCGGTAAGCTCTGAAACCCAAGAGACACCGATTTTCTTCCCTGCCTCGAAACGGTTGTTTTTGACGTTGACATTGTTTGGTTGCTTTTGAGACATACTTAGGGGACCTAGACGACCATTTTGAACCAAGAACCGTGACTGGAAACTCGACGACTCGCCGGAGAAGATAACCAGAGCCGGCAGCCAGTCTTCCCGTCAATTTTCAGGTGACTTCTTGAACCTAAGGTCTTGTTTCGATTGCATTGAACCACAGAGTAGGATGAGACGAGTCCATAGGAACAAATCTCACCAGAAATGGTGGTCGGGTTGATGAGAATTGATCGGGTTGAACCGTGGGTTTGTGGTGACCCGGTTCTCAGACTCGGTTACTGTAGTTGATGACGTCATCATGCTGACGTCAGCAGTGACGCCATGATGACGTCATCATGTCAGGAAACAATCAGACCAGGGACCAATGGACTGCTCACACGTGTCCTCTGACACTGTCAGTGATGACGTCATGCTGATGTCATCATTACTGTAGCACAATTGACCAGAGAGTTGACCAGCGCGTGGGGGCGCGTGTGAACAATGTTTTGTGTGGGACCAGGACCATTTTCAAAGTTTCGACGATACGAATCCAATGGCGGTGGTTTCGTGTCGATCGAAAATCGTTAGGTTGGTCAAATTAGGGTTTGAAGCCTTGGGAAGCGTGTTCGGACGGCTTTCCCGGGACGGTTTCAGTCTAGGGTTTCTTAGTTGTTTAGTAGGGACTTAAAGTGACCTTTACGTATGCTTTGGACATGACAGGAATCGTACTTTAACACTTGGACGGGGCCTTACGCTCGGGATTGCAGTACTGTGAGTAGGCCTTTGATTTCACTAAATCTCGGCATGCATAACTGTTTTACTTTCTATTATATCTATATGTGATTCAAGTAAAAGTATCTATTTATCCTGAGTATGATTTATGGCACGTATTACGATGTTTGGGCATGAGACCCGTCTGGTTGTTTATGCACGGTTTTGAGTCATGTATATGTATATTGGATTTCGATATTTATCTTTGGTACTGCACTGTATAGATCTACCCTAGGATACTGTCTCCTCCGGATGTAGGTACCCGGAGTGGTCACGGCGCATTGCCTATGAGGAGTCATTCTACGGAGGTACCAAACCGAAGAGCGACTCAGGAGCAGGATTGCTACTATTGGACGTCTGGGACGTCAGGCATCTAGAATGCCATACTCGGACTGGGTTCGGGATTTGGACTCGGGATTGAGACCCCGGGTGGCACGCGTAGCCTTGGGACTGTGACCTTATTGGGCGTCTAGGACGCCGGGCATCTGGGATGTCAGGGTTGGGATGTATAGTGCAGTGACGGAGATTATATTATGTTGATATTATTCTGCTTATGATTATATGATTTTGTGGCTTTTGTTAGTGATGCATGCTTTTCGGAAAACGGAGGGGAAAATCTATATGTTTTCGAGATGGTAAACTATTTTGTAAACCTTGAGTTTTGGCCCACTCACCTTTGTTGTTTTATTACCCCTCCAGGTGGTGCTGTTGAGGAGGAAGAGGATGAGGATCCCGAGGAAGAGGCATAGGTTTACGTTGCGCACCTGAACCCTACTGCTGGGTAGGTTGGCACGTAGAATGTCTAGAGTCGTGCTCAATAAACTGTATTCGGGAACTATCCCTTGTCTGACACTAATTGTATTCGGATATTTTGTGTGGCGTGCTATGTATGACTTAAATTTGGATTTTCTTTATGCATTTGAATTCCTAATGGGTAATTTTGGTATTTTGAGGTCGGGTGTCAGACGGGAGCAGGGTACGTCCCCGAGAGGTCCCAGGGGGATCGGGACGGGTCCTGTCAGAGTAACCCTGAGAAACCATCCCTATAAACCCCTAAATCTTCAATTTTTGGTCTGTGGGTTGTGAGGGGGTGAGTGAGGATGATAAGGTGATTGTGGTGGTGGCCATAAGAACCGTCGTGGACAGGTGACTTGAGCTGTGAGACAAAACAAGGGAAGCCGTGAACTAATCCAACCAAACTCCTTCAATCTTCATCCCTGGTCCATGTTGTGTGAAGGAAAGATGAAGAGGGTGAGGAAATGCGTTCGGCGGTCGCCACGACGGTGCACGATAACTTGGAAAGGTGAGTTTCCGTGAAGCTTGAGGTTGAAGTCCAAAAATGGTGGCTTTTGATTTGAGGGTTATTATTTGTTTTGATTCATTGGAAACTGGTTTGGAGGTTGTTAGGAGTCGTTCGGGCTGCGAGGGAAGCCTGAGATAGGCTGTGGAGACCAGAACAGAAATTCGAAAATGGCAGGTTCGACAGTCGTCGTTGGAAGGTAATTTCTAGCTCCATTGTTTACGGTTTAATTAAGTAAAATGATTAGAATTGAAAAGACAAAAGTATTAGCTTAATTAGGAGGGAAAACTGATTAAAAAGGAACGATAAATGGACAAAACCGCTCACGCCGGTTCACGGCTGGACCGGCTTAACTGAACCGATCTGAATCGGTTGAACATGGGTTGAAGAAGGTGAACAATGTCAGCGCGAGGCTCCCACGTCCAGCCTCTTTGGGCGGCGCGTGAGGGCACATGACGGCTCTTCTCGGAAAGTTTCCAACACGACTTTTAAAGTATTCGATGTAACAAACATTTTGACGCTGGTTTCGAGTCAATCGGACATCGGCTCGATATGTTTCGGGCTGTCCGAAGGTTTTATGATTTGGTTAAAAATAGTTTAAAATACGGGAAAATTACGAGGCTTTAGTATAAGCTTAATGAAGTAGTTAGTGACCTCGTTATGGGAATTGGACAGGTTCGGGAAAGCCGAGGATAGCGGAATGGTCGGGAACTAAGTGCGCACGTATCGAGGCGACGTCGGAATGGTCTGTGAGTGGACTTTGCTTTCTAACTCTTGATGCATGCATATATGTTTTAATATGTTTTCATACGTGATTCTATGATTTACCTTATGGTTTTGATGATTTCTGAATTTTGCACGTTTTTCGAGGTATTTTACGGAAGCTCACGTTTTACGAGATTTGAACGATCTTGTGATTTGATCATGATTTTAATGATTTGATTTCAATGATTTGAAATGGATTTTGGAAAAGTGATTTCGGACTTGGAGCCCTGTTCATGTGAAATGAGCTTTCAGATTTGGTTTTCGAGCTTTGGAAAGGAAGTCTGGAATTGGGTTCGGGACGATGGTTCCGGATGCCTGCTTACGGAATCCACGTTGCGAATTTGACTATGGATTTTCTGTGGTTTTCATTGATTGAATGAAAAATGGTTTTGGGTTTAAAGACCTGGAAAAAGAGAAAAACCCACTGGATCTGGTTTTGAGTTTAAAGACTCGGATGATTGACGGGGGGAGGGCCCTGGATTGATATGTTTTGAGTTTAAAGACTCGGTATATGTTTTGAGTTTAAAGACTCGGTTATGATACCCCCCGAAGCCTGTGATTGTGTTTTGAGTTTAAAGACTCGTTGATATCCTGGGAAGGCCTGGCTATTTGCGCATGGTTTTGAGTTTAAAGACTCGGGCGCACTTGAGATCCAGTAAACTTGTATGATTGATATTTTCACTGGTTTTTCACTGGTTTTCAGATGTTTTGGGCAGTGGCCCGGATGAAGTGGATTTGACGAGTTTTGGGAATAAGTTCCCAGATTTGAGATTGATTTGTGATTTGAGACCGAGGCTTGGATTTGAATAACGGTTTTGATACGGGTTTTCAAATGGTTTTCCTTGGATGGTTTTTGATATGAGTGGTTTTATGACTTGGATTTGATATGCATGCATTGGTTTTTGCATGGAGGGTAAAATGTACTTGTTTTATTGAACTGTTTTCTGAACCCATTACTTTATTTTTGTCCACTCACAGTCTTTTGTGTTTTCGATTCCCTCCAGGTTGTTGCGGTGCGGGTTGTTGGTCGAGAGTGACGTAGGCATCACACCCGAGATCCACAGTAGTTCGGCGCACTCTGGGAAGTCCAGATACTTTGAGGACGGTTGGATCGAGAATCCCTTGTCCGACTTACATGTCACATGGAGGTTGGAGGTCAGTTTATCCTTCATGTCAGGCGTAAGTTAGACGGGATCAGGATTTAGCCCTTAATCCCGGGGGATTAGGGGTGGGTCCTGTTAAGTTATCCCTTGTATGACAGGTGCTGAAGGGTAGTTTCGGGACTTCAGTTGACTTGTCAGACGGGAGTAGGACCGGGCACAGTTATCAAAGTCCAGTTTGGATGGGTCCTGAAAAATTGGTATCAGAGCATTTGGTTACTGATTTGCCATGCCTCCGAGATAAGAGCCCTGTGCGCGGCCGGGTGATTAGACGAGATACTAGGGTATAGAGAATCCCCGGAGTGATTATGACCCTGGATTGGGGGTCGGATATTGTATCATGTGTTCTGGTTGTGTCGGACTTATGTTGGTCCGGATGGTTGTTTACGATAACGATATGGTATATGGATGGGCATGTGTCAGGACCCGTCCCCAATATCACCTCGATACCCGGGACGAACCCTGCTCCCGTCTGACAATCACACTTAAAGTACCACAAAAACCTCAAAATAACCATAAGCATAACTATCAGACAAGGGAGTAAATATAATACAACTGTAGAACAGAGCATAGCGTTATGCAAAACAGGCACAAAAGTCCTACTAGGCTAATCTTGCAACGGAAGAACGTCGTAAGCTCTATGCCTCGATCCCTACCTCAACGTTCACCCCAGCGCTATCACCACGACCTGGAGGGTAAGTTAAAACCAAAAAGTGTGAGTGGACTAAAAGAAATAAAAATTTTAAAACGCAAGTTAAGAATAAAACAGTTTCAGGAAAACAATATGATTTACCCTCCGTTTTAAAATATGCATGCCTAACAAGTATCAGAAAACCACAATATAAAACAGTATGATAAGTATGCTAAGATCGTATCGTAAAACCAAATATCCAAATCCGATCAAAACTTCTGGGTCTATCCGAGTCTTTAAACTCAACCAGGCCTCAAATGTAATCCGAGTCTTTAAACTCCCGAGTCTTTAAACTCAATAGGCCTACGGGGGTAATATCGTAAATATCCGAGTCTTTAAACTCCCGAGTCTTTAAACTCAATCCGGGCCCGTCCCCCGTCAATTAGAATCCGAGTCTTTAAACTCAATATCCAGATCCAGCAAATCCAATCCAAAACCGATTCTAAATCCATCTCCAAACCCGAATCCGAAATCACTGGTCTGATGCCCTTCCGGCATCCAGAACCGTCATTCCGAACCCAAATCCAGAATTCCACTTTTTCCGACTTTAAAACCAAATCTCGTTTCTCGAAATCCGATTTTAAAACCAAAACCTTGATTACCAAAATCGTATCTCATAATCCACTTATAACCATCAGAAAACACTATAGATTGGAAACCCAAAAGTTTAGCATCAAAATCAGAAATCCAGTATTTTCTCGAAAAACGTGCGAAAACCCAAAAATGTCTCGAAAAACGTGCAAACATATCAACCACGTATAATCACCATTAAAAACCATAAAAACATACTTTAAATCATAAAACATAAATAAAAACCGTTAGGCATGCTCGTAAGAAAAGAAAGAGTCCACTCACGAATCCGAAAGTGTCAATCGCGCTCCGTGCGCTCCTCGACCGACTCAGGCGTCTCCCGTCCTGTCAATAGGCACCAAATAGGGTCACAAATACGTCAAATATACTAACCCTAACTTCCCCAAATTTCCGAAAATTTATGCATAATTTAAACTTAAACCCTAAATCGTCCGGATCCTCGAACTATCTCGTAACATCGTCCGATTAACCCGAAAATTACACCAATAGATTCCTTAGAACATTTAGAACAAAACCCATGTTGGAAGTTTGTTCAGAATCCTCCCCACGCGCCCCCACGCGCCGCCCAAAGTGGCTGCGTGTGGGCCTCACGCACCTGCTACAGTGCATCGTCTACCTCGAGTCACCCGGTTGAACTGTGTTGAATCGGCGCGACCGGTTCTCCTCCATTCCTCCACCAATTTCCACCATTTCAATCCTGTTAGCTTCGTCCAGTTCCCAACAATCCTTTCCCCTCCTAAAATCTGGAAATCGAAGCCCGAAACCCATCGTCCTCAACCTCGAACAAAACTGCCCGTAAGCCCTGTTTTGGCCTCCGGCCACCCAGGTCATCCCCCGGCACGGCACCAACCTCAGACGACTCCTGGGACCTTCAGGAGTCTCACCCTAACCTCCAAAATCCTCGACTCTAGCCCAAAGTCCACGACTTTCGAATTGAAGGAAATGGGAAAAACAGGGGATTCGAATCATACCTTTGATTCCTCCTCCGCCGTCTGCACCGCTTTGAACCACGGTGTTCAAAGAGTCCTCTGCGGTCGTCCTAACTCCTCCTCAGCTTGGATTGAACCACAACACGGCACAACCACCACCTCTGTCCCACGGCCTCTCTGTTTTCTCTGAAAACTCAGCCTCACCACCGCCGTGTTTCTAGCACGATCTCACCCCCAAATTCCGATCACCAGCTTCCTCTCTTCTCTCTGTCACTCTCACAATTCACCAAACACTCTCCCACACACTGAGTCTATCACAAACTCTCACTTTCTTCCTCTCTGTTTTCTGTTTCTCACAGCCAATTTGCACGGTTGAAATCGATCAATATGTGCCAGTGTGTATAATTAACACCCTAGAATCCTCTAGTGTTAATCCACGTGTCCCCTTCTCCATGGTCATCAGCACAAAATATCCAAGCCCACTCAGCCACTTGCCCTTATCTGATTGGTCTTAAGGGAAAAAGACCAAATTGCCCCTAGGTTTAGAAATTACCATTTTGCCCTCAAACTTTTCAGACCCGTAACTATTTCGTCCGACGTCCGATGACAGCGTGTCGCCTGTCGTTGTACTCAGGACGTCGAGACCTATATAACGATCCTCGGTCCACGTGAAAATCACAAGTCCACTAAAAAGTCAACATTTTCTCCTAATTAATCAAAATTACGGTAACACCCTCAATCTTCCGCACTTCATAACTTTTTCTCTGATTGTCCAAATCGGACATGCCACCTGTCTACGGACTCGTGACGTCCTAAACTACGTCACGGTCAATGGTCAACACTCATAAAACCTATAAATCAAAAAGTCAACTTTAGCGCACTATTCACAAGGGCAAAATCGTCCTTTTATACAAATCTTTTTACAAAATTACATTTATACCCTTCCTGAAGGTACGGGTTGTTACAGCATGTTAGGCCCAGGATAAACTTGACCCGAGGATAGGGGGTAATGGGACTCAGAGGGAGTCCGGAATTGGTCTAGTGTGTGTTGAGAGATCCTAACTAGGATGTGGTTCGCCTAGGGGTGTTTGCTAGGTGACCGGATAAGCTAGTGGTGGCATTGATGTTAGTGAATGATGAATTCAGACTCGAGAGGAGTCGATACATTGGACTCGGACTTAGTAGGAGTCAGGAGTTGGTTTAAGACTCGGGATGAGTCATGATGTGATATGAGGGCTCGGGATGAGCCGGGAAAGATGGAAAAAGTGGTTATGGTTGCACATAACCAGTGAGGGTTCACGTGAGAACCCGAGGTATGGATTTGAATTAGGTCTCCATGATTGTTGTTGGAGAGGTTGTTTGAATTTTGAGGACGAAATCTTTTAGGGGGGAAGGTTGTAACGACCCGAAAATTCGAAAAAGGAAAAATTGGAAAGAAATGACGATTTTGCCCCTGGTTATAAGGGCCGAAAGTTGACTTTTTGATCGGGACCTTGTTTGGATTTTTCGAAAGTACTGCTGGATAGGTTTCGGAGTTCGGACGTGAAAGTTATGGGTCTAGAATTATGAGGGGTATTTTGGTAATTATGTGTGCAAGGGTAAAATGGTAATTTAACTAGTCCTGGCTGATTCAGCTATATTGAGATGTGTTAAATTGAATCGAGGACACCTGTGCCCGTCAAATTGGATGAGGATTGTTGCAAAGTGACATCTGTCACTTAAATTAGATGGATTAGTGGCTGTTTGTAACACCCCGGACATTCGAGGATTTTAATATTGTATTTTAATGTGTGAATTGACGCTTTTACCCTTGTGATTGGCATGGTCAAATTGTTGACTTTTTGATTGATGAACTAAATGGACCTTGACCTATGACCGTGACGTAGTACGGGACGTCACGAGTTCATAGACAGGTGGCACGTCCAATTCGGACGATCAGAGAAAAAGTTATGACTATCGGAAGTTCAGGGGCATTACCGTGATTTGAACTTGAGGGGCAAAAATGTTGACTTTTCGTTTGGCAACTAATTTTCACATGAATCAAGGACCGTTAGGTAGGTCTCGATGCCCTGAGTCCGTAGACAGGCGGCATGCCGAAATCGGACTTCGTATGGCTGAGTTACGGGTCTAGAAAGTGAAGGGCATTTTGGTAATTATTGAACCAGGGGCATTTTGGTCATTTTACCCCTGGTTACTGTAGCAATCGTGGGAGAACATGGCTGCACCACCGTGGGTGGTGATTCTGAGCAATCCCATTCTTTAATCCGTTAGTGGACTGAAAAGAGCGAATTGTTTAAACTGAAAGACATCAGCACATGGCTGGATTCGTCCAGCAAACACGGGCATTTGATTTAATCCAATTCGAAGCTTTGCGGGAAACTTTCTCAGTGGCCAGGCTGGGCTTCCACGAGCCTCTGGGACGGCTTAGTTGGTTTAAACTGAGTAGGATGTGCGTCTACTTCATTCAGCTGCAAAGGGGGCTGGGAATTAGAGAGAAAAACCAGTGATTGAGTTTTAGAAAAATTGGAGGGAAATTTCGGATTTTGATTTATACGGTCTGTTGGACCAATCTAAACACTGAGTGATTTTTCTGGGAGTGTTTAGAACACATCCATATCAAAATCAAAGGCAACCAGCCACGGGGGAGTTGGGACGGAGGCTGCCGTTTTCAGAGGAATTTCAGAGGTTTGGACGGCTACTTCCAGGTAACGTTTTGCTCAATTGATCATTCCTTATAGTTCGTTTTAGTCCTATGATGCTTCCTGGAAGGTTAATTTGATTTTGGTTTGGAAGCCAGTGAGTTGGGATGATCAACCCGTTTGGTTGATCACGGGTCGAATGGCCAGTTAAAGGACTTGTCGAGGCAAATTAGTGTCACAGAACTTAAATTGGAAGAATAATAAACATGTTAGGATCAAATTGGATTGAAATCGAGTAGGAATTGATGGGTAATCAACCGGGTCAAGCCGCGGGTGGCAGGCCCGTATTACAGATAAACGGGTGAAGATGGTGACACTGTAGCAGCTACAGTGTCAGGCGCGTGACTTCCACGCGCAGCCACTTTGGGCGGCGCGTGAGGGCGCGTTGGACCTTATCTCCGATCACGATCAACATGACTTTTGTTCCTCTCATCATTCTGAACATTTTTGGTGGTTTAACCATGTTGATCTGAGATAAGCTTTGATGGGTCAGTTTAGGGCCGGTTACCTCGGGAAACGTGTTGTACGGTTTCCCCGGGCCGGTTTCTATTTCGGACTTTGTGGTTAAACGTTTAAGACTTGTAGTGACCCTTACATGTGTTTTGGACTGACAGGAATTGTACGATAATCCCGGTACAAGTTCGTACGCGCAGGTTCACCGCGGGATCGTACTGTGAGTGGGCCCGTTTTCATTAAACCCTTGCATGCTTAAATGTTTTCTGATTTACTTATATGTTCACATGCTGGAATCTATAAATGGTTTTGATGATTTTGAGATTTCGGTTATGGCACGTTTCACGGTAATTGGGCATGGGACCCGTGTGATGAAACGTAATGATCGGGTCAGATTTTACCTATGTATACATATATGTTTGCATGTGGATATCAATAAAATGTATTTGGTACTGCACTGTATAGATCCTTCCATATTATATTGTCTCCTCCGGATGAGGTACCCCGGAGAGGTCACGGACGCCTAGAACGTCCAGCGTCTACGACGCTAAGCATCGGGGATGCTGTAACCGAACAGGGTTCGGGGATTGAACTCGGAATTGAGACCCGAGTGGCACGCGTAGCCTTGTGATTGTGACCTTATTGGACGTCAGGGACGTCAGACATCGGGGATGTCGGGATTGGAGTGTATAGTGCAGTGGCTAAAATTATGGTTATGGTTTTATTACATGCCTTATGATTCATATTATATTATTTATGATTTTAAATGATGCTGCATGCATGTTTGGAAAACGGAGGGGTAAATTATATGTTTTACTATCCAACGATTTTATAAACTTGAGTTCGGTCCACTCACTCTTAATGTTTTGATAACCCCTCCAGGTCGTGAAACTGAGGTAGAGGAGGAACCTGAGGCTGAGGCATAGATCTCCTTCTGCGTACCTGATCCCCTGTTGGGCGGTGTACCCGCAGGTTTACTTTAGAGTCGTGCTCGCAACTTGTAATTTTGGATTTCATCCCTTGTCTGACATTTGTTTAATTCGGATTTGATGTATGACTTTAATTTGGTTATTTATGCATTTAAATGTTTTGAGGTCAAAATTGGTATGAATTATTGGGTGTCGGACGGGAGCAGGGCACGTCCCCTTGTGGTCCCTGTGGGATCGGGGCGGGTCCTGTCAGCTTGGTATCAGAGCACTAGGTTGTGGTCAGTACTAGGGTATTGGTCAGCATGCTAGACTAGCGATTAGTACTAGTTACTTTTCGACTTTTATGAACATCGTTATCTGATCTATGCCTCTTGACAGTTGGTTATGCCTCCTAGGAGAATTCCTCATACACGAACTGACGAGGATCTGGAAAGGGAGATGGAATGCGCGAGCATTGAAAGGGCTCAACGGTTGGGAGCCACTCCTTTCTGCGGGGGATCAAACCCCGAGGATGCTCATGATTGGATCACCAAGTGGGAGAGGATCTTCTCGGTGATGCACTGCCCTCCGGGCGAACGAGTGACCTTGGCGGCCTTCTTACTGGATGGAGGAGCCTACCAGTGGTGGCACGGACTCGAAATGTCTGGGTGGTCGGTCCATACCACTACTTGGGAAGCTTTCCGTTCCAGATTTCTGGACCAGTACTACCCGCGATCCTTTCGCGCGGCACGGGAGGCTGAGTTCCTGCGGCTGGAGCAGGGGGATATGTCCGTTGCGGACTACGAACAAACTTTCGGAAAATTATCCCGGTTCGCTGCATCATTCGTGAGCACGGAGGAGGACAAATGCCAAAGGTTCGAGCTTGGACTCCGAGGGGAGATCCGGGCAAGTGTGACTGCTGCTACTCATGCTTCACTGAGAGATTTGGTCGACGCTGCGGTGCGTGTCGAGGCCAGTCTGGCGGCACACCAGACACGACAACCTTCGGGCGAGGGGCGACGTCAGGACCGCCCACATCGTGGGCCATCGGGCCATAAGAACAACAAGGGAGGGGGCTACAGGGGAGCACCCTCATCCTTCAAGGGTCGTGGCTGGTCAGGTCGACGCGGAGGCTCTCAGGGTAGAGGATCTGGATACAACTCTGGGCAACGCTCATCTTGGAGCGGTGCTTCTGGCGGGCATTCGGACAGGCCAAGGCCAGTAACTTGTTTTGCTTGTGGAGAGGAGGGCCACTATGCCAGTGATTACCCGCAGTTGTCCAAGAACAACGACGCTGGGGGCTCTAGTGTGGTGCAGAGCACGGCTTCCCACACTAATGGAGGTCGCGGTCAGGGAGGTGATCGTGGTGCTGGACGTGGCGCGCGCGGGCGCGGACGGAACGGAGGGCCGAGGGCCCAAGTGTTTGCAATGACCCAGCAACAGGCGAGGACTGCCCCAGGCGTGGTCACAGGTACACTACATATCTTTAACCTTCTTGTACGTGTATTGATGGATGCGGGGGCTACACATTCTTTTATTTCGAAAAGTTGTGCTGGTATGCTTGATTGTGTGGTATCAGCTTTAGATTGCGAAATGGGTGTTGGCACCCCGATGGGCATCATGTACCTTGTGAATCAGGTGATTCGGAGGTGCCCGGTAAGAATTGAGGATGTGGATTTACCTGCAGACTTGATTATTCTGGATATCCACGACTTCGATATAATCCTAGGGATGGATTGGCTGTCAGAGCACGGATCGCTCATCGACTGCTGTAGCAAGCAAGTGATTCTGCGGAGCCCGGGTTTGCCGGAGGTTATCTTTCAGGGGGAACGTGACGGTTCGCCTCCTGAAGTGATCTCTTCACTTACTGCTACCAAACTTCTACGGAAAGGATTCCAGTGTTATCTGGCGCATGTTGTGTCGGAACAGATTGATACTCCGGGTATCGACGAGATACTGGTGGTATGTGAGTTTCCGGACGTGTTCCCGGAAGACTTACCTGGATTACCGCCATCGCGGGAGATTGAGTTTACTATTGAACTACTCCCTGGTACCCGACCTATATCCCAGGCACCCTACCGGATGGCGCCGGCTGAGTTACGAGAACTCAAGACTCAATTGCAGGAGTTGGTGGATTTGGGATATGTCCGACCGAGTACTTCACCGTGGGGAGCACCGGTGTTGTTCGTGAAGAAGAAGGAGGGAAGTCTCCGTTTATGTATTGACTATCGACAACTCAACAAGGTGACGCTGAGGAACCAGTATCCTCTACCCAGGATCGATGACCTTTTTGACCAGTTGCGGGGAGCTCAGTGCTTCTCGAAAATTGATTTGCGGTCTGGGTATCACCAACTGAGGATTTCGGAGGAGGATATTCCGAAAACTGCTTTTCGAACCCGTTACGGACACTATGAGTTCCTTGTTATGCCATTTGGTTTGACGAATGCTCCAGCAGCATTCATGGATCTGATGAACCGGGTCTTCCGACCCTACCTGGATAAGTTCGTGATTGTGTTCATCGATGATATTTTGGTGTACTCAAGGAGTGCCCGTGCACATGAGGAACATCTACGTTGGTCTTGGAGAGGCTGAGACAAGAACAATTGTACGCCAAACTGAGCAAGTGTCAGTTTTGGCTGAGTAGTATTGGTTTTCTGGGACACGTGATATCAACGGATGGAATTTGCGTGGATCCCCAGAAAACAGAAGCGGTGACCAACTGGGCTAAACCGACAACTGTGACCGAGGTGCGGAGTTTCGTCGGATTAGCAGGTTACTACCGGAGATTCGTGGAGGGTTTCTCCAAAATTGCTGCACCATTGACTCGTTTGACTCGGAAGGGAGTGAAGTTTATCTGGGACGAGCAGTGCGATCGGAGCTTTCAAGAGTTGAAAGACCGATTGACCACTGCACCTGTCCTTGCATTGCCGGATGACAGTGGAGAATTCGTGGTCTTTAGTGACGCCTCACTGCAAGGTTTGGGCTGCGTGTTGATGCAAACTGGCAAGGTTATCGCCTATGCATCCCGGCAGTTGAAGACTCATGAGTTGAACTACCCTACCCATGATTTGGAGTTGGCGGCGGTGGTTCATGCTCTAAAGATCTGGAGACATTATCTGTTCGGCGCAACGTGTCGGATATACACCGACCACCAGAGTCTTAAATATTTATTCACTCAGAAGGAGCTTAACATGAGACAACGGAGATGGTTGGAGCTGCTGAAGGACTATGACTGTACGATCGAGTACCATCCGGGTAAGGCCAATGTGGTGGCGGATGCACTCAGCAGAAAATCAGCGGGAACTGTTGCCCACCTGGGGATGATGTATCTTCCCTTACTGGTGGAACTCCGGAAGGCGGGAGTTATTTTGGGTACTGATGTGCATGGAGCTTTGTTGGCCAGCTTCCATGTACGACCAGTACTGATTGATCGGATCATCGAAGCACAACTTCAGGATCCGATACTCTGTATTTACAGAATTGAGGTCGATGCGGAGGGGAGACAGGATTTTACCATCCGGGACGATGGAGCACTTGTGAAATTGGGCCGTTTGTGTGTACCTGCAGTGGCAGAGTTACGAGCCGAGATTCTTGAGAAGGCCCATAGTTCGGCCTATGCTATGCATCCGAGAGGTACAAAGATGTACCGTACCCTCCGGAACCATTATTGGTGGCCAGGAATGAAGAAGGATATTGCTGAGTTCGTGAGCAAATGCTTAACCTGTCAACAGGTTAAGGCGGAACGGCAGAGACCGTATGGGGCTATGCAGCCACTTCCGATTCCCGAGTGGAAGTGGGATCACATCACCATGGACTTCGTCTTTAAGTTACCGAGGACTCAGAGTGGAGTGGACGGAGTATGGGTGATCGTGGACCGGCTAACCAAATCAGCCCATTTTCTGCCTGTTCAGGAGACCTATAAACCTAACCGACTGGCTCAATTGTTCGTGAAAGAAATCATACGATTGCATGGTACGCCGGAATCGATCGTGTCTGATCGTGATCCGCGTTTCACTTCCAGGTTCTGGCGGAGTTTGCAAGCTACTCTGGGAACAACCCTACGTTTCAGTACTGCTTTCCATCCACAGACCGATGGACAGTTTGAAAGAACCATTCAGACCCTGGAGGACATGATGAGGTCATGTGTGCTACAGTTTCAGGACTCTTGGGATACTCATTTGCCACTGATGGAATTCGCTTACAACAACAGCTATCAGGCAAGCATCAGGATGGCACCTTATAAGGCACTGTATGGCCGACAGTGCAGAACACCTATCTGCTGGACGGAGATAGGAGAACGAGCGGCTGTAGGGCCAGAATTGATGGACTTAACCATGGAAACTGTTCGTGTTATCAAGGAGAGATTGAAGGCGGCGTAGGATCGCCAGAAGAGTTATGCTGATCGACGGATTCGAGACTTGGAATTTGAAGTGGGAGATTTTGTCTTCCTGAAGTTATCTCCGTGGAAAGGGATCATCCGATTCGGTCGACGGGGGAAACTGAGTCCACGTTTTATCGGACCTTATGAGATCGTGGAGAGGATTGGCAGAGTTGCTTACAGATTAGCACTACCTCCAGAACTATCTAGAGTTCACAATGTTTTCCACATATCGATGCTACGGAAGTACGTACGTGATGCTTCTCATGTACTTGGGGAATAACCTGTCGAACTACGGGGGGATTTGAGCTTTGAGGAACAACCCGTACAGATCTTGGATCGGAAGGACAAGGTACTACGTCGGAAGACGATCCCTCTCGTGAAGATTCTCTGGAGAAACCAGAATGTGGAAGAAGCCACATGGGAGCCTGAGGCTCAGATGCGAGAACAATTTCCTCATTTGTTTCTTTGAAATTTCGGGACGAAATTTCTTAAGGGAGGAAGGTTGTAACACCCCGGACATTCGAGGATTTTAATATTGTATTTTAATGTGTGAATTGACGCTTTTACCCTTGTGATTGGCATGGTCAAATTGTTGACTTTTTGATTGATGAACTAAATGGACCTTGACCTATGACCGTGACGTAGTACGGGACGTCACGAGTTCATAGACAGGTGGCACGTCCAATTCGGACGATCAGAAAAAAAGTTATGACTATCGGAAGTTCAGGGGCATTACCGTGATTTGAACTTGAGGGGCGAAAATGTTGACTTTTCGTTTGGCAACTAATTTTCACATGACTCAAGGACCGTTAGGTAGGTCTCGATGCCCTGAGTCCGTAGACAGGCGGCACGCCGAAATCGGACTTCGTATGGCTGAGTTACGGGTCTAGAAAGTGAAGGGCATTTTGGTAATTATTGAACCAGGGGCATTTTGGTCATTTTACCCCTGGTTACTGTAGCAATCGTGGGAGAACATGGCTGCACCACCGTGGGTGGTGATTCTGAGCAATCCCATTCTTTAATCCGTTAGTGGACTGAAAAGAGCGAATTGTTTAAACTGAAAGACATCAGCACATGGCTGGATTCGTCCAGCAAACACGGGCATTTGATTTAATCCAATTCGAAGCTTTGCGGGAAACTTTCTCAGTGGCCAGGCTGGGCTTCCACGAGCCTCTGGGACGGCTCAGTTGGTTTAAACTGAGTAGGATGTGCGTCTACTTCATTCAGCTGCAAAGGGGGCTGTGAATTAGAGAGAAAAACCAGTGATTGAGTTTTAGAAAAATTGGAGGGAAATTTCGGATTTTGATTTATACGGTCTGTTGGACCAATCTAAACACTGAGTGATTTTTCTGGGAGTGTTTAGAACACATCCATATCAAAATCAAAGGCAACCAGCCACGGGGGAGCTGGGACGGAGGCTGCCGTTTTAGAGGAATTTCAGAGGTTTGGACGGCTACTTCCAGGTAACGTTTTGTTCAATTGATCATTCCTTATAGTTCGTTTTAGTCCTATGATGCTTCCTGGAAGGTTAATTTGATTTTGGTTTGGAAGCCAGTGAGTTGGGATGATCAACCCGTTTGGTTGATCACGGGTCGAATGGCCAGTTAAAGGACTTGTCGAGGCAAATTAGTGTCACAGAACTTAAATTGGAAGAATAATAAACATGTTAGGATCAAATTGGATTGAAATCGAGTAGGAATTGATGGGTAATCAACCGGGTCAAGCCGCGGGTGGCAGGCCCGTATTACAGATAAACGGGTGAAGATGGTGACACTGTAGCAGCTACAGTGTCAGGCGCGTGACTTCCACGCGCAGCCACTTTGGGCGGCGCGTGAGGGCGCGTTGGACCTTATCTCCGATCACGATCAACATGACTTTTGTTCCTCTCATCATTCTGAACATTTTTGGTGATTTAACCATGTTGATCTGAGATAAGCTTTGATGGGTCAGTTTAGGGCCGGTTACCTCGGGAAACGTGTTGTACGGTTTCCCCGGGCCGGTTTCTATTTCGGACTTTGTGGTTAAACGTTTAAGACTTGTAGTGACCCTTACATGTGTTTTGGACTGACAGGAATTGTACGATAATCCCGGTACAAGTTCGTACGCGCAGGTTCACCGCGGGATCGTACTGTGAGTGGACCCGTTTTCATTAAACCCTTGCATGCTTAAATGTTTTCTGATTTACTTATATGTTCACATGCTGGAATCTATAAATGGTTTTGATGATTTTGAGATTTCGGTTATGGCACGTTTCACGGTAATTGGGCATGGGACCCGTGTGATGAAACGTAATGATCGGGTCAGATTTTACCTATGTATACATATATGTTTGCATGTGGATATCAATAAAATGTATTTGGTACTGCACTGTATAGATCCTTCCATATTATATTGTCTCCTCCGGATGAGGTACCCCGGAGAGGTCACGGACGCCTAGAACGTCCAGCGTCTACGCCGCTAAGCATCGGGGATGCTGTAACCGAACAGGGTTCGGGGATTGAACTCGGAATTGAGACCCGAGTGGCACGCGTAGCCTTGTGATTGTGACCTTATTGGACGTCAGGGACGTCAGACATCGGGGATGTCGGGATTGGAGTGTATAGTGCAGTGGCTAAAATTATGGTTATGGTTTTATTACATGCCTTATGATTCATATTATATTATTTATGATTTTAAATGATGCTGCATGCATGTTTGGAAAACGGAGGGGTAAATTATATGTTTTACTATCCAATGATTTTATAAACTTGAGTTCGGTCCACTCACTCTTAATGTTTTGATAACCCCTCCAGGTCGTGAAACTGAGGTAGAGGAGGAACCTGAGGCTGAGGCATAGATCTCCTTCTGCGTACCTGATCCCCTGTTGGGCGGTGTACCCGCAGGTTTACTTTAGAGTCGTGCTCGCAACTTGTAATTTTGGATTTCATCCCTTGTCTGACATTCGTTTAATTCGGATTTGATGTATGACTTTAATTTGGTTATTTATGCATTTAAATGTTTTGAGGTCAAAATTGGTATGAATTATTGGGTGTCGGACGGGAGTAGGGCACGTCCCCTTGTGGTCCCTGTGGGATCGAGGCGGGTCCTGTCACTGTTTGTGAGATGTCGTGGATAAGCGCGTAACAAGGACAACAAAACCGCCCAATTTCCTTGTTTTAAATTGATCAAATTGACTGATAGATGAGGTTAAAAGATAAAGCCTGAGATAGTAGGACGATTCCAGAGAGAAAACGAGTAAGAATGAGAGGAAAATTGAGGTAAATAGGTCCCTAAACCCGAAGACCCAAACCCGTGGAAGCTTTAACCTTCCAGAATTTGAAATTAAAGAAATAGACTGTAATGATTCAAATTGAGATTCAAGTGAGTCTTCTGGGATCAATTGGAGTGTGTTCAGCTCAAATTTGAGAAGAATTGACACGGGGAAGGCCATGAACAGACATGGCGAAATTGAGAAAAAAGTGGGATTGAGTTCAGGTGATTCGAGGTAAGACTCAATGTAATTGATTCCAAAATTGTGCTTATAGGACCCCTTTGTGACTTCCTAGTTGATTAGAATCAATAATTAAAGCTTAATTTGGTGAATTCAAAAAGTTGAACTCGACGGCAGGGGATTCGAAAATTATAGGTTTGAGTTCAAATCGTGTGAAATTAATGATAAAGATATTCAATTAAGATGTGTTAGATGAGATCCAATGAAATAATTGAACGAAACAAGGTCGAATTGATTAAGAACTAACCGGCTTGAATTGCGGGTTACCGGACCCGTTTGCAGGCTAATCGGGTGAAGAAAATACTGTAGCAGGTTATTGTAGCAGGCGCGTGAGTTTCACGCGCATCCATTCACGGCGGCCCATGGGCCCGATTCCCGAGGTGAAGTCAACATGACTTTTGTTCTATGCAATGTAACAAACATTTTGGCTTTGGTTTCGAGTCAATCGGACACCGTTTCGATATTGTTTCGAGGGTCCGAAGGTTTCTGTTACGTTTTTAATTCGTAATTAATTCCCGAAAAATTATGGGGAATTAATATGATGTTAATTAAGTCATTATTGACTTTGAGTAATGATTTTGGACAGGATTCGAGGTTCCTGGAAAATGTCAGAAATTACGGAAACTCGTGCAGCTTGGAAAGCGAGCGATTTGGACGGTGTGTGAGTGGACGTTTGTTTTATAAACCATTATGCATGCATAGTTAAACGTTTTACATGATTGATTGCATGATTTGAGTTGCAATGATATCCTGATGATGTGGCATGATTATTTGTGATTTAATGATGATTTTAATCGGTCTTTCGGGCACGTTTTACGAAAAATGTGCAAATGATGTTTTGGGCTGGGCCCGGAGTCAAAAAGGTTTTGAAAATGATATTTTGACATAATTGGTGAGTCAAGGATGATCTCTGGATAATTTTATTGTTTTCTCATTTACGTGTAAATGGCATTTGGGCTTGAGACCCTGTTGGAAATGCCTTTGACTTGGTTTGAAGTCATGGATATGATTGATATGTGTTTGTGGAATGTATTGTGTTTGTGATTGTGGATACTAGATCATGTTCTGGATGGTGCGAGTGCAGTTCCTAGACGTGACTCGGATGTTGCGTGAGTGGAGTTCCCGAGTATGTGGTACGTCTAGGTGGTGCGTGTACAGTTCCCAGACATGACTAATATGACTCGGATGGTGCCTGAGTGCAGTTCCCGAGGTTGGCCTACGCGTAGTGCGGATGTGACTGTATGATTGTTGGTGCACTTGTGAATAGTGCGGATTGATTGATTGATTGATTGTGCACTTGTGAGTGGTGCTGTTTGATGTTGATTGTGATTACGTACTGGTATTGAGTACGGGTATTTGGTCTGTGTGGCGAGGTGATTATGTTTTCACACGTTTGGCTTGAGAGCCGGGATTTGATACTTGTTATGTGATTTGGCTAGAAAGCCGGTGATTGTTATACATATGTTTTTCCCTATGCATGCATGGTTTGATAAACTGGAGGGTAAATGAGGTATTTTGAAATGCGTTTTAAATGATATTATTTTTGTCCACTCGCACCTTTTCTGTTTTAATGACCCTCCAGGTCGTGGCACGACGTTCGGGGCTGATCGAGCGACGGAGGCATGAGCGGAAATCAGTGCAGTTATCCCTTGTCTGACAGGTGTGAATGGTAGTTTCGGGACTTCAGTTGACTTGTCAGATGGGAGCAGGACCGGGCACAATTATCAAAGTCCAGTTGGGACGGGTTCTGTCAGGTCGTACTAGAAACTCAATTAACCTATGACCCATTTGACCCGTTTAAGTTATTTAACATGTTTAACTTTGTTAACACCATATCTGACCAGACCCATTGGGCCGTATACTCAAAGCCCAGACTCCGTTCAAGGCCCAAAAGCACCGTATTTACACAGCCCCAACACCGGGTCCAATGCGGGATGCCACGTGTAAGTTTATCCACCCTCGATCCGCGTAACACGTGTTAGCACGCGGATCGAGATGCGTTTGTCCCTCATCGAAACTATGAGAATTGAACATCCTACTTACCTATACATAAGGGGTACACATTTCCCAAAAATGTAACTAATTTTTACTATTCACTATTACTCTACCAAACTTATAATTTATTGTTTTCTCTTACGAACAAAGTAACTGACTTGACCGTCGGAGAGCTTTAGGCCGGCACCAGACCGGTGCCCGTACTAACAGAAACCCACGATTCACTTGAGTTGGCAGGTTACGAGAAAGGATATGCGTCATTTGGTGATTGGGCGACGAGTAATCGACAGTTGGAACATATAACGCTTCAACAAACCTGTTTAAACTATAAGATTTAATATGTATTTATGTAGGTAAATGAGTAGATATATGAGTTAGTAATGACACATTTATTAAACGGGTCAATATATATGTCAATATATGGGTTAACATGTTAATTCGAAACCTACTCATTTATTAAATGGGTTAACATGTCATTATACGGATTAATTTGAAACCCACCCGTTTATTAAACATGTCATAACGGGTTGACCCGAAAATGGCCAAAAATTTTAATCGTGCGAATTGACCCGGATAAATTTCGTGTGAGTTTTGAGTCGTGTAAAAAATTGTCACCCTTAGACCTACCTAATCTCGATAAAACCTTTCCCCCTAGCCATTTTGGCAGCAGCAACAACGACATTTCTCCCACTCTTTACGACATCGACAATGACTATTTCCATGAGGAATTGCTTATTTGGCATTTCTTTAATTTAAATGGGATCCTATTTTGTCCAAATCATTACTTTATAGATTTTTTAATAGAAAATAGAATGGAAGGCAAGTTTGTAAGATTTTAGAGAATCTAAGGCAGTAAAATGAAAAATATGACAAAACAAATGTATATATAAAGTAGTAAAATATAATTTATTCTTTTTAAATAATTTGATAGACATTTTTTTGAAAATTTTATTAATCCACATGAAAGTGAAACCTATTGTGAGTGTTTTTTTTGGGGCTAAAAATAAGCGAGCAGAGCAATTGCAGAAACTAAAGGAATTAATGTGAGCCCAATCTGCAGAGTCCATCAAATTAAAGGACATGGCCATTTAAACCCATGTATCATGTTAAAACAAAGAAACCAAGTTGTTTTGGTTAGCAACACAGCCGAAGGACGAGACTGGAGAACAGGAGACGGAGGAAGAAAGTACAGGTAGGAAGAGAGCAGTGAGCAAAAGTTGTCCTGAGATCTGAAGGCTTACCATCAAAGGTAAGCCTTGCTTATTATTATCATTATTCATTCCCTGGATTTGTGGTGCTACCTAGGGTTCCTGATTGTCGCAATTTTCAATATTTTCAAACTACTTTTATGTGGTACAAAACAAATACCACCCCAAGAAATTTTTTGAACCCCCTTTGCATATGCTTTTTCAATTTCAGTCAGCCTTTGTCCTCAATAGTGGTGTCGAACGGAACGGAGTCGTTCCCATTTTCCGTTGAAATTCAAGCCATTGATTTTGGGCCCTGAGTTATATTACTGTAGAAGTAATTGACCAGGGGCCAATTACGGTTATTTGATTATTTCTTTCAGTTTTTTTCCCGAAAGATTTCAGCTTGATTTCGTTCAGGTATCAATTGTTTTATTTTGAAGTTCTTATTGAGGATTATAGTTGGTTGAATTAGAATTTAGTCTTAGTTTTAATTAGTTTAGTTTTCAATTAGAATTTTTATTTGAAGCCTGTCTAAATGGGTAAGTAACGATTCGTTGCCTATGATTTACCATTTTGGTTGTTCAAGATTTGGTTGAATTGTATTGATAAAATGTATGTAAGCTGATGGTGTCCTCTGAGAATATTGTGTATTGGGACTTTTTGGAAGTGAAGTTGGTTACTCCAGTTGTGACTTGTGAAAGGGCCAACAGGGTCAAAGTCATGGGAATTGTAGGTTCTTGGTTCATCATGGGCATAACTATGTGTTTCTGTTTGTGAATTATATTACAGGAAGGTATTCAAATTTTGAACGATACCATCATCCAGAGCTTTGTCGAGTTTTGCTTGCATGCAAGAAAGAAATGGATCCCGGTCGCTTTGGTCTTCAGCAAGGATGGGATAATAACAGCGTAATTGTGATTTCCTCCTTAATAAATCACCTATATGGGATGAATGATCATAAATGCAAGAATTTATTAGGTCCCAATCTGACCATTTTTTTGGGAGAAAATGAGAGAAAGCCGTGGGGCAATGAGGATATGGACTGACTGGATTTGCCTAACGTCATATCATCATTGATCTGTTGCTGACATTACCTTATTCTCTTGAATCCACAGGCTCTGGAGGGGTATGATGCAGTCCACGAGCCCAACTTTCGGTGAGTGCTTATGAATGTTGCTTTTCATCATGACTATGGTAATTTAGAGCTCATTGAGATTTACATTTTAGTTCTATTCCTTATATTTTATGAATGATTGTGTAACATTATCTATCATTGTCATTGTCTTAAACTCTGAATATTCCCTTTAATTTTGTGTTATATCTTTTTATTTGGGTGCTTTATATTATATATATCTTCCCTTTCGTCCCATTATAATTTTTTTTTGGTAGGGTCGGTGATCCGTATGATGAGCGGAGGTTTATAGATGAAAGATACTCAAGGGACAATGTCTACCCAAGAAATGGTTTTCACCGTAATGTTCTGGATAGGGATAACTATCCACCACAACCTCATGCTGTTGGCATGTGGCCACATTCAAGAAGGAGAAGTTATGAAGAACTTCCCATTGATAGGGAACCCAGGCGACACGAGAAACAGTACATTGATTCATATCATGAGATGGATACCTTTCTTGATCATGAAATAGATGCATTTCCGGAATTTGATAAATTTCAGGATAGCTATCGTAATGTTGACAACTATCGTGATCCTGGATTTGACAAAATTTCAAGGCTTAGTGGACGTGATCATGATGATTATGCATATGATGATTTTGACTATAGGTCCCATTCCACCCATCACAACAGGGAGGACAGTCGTGAAAGGGATTATGACTATGGCCGACATAGCTATGATTCTGACTATGACAGAGGCAGTAGGAGGGATGGTAATTGGAGGCGTCGTGGATCACGTGAATCTCGTGATCGAGATCGTGACAAGAAATGTTTGAGCAGGGAAAGAGAACAGAGTCCACATAGAAGGCATGCACTATCCCGTTCTCGGTCTATTTCTCGCGGGCATGATGAGCTCGTTAGATCAAGGTCCCCTAGAGGTCGTAGCCATGGGCGAAGTCATCGGGAGGATAGCTATGATGATGGACGACATGATGATGGACGACATGAGAGAACTGATAAGCGAAGAGACCGTGAAGAAAAATGCCATAGAGAACATTTTTATGTGGTATGTTTTGTTGTTCTTTTGTGCCCAACCAAATTCTCTGGATGCTATCTGCATGCTAGATGACTTACTAAGTATGATGCTCCTTTTGTAGGCACCATCTGCAACTATTGTTGTGAAGGGTCTTTCACCGAAGGCGACTGAGGAAGATCTATACCAGATTCTTGTAAATTTCTTTTTATGTTTATGTTATGAATTTTACATTTTTACCTCTCGTTACTTCTTGCTAACCTTGAAATTGTACACTTATCAGGCTGAATGGGGACCTCTTCGACATGTCCGTGTGATCAAAGAACGTAATTCTGGCTGTTCTCGGGGATTTGCTTTTATTGATTTTCCTTCTGTGGTATGTTTTTTTAATCTATAAATGTTATGCATTTGATTCAAGTGAATAGTTTGTAATGGAGTTTATGATTGTTGAACAGGGAGGAGCACATGCTATGATGGATAAGGTTGGGGATGATGGACTTGTGGTGGATGGAAGGAAGCTTTTTTTTGAGTACAGGTGTATTTTCTTATCCCCATCGGTAATTTTCTTGGTCAAATGTTAATATAATATCACCAAAAACTGGTGATTGAAAATATGTTTGTGTATGTATGTTAATATATATATATATATGTATATCTATCTATGTCTATACATATATATGCATAAAGAATGTGGAGAAGAAAGAGAATTTATTGGCTATACAACTGACTGTATGAAGATATCCTGTCTACTTATCTCAACTCTCCTTTCTCTCTCTCTTCATGAAGTTCTCTTTCTTCTCTGTTTTCTTTATGGACCCACTGAAAGTGCATATCTATTTAACCACACTTTTTTCTCCCATTGGGACTCACCAAAGAAATACGAGATTCATCAATAGACCACTTGAAATTCATCTTGCAAAATAACAGTTTACTGGAATTTTAAGTTTCTTTTTTATGTGAGTGCTTATTGTGTTGATTTTGATAAACGGCTCTTTGTATCAAATGTATTGTCAAGCGACAGCTATAATATTCAAAGTTGTAAGTGTGGTTTTGTTTGTGTGCCGGAGACGGTATACATATCGTTGTGCTGCATGTGTACTTATTTCCATTTTGAATTGTGTTTTGTTGCAGTAGTAAGCCGACTAGTGGGGCAGGTGGATCTTTTGGTCAGGAGAATGCTGTGAAATCAGGCCATAATGGCCGTAAAAATATCACAGTGCCATCTGATTGGATGTGCATTAGTTGTGAATATGTTAATTTTGCACGGAGGACATCCTGCTTTCAGGTATATAATTTTATTTAACATTACAAGCTTTTCATTTCTTTCTGTCTTGTTTTTGTTTTAATTAATTCTTATTCATTCCACCCCTCCATGGTGTAATATTAATATTCAGTTGCATTCTAACAACGTTATTGTTAAGTGCTAAGTGCTAAATGCATACAAACAATGTGCCTCTCAGCAAATCTTGGAAGAACAGTTGCACTTATGTGCTTGAGATTTTCCATTATATGCTTTAAGTTGGTTTTGTTAAAGACCTGTGTAAGCACACTATTTCTTCAACTGCTTTAATGAAATTTAGTTATTTTAATATGTGCTTTATCTGGTGAGTTGGTGGAGTCACTGAGAACTTCAGTTTTACAGTTTTACTATACTTGTATGAATTGTGCTTTGGGAGTGAAATGTTCTCTTGTCCTAGAAAATATATAATTGCGGTAAGTTGAATAAAAAGTTTCATTGTTTTATAAATTTCAAAGAAGTTTTCAGCATGCAGAACCATGTGACTTGGTGTATTTGTTCCCAAGAATAATTTATGTAAGTTAATGCTAAAAAATTATGTAAGTTAGTGAATCTCTATTTTGATCCCATGTTGCAGTGTAATAATGCACGAACCGAGGATGCTCCTGCAGCAGACATTTCCTTATCCAATCAAATGACTTCAGTAAAGAAAGGATCTGAAGCAGGTTGGTGTGCCTTGTTGCTTTTAGCTGGAGTAGTTGAGTATTGTTTGTCATGAACTTGGCTGAGTATATATGTGATTAGGTCCTACTCATGTTTTGGTTGTTCGTGGACTTGATGAAAATGCCGATGAGGAAATGCTGCGCTATGAATTTTCCAAACATGCTGCAATTAAGGTACAAATGCTGAAAACTTGATTCCTTCCATTTTGAGTTAAAATAGACAAGATTTATATTCCTATAAAGAATGTGGATGAGATATTGATATTATCTTGTAGGATCTCCGTCTTGTTAGAGACAAGTTTACTCATGTTTCAAGGGGATTTGCCTTTGTACATTTCCATTCGGTATGTTACTTTTTTGAGTTTTTATTTGTCTTTACAGTGATTGACTTGATTAAATATTGTAATTCAATTGCCTTTTTCCATTTTCTGATGTTTTTATATTAGATGGCCTTAATGTTCTGATACGAATATAAAGAAAAAATTAAGTCATCTGATGTTGGGGACAGGAAAGGATGAGCTGCTAAAATTATGAGAATGATAGATATAGTGGATACTATTTGTATCCCAGCTTATGTTTGCAGAACATAATTTACAAAATTAATCTGCCAAATGCACTTTGGAATTATAATATAAAGGAAACTGCTAATTATCCCAGCCACGTAATGCAAAACATTAATCTGCCAAATGCACATGTTCAGAACTTATAAGTACTCATCATAGCTTAACTTCTAGATTTGTAGGTTCATTGTATCCTCGTTTCCATATATTTTCCTTTCCTTTCCATTAGGGAAAAAGATGTATGAAATTATTATTTTCTGGTTATATGAGGAAATGTGATGCGAGTAGATTGATGTTTGTATCTTTCGAAGCAAAAAAAAAAGGGTGATTTTGACTGGGATTTCTTTTTTATTGGATGTATATTTTAGTTTATGTGCTCATTTTGCTGGAGTTTTTGAATACTGAATCAAATAAGTTAAAATGTAGTTTCTATAAATATTATGCCATTTGAGCCCATCTAACATGATTGATGAAATTAATTTTCTAGATGATTTATGTGATTTTCTATCTATAATTAAATACAGAAGGCATAAACCAAAACCATCTAAGTCAATCTGTTATTGTTCATGTGTTTCTGTTTTGCAAGATGTGTGATATGATTGCATCTTCCATCTTAAAAAACGTCTTTTTGCTTACCTAATTATTTTGATATGAGGTTTAACATGTTTGCATGTCCACTTGCTCATATCCTCAAGCCTTGAGTATTTAATATTTTTGTAAGTTTTTTCCCCTAGGCATACGTGAGGTTGTAGTGGGCTAATTTGGAGGCATGATTCATCTTGCATTAAACATATTTCTTTCATTTAAGTCTTATGGAAAGTGATGCATCTTGCTCATATCTGTTGTATTTTGGCTTAGATTTGAGGTCAATTAGTTAACCCTTTATTTGGACCAATTATGACGCACTATTGTTAGCGGTTTGTTTTCATGTTTTATAAGGATTAGAGTTCCAAATCCTTGTAGGAATATGGTTTCCTGTCCTATAAGATTTATGGGTTTGTACTCCTTATAGGATTAGGTTAAGTTAGATTAGTATATAATTGGCACATTGGTTTCTCTTTGTTTGGTGTGCGTGCAACCACATATTTGGTAAAGGCCTAAAAACCTCTCTTATGTTTTGATTGTGGTGGTGCCGCTCTATTTGGTGAGTGTTTTGGGTGTATTCGGTATTTGGATTTTAGGTTTGAAAGAGTTGATCTCTTTTGTAATCTCTTTTGTTATTAGTGAATTTCCTCACTGGCTTCACCCGTGGACTTGGGCTTTATAGCCGAATGACATAAATCCTTTGTGTTCTTCGGGGATTGTTAGTTTTCATATTTTGCCTTCATATTTGTTATATTGTTTTGAGACGCTTCCACACAACAATTGGTATCAAAGCTCGAGTTTTGACTTGGGTTATGTTTGTATGATGGCATAATATAGAATTGGAAAATTCGACGGGAGGGATGACTTGGAGATTTTTTGGATAATCCTTCACAAATTTTGGCTACAGTTGAAGCAGCATTTGTACTCTTTATTTGATTCGAAGTTGACCTATGCAAAACCAATTTGATCATTTGGTTATTTAGAATTTGAGAAGCTTGGATGTGGGTTTGTACATCAATTTGTTCTTTGTTAGATTCAGACTTTGGTGGAGGTTTTGATAGGTATATAATATGTGAGGGCCAATTTGTTAGGTTTTGCAAAAAGTTTAGAATATGTTTGTGGATCCTCGTGGGGAAAGTGCTTTCTAATTTGGTTGCTCTACAGACTTTTGGCTGAATTTTCTTGTCCCTGCTATTAGGTTTGTTGGTCTCCATCTACAACAAATTTTTTTGAAGACTGTTTGGTTTCGAACCATGGCGTTTGTGAGCAGGTGGAGTTTGAAGTTAAAGTATTTGGTGCTTCATTCATCTTTGTTTTGGTGTGCTTGGTTTTGTTTGGTGGTGTATGGAGAATTCAGGTTCTTATTTGATTCACTTCTGTTTTGATCTTGGCACTTTTGGTTAGTATTCTTTTGCATGTTTTATGTTGGAGAAGATGTTTGAGGAAAGTTCCGTTTGAAGACTTGAGTAAAATTTAAGTCAAGGTGGAGATTATTGTATTTTGGCTTACATTTGAGGTCAATTAGTTAATCCTTTATTTGGACCAATTATGACGCACTATTGTTAGTTGGTTGTTTCCATGTTTTATAAGGATTAGAGCTCCTAATCCTTGTAGGAATTTGGTTTCCTGTCCTATAAGGTTTATGGGTTTGTACTCCTTATAGGATTAGGTTAAGTTAGACTAGTATATAATTGGCACCATGGTTTTTCTTTGTTTGGTGTGCTTGCAGCCATTTGTTTGTGAAAGGCCTAAAAACCTTTCTTATGTTTTGATTGTGGTGGTGCCGCACTGTTTGGTGAGAGTGTTTTGGGTGTATTCGGGATTTGGGGTTTGAGTTTGAGAGAGTTAATCTCTTTTGTAATCTCCTTTGTTATTAGTGAATTTCCTCGCCTGCTTCGCCCGTGGACGTAGGCTTTATAGTCGAACGACATAAATCCTTTGTGTTCTTCGTGGACTGTTAGTTTTCATATTTTTCTTTCATATTTGTTATATTGTTTTGAGACGCTTCCGCACAACAATATCATCTAGCCTTAAGTCGTCATAGTTTGATAAGTTTTTTCCCTTAGCTTAGGTGAGCTTGTAGTAGGGTAAGTTATGGATTCTCCTACCATCCAGCCGATCACAGGAGATTGATCTAATCTCCTTGATCTGCTGAGAATTGTCAATAGAATCAATTATGATTCCTTCCTTGTATAGCTAGTCAATTTGTATGATTCTTTCCTAATCTTCCTAATTGTACATACCTAGTTAGGTCTCCCTAAAGCCTATATAAAGGTAAGCACTGCTGTACTTAATTAACTTTGAAATATATAGAACATTCAAACTTTTTATGGTGTCAAAGCTATAACCGCTCCACCGATAAACCCTAAGCTTTATGGCTACCCTGACCACTGTCCCTGTCGCCCCCATCCCCTCACCCACCGTTGCCAAACCCTAATCTTCCCACCCTCATCACCATAAACACTACAGCCTAGCTCCCTTTGAAGCTCACTGCCACAACCTTCTTTTCGTGGCGAGCTCAGTTCAATGCCCTTTTACAAGGGTATGACCTCATGGGTTATGGCGACGGCTCCCCACCTTGCCCTCCACCACAGAAACAGCTCTTCATGACTTCTGGGTCCGTCAGGACCAACTTTTACTCCACGCCATACTGGCGTCCGTGTCACCTCAGGTGATCCAACTAATTGCTGCCGTCCCCACTTCAGCCACTGCCTGGGCCCGACTCACTCACCTCTATGCTAACAAAGCCAGTGCCCGTGTCCTTGGCCTCAAGGAACGCCAAACTCTCCTCCGCCAGCATTCTCGCTTCGTCTCTAAATATCATCAGGAAGTTAGGATCCTTGTTGATGAGTTGGCTTCCATCGACAAACCATTGTCTTGGTTTGTCTGATGATGATCTCCTTCTCCATGTCCTTAATGGAGTCGGACCTGAGTTCAAGGAAATCGCAGCAGCTGTATGGTCCAGGGACACTGCTGTTCCTTTTGAAAATCTCCATGACCTGCTGGTCCAACATGAGGCTGCCTCCAGCCGTGCAGCCCACACTGTCCCACCCCCTCCCGTCACCACCAATTTCACTCAGTCCTCCCGAGGCTCCACCTCCAACCGCTCCAGCCGGAGTTCCTCTGGCTAGAGGTATCCCACTCAGTCCACAGACAGCCAGAACCACTGGTCAACGGTCTTATCAGCAGTCCAGCGATGACTTCGGTCGCCTATCATCTTAGCCCACTGGATACCGTGGCTACTGTCAATGGTGTGGCACCCAGGGCCACAGCGCTAAGCGCTGCCCTCACCTCCAGCAGTCCACCCCACCACCACCCGTGGCCAATCCTACAACTCAGGTCCCGTACTCTGGCTGGTTTCTTGACTCAGGGGCCTCTCATCATGTGGCCACCAGCTCCCACCATTTCGCTGATGCCACTCACTACAGCGGCCCTGATGAGATCATAATTGGCAACGGTAAAGGCCTTTGTATTACCCATACAGACTCTTCCTTTCTCTCTTTTCCCAACTCTCATCCCTTCAAACTCAATAATGTTTTATGTGCCCCTTCCATGACCAGAAAATTAATTTCCATTTCCCAATTTAACAAACAAAACAATACCTCTATTGAATTGTTTCCTGGTTGTTTTCATGTGAAGGATCTCAGCACGGGGGCGGTTCTCCTTCAAGGCCCGAGTATGGGCGATGTGTACGAGTGGACCCTTACCCTTCTCCACAAGCCGTAAGCAATGGTGGCCGTGACAATCTCCCCTAACCTTTGGCACCGCCGTCTTGGCCACCCCCAGTCCTAAACCGTAAAGAGTGTCTTAAGTCTGTTTAATGTTCGTTTCTCTTCTAAATTTCCCGAACCATTATGTAATTCCTGTGCATGCAATAAAAGTCACCGCCAGCCCTTTGGCATTTCAACATTAACCGGCCACCGTCCCCTAGAATTAATCTATAGTGATGTCTGGGGATTGGCTCTTTACATATCTATTGATGGTTTTTCATACTACGTAATATTTGTCGATCATTTTACCAAGTACACTTGGCTTTACCCTCTCCGAAAAAAATCAGATGTTTATTCTACCTTCAAAGATTTTAAAACCCTGGTTAAACAATACTTCAATACCCCCATCATCTCCCTTTACTCTGATGGTGGTGGAGAATTCATCAAACTGAAATCTTTTCTTGCTGAACATGGGATTAACCATCTCCTCACCCCTCCATGTACTCCCCAACACAATGGTGCCGCCGAAAGGTGTCATTGCCACCTCGTTGACACCGCCCTCACCTTACTTCACCAAGCCCAACTCCCTCTCTCCTACTGGTTCTATGCTTTCAAGACCGCTGTCTATCTCATGAATAGACTCCCTACACCTCTCCTCCAAAACACGTTCCTACACTGCCCTTTCTAAGCCACTCCCCACTATGCCAAACTGAGAACCTTTGGCTGCCTCTGCTTTCCTTGGCTTCGGCCCTATACCACAAACAAACTGCAGCTTCGTTCTCAGCCTTGCATCTTTCTTGGCTACTCCCTTAGCCAACATGCCTACCTCTGTTTTGATCCCTCTGCCAACAAACTCCACCTCTTGCCATGTTCAGTTTGATGAAACCACATTTCCCTCCGCCCCTCCCTCACCGTCTCCTCTGAGACCTTCACCACATGGCTGTCCACTGTTCCCCCAGCCACAACAGTCCCCTTTCAGTCCACTGTCACGCCACTAGCAGCAGCTGCGCCGTCCTCTACCATCACCGCGGACTCCCTCGACACGACGTCTTTGCAGGTCCTTGCAGCCGACTCGCCCCAGCTCAGGTCCCGTAGCTACCACCCCTGCTCCCTGCCTCCAGCAGCCTTCCTGCTATCCCTGCCTCTGCCCCCGCCCCCACTGCTCTTAATCCTCCCCCCGGTGACTCCCAGCAGCCACCCCTCTGTACCTACACCTGGGGACACCTTCCCACACCCTCCCCATCAGGTCCCCCTCCCCTCAACCCCATAAAAACACACCCTATGCTCACTCAGACTCAAACAGGTACTGTCAAACCCGTACCCAACTATGCCCTCACTGCCACTAAACACCAACTACCTCCCTTGGCCGAGCCCACCTGTGCCTCTCAAGCCAAGAAAGACCCTCAATGGCGTGCTTTCATGTCCAATGAGCTCAATGCCCTCATACGGAATGGGACTTGGGAGTTTGTTCCACCTCATCCAAGTCAAAATGTTGTGGGGAACAAGTGGGTCTTCCGTATCAAACGGACACCCATTGGAGCAGTGGACAGATTTAAGGCCGACCTTGTTGCCAAGGGGTACCATCAGCGTCCCGGGGTGGATATCACAGACACATTTAGTCCCGTGATCAAGCCTACCACCATCTGTGTAGTGCTTCACCTGGCTGTAACCAGTGGCTGGCCTATTCGACAGTTGGATGTCAATAACGCCTTCCTTCAAGGCACTCTTCATGAGGACGTGCACATGGTCCAGCCCGCTGGATTTGTGGATCCGCAGAACCCTTCTTATGTTTACAAGTTGCAAGGCCATTTACGGACTCAAACAAGCCCCCTTGGCCTGGTACAAGGAACTTCAGACCTTCCTTCTTTCCCAAGGCTTTGTTCAAGCCAATTCCGATGCCTCTCTGTTCCTAATAAGGCAAGGTTCGACGACTCTGTTTTTTCTGGTTTATGTTGATAATTTGATTGTGAAAGGGAACAATCCAGCACTTCTTTCCCGCTTCATACAAACTCCTCGGTCCCCTAAGTTAATTCCTTGGCGTGGAGGTCTTTCGTACCGCAGCTGACCTCTTCCTGCCCCCCCCCCCCCCCCCCCCCCCCCCCCCACACCAAACACCTACACGATGGCTCACCACCAGCAGATGCCACCCTTTTTCACCGTCTCGTAGGGAGTCGGCAGTACTTCAGCCTGACCAGACCCGACGTCTCCTCTGCTGTAAATAAACTCTCCCAGCTTATGCATGCCCCAATTGACCTGCACTGGCAGGCTCTCAAACACCTCCTCCGCCACTTGAAAGGGACCCTGTTTTTTGGTCTCCATCTCCACCGCAAGGCTGCCTCCACTCTCCATGCGGTCACCCACTCCCTCCATGCGTTCTCTGATGCAGATTGGGCCGGGGACCAGGATGTTCACAAATCAACCACCACCTATCTGGTCTACCTTGGAAGCAATCTCATATCCTGGAGTTCCCTTAAGCAGCGTGCGGTTTCCAGGTCGTCCACTGAAGCAGAGTACAGAGCCGTGGCTTCCACCACTGCAGAATTGCTCTGGGTTCAGTCCCTAATTTGCGAGCTTGGCCTCCTCCTTTCAGGCACACCCACCATCTCTTGCGACAATATTGGCACCACTTTCTATTGCTCCAACCCAGTCTTTCACACGCACATGGAGCATGTGGACATCGACTATCACTTTGTTTGTGATCATGTCACCAAAGGCCACCTTCAGGTGTCTCATGTATCTACTGATGATCAGCTGGCTGATGTCCTCACCAAACCCCTGCCCCGCCCACGGTTTCAGCTCCTCCGCTCCAAGATCTGCGTCGCCGATGGCTCCATCGTCTTGGGGGGGCGTAATATGGATTCTCCTACCATCCAGCCGATCACAGAAGATTGACTTAATCTCCTTGATCTGCTGAGAATTGTCAACGGAATCAATTATGATTCCTTCCTTGTATAGCTAGTCAATCTATATGATTCTTTCCTAATCTTCCTAATTGTACATACCTAGTTAGGTCTCCCTAAAGCCTATATAAAGATAGGCACTGCTGTACTTAATTAACATTGAAATATACAGAATATTCAAACCTTTTAGAGGCATGATACATCTGCCAGTAAACATACTTGTTTCATTTAAGTCTTATGGACTGTGAGGAAGAAAAATAAGAGAATTTTTAAAGCCTCAAATGCCCTTGGGAAATTCCTTCACAGGTTTTTTCTCCTCTCTAGTAATTCTACATTTGATATGTCATTCCGATCAAAACTTTATTTCTCAAAGGGACTGAATCCTTTACCTCTTGTGTAAAATAGTTGTAGTGGAAAAAAAAAAAGTGGGACAAAAAATATAATGGGCCATCGAGTGTCAAGGAAGAAGGAAGCTTGACTGCGACTGCGAGGCCCACCTCTTTATCAAGAAAGCGAGGAAGCTATCCAAGGTTATTCATTAGCTTTTTAGTCTATAAAGCTGCATGAGAACATCTACTCACTTCCTTTCTGCTAATGTCAGTGAATTTTGTCATGCTTGATTAAAGTTTGTGGAAATAGTAAGCTTCGTTGCAATTTTGCTCTTTAGTGTCCCAGAAGTAGAATTATAACAACTTACAACTTCCTTAAAGATTCCTTAGCTGTAAAAGCTTGGTTTATTTATTAGTAATATGAGTGTCATCTTTCAGAGATGTTTGGTCGCAAGCCATTTGTGTTCAAGGGTGACAGAGTTGAGAAGTACAGTCTCGGAACTCTTTCACCCCTGATGGACTCTGTTCTTCTTGTTCTTCTTTGTTCCAGTTTGGGATGATCAGAAACAAAGGTTAAAGCGTAGTCTTTCTTGTCAAAAATTATTTTGATCTAACCTGCAACCCTATGACTTTCAGGTGGGAGATGCTACGAAAGCTCTTGAAGCAACAAATGGAATAACACTCGAGAGGAATGGGCAAATTTTGAGAGTAGCATATGCAAAGAGCATCCTTGGTCCAGGATCTGCACAGTCAAGCAGTCTGGCAGCTGCTGCAATTGAGGCAGCCACCTTTGCCCAACAGGTTTTCTTTTCTTTTTGTTGGAAAATGAATTCTAACAAACAATTAAATATATTTTTTTCTTATTATGATTGTGTAACTTTTGAAGAATAATGGTAAGCTGACATTTATCTGAAAGAAAAATGCTTCCATTCATATATACTGTAAGCATATATCATCACAAAATATAACCCTAGAGAACCAGTTGAATAATTTATTGAAAATTGTAGTACCACCAGTACACGGAGTGCGATACCATGACTCTGAGAAACTGATCTATAGAAGAGAAGCTCGCAAGTCCCTCCAAAATTTTATATGAAGTATTTTAAGAATCATATGATCTGTTTTCTTGGAAATTAGACAATACAAAAGCTTTAATCTCTGCTATTCAACCCAGGATGTATTTTTCATTTATACTTCTCTATTGGGGTGGGCATTTTTCCGCTTTAGGGCGATCAACTGACCAAGGCAGCTCTGTTTTCTATCTTAATTCAAGTTGAATTGGTTCACTACCCACCCATTCAACCTTATGAAAACAAGTTCATTGAGACTGAGTAGCATTCAGACTGAAAAATCTATGTGAACAACCTGTATTTGTTAAAAGTACAAAAAATATACTTGAGATCAGTCACATCGGTTCCTCATTATATTATCCAATTTCAGCTTCCATAAATAGTCAACTGTCTGTTTTTCTTCCTTTCTTATGTCACTGTATTTTACCGAATCTTATGCTCTTTATTGTTTGTTATTGTTTTTCTAGTATGATTCTATTGGATGGGCACCAAAAGAATATAATCCGGATGACAAACCATCTACTGGAGGGGAGGAGCAAAGTGGAGGGGAGATGGCTATAAAACAAGATGGTTTGGCTCCACAGTCTGGTTTTGTGTGGGATGAGGCATCTGGTTATTACTACGATGCACTTTCTGGGTTCTACTATGATCCAAATACAGGTTCTTAACTGTATTTCGTGTTTTCTTTGTTCAATTCCATGGTGTGAATTGTTTTGCATGTAATCATTCTCTCTCTCTCTCTCTCTCTCTCTCACACACACACACACACTCACTCACTCACACTCACTCACTCACTCACTCACTCACTCACACATGCGCCTGGCCACATGCATGTATGCTTTAATCCATGTATCTTACATACACTTTTCATTGTAGGTCTTTACTATGATGGAAACAATGGCATTTGGTATTCATATGACCAGAAAACTCTACAATACATCCCTTGCACTGATCAGAATGATAACAAAATATCTGCTAATCAAACTGATGTTTCCAAGGCTTCAGATGGTTCAAGTAATAAAAAAGTAGTGATCTCTGCACCAGCTACAACATCAATTGAGAAGGCTGCATCAGTACCAGATGCTGTTCAGGCTGCTGCAATAGCTGCAGAGAAAAAGGAAAAGGAAAAGGCAAAAGAGATCAAACTGGCTTCAAAGAGCAGTATTTTGGCTAACAAGAAAAAAATGAGTAATGTGTTGACCATGTGGAAGCAAAGGAGTCATGAAGGGCAAACAACCCGTGTAGCTCTGGATGAAAACCAGCCATCTGTATCAGCTAATGATAAATCAATTCATTCTACAAAGAGATTTAAAATTGATGGGACGCCCACAAAGGACCACTCTACATCCAATTCAGGGGTTAGTACAACTTTTTCTGCTGCAGGGACGGGTGGTCCGGATTCTGCTGTTATGCCAAGGCCTGTAAGCAACAGTATAGGGGGGACACTGAGGGGAGTCATAAGAGGCTCTGGAAGAGGTATGGTGAAATCAGATGCCTCGTTTTCAGGATCACCTGGTGGAGTTTCCTCACCTTCAACTTCTGCTGCATGCATGGTCGGTTCATCTGTGTCAACAAATGCTGATAACCCGACAGTTTTGACACCCTTTAGAACAGAGGCATCTGCATTGGGTTCTTATGCGCCACCTGTGGCTTCTGGGAGTGGAAAGAGAAGATTTTCTGAAATGCCACTAGCACCAGCTTCTGCTCCTAAAGAACTTCATACTCCATACAGGGATCGTGCGGCTGAGAGGAGGAGCTTGTATGGTTCTTCATCGTCTTTTGGAGATGATATATCCGACGTAGGTTTTGGGGATTCAAGTAAGCACTCTTTAAAAAATGTTTTTTTTTTTTTTTTTATTGAGGTTCTTCTTATTTACTCTTGTTAAATCTCCTTTCTGATTCTACTGTCAAGATCGAGATTTTGCATCAAGGAAGGGTACTTTTGATTCAATGCCTTTCCCCCCTGGTGTTGGCGGAGGACGTGGGGCCGGAGATGCCAACATTGAAACTTACGAGGTGATTACAGGCGAAAAAGCAATTGATGAGAGCAATGTGGGCAACAAGATGCTTCGCAACATGGGCTGGCAAGAAGGCTCGGTATCATATCCTTCTTTTGCTCCTCATAGATTATTTTGACTACCTTTTCTAGTTTACCTTTTGACTCGGCCTCAAGAAAGAAATCCCAATTTATAAGGATGGAATTTAATTCTCTTTTATCTTTTATGAGAAGAAATGTCGCCAGCTGAACCACTAGCGCTCTCACAATTGTGTTCACTATAATTCTTTGCTTGAACACTTAAGAAACCACCGTTGTCGAACCCTGAGGATTGGATTCTAGAAGTTCCTAATTTTTATCTAGTTCAGAAAGTGAATTTGGTAAATGTTTATTTTTCTTAAAAATACAGTAGCATATGACATCATTCAAAAGAAAAAGGGGGGAAAAAGCATATGGTGCTAATAATCTCACCACCTTGGATTGGCTGTCAAACAGGCCCTGGCTAGTTCGTTCATGTGTACCCAATTTCTAACTATGTGTTTTGGGGGTTGTTTCTTCTTTTTGTTTTCTCTCGTTCTGATGACAGGGTTTAGGAAGAGATGGAAGTGGAATGGTAGAACCGGTGCAGGCTGAGTCTCTGGAAAGGAGAGCAGGACTCGGGAGTCAGCAGAAGAAGTTAGATCGGGCACTGGAGGTGCAGGCTGGAGATAGTTACAAAACTCTCATTCACAAAAAGGCACTGGCCAGGTTTCGGGAGATGTCTTAAGGAACCGGTAAAGGGAACACCTTTATTTTGATTTCTTTTTCTCTAAGTAGATCGTTGATATTTTGAGCTACTTAGGGTTGTGATTGGGAACATTGGAAGCGGTTGTAGAGCAAGTAGTGATATCTATATATATTCAAAGGTCTTTTGGGTCTTTGTAAAAACTACCTTTTCATCAGTAAACAATTTTCAATTATTTTGGGTCGCTGTAGATTTTCCAAGTGTTTCATTGGCTCTCCAACATATTTTACAGGCCTCTTGAATTACTAGTGTAGGTTGAAAACCTTGTCTATAATAAACTTATCGGGAATACTTGACTGGTCTCTGACTCATACACCATGTGCCAATTTGGTTCTTCAACTCTCTTACCTTCATTAATTTGTCCTCCAACGCGGAAACCGAACAATTCGTCTTTTAAGTTAACTTGGCTGTTAGTTTGAGGCCAAATGGGTCAATCAATTCATATTTCATTGACGTGCTTTAAACTATTTAAACAAATTAAAAAAAATTAAAAATTAAAAAAAAAGATGAAAGACAAGAAAAAAAGAGAAATAACAAGCAGAACCACATCTCTTCCCCCCCTGGAACATCACCAGCCGTCGCCACAATGCGTACAAGAATATTGATCTTCCAACACCAGCACTGTACCGAAGTTCTTTTTTAACTAGCTTCAAAAGATTGAATTTAAGTCGTTCCGATGATAAGACAACCTCGTAGATCTCCTTACCAAGTTACTGCCAAAGCGTAAATTCCAGCAGTACGTCCGAGATATTGGTTTACATGGATGATCTGATTTACCAAGTATGTAATTTTTAGGAGGACTCAATATTTTGGGGGGTATTTTGAAGTATACTCAATTAAACATCGTATATTATTTTGTACTTTGTCCTAGGCTATTTTGTGCCATTAGGTTTTTGTTATCTGACCGAGTTTATAGAGTACATTTTGGCATGTTCATCCTACTCTTACTACATACTGAGGATGCCTTGATTCAACATATATGTATGTTCTCATCTTTTCCCCATCAACCATGGGTTTATTACACTGAGTTTTATCGTGCAAAAGTTTTTTTAGCAATTTTAATGCATCATGCTCTCATAAACATATAAGTAAAGACAATTTCATCTACTTTTGAGATTCCAATGCAACAACTTCATATTTATAGCATTTTACTCTTTTCTTTTCATCCAAGGTTTTTTTATTTCCCACAAATATTTTATTTCCTAACAAGATTTAACGAGGCAACTTAGAAGTGCACAACAAAAAAATTTACATAAAATATCTGAGAAGAAATTATGTAATTACTTTACTAATCGACTATTCTATAAATAATTAAATAGTCAGTAGGTTTATACTTGTAATTGTACCAAACCATATAGTAGACCCTACGTTCATATTTTAAGGCTTTATCTGAAGAATAAAATACCTATTCTCTCTACCTCCAAACACTCTTACAACAAGATTGTATATTTTTAAGATATTATTTTAGTAGTACTAAAAGTCTAATAGTTTTATCTCCATGTATTATGCGCGAAGTCTCAATTTGGATTCTCGTATAAGATAAAGTTGATATGTTATGTATATATTATAATCACCCTCACCTATCATTGTGTTAAAAAAAATTCAAAGTACAATCAGGATTTAAAATATTTTATAAAATAAAAAGAAGTTGTTCACACCATATTGGACCAGATTCATTAGGCCGTACGCTTAAAGCCCAAATACCAAACATGGGCTAAACCCACTCAACCTAAATAACCCTAGCAATGGGTCAAACATGGAATGACACGTTGACAGATTTTCACTGCCAATCTAAATGCCATGTCTCAGCACTACAATTGAGGTGCATTTATCTCAACTATCAACAAAGATTACCTCAACTACCCATATAAAAGGGTATACATAAGGAAACTACTATTCATTATTCATTATTACTCTATCGAAATTACTACTTACTATTTTCTCAGTCGAACAAACTTACTAATTTAACCGTCGGAGAGTTTTAGGCTGACACCACACTGGTGCTCATCTCTAAAGGAAGACCCGCTGCTCTTCTTAGTCTACAACTTACGAGGAAGGACACGTAACAAACAGTGATTGGACAAGAGTAATCATAGGTTAGAACATTTTGTGCTTCAATAGTTTGACGCCGTCTGTCGGAAACTGACTAAGTCTATCCACACTCTACAGAGCTAAGAATACACTCGTCCAACACAACGATCATGCTAGGCTACCAAGATCTCGGCAAAATAACGCATAGATAAGGGCTCAGGTGTAACGACCCGTCCTGGAAACTGGGATTAGATTAGTGGTTAATGATGAATTAGTGTGATTAATCGGTAATTAGTTCGGTGATTTCGGACGGACGGTGCAAAATGACAATTTTGCCCTTGGAATGGGCAAAAAGGTTGACTTTTAGTTCGGGCGGTCAAATGGACTTTGGCCGATGACTGTGACGTAGTTCGGGACGTCACGAGTTCATAAACAGGTGGCACTTCCGATTCCAACATTCGAGGACAAAGTTATGACATTCAGAAGGTAAGGGGTATTTTGGTAATTTGGTTGAAAAGGGGCAAACCGTTGACTTTTCATACGACATGGATTTTTCACGTATTTCAAGGATCGTTAGGTATGTTTTGATTCCCTGAGTATAACGACAGGCGGCACGCTGTCATCGGACGTCGACTGGTTCGGATTTTGGTCTAAATGCTTTAGGGGCAAAATGGTAATTTGTAGAGAAAAGGGTAAAATGGTCATTTGTTGCATTAGGAATTGTGGCCAGTGATAAGTGGACACTTGGCTGCCTTGGGATGGTTGTTAAATGAGATTGGGACACTTGTCCCATCTCTAGAGGCTTGTGGAACCTTTCTCAGTCGCCTCAAAACATTTGAAAAACAAAGGGGATGATGGTTGCACAATGAGGAAGAACCCAAAGAGAAAACAGAGGACTGTGAACCCCAACCCCTTCAACTATCTCTAAACCCCTTCCTTTTCTTCTGACGTGTGAATAAAAAAGAGAGAATAGATGATGGGGAGGGAGGTGGTGCCACCATGGAGGGTCGTCCACGCCTGTGGCCGTGGAATTTGTGGAAAACAGAGTATCGAGAGGAACTCGACCCATTCGAATCACCTGCAAATCCCATTATTTGCTAGTGGCCGTGAAAGAAACAGTGAGAGGGAGTCGAGGATGATGATGGAGGTCACGGCGGAGCTCACAGCGGTGTGGTAAGGTAAGGTTCCCGTGACATTTTAGTCGAAATCGAAAATGGCAAGTTTCGTTTTCATGGGTGATGATCAATTTGGTTACTGACAGAAGGTTTTGAGAAGTCAGGGGCGTCGACTGGGATTGGAACCACGACCATCGGTGGTCGGAGTCTCGAGAACGCAAAGGAAGGAGTTAGAAGAGTTGATCATTTGTTTGGAAGGTAAATTCGAGACTTAAACTTCACTTTTTAATCATACTAAGCGTTCAGAAATTAAAAGACGAAACTATAGGGATTAAAAGGATTAAAAATGGACCAGAAATGGCTAGAAACTGCCCACGCTGGTCCAGTCAGATAGGGCCTACAGAGCCGAATCAGACCCGGTTCACCTGAGGGCAGGGATAGTGGACAGTAACCGCGCGTGGTTTCACGTGCAGGGTGATTGGGTAACACATGAGGGCGCACCCTATTTTTGAGGCATGTTCAACATGACTTTTAACGTATTCGATGTAACGAACATTTTGGGATTGGTTTTGAGTCGATCGGACATCGTCTCAATATGTTTCGAGATGTCCGAAGGTTTTAGGACAAGTTTAAAAATAGTTAAAAATTTGGGAAAAATACGGGGCTTTAGTAGAAGCTTGATGAAGTAGTTAGTGACCTTATTATGAGATTTGGACAGATTCGGGAAAGTCGGTGATAGTGGATTAGCTGGGAATGACGTAAGTGCACGTTTATTGAGGCAACGGCGTAAACGGTCTGTGAGTGGACTTTGCTTTCAAATTTATAATGCATGCATAAATGTTTTATGTATTTTCTATATGAGATTTATATGGTTATGAATGCGATATTTGTGATTATGGTTTTGCACGTATTTCAAGATATTTACGTTTTGCACGTTTTACGAGATATGGTTTTCTGCTATGATTTGATCATGATTCTGATACTATGATTTGGGATTTGAAATATGATTTGATTTTAATAATTTATAATGGATTTGGAAAAGATTTTTCGATAAATGTGATTTCGGGCTTTGGAATTGGATTTCAGAAATATGATTCGAGATTCAGTTGTGGAACTTGAAAAATGGATTTCTGAATTTGGGTTCGGAATGATGATTCTGGATGCCGGCTACGGAATGATGATTTCGGATTCGAATTTGGAAATGGATTATGGATGTGATTTCCAGATTGGAATTGAGATTTCAAATAAGGATTTCGGATTTGGTTTTGGAATTTGATTTTCGATGGATTTTTGTATTTTATATGATTTTCACTTGGTTTTGGGTTTAATGATCCGTTGATACTTGGTTTTGGGTTTAAAAACCCGGATATGGCTGAATCTGGTTTTGAGTTTAAAGACTCGGTTGGTTGATGGCGAGGGAGGGCCCTGGATTGATATGTTTTGAGTTTAAAGACTCGGTATATGTTTTGAGTTTAAAGACTCGTTTATTGAGATATCCCCTGAGGCCTGTTGATTGTGTTCTGAGTTTAAAGACTCGTTGATATCCCGGGAAAGCCTGATGATGCGCATGTGTTTTGAGTTTAAAGACTCGGTGCGCTTGAGATCCAGCAGATTGATCGATTATGATTTTTGGTTGGTTTTTTTACTGGTTTTCTGATGTTTTGGGCTGTGGCCCGGATGATTTGGATTTGATGGATTTTGGGCTGAGCGCCCGTACTTGGTTTGATTTCCGGTTTTCATTGATGGTTTTCTTATCTTGGATATGAAATGGTTTTATGATATGGTTTTTCATATGCATGCATTGGTTTTCTTGGAGGGTATAAATGTAATTTCTTATAAACTGTTTTTTTGAATGTATTCTTTATTTTTGTCCACTCACAGTCTTTTATGTTTTCGATACCCTCTAGGTTTGATGCGGTGCGGGCTTTTGTTAGATAGATGGAGACATCACACATGCAATCCACAGTAAGTTCTGCGCACTCTAGGACATCGGAAGGTGGTTTTGGTACTTTGGCCTGGTATCCCTTGTCCAGCTTACGCCGTACATGGAGGTTGGACGACGGTTTAGCCTTTGTGTCACACGTAAGTTAGACGGGAGCATGACTTATCCCTTAATCCCGGGGGATTGAGAGTGGGTAGTTTCAAATTGGTATCAGAGCTGGATTTTTGCGCTCTGCGTGAGGTTTGGCTTCCGAAGTAGTTGGTTCGTCGATTAGCATGTTGTGATGCTGCTGTGGATGTGATGTCTCGATGTGCAGCAGCCCGTTATCAACCTGGACATGCTAGTGATAGCGAGTGATAGGACATTAGTTAGTGGCTTAGTTAGTGGCGAGAGGACGAGCAACTGGGTGATGCGTTGCCTGATACACAGTGTGTGGTGAGACGTATGCCAGCTTTGGGCCGGAAAGGATAGCTTGCTTGGCGCCGGAGATGCTCGATAGTTGGACCTTAGGGTGAGATGTGTGCCAGAGTGGCGAACTCGGCTGGTAACTAGTGAGCGATAGGCTAGTTGGTCTATTGGGTCGGGTGGCATTTGGATGACGTTAGGATGGATTTGTTACCCTTGGTTAGTTTGGGTGAAATTGGATTTTTGCGGCTACGAGTAGCCGGTTGCCTAGAGTTGAAGGATTCCCCCCGAGCGGTGGTTACCAATTGACGTTCGTGTAGCTTTTACGTTAGGGTTGGTCTTAGCCGGGTGTGACGACCCGCGTGGTGAGGTTGTTGTGAACTAGTGGAGGCTGTGGGTTTTGCCAACCCGAGTGTTGATGGAGGATTTGAGAAACCCGGTTGGGATGTCTGGTTTGGTAAATGTGAGTAACGTAGAGAGAAACCCCAGTTTAGATGCTTATTCTGGAAAACGTGACTAAGGGTTGTGGTTAGTTAGTTGTTGTGGCTTGGGCCGACTTACGGCCGGATTGGAGACGGTGCTGCTGGGCGCAGCCGAGATATTGGATGACTTGGTGGATGACTCTGGACGAGTCTAGTAAGATTATGGAGTTTGGTTGGCTTGACCCGACCAGTAGAGTCATTGAGAGTTGTGGAATACGAGGGAGGTCAGTTTCCCTGACCCGAGCGTAGATTGAGGGTTTTAGGCTCGGTATGAGCGGAGATTCGGGATTGGTGTGTTATGAGCACGAGTTAGAAAATGATGTATCACGAGCTGGGATGCTTGTGAATGGTAGGATGGGCACATTGTGAATTGACGTTGTGACCAGGCGTGAGGTGCCGGTGTCTAGTAGAAACCACTAACCGAGCTGGGATATGTGATGACCATTGGCAGGTCGTGTTTCGGTACGCTAATCAGGATGGTTTTGGTTTGACCAGAGTAGCGTAGCGGAGGCGCGGTGGACCTATGCTTTGTGTTGGAATGGGCTAGGTTGGTATGGTCGGGCTTGACCATCCGTGAGGTTGGCATTTGGTGATGTCGAGGCCAGTACTTAGTGATTGACGACTTTGAGGATAGTGACTAAGGAGTCCGAGGTTAGTGATCATTGATTGAGGATCCCGAGAGTAGTAGTGCTCAGAGATGAACCTAGGAAAGGGTGAGACGAGATAATCAGAAAGAGTGATGATTGACATCCTTTTGGATGTGCATAAATGGCGATAACCAACAAGCGAGTTGGTCGGTGAGTTGGCTTGGTTACGGACACGTGGTTGTGATCCGTAGGATTGTGGATTTCCTAAGTGTAGTAGTAGCGGAGTTAACGTTGGATGGTTAATCTGGTGGTGGTATGCTTGTTGGGGATGAAGTCCCATGGTTGGAATCTCAGAATCATGAGATGTTGTGTTGGTGTTGAGTGATGGATACTCTGGAGTTGATTCAGGTGCCTCATTAAAGGAACTTCAGGAGTTGTGAACCCCCCTTAATTGTGGACACGTGTGGATGTGTTCAGGAGTAGAGAGAGTGGCATGTGTGGCGAGTGTCATAGGATTGTGTTAAGTTGGATTAAGAAAGGATGATTTTTTGTCAGGACCCGTCCCAAATCCCCCGGGATTAACGTGGGACGCGCCTGATCCCATCTGACATGAAGTGTCAGACCAGAGATAATTCCGTCTCTAGCCCTCACCGGGGCTTCTAGAGTACGCCAGGATCGTAGGAGGAGGAGTTTGATATCTCGATCTCTGCTACAGCCCACATCCGCGATCAACCTGAAGCCCACATCCGCGATCTCTAGCCCTCACTGTGAGTGGACAAAATAATATTTTACTAAAAACATTTCACGAAAAGACCTTTATATCCTTCACTAAAAGCATATGCATGCATTCAAAAACCATTTGCCAAACGTTCATAAAACCATTTGAAAACATTCTCAAAACCTTTCAAGGGTTCATGCCCGGTCCCTATAAACCGTCATGACCCATAAAAACCTTTCAAGAGTTCATGCCGGTTTCCATAAACCGACATGAACCATAAATCCATTTATGGGTCCCCGACCCGAAATCACAAAATTCCCGTAAATCAATACATGGAAACTCAGCCCAAGTCAAACACAAGTGGGACTCAGCCCAAAACCATTCTCAGTGAAATACCAAAACATAGAATATGGGGTCTCTGCCCCAAACCACTTTCCAAAACATAAAACACGGGGTCTTCGTCCCCAAATCACTTTTCGTAAACCATATACGTACGCATACGTATAACCCATCCGCGGTACTTCCGAGAAGATGCCGACTCGGGGCACACATCCCCGATATATGTCACTATTCATCTCTATACTAGTGTGCACACCACTCGGGGTCTCACTCCGAGTCTTCCCCCAGGAATTCTTCATCTGGGAGGCTCTATCTTCTAACCTAGTCCGATCATCTCTCCGGAATCTGGTTCGGGCCACATCATAACTCCCACTTCTGGAACGGGATCCCTATGGGGATACCCATTCTGGTTTGTGGATCGTGACTCTCCAGGTCGACGTCTGGAGGAGACCATATAAATCATATGGAGGGTATAGTACAATTTCAAATAGTTTCTTTCTTTCTCAAAACATATTTCAACTGGGTCTCATACCCGATTCATCTCAATAGGATTCCTCGAATCCGATTCAAATCCACTTTCACAGGCCTCGGCCTAAATCCTCAACTCAACAGGGCCTCATGCCCAAATTCTCATTTTATAAATCGAACTGGGACTCAAGCCCGATTTCACAGTCAACAGGGCCTCAAGCTAGATACCGCAGCTAATTGGGCCCTAAGCCTGAAACCATAAACCAACAGGGCTTCGAGCCCGATTTCACAATCAACGGGGCCTTAAGCCCGATACTACAATCAACTGGGCCTCCAGCCCGATATTACAACCGAATGGGCCTCAAGCCAGGATTCGTAAACCAAGGGAGCCCTCGACCCGATCGTATAACTCAAATGAACCCTCTGTCTGATTCCTCGTCAAATCAAATGGACTTCAAATCTGAGAGTTTGTAAATCAAATGGATCTCATGCCCGAGTTCATATTTCCAAATCCAAAATCCATTCATCATTGAAAACGCAGTACGCAAAGGTACGGCATAAATCCGAAAATCTCGAAAAACTTGCAAATATGTCTATCCTAAGCTACCACAAACACATGCATTCATGGCATCACAAAACATGTTCTAAAATAGTTATAAAATATTTATGCATGCATCAATTTCGAAATAAAGGTCCACTCACAGACCGTCCGAAGTTTTGCCTCGATACGCGCGCCATAAGTTCTTCCCGGGCCAATTGTCACCTCCGAGTTCCCGAACCTGTCCAAATTAATTTAGAGGGTTACTAACTACTTAAATAACCCATCACTAAAGCCCCGTAATTTTCCGAAATTTTTAACTATTTTTAAACGCGAACCTAAACCTTCAAACTATATCGAAACGATGTCCAATTGACACGAAAACCAGGCCCAAAATGTTCGTTACATCAAATATATGAAATTGCATGTTGGAACTTTCCCCATAGGACCGCTCACGCGCCCTCACGCGCCGTCCAAAGGGGCTGCACCTGGAGCCACACGCCCTGCACTGTAGGTCGTCCCTGTCCTCCAGCAGCCGATCCGGTTCGGATTGGTTGGGCTGGCGAACCGGACCGGCGGGACTGGTTCAGTGGCATAACTCTTTCATTTTTCATCCTTTTTCATCCATTCCAACTCCTATGCCTTCCTCTCTTCATTTCCTATCCAACCATGTCCCCAAAACCTAGAAACCAAAACTTCCATTCTAGGTTCAGGGTACTTCTAGGGGTCAAAGCTTCATCCTAAGGGTTCCAATAGGTTCCTAGGGTCACTAGAAATGGTTGGGAGGATCGATTTGGCCAAACATGGCCGAAATGGGAATTCGGTGGGGAGCCACCGAAAATCCTCAGTCGCCGTTCCCGGCTTCCTCAGCCGTCCTCAGCCTCCAAAACCATCTCCTAGACCTCCTACCAAACCCCTAAACCCATTATAGTCAACATCTAAGCTCCCTAACATCCAAAGCCCAAATTTGAAATTCGAGAACACACAAGGGAATGGTTTTACCTTGGCCGTGCAATCCACCACCGTCCACGGCGGCTGGCCGTCTTCCACCATCTGTTCATCCTCTCCATCATCCTCAGTTCCTCTCATGGCCTCAGATGGATGCAGATGGGAAGGGCATGGATTTGGGTTCACTGGTTTTGTTTGGGTTGGTGGAATGATCGAACATGAAAGGGGGATGGATATGCATGTATCTGTGTGAGGGAAGCAATGGATGGGTGACACTTGTCACTCATCCATTGGGCCTAGGGAAAATATATGGGCCCCACTCAGGACAAAAGTCCACTTTTGCCTCGTAAAATGTATTGTCGTGAATAGTACCTCAAAACTTCCGTGAACCATAACTTTTCCGTCGAACGTCCGAATTCGACGTGCTGCCTGTCTACGGATTCGTATCGCCTTGATATACATAACGGTCCTTGGTCCTCGGCCATCAGATCTCCCTGGTCAAAAGTCAACTATTTGCCCCATTTCAACCAAATTACCAAAATACCCCCGAACTTCCGAAAATCATAACTTTTTCCTCGAACGTTGGAATCGAGCGTGCTACTTGTCTATGAACTCACGACGTCCCAAATTACGTCACAGTCATCGGCTAAAGTCCATTTGACCACCAGAACGAAGAGTCAACGTTTCGCCCATTCCAAGGGTAAAATTGTCATTTTGCCCTGCTCGTCCGTTAATCCTCGTCTAATTCCCGATTAACCTCACTAATCCATCATTAAGTCTTAATTAATCTTGATAATTCGGGATGGGTCGTTACACTTGTGATGTCATGGTTGTGGACCATTGTGAGTTCTGTGGTATGTTGATGAAAGAAAATGGATAAAGAGTGACTATAACTGATCGATATGAGGGTATTGAAGAAAACTCACAATCTAGACGTGTCTTTAGACGTGCGATAGTCTCGATCAATTTGATCCGATGCGGTGGTCTGATCATTGGTGGGAACTGAAGATGAAGTAGTGAGACAGTGAGTGGGATCCACTTAAGAGTGAGTGGATCGGGATTGGATCGTTTCATGATTGAGTTATTGTGGATCAGGAGAATCGTATGCAAAACAGAGTTTGGATATGTTGGACATGCAGATGAGTAGTGTGGTCTAGTTTTTTGCATACGTATGGGTATTAGACTTGGATTTGGTGTTGGGTCTACCCTGTGTTATGTGATTGGATTAGATGTTTTGGATGATGGTCAGGAGACCGGGAGACGCGAAATGGACTTGAGGTTGGTCTTCCTCAGAATGGACTTAAGTTGGTATTCTTCGGTAGACGTGTTGGGCCTGGCTTGGTGATCGACCGGATGTTGGACCCCAGAATTGAAGCATGTTTGGCTCTTAGTTAGGTGGTAGTCACTATGGGTACAAGGATGTTTTGTGTGCCCTGGAGATACACTGTGAGGGTGACGGGTACACTATGGTGTTGTTGGATGGACCTTGGGTTTAAGAGAGCTCGGCTGATGCCTATATGGTTAATTGTTGGGCTTAGCGTAGTACGTCACTGGAAGTACTTGAGGAATGTATTGGGATTTTTGCTCGTTCGCACCATGATCGATGTAATTGGACGTGCATCAGGATGTGGTAAAAGTGTTGGTGATCGGCTAAGTGCCGAGGCATGTTGGTTGGTTGTCTCAATGACCGGTGGAAGTTCGAGATGATGTATTGACTGAGTATATGGATTGGATCAGGGTGATCCCAAGTCATTTGATTGATTATGGCAGGATTCAGTATTGAGGTGAGTTGGATGCTCAGAGCCATGAGTGGCTAGCGAGACCCTGACGAGGAGATGTGTGATCACGGTTTGACAGGTATGTGATAGGGACCAGTTACAGACAGATAGTGTGGGACGTGGATGGTGTTCCCACATGTTGATGGTGTTGATGGTTAGTGGAACCACCGGTGATATGATTGGTTGAGTTAGTGGTGTGAGCGAGTATGTTGTGACTCCAGTGAGGTCGGCGCGGATCGCTCATGGAAGTAGTACGGATCGTGGAACAGATATTGATGAATAGGAGTATCGAGGCCGGTAGATACCGTTTTGAGCTTGGGTTTGCGAGGTGAGATTTGTGCCTGTTGACGGCAGCCTTGCACGACGTACTAAGGCGTTGGGACGAGGTACGCTTGACTCGAGAAGGAGTTGATAGTGATGAGACTGGTAGAAGTGGTGCTGTAGCGTACCCGGTGTAGGTTGAGCCTTGAGTGTCGGCTAGTGCGATGTTCGAGGAACCACTGGTGCAAGTTGGAAATGTGTTGACATTGGTAGGAATGTGATGATCGCCAGATGGACCGAAAGTAGGTTGAGTTGGTTCACTTGGTAGCGATACGTTAACGATGTTGATAACAGTTTGGAAAATGTCAGGATGAGGTTGGCTTGGCAGGTGATGGACACCGAGTAGGAGACCCAGGTGTGAGATCAGTTGGACTTCCCCAATTCGTTGGGGACGTACGAAATTTGGAATTTCAGGGACGAGATTCAGAATTTCGGGTACGAAATTCTTTTAAGGGGGGAGATTGTAACGACCCGTCCCGGAAACTGGGATTAGATTAGTGGTTAATTGACAGGACCCATCCCAATCCCCTCGGGATTAATGCTGGATGACCCTGCTCCCGTCTGACACGGAGTGTCAGACAAGGGATAATTCCGACCTTTGCCCTCCCGGGCTATCAGAGTACGCCAGGATCCAGAGGAGGCACGTGATATCTCGGTCTCTGCTACAGTCCACATCCGATGTCAACCTGAAGGGTATTAAAAACATTAAAAGCTGTGAGTGGACAAAACAAAAGTTTATAAAAACATTTCCATAAAAGACCTTTATACCCTTCACTAAAAAGCATGCATGCATACGAAAACCATTTATCCAGAAAAATCATAGGTGGGAACTAAACCCAAAACCATAATGAAAACGACCATACGGGCCACTGCCCAAATCCATAAGAGACTCATCCCAAATCAGAAATAAACCAAATACACGAGCCATCGCTCAAATCTTGTGTAACCACACATCACATATCATATATCATATACACATATCATTCACACAACCAATCCTGTCACGGTTTCCAAAGCTACGCGCGTGCTACCCGGGTTTCAATCCGAGTCTTCTCAAAGTCAAGATCAATGTCCGTAGACCACTGACTCTACCCGAGGTAATAGTAATCATAGCCTTCCTAAGAGTAAGGAACCCAACTGGGGGTGAATCCACTCAGTCGGTGCTCCGTGACTACTCCGGGGTCCACCCAGGCCAACGACCCTCCCCGGAGGAGATAATAGAACAAGTAAAGGAAGGTAGATGAACATATATATACATAACATAAACATTCATGCCCGGTTCCCCTGAACCGTCATGATCCATAACATCCATAACAAGGGTTCATGCCGGTTCCTATAAACCGTCATGTACCATAATGACCTGACAAAGGTTCATGCTGGTTCCCATAAACCGTCATGAACCACAATGACCTTTCCAGAGTTCATGCCGGTTCCCATAAACCGTCATGAACTTGGAAATCCATCTACGGTCCCTGACCTGAAATCATAGACCGTAAAGTAACTGGGTCTCGTACCCGAACATATGACTCAACTGGGTACCATGCCCGATATCTAAGGGCCAGTCACGATTCCGATCATAGTGATGCATGCAACCATCCATCCAGGACCGCCCTCAATCCTGGTATGTCGCCGTGAACGTATCAACCGACGTGACCACCACAAGATCATGGTGCACTCATCACCGATCGATATCCTGAATCGTCAGCACTCCGAAGTCAAGCCTCCCCAGGCTGCCCGACCACGATTCGTGCATCGTGACCTCTTCGGAAGGAACATATCCCAATCCGGAGGCGAGCGTCGTATCGTCGATCGCCGTGCACATAGCACCCGTCGCGACCACGATTTAGACCCGAAGGTCGTAAATAGCGTCATATGCCCGAGACAAAACCAAAGGGGTCTTATACCCGAGTTTATCCTTTTAGAAATCCAAAACCAAATCATTTAAATCAATAAAGAAATACAGACCCGTATAGGGCCGAAACCTCGAAATACGTGCCTATACGTAACCACACATCCAAATGCACTCATGGCATCATAAACAAGTATTTAAAACATATAATAAACATTTATGCATGCACAAATTTAGAAAACAAGGTCCACTCACAGACCGTCCGAGCTGCCGCCTCGATTGGCGTGCCATAGGCTCTCCCGAGCCAATCGCTATCACCGGGACTCCCAAACCTGTCCAAATCGTAATAGAAGGTTACTAACTACTTAATTAACCTCCTACTAAAGCCCCATAATTTTCCGGTATTTTTAACTATTTTAAAACTCGATCCGAAACCTTCCGATGCCCCGAACATATCGATACGGTGTCCGATCGAAACGAAACCAGTCCCAAAATGTCCGTTACATCGAATAGAAGATTTCATATGTTGAACACATCCCCAAAAACCCTAACACGCGCCCGTACACGCCCTCGGATTGCACTGTGCGTGGGACTCACGCGCCACTGCACAGTGCATCTTCTTCCCTGCGATGGCCGGTTCACTGGTTGGCCGGTCCAGTTGGACCGGCGTGATCGGTTCAGGGCTCCTCCTCTCTCATTTTCGGTCTGTTTATCCCCTTTTCGATTCCATTCTCCCTATTTCTTAATTTCCTATCATTTCCAATCATTAAACCTAAGAAAAACATCCTAAAATCCATGGTTTGATTTTGAACCTCACGGTTCAAATTTCCCAAAAATCCCCCACGGCTTCCTCGACATCTAACCACCCTCAAAACCTAACTAACCACTTCCTAGCAACCTAAATAATTCAACACAAACATCCAAATCGACCCATAAAAATCGAAATGAAAAATGGATTGAAAATGGTTTAAACCGATACCTCGATCGATTTTTCTCCCCTGCCGTCCACGGCGGTGCATCTTGGGCCGGCCACCACATCCTCAGCTCCTCTTCTCACTCTCTGGCCTCTCAATGATGATCACAGGTCAAGGGTTTGGATTTTGGGTGAGAAATGGGATCAGGTTTTGGTTTGAAAGGAAGAAAATGAATGATCGATGAAGATGATATGCATGAAGGGAAATTGGTGTCCATTGGATGGGTGGCACTTGTCACTCATCCATTGGGCCTTGGGACAAATATCTGGGCCCACTAGAGTCCAAAAGTGAAGTTATTTCGTAATTCGTGCAATAGTGCACTTGAACTTTCGTGAACCGTAACTTCGCCGTCGAACGTCCAAATTCGACGTGCTGCCTGTCTATGGATTCGTATCGTCCCGATCTACGTAATGGTCCTCGGCCCTCGGCCATCGGACCTCCTAGTCAAAAAGTCAACATTTGCCCTTTTTTAACCAAAATTACCAAAATGCCCCTAAACTTCCGAACGTCATAACTTCTTCCTCGAATTTCGGAATTGAACGTGCCACCTGTCTATGAACTCGTGACGTCACGAAGTATGTCACGGTCATCGATCAAAGTCCATTTGACCGACAGAATGAAAAGTCAACGTTTTACCCATTCCCAGGGGCAAAACGGTCATTTCGCATCGTTCGTCCGATTTCGTCTAACTAATCACTGATTGGCCCCACTAATCGTGATTAGTCACTAATCTAATCTAGGAATTTGGGACGGATCATTACAACCTTCCCTCCTTAATTAATTTCGTCCTCAAAATTCCAACCGACCTAATCTAACCGTTCTTCCCTCCTTAATTTAGTTTCGTTCTCGAAACTCCAATTATCCTGATTCCACATCCACCCCGTGGAAAGAAGAATCGACCTTGAAACTCGTGTACACTCGTAAACCCACTAACCAAAACGATACTCGTCTGCAACCAGACGTACCACTAACACTCACGTCGTATCGACTACATTCGACCACGTCGAATGACAGAAGTCGTACGCTCTGAACTGACACCACTTGTCAGATCTACGGTTTCGCTGACACAACCAACTAAACGGTTCCTTGCTCAACCACTAACTATCCTGACGTTTGCTCCCACTGGGAGTCATCAGACCTCACACCACGATCCACGCTGACACCTCCTACAAACCGTCACCACTTGACAGTCGCTAGTAAAAAACTAACACTATACTCACCCGTGGTTACACTAACCACTAACTCACTCAACCTGAGTATACAATTACCAACATTTCACTCGACCTGTGTATAACTAGACCCATCAGAAATAACATGACCCAATGCACAGTATCCAATGTCCAGTTCACGTCCTCGACTACACCAATGGTATCGGAACTAAGCCGACTACCAATACGCTCACCAACGTACTACGGGTATAACCTATATACCGTCACCAGGCACCACAAGTCTGCCCTGTATCGTACCTCGAACTACATACAAGGTACGTACATCTATCCCCCAATCAGACTACAACCACAACAACCATGACAACACGTCGACCATAACCTAGGTTGTAGGCAATCACATTTCAATTATGGAGTTCATTTGTCCAATCTAGTACTAGACAAATCGAAACTCCAACCCATCATCTATTTCCAAATCCGAATCTGAATTCGCAATTTCATAAGAAATCCCGAATCCAAACCCAGAAATCAAATCCATAATCCTGTCCAAATCTGAGTTCGAAATCATTATTTCGTAAAACGGCATTTGGAATAACCATTCCGAACCCAAATCCATAAAAGGAAATCCACTGTCAAGCTCCAGAATCAAATCCTGAATCGTCACCCAGAATCCGATTCCAAAACCCAAATCCAAAAATCCTCTTTCAAGTTCCAAAATCAAATCCTGAATCGTCATCCAGAAATCTGATTCCAAAACCTGAAATATCGTTCTCGTCTACTGAGACGCACCATATCCGAACCTATCGGATATCAGTTCAAACGATTTACCACAATAAGTTCGATTGGCTTCATAGGGAATCCAATCCCAACATCAACACATCTCTAAGGCTAACCATATCCGACCACGTCGGAAAACTACTCACCTGAGTAATATACCATACAGGATTCACTTCGAAAAGAAGTTCAGTCCCATCATCCACAACTCAACATCAAGTAAGAGTAATAAACTCTCCACTTATCTGGATCATCAAGATCACGATCCAGATCCAACACTATACCCAGTATCTAAACAGATCAGTCAACGACAAGACACACCGAGACTGTGGGTTCTCATTGATTACCTCGTATCGATCCTTGTCATCCCATCGAGGAAAAACCAAGGATGATTCAACACGATGACATCAAAACTCATCCTACGTGATTGCAACCAAAACTCGATGCACTCACCACGTCATGTAACCTGACATCTTCTGCCACCAAGTAGAGAATGAGAAATCTCAGTCACCTAACTTCGATATACTGACTCCACCTGATGACCCAAGACAATTCACGGGTCCACCAACCAATACACGATCAGCGTACTGGTGGTAACAACCATCAACATCATCTAACATCATCAATCATGGTAGAATCTGAGAAGTCGACCTAATGACTTCGAAATACTCAATACCAATGCGGAAAACCCGTATTCCATTCGTTACCTCAATCGCAACCTCTCGCGATTTCGAAGTTCCAACAAGATTGGAAACAACATACCCGGACATCAACCACGTGTCCCCTAACCAATTTAACTCTATTTGAGATCCACTATGGGACCACAGATACCGAACATATGCCCATTACGATGGATGCGACTCAACGTCATCACAATCACCACTATGGAACAATCATTCCGCACCCAAATCCGGTAATCCATTTTCGAGCTTCGCAATCGAATCCTGAATCGTCACCCAGAAGTTCGGTTCCAAAACCCAAAATCTCGTTTACGTCCAACAAGACGTTACATAACCGAACCTATCGGTTGCCTGTCCAAAACACTCGATTGACTTCATAGGGAAGCCAATCCCAATATCCACACGTCAAAGGTTGACAAAATTCGACCACATCGGAAACCTACTCAACCAAGTCACAAACCATATGGACCTACTCCGAAAAGAAGTTCAGTCCCGTCATTCATGACTCACATACCAAGGTAAGAGTGATAAACTCTCCACCCATCTGGATCATCAAGATCACGATCCAGATCCATCGCTACGTCATCCGACAAGTAACATCACGATCCTAGATCGTCACAGCGTCCGAAGTCGACAACATCACAAATAAGATCCACCTAGGATCCACACATGCTCGCATAGCTAACAATCCATCTGAAAGCTGATCGTAGGGTCTTACACCCTCATTGAATCATTCGCCAAATTTCCCTTGGTGGAAAGATGACCTCGCATTTTACCGCCAAATCCAAAATCATACACAACTTCTTGTGTCCAATGACCCCAAGCCAATATGGGTCCACCTACCAATACACGCTTAACGTACTGGTAACAACAATCATCATCTGCCACGGCAGGAAATAAGAAGTCAACCCCAATGACTTCGGAACACCAATCACCGATGCGGAAACGAGCACTCCTTTCGTCTCCAAATCACCACTCTCCCCGTATCGGGAGTTCCAACCATGTTGGAAACAGACATGCTCCCAATGAGATGTCAAGTCCAACCACTAGACTGCCCACGTCCATACCTCACTTGGACCACCACGTGTCCAAAATCAAATCATCACTCGGACCTCACGTCCGCCAATGCTCATGTATGCACACACCCCGATTCCTAACGGAATATTTCCTCAACTCTGCCTGGATGTGCATACCAAACCGCCTTCGCCTCACATCACAACCTAAACAGGTTCAATCCTCAGGTTCCAAGTGATTCACAATCACAAAATCCCACATCAATACCACGAATGGTTTTCCCGACTTTTCCAATTTCAAGAATTTCCTTGTACTCTCTGGGGATATAAGAAGCATACCATCATACCAATCTCGGAGTTGACAACAACTCCCCAAATCCTCCAATTCTCATGACATAGGGAACATCATCCCTAGATTCCTCAAGTCTCAAACATACCTTAATATCCATTCATCACTTGTCATCATAAATCGGTTGGGACTCATCCCAACACGACACAACCTCCACTGGATCCCATCCAGTCCATGACTCAACCACCACTGAGTCGCAGATACCAATCATCTGTCCATCATGACGGAGTCTCACCCCAACTAGTGGCTCATCGTCATCACAATTACTGTCACCAGCACCAGCGCTAGTACCAGTACCAACGCACCATCATCAACACTAGTATCAGCACACTGGCATCCATACTAGTATTGGCATCAAGGCACCAACATACCAACATCCATACATAGCACCCTAACATCCATGCTAGCACATGAACATCCATGCTAGCACACTGTGTGCAAAGTTGTTACCCTGGATCTCCGTTCATTCCGAACGACGATCCCGTAACACCACTCGTACCCCCCAACTATGGGTACCCCCAATTTGGCCATCCACACATCAGGATAATAGACGTTCCCTGAACATCCCCTGATCCCCGAGTATTAAAACCGTACTAAATACCCTCGATAGCCAGTTATCTCGACACAACTATCGACCAACAGTCATCGTTGTCAAGATCCGTAACCACACATCACACTAATATTCGATCCAACACGGGATTCCATATATTATCTCTTAACCGTATCCGTAGATCGAAACCCATAAGACTCACTAGAGTCATCCACATGGTCATCCACGACCTCAGCCGCCCGTCGCAGCACAAATTCTCAATTAAAGTTCACTTTTCCAGTCCATCAATTATAATTTAGGGTTCCAAAATCACACCCTAGGGTTCCACCGAACCCAACTACCCTCTGTAGTAAAATCCACAACCTGACCGACCCCGCGGTCCTGATATCGCATAGACGTCCAATCCAATCCAATCGTCAACTCAACGTGGGTTCCATTGTGGGTTCCACGACGAAGGTCATCGGCTAACTCCGATGCACCAACACCCCGTACACTAGCCAACACTACTAGGGTCCAAAACTTAGACCAATACTCAACTGAGTTTCGTATTTCCATAACATTATTCAAATGGGGTTCCCTGAACCCGGCTGTGCCCTGCAGCACAACAATCCATCATCACGTGACCGAACTGACGGTCCTACATTACCAGTTTAATCGTATACAACCCACTTGGGTTGAATCGCATCAATGCACGGCGTATCGGGCCAAACACACCCAATCCAGCATACAAACCCAAAACTATCTATCAGGTTGACAACGGAACTGCAGCCCAAAGAGACATCACACCCTCGTCCTTCGCGCACAAAAGAGCAAAACCTGCTCTGATACCACTTGACACGACCCATCCCAATCCCCCCGGGATTACCATGGAATGTGTCATGCTCCCGTCTGAAAAGAGGTGTCAGACAAGGGATAACCTGTTGCCACTGCCCAACCGGGCTTCCAGAGTGCGTAAGGATCGATGGAGGAGGTGTATGATGTCCCAGTCTCTGCTGCAGTCGCATCTGGAATCAACCTGAAGGGCATTAAAAACAAAAGCTGTGAGTGGACGAAAATATCCAAGTCTGTTTAAAACATTTATAAGACATTTATGCCCCTCAGTAAAACCATATGCATGCACCATCATTTAAAATCATATATCATATAGTATGAACCATAAACATAATTTTAGCCACTGCACCATACACTCCAATCCGACATCCCTGATGTCTGACGTCCCTGACGTCAATAAGGTCACAATCACAAGGCTACGCGTGCCACTCGGGTCTCAATTTCCGAGTTCAATCCCCGAACCCCGTTCGGGTACAGCATCCCCGATGCTTAGCGTCATAGACGCTGGACGTAATAGACGTCCGTGACCTCTCCGGGGTACCTCATCCGGAGGAGACAATATAATATGGAAGGATCTATACAGTGCAGTACCAAATACATTTTATTGATATCCAAATGCAAAGCATATATATATACATAGATAAAATCCAAACCAATATTTAAGTTTCAGCAGACGGGTCTCAAGCCCAAATACCGTGAAACGTGTCATAACCATAATTTCAATATCATCAAAACCATTATAAGTCTAAATAGTTGATTTAAATCCAAAATCATTTATTCGATTCCATTTTACGGTCCCCGACCCGAATCACATGAATAAATCAACTGGGCCCCTGGCCCGATTTCATAAGTTAACTGGTCCCTGGCCTGAATTCATAAGTCCACTGGGCCCCCGGCCCGAATTCACAAGTTAACTGGGCCCCTGGCCCGATTCATAAGTTAACTGGGCCCCTGGCCCGATTTCATAATTCAGTTGGGCCCCTGGCCCGATTAACAAGTTAACTGGGCCCCTGGCCCGATTTTACTTTATCAAGTCCGTAACCGTTTCATAAAATCATATCCAACCACATTTATGGAAATCGGTGCAAATCTAGAAAACCTCGGTTTACGTGCAAATACGTAAATCACCTCGAAATGCGTGAAATCATTTAAATTCACCGATATCCAAAGTAAATCATTTAATCATAATTATAACAATCATGAAACAGTTATGCATGCATCGAATTTATAAAACCAATGTCCACTCACAGACCGTTTAACCGAGCGCCTCGATACGCGTGCCATAGGCCTTCCCCGGCCACACCACTAACACCGGGACTCCCAATCCTGTCCAAATCACATTAGAGGGTCACTAACCTCCACATTAACATCCCATTAAATTCCCGTAATTTTTCCGAATTTTTAAGTATTTTTAAACTGGATTTAAAACCTTCGGACGTCCCGAACAATATCGAAACGGAATCCGAACGACACGAAACCAACGCCAAAATGTTCGTTACATTGTATAGGACAAAAGACATGTTGGAAGTTTCCCAAAATTACCTCACACGCGCCCCCACGCACCGGTTGAACTCCCTGCGCGTGAAACCCACGCGCCGGGTACTGTTCATCGTCGTTCAGCCCGAATGACTGGTAAACGGGTCGCCGTGACCCGCGGGCCAACCCGACTGGTTCTCCGCCGTTCCTCGATCATTTTGGACGGGGTTTTCACCTGCAAGACCGTCTGAGTTCAACCAATAGTTCTGTGGAATCAAAAACCAGAAGTAACATCAAGATCGTACCTCTGAACTCAACCCGAAGCCCAGAATTTTTCCGAGCGTCCATCCTCCCGATTTCGGCCGCCTCGAGTCCCAAAACCACGTCCACAAGGTCAGATTAGGTTCATAGAACACCGTCGGATCAAATCCAACGACCAACACCCATCCAAAACCCGATCACCATTTTTGGTTTCGAACCGGGTTACGGGCACCGCCGTCCCCGCCGTGCACAGCTCACTTCGAGCTTCGAAACCCTGTCCCCCGTGCCTGTTTCTGACCCTAAGTCTCAATAGAATCAAGAGAGAGCTCAAAAAAATGACTAATGGTCAATCCTCCAAAACCTGGGCATAAATTCTCCTCGGGTTAACGCATCCGCCGTGGACCACCGCGGTCGCCGCCGCCGTCCGGCCGCCTCCCGCCGGTTCTCACAGTGTCAGTGACTCACACTTGTGCAGAGAGGATATGTGTGAAGATCTGGTGCACGGTTCGAATGGTTGTGCACTCGGGTAAGCAATTAAAATATGGGGAGGGAGATGATAAAGAAAAATGGATGGTCCAGATTCAATCTCACCAATGAGATTAAGGGTCCAGATCAAAAGGTGCAATAAGTGGGAATTCTTTATATTTTTTAATTCCAATAATTTAATCCAATCCCACCAATCCAGATCTGAGTCCATAATTAAAGGTTAGTGGTCCACGTGTCCCACTCAGAATCCCAGACCAATCAGAAAACGCCACGTGTCCCCGCCTCGTAATGCGTGCATAACGAAACAAAACTTCCGTGACCCATAACTTCGTCGTCGAATCTCCGATTTCGGCGTGCCTCCTGTCGTTGGATTCGCATCGACGAAACATACGTAACGGTCCTTGGCCCTCGGCCATCGGACATCCTGGTCAAAAAGTCAACATTTGCCCCTATTTCGTCTAAATTGCGAAAATGCCCTTGAACTTCCGTATGTCATAACTTTCACCACGAATGTCGGAATCAAACGTGCCACCTGTCTATGAACTCGTGACGTCCCGAACTACGTCACGGTCATCGGTCAAAGTCCATTTGACCATCCGAATTAAAAGTCAATGTTTTGCCCACGCCTAGGGGCAAAACGGTCATTTTGCACAATTCATCCGAAATCGGCCCAACTAATCCCAGATTAGTAAATCATAATTAAATATTATTAAATCCCGATATTCGGGATGGGTCGTTACAATACACCCAAGGTAGGGTTCCACAATCACACCTTGGGTCACTCTGAACCCAACTGCGAAAAGCAGTAAAATCCACGATATGACCGACTCCACGGTCTTGACATCGTAAAGACGTCAATCCAAGCATACCGTAAGTCTAACCAGGATTCCCCGAATCCGGCTGCTAACTGCCATAAGTTCAACCAGAGTTCCCCAAACTCGACTGCTAACCGCCAGCAGCAATGTAATCCATAATCTGACCAACCACAAACCCGACTGCTCCCAACAGTAAATCCATCTAACTCAACAATATCCGATCATCGGATGATCACAACACCGAATCAGTCGTCGGAACCGATCCAACGACATCGTGAAAGACGATCCCAACTAACCGTCTCACGATCACAATCTAACGTATGAATACGTTCATCCTTCCATAGGGTCCCACACTGTCAACCACGACAGAACTATGACAACCCCGGCATCAAGTGCCGAACCAAGACATTCCTCGATACAGTCCTACTAACTATCGTATCGGCATCCCAATAATCAGGTTGACCACGAACTGTAGCCACTTGAGATATCACATCCTCGACCTGCGTACATACTCCAAGAGCTACACGGTTGCTCGAATAGAGACAACCCCGCTCTAATAAGCATCCTACGAGAAATCCTATGCTCTGATACCACGTTGACAGGACCCATCCCAATCCCCTCGGGATTAATGCGGGATGACCCTGCTCTCGTCTGACACGGAGTGTCAGACAAGGGATAATTCCGACCTTTGCCCTCCCGGGCTATCAGAGTACGCCAAGATCCGGAGGAGGCATGTGATATCTCGGTCTCTGCTATAGTCCACATCCGATGTCAACCTGAAGGGTATTAAAAACATTAAAAGCTGTGAGTGGACAAAACAAAAGTTTATAAAAACATTTCCATAAAAGACCTTTATACCCTTCACTAAAAAGCATGCATGCATTCAAAAACCATTTATCCAGAAAAACCATAGGTGGGAACTAAGCCCAAAACCATAATGAAAACGACCATACGAGCCACTGCCCAAATCCATAAGGGACTCAACCCAAATCAGAAATAAACCAAGTACACGAGCCACCGCTCAAATCCTGTGTAACCACACATCACATATCATATATCATATTTATATCATATACACATATCATTCACACAACCAATCCTGTCACGGTTTCCAAAGCTACGCGCGTGCTACCCGGGTCTCAATCCGAGTCTTCTCAAAGTCAAGATCAATGTCCGTAGACCACTGACCCTACCCGAGGTAATACTAATCATAGCCTTCCTGAGAGTAAGGAACCCAACTGGGGGGTGACTCCACTCAGTCGGTGCTCCGTGACTACGCCGGGGTCCACCCAGGCCAACGACCCTCCCCGGAGGAAATAATAGAACAAGTAAAGGAAGGTAGATGAACATATATATATATATATATATATATATACATAACATAAACATTCATGCCCGGTTCCCCTGAACCGTCATGATCCATAACATCCATAACAAGGGTTCATGCCGGTTCCCATAAACCGTCATGTACCATAATGACCTGACAAAGGTTCATGCTGGTTCCCATAAACCGTCATGAACCACAATGACCTTTCCAGAGTTCATGCCAGTTCCCATAAACCATCATGAACTTGGAAATCCATCTAGGGTCCCTGACCCGAAATCATAAACCGTAAAGTAACTGGGTCTCGTACCCGAACATATGACTCAACTGGGCACCGTGCCCGATATCTAAGGGTCAGTCACGACTCCGATCATAGTGATGCGTGCAATCATCCATCCAGGACCGCCTTCAATCCTGGTATGTCGCTGTGAACGTATCAACCGACGCGACCACCACAAGATCATGGTGCACTCATCACCGATCGATATCCTGAACCGTCAGCACTCCCAAGTCAAGCCTCCCCAGGATGCCCGACCACGAATCGTGCATCGTGACCTCTTCGGAAGGAACATATCCCAATCCGGAAGTGAGCGTTGTATCGTCGATCGCCGTGCACATAGCACCCGTCGCGACCACGATTTAGACCCGAAGGTCGTAAATAGCGTCATATGCCCGAGACAAAACCAAATGGGTCTTATACCCGAGTTTATCCTTTTAGAAATCCAAAACCAAATCATTTAAATCAATAAAGAAATACAGACCCGTATAGGCACCGTATAGGGCAGAAACCCCGAAATACGTGCCTATAAGTAACCACACATCCAAATGCACTCATGGCATCACAAAAAAAGTATTTAAAACATATAATAAACATTTATACATGCACCAATTTAGAAAACAAGGTCCACTCACAGACCGTCCGAGCTGCCCCTCGATTTGCGTGCCATAGGCTCTCCCGAGCCAATCGCTATAACCGGGACTCCCAAACCTGTCCAAATCGTAATAGAAGGTTACTAACTACTTAATTAGCCTCCCACTAAAGCCCCGTAACTTTCCGGTATTTTTAACTATTTTAAAACTCGATCCGAAACCTTCTGATGCCCCGAACATATCGATACGGTGTCCGATCGACACGAAACCAGTCCCAAAATGTCCGTTACATCGAATAGAAGATTTCATATGTTGAACACATCCCCAAAAACACTAACACGTGCCTACACACACCCTCGGATTGCATTGTGCGTGGGACTCACGCGCCACTGCACACTGCATCTTCTTCCCTGCGATGGCCGGTTCACTGGTTGGCCGGTCCAGTTGGACCGGCGTGATAGGTTCAGGGCTCCTCCTCTCTCATTTTCGGTCTGTTTATCCCCTTTTCGATTCCATTCTCCCTATTTCTTAATTTCCTATCATTTCCAATCATTAAACCTAAGAAAAACATCCTAAAATCCATGGTTTGATTTTGAACCTCACGGTTCAAATTTCCCCAAAATCCCCCACGGCTTCCTCGACATCTAACGACACTCAAAACCTAACTAACCACTTCCTAGCAACCTAATTAATTCAACACAAACATCCAAATCGACCCATAACAATCGAAATGAAAAATGGATTGAAAATGGTTTAAACTGATACCTCGATCGGTGTTTCTCCCCCGCCGTCCACGGCGGTGCATCTTGGGCCGGCCACCATGTCCTCAGCTCCTCTTCTCACTCTCTGGCCTCTCAATGATGATCACAGGTCAAGGGTTTGGATTTTGGGTGAGAAATGGGATCGGGTTTTGGTTTGAAAGGAAGAAAATGAATGATCAATGAAGATGATATGCATGAAGGGAAATTGGTGTCCATTGGATGGGGACACTTGTCACTCATCCATTGGGCCTTGGGACAAATATCTTGGCCCACTAGAGTCCAAAAGTGAAGTTATTTCGTAATTCGTGCAATAGTGCACTTGAACTTCCGTGAACCGTAACTTCGCCGTCGAACGTCCAAATTCAACGTGCCACCTGTCTATGGATTCGTATCGTCCCGATCTACGTAATGGTCCTCGGACCTCCTGGTCAAAAAGTCAACATTTGCCCTTTTTAACCAAAATTACCAAAATGCCCCTAAACTTCTGAACGTCATAACTTCTTCCTCGAATGTCGGAATTGAACGTGCCACCTGTCTATGAACTCGTGACGTCACGAACTACGTCACGGTCATTGATCAAAGTCCATTTGACCGCCAGAATGAAAAGTCAACATTTTACCCATTCTAGGGGCAAAACGGTCATTTCGCATCGTTCGTCCGATTTCGCCTAACTAATCACCGATTAGCCCACTAATCATGATTAGTCACTAATCTAATCTAGGAAGTTGGGACGGGTCGTTACATTAATGATGGATTAGTGTGATTAATCGGTGATCAGTTAGGTGATTTCAGACGGACGGTGCGAAATGACGGTTTTGCCCCTCAAATGGGCAAAAAGGTTGACTTTTAGTTCGGACGGACAAATGGACTTTGGCCGATGACTGTGACGTAGTTCGGGATGTCACGAGTTCATAAAGAGGAGGTACGTCCGATTCCGACATTCGAGGACGAAGTTATGATGTTTGGAAGGTGATGGGTATTTTGGTAATTTGGTTGAAAATGGGCAAATAGTTGACTTTTCATACGACATGGATTTTTCACGTATTTCAAGGACCATTAGGTAGGTTTTGATTCCCTGAGTATCATGACAGGCGGCACGCTGTCATCGGACGTCGGCTGGTTCGAGCTTTGGTCTAAATGCTTTAGGGGCAAAATGGTAATTTGTAGAGAAAAGGGTAAAATTGTCATTGGTTGCATTGGGAATTGTGTCGAGTGATAAATGGACACTTGGCGGCCTTGGGATGGTTGTTAAATGAGATTGGGACACTTGTCCCATCTCTAGAGGCTTGTGGAACATTTCTCAGCCGCCTCAAAACATTTGAAAAACAAAGGGGTTGACGGTTGCACAATGAGGAAGAACCCAGAGCGAAAACAGAGGACTGTGAACCCCAACCCTTCAACTATCTCTAAACCCTTTTCTATGCTTCTGACGTGTGAATAAAAAAAAGAGAATAGATGATTGGGAGAGAGGTGGTGCCACCGTGGAAGGCTGTCCACGCCGGTGGCCGTAAAATTTGTGGAAAACAGAGTATCGAGAGCAACTCGACCCATTCGAATCACCTGCAAGCCCCATTATTTGCTAGTGGCCGTGAAAAAAACGGTGAGAGGAAGTCGAGGATGATGATGGAGGTCATGGCGGAGCTCACATCGGCGTGGTAAGGTAAGGTTCCCGTGACATTTTAGTCGAAATCGAAAATGGCAAGTTTGGTTTTCATGGGTGATGATCAATTTGGTTGCTGACAGAAGGTTCTGAGTAGTCAGGGGCGTCGACTGGGATTGGAACCATGGCCATTGTTGGCTGGAGTCTCGAGAACGTAGAGGAAGGAGTTTGAAGAGTTGATCATTTGTTTGGAAGGTAAATTCGAGACTTAAACTTCCCTTTTTGATCATACTAAGCGTTTAGATATTAAAGGACAAAACTATAGGGATTAAAAGGATTAAAAACGGACTAGAAATGGCTAGAAACCGCTCACACCGGTCTAGTCAGACCGGGCCTACAGAGTCGAACCAGACCTATAGAGTCAAACCAGACCTGGTTCACCTGAGGACAGGGACAGTGAACAGTAACCGCGCGTGGTTACACGCACATGGTGATTGGGCAACGCGTGAGGGCGCATGGGCCCTATTTTTTAGGCACGTTAAACATGACTTTTAAAGTATTCGATGTGATGAACATTTTGGGATTGGTTTCGAGTCGATCAGACATCGTCTCGATATGTTTCGGGATGTCCAAAGGTTTTTGGACAAGTTTAAAAATAGTTAAAAATACGGGAAAATTACGGGGCTTTAGTAGAAGCTTGATGAAGTAGTTAGTGACCTTATTATGAGATTTGGATAGGTTCAGGAAAGCCGGTGATAGTGAATTAGCCGGGAATGACGTAAGTACACGCGTATCGAGGCAGCGACGTAAACGGTCTGTGAGTGAACTTTGCTTTCAAATTTATAATGCATGAATAAATGTTTTATATGTTTTCTATATGAGATTTATATGATTATGATTGTGATATTGGTGATTATGGTGTTGCACGTATTTTGATATATTTATGTTTTGCACATTTTACGAGATATAGTTTTCTGCTATGATTTGATCATGATTTTGATACTATGATTTGGGATTTGAAATATGATTTGATTATAATAATTTAAAATGGATTTGGAAAAGAGTTTTCGATAAATGTGATTTCGGGTTTTGGAATCGGATTTCCGAAATATGATTCAGGATTCGGTTGTGGAACTTGAAAAGTGGATTTCTGGATTTAAGTTCAGAATGATGATTTCAGATGCCGGCTACGGAATGATGATTTTGGATTCGGATTTGGAAATGGATTATGGATGTGATTTCCAGATTGGAATTGAGATTTCAAATAAGGATCGGATTTGGTTTTGGAATTTGATTTTCGATGGATTTTTGGATTTTATATGATTTTCACTTGGTTTTGGGTTTAAAGACCCGTTGATACTTGGTTTTGGGTTTAAAGACCCGGATATGGCTGGATCTGGTTTTGAGTTTAAAGACTCGGTTGATTGACGACGGGGGAGGGCCCTAGATTGATATGTTTTGAGTTTAAAGACTCGATATATGTTTTGAGTTTAAAGACTCGGTTATTGAGATATCTCCCGAGGCCTGTTGATTGTGTTTTGAGTTTAAAGACTCGTTGATATCCCGGGAAGGTCTGATGATGCGCATGTATTTTGAGTTTAAAGACTCGGCGCGCTTGAGATCCAGCAGATTGATTGATTATGATTTTCGGTTGGTTTTTCACTGGTTTTCCGATGTTTTGGGTTGTGGCCCGGATGATTTGGATTTGATGGATTTTGGCCTAAGCGCCCGTACTTGGTTTGATTTTCGGTTTTCTTTGATGGTTTTATTATCTTGGATATGAAATGGTTTTTCTTATGCATGCATTGGTTTTCGTGGAGGGTATAAATGTAATTTCTTATAAACTGTTTTCTGAACGTATTCTTTATTTTCGTCCACTCACAGTTTTTTATGTTTTCAATACCCTCCAGGTTTGATGCGGTGCGGGCTATTGTTAGAGAGACAGAGACATCACACACACAATCGACAGTAAGTTCTGCGCACTCTGGGACATCAGAAGGTGGTTTTGGTACTTTGGCCTGGTATCCCTTGTCCAGCTTACGACGTACATGGAGGTTAGACGACGGTTTAGCCTTCGTGTCTCACATAAGTTAGACGGGAGCATGACTTATCCCTTAATCCCGGGGGATTGAGGGTGGGTCGTGTCACCAGGGCACCGAGAGATAGCTCTCCCAATTTCTTGCAAGTAATCGAAAAACTACAAAGTGACCTAGCTGCGGTGAAGTCTAAGGGACACACAGGTCGAGTCGAGATGCTAGGAACTCGACGAGCGGTACACCGACGCGACTAAGCTATTGCGGGCTACCTAGACCGTGTTTACGGCTCATTGAGCCAGAGCTATAGTCAAGGAAACCAACATGGTGGTGGCCGAATGCGCTGAGCTCTTGGAGAGACTTCGCCAAGCTGCAGAAAGGGAAAAACTCAAGCTCCCGCCAAACCAGCTAACAAAACCTCTCGATTTCTCATCATCCCTAGCAAGGGGTAGGTCGAGACCAGGTCTTCCGAGACGCCCGAGACTCCTTGAATGAGGAATCTTAAAGAAACCCGTCACTGCTCGGTCAAACACAAATGGTCTATCCTTGAGACAAGGGCCACACCTCTCGGTCAACCGAAAAAATGGCCATTTTTCCCCAAGAGACATAGAGAGCTCGTCGGAATCTGAAAGATGCCAACCAGATGAGGCACCCCTTGCCTGATCCTATTCTGATCCCTATCATGGAGTTCGAATGAGTGGACTCCTCATAGGAGGCTGAGAGCACCGCGCAGACAGCTCAGCGTCATGCCCGCAAGGTCGACCAACAGAACGTCCAGAGGAACATGAATCAGGAGACACCATCGAGATCATCCTCACAGAGATATACCGAGCAACGTAGAAGTGTCAGCAACAATCGTGAAGTACCACCTAAATCAGCCCAAGGAAAAGGCACCGAGCGGTCTAGGTGAGTTGGTAACCCTCGAGAGGTACCTCATGACTCATGCTTTAATAAGGGCACCGAGTGGTCTACGCGAGTCGGCAACCCTCAGGAGGTGCCCTCTGACTTGCCCCTCAAGAAGGGCACCAAGCAGTCTAGGTGAGTCGGAAACCATTGAGAGGTACCCCATGACTCATCCCTCAGTGCAGACACATAGTGACATGGATGCTCTGACTAAGGAAGTCAACAACCATCTAAAGCAGAGTCACTAGTCCAACACTTATTGGAGCGAGTAAAGACCCTGGAGACCGAGAGAAAGCACTCAATTGCGCTTACATGGGGAAAAACAAGCTACAGACCCTTAACCGAGAGGATAAACCAATTTACGGCCGACTGTGAGATCAAGCCTCTGAGAATTCCACTCTACACCGGGGAAGGGAGACCCAATCACCCATCTGAATAACTACTATTTGATTTCTAAATTATTATTTTCAAAAGTAATTTTTCCTCCCTTCACATTTTTATGGTTTTACTTTCCCTCTAGGCTGCTACACAAAGATGAGGACCTGTTTAGGGGCGGAGGCATAAACTAGACTGTGTACTTGTTGACCTTAGGGTAAATTTCTGTATTATGAGTTATGTTGTAAAGCTTATGCTTTTTGTATCATAACATAAATGAATGTATAAATTATTTCTAGTCTGACAGTTAGATGGTATTATAGTTATTGTGAAATATTTTGAGGCTATTTTCGGTGTTCTGGTATTGATTGTCAGACGAGAGCAGGGTCCCTCACGGTTATCTAGGTTTTTTCGTGATGGGTCCTGTCAACTTGGTATCAGAGCATTGGTTTATAGTTATCGAATACACTTGTAAGGTGTAGAATGTGTACTAATATGTGTTTATTATAGGAAAAATAATGACTATTCCTCCAAGATGGGATCCCCGTGCACGACCTGAAGAAGTGGTAGACCGAGTTGGAGAAGGTCCCAACATTGAGAGGGCCTAACTATTGGGGGCTACTATTTTTACAGGCGATGGGAGCTCGGAACAGGCAGAAGAATGGATTACTCGTATGTAACGAATTTGTGAAGTTATGAGGTGCCTATTGGATGATAAAGTGCTAATAGCCACTTTTCAGTTAAGTGATTATGCTTATCAATGGTGGCGAGGGTTATAGATGACGGGCTGGGATGCCCATATTGTGACGTGGAAAAATTTTAAATATAGATTTCTACATTAGGTTAGCCCTCATTTAGATCATGATGCTAAAGAGGTGGAATTCATGTGGCAAGTGACATAACCTGTCCCAAATGGACTTTGATAACCATGCCAGGCCCTACTCCCGTATGAAAAGTCAACCAAAGTTCCAAAAAAACCCTCAACACTTGCTACACAAGAGATAATCACATTGATTCCCACTCATACCCCGCCTCTCGATTAGCCTCGATCTTCGTGCCACAGCCTGAAGGGTCATCAAAACATAAAAGGTATGAGTGGACAAAAATAATATCGTTCAAAAATACATTTCAAAACGAACTCTTTTTCCCTCTAGTTACAAAACATGCATGCATAGAGTAAAACATGAAACAGTGGACCAATAAAATCATATCAGTTTTCAAAAATCCCATGGCCCACAGTTCCTGAAATTCATTTTGTTTAACCATGTAAAATATCTCTGGACACAATCATCCACTAATTCAAATACAAGGACCATCAGCAAACAATATCCATCACCATTGTCACACAACACTACTCACAAGTGCATAGGAATCAATCACAGAACTGCTCAACAAGTGCACAAATATCAATCACAACATCATCACAACACTACTCACAAGTGCACAATCAATCATACCATCACAATGGCACTACACATAGGACAACTCGGGAACTGCACTCACGCAACATCCGAGTCATGTCCGGGAATTACACACGCATATCTAGATGTACATGTACTCGGGAACTACACCACCGCAACATCGGAGGCACGTCCAGGAACTTCACTCGCATCGTTCGGACATGTACCGGTGTCCACAATCATAGCACAACACATACCTTTACATCATCAAATACAGCACATGTAATCACATTACCAAGTACAACCCACATCATCACTCATCAAGTACAACACACGTTTGACTCCAATCCCAACTTAAAAACATCTTTAAAATAGGGTTCGAGCCCAAAACATCATTTTTACTATGCTCGTAAATCGTGTCCCAAAACCGATTATTAAACCCACAAATCATCAAATAATCATATCAAATCATCACCCAAATCATTGCAATTCAAATCATGAAAAAGATTTACTATATATGCATAACAGTTTATAAAACAAACGTCCATTCACACACAGTCCAAGTTGCTCGATTCCGAGCTGTGCGCTTTTTCGTAAATTCCAGAAATCATGAATCCTGTCAAAAACCACCACTAAGGGTCACTAACACCTCCAATAATGTCATATTAAAATCCCCTAATTTTCAGGAATTAAAATACATATTAAAAACGTATTCATACACTTCAGATACACAAAACTATACCAAAACGGTATCCGATAGACTCGAAACCTGTGCCAAAATGTTTGTTACATTGAAAGCATCAAATTACTTGTTGACCATACCTCGAAAAATGGATCCAAGCGCCCCCACGTGCCATAGTAAGTGGCTGCACGTGAAAGCCACACGCTTGCTACAGTACCTGTACTGTTCATCCCCTTCGCTTGAATTCCTGCAAACGGGTTGTTCAGCCCAGTTCAATAACCCGATTCAGTTTCACTCAATTGCAATCCATTTTTCATAATTAAAACCATCAAACGACTCGTAATGATCCTATACACAAGTATATGAGCTCAATTTCGTGGATTGTTTTACCTAAGTTCCATCGAATTGTTGAAACTTTGAACTTCCAATCCGAACACAATCGTAGTTCGTCCTTAAGAAATTATCCACAAATCCTCAACAGAACTGCTCGGAATAATCCCAGAAGGAGGTTTGAAATTCCATTTTCCCAACTTAATTCTCCAAACTTGAGAATTAATTTCAAATTTGATTTGTGCGTTTTCGGGTTTGGTTCTGGTTTCTTGGGTCTGGGATTCCTTTTCTGGGTTTAATATACTTCTTTCCTCTTCCTTTTCTCTCATTTTCTCTCCTTAAATCCCTCCCAACCTCTTAGTTTCTCAGTGTCCCACAAATGAAGATCGATGCTTAAGAGTAATAGGTGTTTTTGTTCTATTTTGATGTTAGACATATGAACACACATGATAATGTATTCAAACCCATACACACGCGACATCAACATGCCACTAACCTTGTCCAAACTATTACAGATGTCACGCTTCCATTAACCCCTGTACTGGCTCAGAAGAATCATGAAAAAGACCATTTTTCCCTTTGGGCTTCGAATTACCAAAATGCCCTTGTAATTCTCAAACCCGTAACTATCATGTACGAACTCCAATTTCGGCGTGCCACCTGTCTATGAACTCAGGATTCTGAGAGCTACACAAAGATCTTTACATAAAGTCCAAAAGGTGTCCGAAGCAAAAAGTCAAATTTTGACCCCATTAATCAAGGGTAAAATTGTCCTTTCCCTCTAAAATTTCCAAATTACCATTTTTTGAATTTCTGGGTCGTCACATCATGAACAAGGAAGTATGATGGTGGCCCAATATGAGCAGAAGTTCCTGAGTCTATCCTAGTTTGCTTCGGTATTTGTAGCAGCTGAGGTAGACAAGTGCAAACAGTTTGAGTTGGGTTTAAGAGGTGAAATTTGGGCTACCATAACAGTAGGTTCATTTGCTACCATGAGGGATTACAAGATGCCACTATCCAGTAGAGGCAAGTTTGTTGATATGACCCGGTATGAGTTCTGGACAAAAACGTGAAAGTTTGTATACATGTACCTCGAGTGAGAAAGTCCCATGAAGAGATAATATTAACACTAGATCATCTGGCTATGATGGTGTGGGTTCAGGTAGTAGAGAGATTGGATTTGGTGGTACCCAGAGTTTGGAGCCAAAACCACAAACCTCTAGTCCATCTAGTCGAGCTTCAATGCAGTTGAAAAATAGACTAGAAGGTAGATCTTTTACGTATCCTTTGTTTGATTGTGGAGAGCATGGGCACTTTTGTAAGGATTTCTTGAACCACCCAAGAATGGTATGTCAGGACCAGACACAATAGGTATGGTCAGGATTCCCATACATCAAGAAGAAGTCAGACATAGATTAGTGGAGGTGGAAGCAGATCAAGGGGATGTGGCTAATCTTCGGGGCCACAAGCTTTGGTGTTCGCTGTGACACAAAAAAATGTTCTTGAGGCACCAGACTTGGTGATAGGTGCGCTATTTATCTTTGGTTATATTTTATGTATTTTAGAAAATCCCGGAGCTATGGCTTTATTTATTTATTGGGGGATTACGAGTATTAATTTAGAACCCGAATATCTGAATAATCAATTAGGATTTGGACATAAGTTAGGGTATTAAATAAGACTTAATTGTTTAAATTGTGAGGATAGAATTTTTGTAAGAAAGGTAGGTTGTAATGGCCCAGAATCTTGATAAGAGTAAATTTGGAAAAGTTAAGAGTGAATTTGGAAAAGTTAAAAAAGGAAATGACCATTTTACCCCTATATGGTTAAAAGTTGACTTTTTGACCTGGACGTTATTAGGGCGTTTCGTAAGGACCATTATGAAGCTCTCGACTTTCTGAGTACGTAGACAGGTGGTATGCCGAAAATGAAGTTTTGTTAAATTTGTTTTGGGTCTAAATAGTCTTGGGGAAATTTAGCAATTTTTTCCTAAATGGTAATTTGATAATATGGCACAAGAGATAAGGTGATGTTGACACTTTTCTAGAATTCTCTTGTTTATTCTTTGGAGCACTGAGTTACCCTTGTGAAAATTATATATATATATATATATATACATGCACATGTGAGGTAGTGATGGTGTGATGAAATTTTGGACAAAAACAAAGCCAAACCGTGAGCCCAAACTGTGAAGGAGGAGAGAAAGAGAGAGTTAGAGTAGCGTAAAAGAGAAGGAGAGAAGATAAACAGAAAGGAAAGAAAAGGGAAGGAAGGTGGAAGAGAAACCGAGATCTAAATAAGAACATGAGAAGGAGAAATCCAAGTTTTGAGGGCTCTATAGAGTTTTTGGGCATGGGAACATGAGGACGAATTGTGAGAAAACGTAGCCCTAGAAATCAACCAGGAATGTTAGAAACGAGAATAAACGAAAAAATTGGATTGTGAGTGGACTTTTATTTTTATTAAATTATTATGAATGCTTATTTACGTATTTTAAATGCATTATTATGTGATTTTGGTGATATTTGTTTGAACAAGACTTTTGGCAATTTTACGGAAATTGTTTAAATTGCACGTTTTACGAAAATTTGCTTCAATTAGATTTTGGGCTTAGGCTTCATATCAAATTATGGATTTGGTTTGATATGTTATATGTTTATTTTAAAAGTATGTTTTCTCGATATTCGAGATGTGTTATAAATATGTGATTTTTCGATATTCGTGAACTGTGATGATTGTGAGCAACCCTCCTCGAGATGCTAGTTGGTTGGTTAGTCTCAGACATCAAGCTAGACTTCAGTTCCAGAGACTAGTGACTCAACCATCGAGCTGGGCTCTGATTCTTGAGTCGATTTTCACTTGGAGGTCAAGTTGGGCTCTAGTTCCGGAGTGGTTTTCCTTCCAGTAGTGTAGCAGATATGGTGACTGATATTGAGCATTGAGGATGAGTTGGTTATGTATGATTGCTATGGTGACATGGTGTATGTTTTTTTTGTGGTGATGTATTGATGCTGTTTGCTTTATGTACAATTTTCACGTATTTCGAGGTCATTGTACTATGTTTTATTTTAACTAAGATTTGACGGTTTTCCATATGCATGCATGTTTTTATAAAACAGAGTGTATAAAATGTAAGTTTTCCAAATTATGATTCAAAGGTTATTTTTGTCCACTCAAATTTTTATGGTTTTACTTGTCTTTCAGGCTGTGGCACGAAGACGGGGACCTGCTAAAGGTTAAAGACACAGAGTAGACTATGATTTATTGCCGTGAGGAAAAATTTCTGTATTTTGAGTTATGTTGTAAAACTTATGCTCTATGTATGGTAACATAAATGAATGTATAAATTATCACTGGTCTGGTATTTAGATGGTTTTATTGTTATTGTGAAATTTATTGAGGTTTTTTTATGTTCTAGTATTGACTGTCATACGAGAATAGGGTTCTTCACAGTTATCTAGGTTTTTCGGGAGGGGTTCTGTCAGTACCTATAACACCCTCACTATTTAAGAAAATAGACATTGACCAATTTTCCCTTGAAAAGTCAAAGAATTAACTTTGACTAAGAAGTAATAAAAGTTGACTTTTTTTATTGGAAAACGTTTTGAATATTTTGAAAGGACCGTTGTGAAGGCCTCAGACTCCTGAGTTCGTAGACAGTCAGCACGACAAAATTGGAGATCGTTTGAGGGTGTTTTGGTTTAAAAAACCCTTAGAGGTATTTTGGTAATTTTCAATGAAAGAAATTTTTTCTCATTTTGTAATGAGGCTCTATTGAGTACTACCCCGTGTCAAGGTCTGAAGAGATCTAGAATTCTCTCCTCCACCAAAATTCAAGGCTATATATATGTGATGTTTGTGTTGTGCTAGTGGTTCGGTGGTGCTAGGCTGAAAAAGGAGGAATCAAAGAAATGGCCACCACCATGAAAATGAGAGGCCATGAAGAGGAAAAGAGGAAGAGAAGGATGAAAATAGGAAGAAAAGGGGAAGGAAAAAAAAATGAAAACCTCAGGAAAAGGGAGAGGAAGAAGTGAAAGATAATGAACCCGTGAAGCCTTGCTTCTGGTTTTAATTTTGGGACCAAGAAACTCAGAAGTTGATATCACATTATCTTTCTGGTGTTCATACGATCCTTTTGGGATGAAAGGGAGTAACATAAATTGTAGGAAACAGCCAAGCTACCCCTGGACTCCAAGGCTGAAAGGCCATGAATCTTGGATGAGACTTTTCAGGTATGTTTTGTTCCTTTACTCATTACAGATCCTCTTTTGGGTGTGTGTAGAATATATTGGATGAAAAAATGATGAAAAAGAGTAGGAAATGGAAAAACTAGGACCGGGTCGGGTCGCCTTGCGCGCAGGCCAACGAGTCGACCCGATCAAGCTTGTAGATGACATTGTAGGCCTGTGGCCCCCACGCGCAGGGAACCACGGCCTCACGTGAGGGAGTGTCCGTGAGTTTTAGGAGGATTAATCAACATGAAAGTTTTAGTAAATAATTCTATGAGTTTAATGGTTCACCAATCGAATCAAATGGACCTCATATGAATAGAATGGACTAAGTGGGAAATAGATAAAGACTTACCTTATAACTAATATAGAAATTTTCCTATTTTTTGGGAATATGGACAATTTTTGACATGGTTAATGAGTGGAATGTATAAGTTGTGATTAGCATGTGAAATTTTGTAATATAAATTATTTCATAGTCTATATGTGTTTTATATGGAATTATGGTGTGGGAGATGTTAGTTTAACAAGGATATTTATAACCATAAAAATATTGAAGATTATATGGTTGTTAATAACGACGATAACTTGTGGTGAATTTGTTTAAAGAAACACCTTGTTGAAGGGAAATGAAGACTTATAGTTTACATGAATAATAGTTATTTTAGAATTAGATAGTTATGTTGGGAAATTATGGAACCTACTTGTCTATAATTGAGTATACGATTTATGTGTGCTTGGTACTAAAGTAAACTTTAAATATCGATGATTATGATGGATACAAAATGTATGGAAGATGATGATTATCTATGTAATTTTTATGTTAAATTGTTATTTAGTTAAATTAATCTTGGACATGGTTAGTGAGAGATTGATAGGGTGATTGACTAAAGCAAAAGTCTTCTGATTATTTACACAATTAGGTAAGATAAGGATTTAGTAATTATGTATAAATTAATACAAATTTCGATTTTGTAATGATGTAACTTGTCGGGGTTAGTGGGTTGGACGTGGGTGGTAATCCTGCAAGGAGGAATCAATTTTGGTTTACTTAATAAATATTGAGTTAAATTAAAAGGTGTAAAGTCCTTTGTTTGACAAGAGGTCATTAGACGGGAGTAGGACTTGTCAAGTTTTCTTGGTGATTAGGGACGCGTCCTATCAACTTGGTATCAGAGCTAGGATGTTATGTATGTTGATCTCGAAATTTGAGTCTCATATTTAAAGTATTTATTTTTCTGATGTGATTTATAAGGAATAAACAAATTTTGTTTAAATGATTTGTACATATATATATTTGTGATATTTTTTTTCTTCAGAAAAATGATGAATATAACTTCTCAGATTGAAATGACAATTTGGCTTTAAAAGGATGAATCGATGGTGACATACTTTGAAATAATGCCATGATCATGAATTCTTTGTGGTATGTCAGAACTAGTAGTTTGGGTGTAGTCCTAGAATGAATTGTGGAAATTGATCCGTGGAACTAAGATGTGTTGAGAATATGAGATGAGCGATGTTATGTTGTGATTGTGAACTTGTATATATTTCTTGGTATGATATTATTGTGTTGTGGACTGGTGATGGTGGATTAGTCTAAGACGTCGAGTTAATACTCCTTTCCTGATACTGGTATGCTCTGGGGTAACCACTCAGACGTCGAGCTAGGTTTTGAATCCTTAGCGGGTGATGGTGAGTCAGTCTCAAACGTCGAGCAGGGCTCCGAATCCTGAGTCAGTATGTGCTCGGACGTCGAGCCAGGGGCTCTGAATCTCGAGTGGTATATATGTGGATGTTGGTTAGTGTCAGACGTCAAGCTGGGCTCCAAATCCTGAGACTAGCGTGGTGTTGTGTTGATGACTCGGACATCGAGCTGGACTCCGAATCTCGAGTGGTTAATCTACCGGTAGTACAATACCCCTGGGAATGTTTTGGTGGATGATGTGGTTAGTAATGTTATTGTATTGGACTTATTAAAATGGTTATATAGATGGCCTACGTGTAGTGACAATGTGTGATAAGTGGTATGAATGGTATTTGAAATAATACTTAGTTAAGTTGATTATGGATTGATGAACTAAGTTAAAACTACACGCGATACCGGTTTTACTTGAATCGTAATAGAGGTTGTGATTGAGTTATGTAGCCCGAGATTTTGATAGTGGATTGGTTTTGTGGTATTAGGGAATATGAGTGTGAAAATGACCCTGATTTAATTGAAAATTTGGTTTGATTATGAATTATGGCATAATATGTGACATGTTTAGGAAATCTTTTACGGATGTACGTGATTATGATATACATTGTTATATGTAAATTTAGAGGACAAAATTTCTTTTAACAGAAGGGGGGGGGGGGGGTGGGGGAAGAGAGAGATTGTAACACCCAAGCTATTCAAGAAAATAGACATTGACCAATTTGTAACACCCCGACTAAGAAGTCAAAAAAGTTGACTATCTGATTGGAAAACTTTTTGAATATTTCGAAAGGACCGTCGTGAAGGTCTTAAACTCTTGAGTTTGTAGATAGGCACCACGCCAAAATTGGAGATTGTTTGAGGGTGTTTCACCGGCTCTCAAGCCAAATCACATAGAAAACCGTGGGACTCACAATTCATCAAAAGCCCGTGGCCCACATTTCCCGAAAACCATTTCCAACAATCATCATAAAACATCTGGACACAACCCTCAACATTAAACCAGTCACAATCACTGTCAACAACAGTACTCAAATATCAACCATAATGATCAAACAACACTACTCACAAGTGCATAGACACCAATCACAATAGCACAATATCAGCACTACTCTCAAGTGCACAATAATCACATAATCACATGTCACATCAGCCCTATGCGTAGGCAACCAACAAGCAACATTATTGGGATAACACACATCTGGGCTCAAGCCCCAGGATCAGTCACATCTGGGCAAACACATCCCCAGGATCAGACACATCCGAGCGGTACATCCAGGCTCAACCATTAAGCTTTCACAAGGATCTTGACTCAAAACCAAGTCAAACCATTTCCAAACAGGGTTTCAAGCCCGAAATATGCTTTTCAACAGGGTATCAACCCAAAATTAAATTTTTACGTAAATCCATAAAATCATTAAGTAAATCCATATAATCATTCTTGACTCATAATACAAACGTCCACTCACACACCGTCCACGGGTTTGATTCTGAGCTGTACGCTTTTCTGTAAATTCTAGGAATCACGAACCCTATCAAAAATCATTATCAAGGGTCACTAAAATTCCTAAATAACCTCAAAATACAATCCCGTAATTTTTCGGGACTAAAATACGTATTTAAAACATAACATAACACTTCGGACCCTCAAAACTATACGAAACGGTGTTCGATCGACTCGAAACCTGTGCCAAAACGTTTGTTACATTGATTACATCAAAACATATGTTGACCGTACCTCGAGATTTTCCTTCACGCTCCCCCACGCGCCACCTCAAGCGGCTACGAGTGGAAGCCATGCGCCTGCTACAGTGATATGCACTATTCATCTTTTTCCCCCAAATTCCTATAAAACAGGTCCTTTGACACGACCTATCCCAATCCTCCCGAGATTATCGTGGGATGTACCATGCTCCTGTCTGACACGAAGTGTCAGACAAGGGATCACTCAAAACCATGGCCCCTTCGGGGCTTCTAGAGTGTGCTAGGATCGGTGTAGGAGTGCGATGTCTCGGTCTCTGCTACAACCCGCATCCATGATCAACCTGAAAGACATTAAAACCATTAAAAGTTGTGAGTGGACGAAAATCAATAGTTTAATAAAAACTCATTTCATAAGAAGACATTTATGCCCTTCACTAAAAAGTATGCATGCCATCGAAAACCAATAATCAAACCATTTAACTTAATTAAATCATTAGGGCCTTAGCCCAAAACCATAAATCCAAGTAAGTGGGAACTCAGCCCAAAACCGTAAATCCAAACCATGTGGGTCCCTGCCCAAATCCATTAACACCGAAAACCAAATCATAAATCCAAGTAAATCCGAAATCCAAATACATAATACAGTAAATCCATAAATCACAATTCCATCGAATACCTTTATGTACCAATCCTCGGCATCCCAGACACCTGACGTCCTAGACGTCATGTCCCGGTCCAAGCTACGCGTGCTACCCGGGGTCTCAACCCGAGTCAATCTCTGACATCCCAGATGTCTGACGTCCCAGACGTCTAGGAATCCTGCTCTTGAGTTACTATACGGTCCGGTCGCTCCGTGCAGTGTCCCATCGTCCATAGATATAAGGATGGTATATGAAAAACCATTTCATAAATCATCTCAAACCGTTCAAATGGGCCTACGCCCGGGATTTCCATAAAACCATCGTAATCCACAAATCTGATTTCTCAAATCCAAAACCATTTATCCAAATCTATTTATGGGTCCTCGACCTGAAATCACATTCATAAAACCCAACTGCGCCTTATCCCCGATTTTGTAAACCAACTGGGCCCTGGCCCGATGCCTCATTTAATCAAATGGACTCTAAGTCCGATAGTTCGTAAACTAAATGGGTCTCAAGCCCGATTCCATACTTCCAAATCCAAAATCATACCATTGAACCATTATTAAAACCATAAACCTCGACATACCTGCAAATACGGAAAACATCTCGAAATACGTGCAAATATGTAAATCACCAATACCACAATCATCATCATAGAAATCACATACGTAAAACATATAAAACAGTTATTCATTCATCACAGTTTAGAAAACAATGTCCACTCACAGACCGTCCTACGCTGCCACCTCGATATGCGTACCATAAGCCATTTACAGTTGTTAGAATAAGTCAACATGCACTAAAACGGAGTTCACCATTTTCAAACTAAAAGTTGTACCTCACGGGTTTGCAGGCCACCGTCCAAGACGGTCCACGAAACTAATCCCATCCGACTCGTACGAGTTCTAGAAACACCCTAGGGTCATCCAAAAGTGATCAAAAAACTCCCAAAACCAAAATCACGATTTTTGAACCAAAATAGGGCTCACGAGTTCCCGCTCATCGTTGTTGCCCCGCCGTGGTCATCTCATTGCACTCTCTCTTTTTCATTCACAGGTTATTAGCATTAGGTGAGGTTTATGGGTGATGGGGTTCACGGTCTAGCAAAAATGGTGAGTTTGTTCGATAATGAAGAAGAAGATGATAAGATGACAGAAATGAATGGTGAAGATAAGAGGGCTGAGGGAAATGAACGGTTGGGGGTGAGAGATATGTGTGTGTTTGTTTTTAAAAGAATTACAAATGGACCAATGGGAACAAGATCCACAATTTAGGGGTCCCAAGCCATGGGATGAGTGACACTTGTCACTCATCTAAGGGTCCCACATAAAAATATCATCCAATCAGATTAAAGTGATATTTAATTCAAATTCTGAGACGTAAGTTCTAGATTTCGATCCCGTGACCATAACTTCTCCGTTCGACGTTCGATTTCGGCGTGCCGCTTGTCTACGGACTCGTGAAGTCCCGATCTACGTCATAGCCATCGATCCTCGTACGTTTGACTCCCCGAATCAAAAGTCAACATTTTGCTCAATTCTAGGGGCAAAATGGCCATTTTACACCGTCCGTTCAAATTCACTCAACTAATCCCCGATTAGTCATTCTAAATCCATAATTAATTAATATTAAATCCTGATATTCGGGACGGGTCGTTACATCCTACCCACCTTACGAAAATTTTGTCCTCGAAATTCAAACTAACCCAGTTCCACATCCACATCGTGGAAAAACAAGCCCAGTCTCACCGCCAGGTTTAACATCCCATGTATACGTTTACACCCACTACATAGCACCATACTTGTCTGCACCCAGACGATCCATCACGAACCTATGTCGTACCGACTACAGCCGACCATGACGAGTGCCATTTATCACACGTTCCGAGTTGATACCACCCGACAATTTATCATTACATTGACATATTTAGCTGACACATTCAGCATGACGGTTCTTCTCAATCACCAATCCACCCTGACAACTGCTCCCACTGGGAGTCACCAACTCTCCCTCATCAATCCATACTGACACACCTAGCCAAACTGTCACCACTAGCCAGTCGAAAATCAATCTGGCATCTCTCCCACACCGAGAGTTATCAAATCTCACAGTTTCTCCGCATTTCCAAAATTTCACCACTTCAACATCACACGTCCCATAATGTCACACTCAGCCAGCACTCACGGCTCCATGGTCACAATTCCAGTCACCGACACACCCTGACTCACTCTAGAGCCGCACCAAGGTATCTTGTATCAAAATTTCCTCATAAATCCATGCTGCCATTAGTGAGAGTCACAGAGCAGCCGCTCCACGCAAAACAACCTGTGGTTACACTAACCAACAACTCACTCAACCTGAGTATACGTATACCAACATCTCACTCCACCTGTGTGTAACTGGACCCCATTGAATTCCTACCCATCAGTGATAACACATTTCCGCTCTAGGGTTCCACTAGCCATTTATGGCTCTGAGCACCTGCTCATACGGTCACTAAACTCGTCAAAATCACTATGGCCCAACACATAGTATCCAATGTCTAGTTCACGTTCTCGACCAATCCAATGATATCAGAACCAAGTGGACTACCAACACGTTCATCCGTATACCACTGGTACATCCTATATACCGTCCCTAGACACCACTCAAGCCTGTCCAGTATCAGTCTTCATACCCTATACGTACATCCATCCACCAACCAGCCCACTATATAGCTCATAGCCAATCACGCTTCAATTCTAGAGTCCATCTATCCAGTGCAGTACTAGACAGATCAAATACTCTAACTCATCATCCATCACGAGTCCCATGGTCACCTAACCAGCATCACAACGTCTACTCCCAATCACGTCATCTAATACTTACCAATTTGAATCACGCCCACCAAGGCTTACACATTCATGCCAAATGGACATCTCATCTCACCCACGTCTACCGAGATACACCAACTTTGAACCTATCGGTTACATGCTTTTTCGATTACCATATCATATTCGATTGACTTCATAAGGAAGCCAATCCCATCATTCACATATCCAAGACTGACCAATCTGAACCAGTCGGATACCCACTTGTGCTATTAATATATCATACGGGATTAACCTCAAAAGGAAGTCTGTCCCATCATCCTCATACCCAAATATCCATAACAGATCATATACACCTCAATTCACTCAACTACCGTCTCATACCGGATTAACTTCCAAAAGAAGTTGACCCAACATTCCCATATCCAAATATCCAAGACAGAGGTTGGATAATCATTTCTTTCTATTCCAAGAGATTCCTCAACTGTCCCACAATACGATTCTCCTCTGCTCCTAGCTTAGCAAAATCCGCAAGACGAAGTCTGCCAACACGGGCACGACATCACGATCCACGCCATCCTGATCCACCACAACATCACCCGATCATCAAGATCACGATCCAGATCCACCTAGGATCCACACATGCTCACTCTCAGCTAACTACCAGATTTCAGGTCATAGGATCTTACACCCTATTTGAATCGGCATACTATCAAATCGCTTCTCAACCACTTTCACCTCTAAACAGATCAGTTAACAACGAGACACGTCAAAACTCATCCCTCGTAAGTGCATGCAGAAGTCCACTGTACCCACCACACCATGTAATACCAACATCGTTTTCCACCAAGTAGAAAACGAGAAATCTCATTCACCTAACTTCGAAATACCAAACTCCTCCTGATGACCCAAAAGAAATCACGGGTCCACCAACCAATACACGATCAGCGTACCGGTAACAACAACCATCACCTGCCATGGGCGGAACATGAGAAGTCACCCTCAATGACTTCGGAATACCTATCACTAATGCTGAATCAAACACTCCTCTCATCGTCCCAATCATAACCTTTCTTGATTCCGATGTCCCAACCATGTTGGGACCAACTCACTCGTGCATTAACCACGTGTCTGTACCAAGCTAACGTGGTACCCCAACTCGCCTATTCGATCATACCGTTTCATTCATTTACCACTTAATCATTCCAATCACATTAGTTATCATACTCACGATTGGGTTAGAGTCCCAACACATCTCAACCACTGCTGGATCCCGTCTAGTCCAACTCATCCACTGCCGAATCTCAAATACCAAACGTATGCCCATCACGACGGAGTCACATCCCAACTCGTGGCTCATCGTCATCACAATCACCAGCACACAGTGTGCGAATCAGACCACCATGGATCTTTGCTCATACCGAGCAACAACCCCGTACCTCTACTCAGGTTAATGGAACTCTGCCTCCCTTGTACCCTACAACTCCGGGTACCATCACCCTGACAACCCATACAAGAAAATGAACGTTCCTTGAACGTCCCTTGATTCTCAACAACTACAACTGCAACCATTTTCAATAATAGTACCAGCGACAATCTCGTACAGAACCAACCACCAGACATCGCTATCAAGACTCCGCATCCAACCGGAATCAACCGCCAGTACTCGCTACTCTGTATCCCCACTCCGGGATTCCATCGACAAGTATCACACCCTAGTAACCTGTCCAACCAATCTCTAACCAATCTTTAACTAGTCTCAACTCGACTCAACCAATGTCATCCACTAGGTCATCCCCGACCTCAGCTGCACCAAACTATCCATCACAAACTACGGTAGCACGACAACCAACTAAGCCTAACCGATTATCACAACTTCGGCTACAGAGTGCAGTACCATCACCAAAGCTGACATGACATGACCGACCAACGGTCTCGACTCTAAAAAGTCGCTAGAGTCAAACCACTCGCCGACTCACATTTCCGAACCGTACATCACACACTATGGTTACCTACTAAGGTCATCCACTAACTCCATTGTACTCACATTCTCTACACCATCAATCACAACTAGGGTTCGAGAAACCCGGATGCTCTTAGAAGCACTACTATCCAACTCAACATAACCTGGTCATCTAATGGTCACAACTCCACATTATCATCATATCCAATCCTGCAATACCGTGATAGACGATCCTAACATAACCGTCCCACGGTCAAAACTCTAAAGCACTGTTACGTTCATCCTTTAGTAGGGTCTCACACTGCCAAACCACGACATAACTATGACAAACTCAGACACCAATTGCCGAACTGAAACTATCAACAACTCATTTCCACTAACCATCAAACCGGCATCCTAACTATCAAGTTGATAACGAACTGCAGCCCATAGAGACATCATATCCTTGACTTGCGCGTACCACAAGAACTACACGGTTCGCTCGAATAACGAAAACCTCGCTCTGATACCACTTGACACGGCCCATCCCAATCCCCCTGGGATTATCACGGGATGTGCCATGCACCTGTTTGACACGAAGTGTCAGACAAGGGATCACACAAAACCACAGCCCATTCGGGGCTTCCAGAGCGCGCCAGGATCGGTGGAGAAGTGCGATGTCTCGGTCTCTACTATAGCCCGCATCCCTGATCAACCTGAAGGGCATTAAAACTATTAAAAGTTGTGAGTGGACGAAAATCAATAGTTTATTAAAAACACATTTCATAAGAAGACATTTATGCCCTTCACTAAAAAGAATGCATGCAATCGAAAACTAATAATCAAACCATTTAACTTATTTAAATCATTAGGGCTTTAGCCTAAAACCATAAATCCAAGTAAGTGGGAACTCAGCCCAAAGCCGTAAATCCAAACCATGCTGGTCCCTGCCCAAATCCATTAACACCGAAAACCAAATCATAAATCCAAGTAAATCCGAAATCCAAATACATAATCCAATAAATCCATAAATCAAAATTCCATCAAATACCATTATGTACCAATCCTCAGCATCCCAGACGCCATGTCACGGTCCAAGTTACGCGTGCTACTCGGGGTCTCAACTCGAGTCAATCTCTAACATCCCAGATGTCTGACGTCCCAGACGTCTAGCAATCTTACTCCTGAGTCACTATACGGTCCGGTCGCTCCGTGCAGTGACCCTTCGTAGGCAATTCGTGGTGACTACTCCATCGTCCCAGGCGACTAGAGGAGACAATCCATAGATATAAGGATGGTATATGGAAAACCATTTCATAAATCATCTCAAACCGTTCAAATGGGCATGGGCCCAGGATTTCCATAAAACCATCATAATCCACAAATCTGATTTCTCAAATCCAAAACCATTAATCCAAATCCATTTATGGGTCCTCAACTAGAAATTACATTCATAAAACACAACTAGGCTTCATGCCCGATTTCGTAAACCAACTGGGCCCTTAGCCCGATGCCTCATTCAATCAAACGGACTTCAAGTCCGATAGTTCGTAAACCAAATGGGTCTCAAGCCCGATTCCATATTTCCAAATACAAACTCATACCATTGAGCCATTATTAAAACCATAAACCTCGATATACGTGCAAATACGAAAAACATCTCGAAATACGTGCAAATATGTAAATCACCAATACCACAATCATCATCATAGAAATCACATGTGTAAAACATATAAAATATTTATCCATGCATCACAATATAAAAAAACAATGTCCACTCACAGACCGTTCTACGCTGCCGCCTCGATATGCATGCCATATGCCTCCCCAGGCTAAATCACCGTCCTCGGAATATTCGAACCTGTCCAAATCATACTAGAGGGTTACTAACTACTTCATTAACCTCTCATTAAAGCCCCATAATTTTCCTAAATTTTAAACGTATTTAAAATTGATCCTAAACCTTCGGACATCCCGAACTATATCGAAACAATGTCCAATTGACTTGAAACCAGGCCCAAAAAGTTTGTTACATCGAAAACATAAAAACCCATGTTGATCGTGCCTCGAAATGAGGGCCCACGTACCTTCACGCATCGCCCAAAGGCACTAGGCATGGGAGCCACGCGCTGGCACTGTTCATCTTCAACCTCAGGTTAAACCGATCTAAACCAGTTCTTTGCAATTACGGTTCAATCGGACCGACGAGGCTAGTTCACCCTTATTTCTCACCTATTTTCAATCCCATTCATTCCTATAGCTTCATTTCAATATTTCTAGTCGATTTACGATTTCAAAATTGGAAATTTAGGCCGAGAACATACCTCCCATATCGAAGCACAAACCGGCCTTCCTCCTCCGTCGACTGCTCCCAGCTCCAGCCACTATTCACCTCAATTCCACGCCCAAACGATTAGTTTGACTCTGAAAAACCATTTCCAGTTGTTAGAATAGGTCAACATGCACTAAAACGGAGTTCACCATTTTCAAACTAAAAGTCGTACCTCACGGGTTTGCAGGCTACCATCCACGAAGGTCCACAAAACCGATCCCATCCGACTCGTATGAGTTCTAGAAACATCCTAGAGTCATCCAAATCGATCAACAAACTCCCAAAACTAAAATCGCAATTTTTGAACCAAAACAGGGCTCACGGGTTCCTGCTCACCGTAGCCGTCGTTGCCCCGCCGTGGTCATCTCATTGCACTTTTTTTTCATTCACGGGTTATTAGCATTAGGTGAGGTTTATGGGGGTTTATGGGTGATGGGGTTAACAGTTTAGCAGAAATGGTGAGGTTGTTCGATGATGAAGAAGATGACGATCAAATAAGAGAAATGAATGGTGAGGATGAGAAGGCTGGGGGAAATCAATGGCTGGGGGTGAGAGATGTGTGTGTGTTTGTTTTTAAAAGAATTACAAATGTACCAATGGGTGCCAGATCCAAAATTTGGGGGTCCCAAACCATAGAATGAGTGACACTTGTCACTCATCTAAGGGTCTCACATAAAAATATCAACACATCAGATTAAAGAGATATTTAATTCGAATCCCGGGACGTAAGTTCCTGATTTCAATCCCGTGACCATAGCTTCTCCGTTCGACGTCCGATTTAGATATGCTGCCTGTCTACGGACTCTTGACGTCCCGACCTACTTCACGGCCATTGGTGCTCGTAATTTTAACTCCCCGAATCAAAAGTCAACATTTTGCCCAATTCTAGGGGCAAAACGGTCATTTTACACCGTCCGTCCGAATTCACTCAACTAATCCCCGATTAGTCATTCTAAATCCATAATTAATTAATATTAAATCCCGATATTCCAGACGGGTCGTTACATCCTTCGACCTGCATGTTCGACCCGGATGGAATTCCTCTAATTCTGCATCAATTTCTGTAATTGTTTCATCCAAATCCATCTAGTCGATCCCAATTAAGGATATATGATCTCAAGTCTATGAATTCTTACCTCAAACAAGTCCAATTTCAATTCAAAATTGAAAGGTATTCGCAGGCTCTGTTCAAGGCTTAAACCTTGTCACTTTCTTTCGGTTTTGTGTTGGTTCAAGTCGTATGAATCTTAGAAGGCTTCATATAAGCTTGGTATCATCAATCCACGTCCAAAACGTGAAATTCAAATTTAAGCTTCCTTCCAATTTCTGGGTTTTCGGGTCTGAGCTCCATCTCTATTTCTTCTTCTATTTTCCTTTCTTTGTTACTCATTTCCCCATTCAATTCTTCTCTATTTGTCTGTCTCTCTGACTTTCTCAAATGGCTGTTGTGTTCATCGATCAATTGGGTTGTTTTGTTTTTGGGTTTTTGTTCAAACTATCATAACATATACATACACACGCAACCAAGCCACTAATCCCCTTCATATGGTGACATGTGCCACATAATCAGAGGGGCGAGTCACACCCAATGACTCAGCACAATGATAAAAGACCAAAATACCCCTTGAAGTACAAATAACCAAAATGCCCCTAGCCTTTCTAAACCCGTAACTTTCACATCCGAACTCAGATTTTGGCGTGCCGCCTGCCTATGAACTCAGGACTACGAGACCTACACAACAGTCCTTATAGAAAGTCCAAAAAGTATTCCAAATAAAAATTCAAATTTTGACAACTTAAACCAAGGATAAAATCGTCATTTCCCTTTCAAATTCTCGATTTTACCTTTTTTGAATTTCCGGGTCATCACATATGGAGTACTGCCCCGTGTCAAGGTCTAGAGAGATCTTGATCTCTCTCCTCCATAGACATTCAAGGCTATTTATACATGAAGTTTGTGTTGTGTGGGCGGTTTGATGGTGCTAGGCCGAGAAAGGAGGAATCAAAGAAATGGCCACCATCGTGAAAAGGAAAGGTCAGGAATAGGAAAAAAGGAAGAGAGGGATGAAAAGATGAAGAAAAGGGGAAGAAAAACGATGTAAACCTCTGAAAAAAGGAGAGGAAGCAGTGAAGGTTGATGAACCCGTGAAGCCTTGCTTCGGGTTTTAGTTTTGGGAAGTTGATATCCCATTATCTTTCTAGAGTTCATATGATCCTATTGGTATTAAAAGGAGTGATAGGAACTGTAGGAAATAGCCAAGCTATGTAACGACCCAGACGTGTCAAAGAGGTAAAATCAGAAAAGTTGGACGAAATTGACCATTTTAACCCCCGAAAGTCAAAGGTTGACTTTTTTTTGTCAAAGTCAAAGAGTCAACTTTTTGACCGGTACCATTTTTAGCATTTCTAAAATTCCGTTAGGAAGGTCTCAGTCTCCCTAGTACGTCGACATGTGGTACACCGGAAATGGAGTTTGAATGGTTTCAATTCGGGTTTAGATTACGTATGGGCGTTTTGGTAAATTTTTTAATGAAGGGTATTTTGGTAAATTTGTAGTGAGATTTTTTTTGTGGTCCAATTAGACAGGGACAAGTGTCCCTTATCTATTATGGAAGTGTGCCAACGACCTTGAGCTGGTTTAAAAATGGACATTTTGTGTGCTTTTTTGTTTTGGTGGCTGTGAGTGAGTTTTGGGTGATTGCTATGAAGGAGTAATCATGGAAAGCAAGAAAGAGGAGGAAACTGAGGAGAAGAGAGGGTGGAAGTCAGAAGAGGAAAAGAGAGGGGGAAACTTGGAAGGCCCAAACCCGAAGGCTCAGGCGAACCGAGAAGAGGTTTTTGGGTTAGAGGTTGCACCAACGTGTTTCTGGGCGTGCGAACTTAAGCTTCCTTCCAAGCCCTTACGACCTCAACCGATATCTAGTTCGAAGCTTTGGGAGTCGAATTTACCTAGAAACTGAGATACAATCTTGGCCGTGAAACCTTGGCTTGTGAGTGGACTTTCTTTCCCTCAACTTTTATGCATGCATACTTATATGATTTAAACATGTTTTTATGTGATTTTGGTGATATTACAATGATTGGGGTTTGTACAGATTTTCGGTGATTTTACTAATAGTTAATTAATATTTTATTACACGTTTGACGAGATTTCGGCAAACTATATTTTCAATGCCGTTTCGAAAGTCATTTTGAAATAAATGTGAATTGTGACATGAAATAACGTGTTTTGAGAATGTTTATGATTTTTAGATAATTTCAGAATAATTTTACCTAACTTGGGCTTACTAACACGTTTTACAAGAAACTGTGTTTAAGCTGTGTTTGGGGCTTATGCCCAAGATTCTGGTGGTGGTTTTGAATTGTGAAATATGATGTGATCTATTGTGATGTATATAGACTCTTGGTATGTATGTGGTGGTGTGAATACGTGTTCCTCGGTATGTGTGATGTGTGTAATGTTATGATGATGTGCTTGTGCTTCGAGGATGGTTTGAATGTGATTGATTGTGTATGAGTGTTGTGATGACGTTGAGTTGACTATATTTGAATTATGTGGTGTTATTAGATATGAATTGATTGCATTGTTGATGTGATGCCTTGTGATGTATGATATATGTTGTAGTTATGCCTATTGATAGGTGAGTCTCGGATGTCGAGCAGGACTCCTTTCCTGAGACTGACACGACTTGGACGTCGAGCTGGGCTCCTTTCCTGAGTAGGGTCCCCACTTGGACATCGAGCTGGGCTCCTTTCATGAGTCGTGTCCGCACTTGGACGTCCAGTTAGACTCCTTTCCTAGGTGGTGTACCGACCAGTAGTGTATTAGTTTGATGATTGGTATGTCGGCCTTTTGTTGATGGTCGTGATCTTGTGTGATGGTTATATCGGTTTACCAAGGTCTTATACGATTTAATATTTCTACTGATTTCATAACTCTTTTCACATATGTCGAGGATTATAAACTATGTTTTGTTTTAATCGAAGTGAAATTATTTTCGTATGTATGCACAGTTTTAGAAAACGGAGGGTAAAGATGCATGTTTTCAAATCATGTTTTAAACTTTTTCTTTTCATCCACTCACAAGTTTTCTTGGTTTTATGACCCTGCATGACCGCTGCAAGAAAATCGAGGCTCGAGAGGTGAAGGCATGAATCAGTGGGTTGTGTGCGTGGCCCCCACATGCATGGAACCACGGTGGCGCGTTAGGGCGCATCCATGAGTTTTAGGAAGAACGGCCATCCTGAAAGTTTTAATAAATAATTCTATGAGTTTAATGGTTTAAGAATCAAGTCAATTTGACCTTATATGAAGAAGTTATACTCTGTCAAAGTTTATGGGTTAATTAAGTATCTTTAATCCATTTCAAAGTTCGGGAATGAACAAGAACTACTTATTAATAATTTGATTATGAATAAATTGCCTTCGGTAACTTATGGAACTGAATTGAATGGACTAAATGGAAAATAGATAAAGAATTACCTTATAACAAATATAGAAATTTTCCTATTTTTTTAGAATATGAACAATTTGTGGCATGGTTAATGAGTGGAATGTATAAGTTGTGATTAGCATGTGAAATTTTTTGTCATAAATTATTTCATAGTCTATATGTAAGAACCCGTCCCAAATCTATAGATTAATTAAGGATTAATTGAGGATTATCGAGACTAATCGGGAATTAGTGGAGGATTTTTGGACGGTTGGCGTAAAATGACAATTTTACCCTTGGAATGGACAAAATATTGACTTTTGACCCGGGAGGTCAAATGCACGAGGACCGAGGACCGTTATGTAGATCGAGACTATACAAGTTCGTAGACAAGCGGCACGTCGAATTTGGATGTTCGATGTGAAAGTTATTGGTCACTGTTCAAGGTTTGTCAGGTACAATCTCGACCTTTTTAGCTAGTTCTGGGTTCATATATCTCTTCTAGGGATCAAGACGATCACATAGGAACAAACGGGATCGAAAATGGTTCAAGAATGAGTGAAAATGAGTCGGGTCAGGTCGCGAGTCCGGTCGACCCGTTACAGGGAACCGAGTCGACCTGTTGCAGATATGATGCATGCATATGATGCATGCATAACTGTTTTATGTGTTTTATGAACATGATTTGAGATGCATTGATTGCATGATGATTTGAGTTTGACTATTATCATTTGAAAACAAAATTTATCTGGAAATCAAGTTAATCACATACGAGTTCAATGAAGAAAGACACTTTATCTGGAAATATGAACTTAAGAAGGAATTGAAGTTTAAGAATAGAGATACGTACCTTAATCCTTCGCATAACCATTCACAAGATTAATAGTTCTTCATTCAATGGGTTGTAATGGGGCTAGGTTCTTGGGTTTAGAGAGGAAAGTTGGAATTCAAAGAACCTATACCGCATCAAGGCATGAGAAGTCATGACTCGGACCTTGAGTTCGAGATGATGAAACTGTACTTAATCTCACTACATTGCTCTAGTTTTAGGTACTTGGATCACTTGACTCAGCTCTAAGTTCATTGCTTTCCTTTTTTTTCTTCTCTTCTTTTCTAATCGCAATTTTCAAGTTTTTTCTTTTCCTTTCTTTTCTTTTCTTTTCACTAATGAACTTGATACACTTTTTCTTTTGTTTATGTTGAGATGAGTCAAGATCATACAATAACTTCCTCACTTTACAAATAAATGGATGATCTTTTCCATTCAAGCATTCTTCCATCACATGAGTATAAGTTGCACAAAACATCAACATATTTATTCCTCACCATGAATCTCAATTGATGTAACCTTGACACAAGCTTAGGTTATAAGGTATAGCCATCATGAAGGGTTCAAACTTGGTTAGGTCATATTGTAGGTGAAGAACAAAACGGCTAAGTGTTTGGCTTCAACGGGGCTTAAGGAGGCATGCAATTTGGACGGGGAAAAGAAGGGTTTTTAGGAGCTAAAACACACATAGCCTATATCATATCTCATAAAAAAATTACACATTAAATCAAGATCATCCACATATATGGTTCTTTAAACATCAATGCAATTAAAAAGAGATCATGCAATTATGAACAAAGTGATGAGTGTTTAAGAGTAGAAACAAGTAGATCACTCAAAAAGAAAGGCAATCAAGCTCAAAGATCTCAAAATGATAGTCTCCACTAATTTTCTAAGTATGCTCAAATTCAATTGCTTTGGTTTCTTGATCACTTGATTATGGTATCATGAAGTGAAAGTGTGAATTCGAAGGCAATGGCAATGATTCTTAGTAAGTACAAGCAATTCTCACATTCTATACATTCATATCAACTTGTTTTAGCATAAGAACTAGCATAACACAACTAAAAACAGTAAAGAATTCAAAACAGAAACCAAAAAACAGCAAGCAAAAACAAAACAGAAAACTAGTTTGTGTATCCCAAAACATGCAGTTTTTAAGTTCCATACCCCCAAACCTAAATGAGACATTGTCCTCAATGTTTCAAGCACAAAATTAAGACAAAAGACATTATAGTAAGGGAGGTATACAAGTGAAAAACGTCCATAAAGAAAAGGGAAAAAACCAGGACTAGGTTGCCTCCTCGGAGCGCTTGATTTAAAGTCTAGGCGAGACGAAGAAAGCAGCTTATGTAGGGGGGTGCAAGAGGGCCACGTGTGCCTCAAGGGGAATAGGAGACGTACCATAGTAAGGCTTGAGTCTATGTCCATTCGCCTTGAATGGTTTGTTCTTAACCGGATGTTGAATCTCAATTGCATGATGAGAGAAAACTTTAGTGATAATGAATGGACCAGGCCAACGAGAACGTAACTTACCCGGAAAAAACTTGAGCCGTGAGTTGAATAGCAAGCCTTGTTGGCGAACTTGAGGGACCTTCCTTTGAATGCTCTTGTCATGATAAGCCTTGGTTTTCTACTTGGAAATTCGAGCACTCTCATATGCCTCATTGTGGAGCTCATCAAGCTCATTTAGTTGCAAGTTCCGGTAAAGGTAGAGACTGATAGGTATACGATGAGGTGCTCTCCAGTTTCTGGTCTAGCTAGGAGTGGTGCCTTACTCATGTATTTCTTGAGATCAAAAGATACCTTGATACATTCCTCCGCCTAGTCATTCTTCTTGCCCTTTCTTTTCAAGGCTTTGAAGAATGGTGCACATTTGTCTATGGCCTTGGATATGAAGTGAGTGGGAGCAGTCATGCGTCCGTTTAGGCTTTGGATGTCCTTCTGGGTTTGTAGAGGCTTCATATCAAGGATTTCCTTGATCTTCTCGAGATTAGCCTAGATTCCTTTCCAACGGATCATATATCCCAAGAATTTTCCCGACCCAACTCTGAAAATGCATTTTGTGGGATTAAGGCACATATTGTACTTCTTTAGAACTTTGAACATCTTTTCTAGGTTAGGAACATGTTCATTTTCAGTTTTACTGTTCACAAGCATATCATCCACTTATACCTCCATTGTTTTACCAATTTGATTGGCAAACATGAAGTTGACTAGCCTTTGGTATGCTACTCCTGCATTCTTTAGGCCAAAAGGTATAACATTGTAGCAATAGATTCCTAGGTTAGTCCGAAAACTTATATGGATTTGGTGACTTGGATTCATAAGGATGAGATTGTATCCTAAGTAGGCATCCATGAAGTAGAGTAGTTTAATTTCCATTGTGGCATCTACGGGCTTGTTGATATTGGGTAAGGGGAAGCTGTCATTGGGACCAGTCTTGTTGAGATTGGTGTAGTTGATGTACAAGCTCCAGGTTCCATATGGCTTCTTGAAAAGTAACACATTAGCTATCCAGGTGGCATAGATGGCTTTCTGAACGAAGTGTATGGAGCTTAGATTGGTGATCTCAATTTTCATGGCCAATTTCCTTTCAACATCATAGCTTCGCTGCTTCAGTATGGTGTCTGACTCAAAGCGACGCTTTTGTCCAGATTTTTCTCATTCTGATCCTCGTCCACCCTGATTGTTGTTGTTACCTCGTCTAAATCTCCAATCACGTCTAAATCTCCAATCACTACGACCTGATTATCATTTCTTGTCATGATTTTGCCCTTCATAGGTGAGTTTCTTTTTTCCTTGATGCGATTGGTTGTTGTCTTGGATGTAATTTCTAGAATCATGGTTGATCTTACCTTAGTTGTTGTTGTTACTCGAGGGAGTGGATTATGAGGCTAACTTGCTTTCCTTGGTGGGAGTGTGAAAGAACTCTACCTTGGTGTGGATGGCAAGCCTTCTTATGATCTCAGTGTAACTCCCCTAGTTTTCATTAAAGGCTGCATACTTAAAGGGTGACTCCATGATGCTGCTTCAGAAAGCTTTGAATACAACATTCTCATCCGTGTTCTGAAAACATGAGTACTCAAGACTAAACCTTATGACATTTTTGAGGTGTTTCTTCCTCTCCTTACCTGATGGAGAAGAGATATTCTGTGGAGACAAGCCTACCCATCTGGATCATAAAATGGTTGAGGAAAGTCATCTGAAATTCCTTGAAGGAGTCAATGGTGTTGGGAGCCATGCAGTAGAACGAGTAGAGGGAGACCTCGTCGGTAAGAGTTGAGTTGAAGAAGAGGCACTGAAATTCCTCCATCACATACTTGTAGGAAAAAGCAGAGGCATAGTTGTTCAAGTGAGTGATTTCCTTTTCATGTGTATCAAGTTATTTTTAGAGATTTTACCTCTGGCATATGCCTTGATTAAAGGATTCAGTTGGTGAAAAGACTAGTGCCGGTCTTCCTTAAAGATGGCATTTTTCCTTTGTCATCCCTTGCCTTAAGGATGTGTATCCTCCTCAAAAAGCTCTCCATGGTGTCATTGCTTTGATATGTCATTTGATCATATTGGTCTTCTATTCAGCCACTACTTATGTCTTGGTAGCCCCAGTTTCTCCTCCAATCGTGGGAGTAGCTCCCTAGAGCCGAGTTTGTCTCACCCAGAACCTCACGGTTGTCTTCCTATCGTTAAGGTTAGGGCCTTTGAGTCATTTGATGAACTTGGATATTTCCTCGGATGAAAGAGTATCTCACCATTTTTCGTCCATGCATGCTAGGTAGGGGAAATAATTTTCGTGGCCTGAGGATCCAAGGCCTTGAATATCAATCCCACATGTGTTATCTCTGTCTGGCGGTCTTCCAGCAGTTGGTGAGGATCCCAGTAGATCCTTGGCTGGGAAGACTAGCATTTCAGTGAGGTTAGATGAGGCGTCGTTCGGACGAGGTGGGGTTAACCCTGGGCTATTGCCTCCAAGGTCTATCTAATGATACTCGACAGGAATGTGATCAACCACATCCAAGTTATTCAGAGGTTAGTCAGCCCACCCCTTGTCTTGACCCCATTCGCATTGGGACATCCTTGCGATGACGAGCGCTCTCGTACTATTCTGCCAAGATCTGGTTCTAATGACCCGTCCCGAATTAACGGGATTAATTAAGAATTAATGACGGATTAGCCTCGCTAATTGAAGACTAATCACGGATTAGACGAGGATTAGCGGACGTTCGGGCGAAATGACGATTTTGCCCCTAGAATGGGCAAATCGTTGACTTTTCATTCCGGCGATCAAATGGACTTTGGCCGATGACTGTGACGTAGTTCGTGACGTCACGAGTTCATAGACAGGTGGCACGCTCGATTTCGACGTCCGAGGGAAAAGTTATGACGTTCGGAAGTTCAAGGGCATTTTGGTAATTTGGGCCAATAGTTGACTTTTGACCCGGAAGGTCCGATGGCCATGGGCCAAAGACCGTTACATAGATCGGGATGATACGAATCCGTAGACAGGTGGCACGTCGAATTCGGATGTTCGACGACAAAGTTACGATTCACGGAAGTTCGAGTGCACTATTGCACGAATTACGAGACGAGGACCTTTTGGCTTTTAGTGGGGCCCATATATTTTATCCCTGGCCCAATAGATGAGTGACACTTGTCACTCATCCATTGCACACTCAAACACATTCATGCATCCACCTTCCCCGTGCATCATTCATTTTCTTTGTTTCCAAACAAACCAAACTGATCCACCCTTCAACCCAATCCAAAACCCAAACCCCTGTGCCATGTCTGAGAGACCAGAGAGTGTTGAGAGGGACTGAGGACGGCTGCTGGAGGCTAAAACCGCCGTGGACGGTGGCGTGGGGGAGACACAAACCGAGAGGTATTGGTTTTAACCGAATTTCACCCATTTTCCCTTTCTTGCATTATGGATCGATTTGGATGGTTTTAATGTGTTAAATAGCTTATTAGGACTGTGTTAGAATGGTTTGGGAAGCTTTGGACCGCTGGGAAGCCATGGGTGAGTTTTGGAAACAATGAACCATTTGGTTCAAAATCAAACCATGGATTTTAATGGTTTTAACTTAGGTTTAGGGATTGGTTAAGATAGGAATTGAGAAAATAGGAAGTTTTGGATTGAAAAGGAAGAGATTGGATGAAAAAAATGGAAGGATAGAGGCCTGGACCGGTCACGCCGGTCCAGTTGCAGAGGTTGGACCGAACCGGCCGGTCTGGACCAGTTCGACCGCTGAGGAAGAAAAACAGTACAGGGCGCGTCAGCCACACGCGTAGCCCTTTTGGGCGGCGCGTGACGGTGCGTGACAGGGTATTTGGGGATGTGTTCAACACACGAAACCTTCTATTCGATGTAATGAACATTTCGGGACTAGTTTCGTGTCAATCGGACATTGTTTCGATATAGTTCGGGATGTCCGAAGGTTTAGGTTCGTGTTTAAAAATAGTTAGAAAATCAGGAAAATTATGGGACTTCAATGAGAGGTTAATGAGGCTATTAGTAACCCTTTAAATGAATTTGGATAGGTTCGGGGATCCCAGAGACGACGTTTGACCTGGGAGACGATTATGGCATGCGTATCGAGGCGCGGCTTCGAACGGTCTGTGAGTGGACTTTCCTTTCGAAATTGATGCATGCATAAATGTTTTATAATTTTTTTAATACATGTTTTATGATGCCTTGTGTGCATTTTTTTGTGGTAGCCTAGGATTTACGTACTTGCACGTATTTCAAGATTTTTGGTTTTATACGATGCTCATACGTTCTAGGTTTTCAACGACGATTTAATGAACGGATGTTGGATTGGGAAATACGAAATCGGGCATGAGACCCCCTTTGATTTACAAATCTCGGACTTGGAGTCCATTTGAATTGACGAGGAATCGGACCGAGGGTCCATTTGTGTTATACGATCGGGCTGGGGTCCCAGTTGGTTTTCGATTCGGGTTTGAGGCCCAGTTAGTGGTACTATCAGGCTTGATGCCCCGTTGATTTATGATATCGGGCCTGAGACCCATTTGGTTGAGATATCAGGCTTAAGGCCTCGTTGGTTGTGAAATCGGACGTGAGGTCCTGTTGATTTATGGTTTCGGGCTTAGGGCCCAGTTAGTCGTGATATCGGGCTTGAGTCCCAGTTCAGTTTATGAAATGAGTATGCGGGCATGAGACCCTATTGAATTGAGGATTTAGGCCGAGGCTTGTGAAAGTGATTTGAATCGGATTCGAGGAATCCTATTGAGATGAATCGGGTATGAGACCCACTTGAGAAATGTATTTGAGAAAGAAAGAAAGTATTTGAAAATATATGAAACCCTCCATATGATTTATATGGTCTCCTCCAACGTCGACCTGGAGAGTCATAATCCACAGACCAGAGTGGGTATCCCCATAGGGATCCCGTTCCAGAAGTGGTGGTTACTTATATTTTTGTGGTCCCGGACTAGATTCCGGAGAGATATGTGGACTAGATCCAGAGAGAGAGGTCGGACTAGATCCAGAGATTGAGCCTCCCAGATGGAGATTCCTGGGAGAAGACTCGGAGTGAGACCCCGAGTAGTGTGCACACTAGATAGATATGATGTTATCGTGACTATACCGGGGATGTGTTCCCTAGGGGCTGTGTGCCCCGAGTTGGCATCTTCTCCGGAAGTGCCTAGGATGGGTTATACGTACGAGTACGTATGAGGTTTTACAGAAAGTGATTTGGGGGCGGAGACCCAGTGTTTTATGATTTAGAAAGTTATTTGGGGCGGCGACCCCATATACGATGTTTTAGAAATGGTTTGGGGCGGAGACCCCGTATTCTATACTTGTATTCCACTGAGAACGGTTATGGGATGAGACCCACATACGTTGATTTGGGCTGAGTTCCCACATGTATTGTTTCATGGTTTTAGAAGTTGTGATTTCGGGTCGGGGACCCAATTGGATTTATGGGTCATGACGGTTTATGGGAACCGGGCATAAACCCTTGAAAGGTTTTGAAAATGTTAGACAAAGGCTTTTACAAATGTTTGATAAATGTTTTTGAATGCATGCGTATGCTTTTATGAAGGGCATAAATTTCTTTATGCGAAAAGTGTTTTTAATAAATTATTATTTTGTCCACTCACAGTTTTTATGTTTTAATGCCCTTCAGGTTGATCGCGGATACGGGCTGTAGCAGAGACGAGACATCACTCCCCTCCTCCTACGATCCTGACGCACTCTGATAGCCCCGACGAGGGTTAGAGTTGGAACTTTTTACCTGGTCTGCTACTTCGTGTCAGACGGGATCAGGCGGGTCCCACGTTAATCCTGGGGGATTTGGGACTGGTCCTGACAAATTGGTATCAGAGCGAGGCAGGCTCTTTTGATACTCATGGTACTCTGATACCAGTTGGTATCAGAGCGTGGAGTGCGCGCAGGTCGAGGATGTGATGTCTCTGAGGTCGTAACAGCCCGTAATCAACCTGATCGTTAGGGTATGAGTAGGAAGCACCACATGCTAAACGAAATTCGATACGTTAGTTTGAGGTTCGATTGGCATGGAAAGCCATGTGTTTCGAAGTTTGATCCTGGGTGGGTTCAGTATTCGTGTGAATCTAACGGCTTAGAGCCGTAGTGTTACTGGTGAGTAGGATCCAGTGGATCAGTAGTGACCATATGACGACTTGAGAGTCGTGACCGCTCAATAGTGGGTCGTGTCGAGTAGAGGATGTAAGGATTTATACCAGTATGGTCAGAGGTCAGGGTCACCCGGTTTACGATGACCCTGGACGACTACACTTACGACGGTTGGAAAAAGGAACGTGTGATTCTCTTTGGCGTAGTGATGCCATATTTCAGTGTGTCGAATCCTTCCAGGATGTTGATTGGCTGAGGATATCGATTGGTAGTGGATGCTCGGAGTAGTTGTGGTGTGACGCGATACGATGCGATTGCGCATGTAACGCTTGTGCAGTATTGGACTCGGAGTACAGCCAGTTCTTGTGGAGGCCACCGGCTGAGAGCCGTAGAGTTACGAGAGGATGAGATCCTCCGAGTGTAGTTATTGGCCAGTATGGTACCCGTATCAGAGTACGAAGACTCTTCAGAGTCGAGAGCGATGGATAGCTCAGGATGGTTGGGCTGCAGTGGGCAGCCGGGGTTTGTGATAACCCTGGTTAGTGATTGATTGGACAAGTTACCAGGAGTGTGGTACTTGTGATCGGATTCAGAGGTGGACCGATCGTTGGATGTTGTGTGTGGAGTGGTTGGTACCGGAGGTCGACTACCGCATGGATTTGGAGTCTCGGTAGCAGAGTGTTTCTGAGATTGGTCTGCACGAGGTTGTGGCAGACACTGCTATCGATGGACGTAGTCGAGTCTTATCAAGCTGGATAGGATCAGGTTGCCGTGACGATTATGACGATGGGATTCGTCAGTCGTGACGATGATACGAGGTGTGTGAGTGACGCACAGTACGAGCAATGATTCTGGATTCGACTCGGTGACGGCTGAGTCCGATCGCAGAATGAGATGCTGATGTTGGAGGTTGGCATACTTGCCACGCTCTTGTGAAGGTGGTAGTTATAAGTGGGACAAAGAGGATCACTAGTGGCACAGTGCGAAGTATGGGAGTACTTGGTATGGAGACCAGTTTCCCCTGTGATGAAGATCAGTTTCCCCATTAATGGAGACTAGTTCCCCCAGTGCTACGAGAGTGAGTCGCAAGGGTGTACTCAGAAGTTGTAATTTTTGAAGTGAAACGTGAGATCCAGGTATTAATGGATGACGTACGTATGGTTCGGTTTGTCGAATTTAGTAGTACGCAGAGATTTGGCTTCAGATCACGACAGACGTTGCGATTTGCTTAGCCTACCGACCGATGTTAGTGAGTTCCGACCAATTCTGTAAGTCAGAGTTGGATCAAGATGTTTAAAAGCACTAGATTTTCGCGATAGAGGTCGTTTATGCACATCTGTAAATAGTATGCAAGGTTTAACCTTGAGTAGCGTGAGTTCCATCCGGAACAGGTGTAACCGGGTGTACGGTAGTCACGGACGCGTGGATGGTGTCCGGTGGAGCTGATTACTTGTTTGCATGTAGGGTACAAGAAATGCTCGTGTAATGAGTGAACTCAGTGATTGGTTAAGAAACGCGATTCGAACGTGATTGGAACTATGGAATTAAGAGAAGTTTTGATTGAGATGATGAGAAGAGTGCTTGATTCCGCATTGGTGAGGAGTATTCCGAGGTCACTGAGTGTGACGCTGTAGCAGATAGTGTTGGGTGCCGGAGGATGACATTGTATGAACCCTGATGTCACCATCTTGGATTCTTCCCTAGCTGGGACTACGAGGAGTGATATGACAGCTAAAGAGTTCAAGAGGGTGTAAGAACCGAACACCTAGGCTGTGAGTCAAATTTGTTTGACTTGTCGAGTAGATGGTGTTTAGCGTCACAGGATGTGACGAGTGGGTGCCAGTGGTGATGGATTGGCGTTCGCCTGGCGACAGACAGTTGGGATCCGGACCATGGTTGGAGTGCGGACGGTAGTTTGTGGTTGGACGTTGCCAGAGAGCAGTCCTTGTGTAGGTCGGGGGCGCCCCGATGTTGTTGTGGTATGGGTGCATCGGTGTGTTGTGCACATTGGACAATGGGATTGACTACGGTCAATTGGTATGTCAGGTTGAGAGTACCCGAGAAGTTGAGTATGTTGTAGGTTGGATAGCGTTATAGATGGACATGAGTGACGATCGGATTTGATCCGATAGTGAGTTTGGAGACTCGAGGTAAGTCTAGATGACAAGTCGTATCGCTGAGTGATGCGAGACACGATGCGAGGACCCGAGAGCGAGTCGAGATCAGAGTCGCGCAGCGAAGTGCAGTGGAGCCAGGAGTTTCCGACTGGTCACGATGGTTGTGACCTGTGATGGTTACGGATTGATAGGTATCCGACGAAATTGGATCAACGTGGATTGATGGGACTCTTCAGAAGAGTCAGTTTTGGGTATAGGAATTTGAGAGAGTTGACTTGTGCGAGTGTTTAGAGTCAGTATGGGCATAGGTCTGAGGACGACCTATGAGTTGGGATGTGTGCCATTGTGATGGCAAGATCGATAGAATGATTGTCTGATCGGATGCTGAGCAGGATGCCAGCTTGGTTGTGTCAGCCTTAGTGGGAATACGTTTTGCAGCCCGATGGTTATAGGATGGAACGTGTCAAAGTGTTAGATTGGAGAGCCGTTTTGATGTCAGTTTGGAATTACTGACCTGTCAAAATGAGTGACAGGCGTGATCGACGAGTGTTGACATGTTGTCTCGCGTGAGACACTCGAGTAGACGTGTAATTCTCGCGAGTGAATTGGAGCTTTGGAGGCTCCGATGATGGTACGTACCAGTACGGTATGTATATTGGACGTGTACTACTACACGAGTATTCTCGTGTGGGTGCAACGATCCGTTTCGAGGAATAAGGTTGGATTCCATAGTTTGGTTGTGGAATCGGGTCAATTTGAATTTCGGGGACGAAATTCTTTAAGGGGGGACATTTTTGACGACCCGTCCTGAATTAACAAGATTAATTAAGAATTAATGATGGATTAGCCTCGCTAATCGAAGACTAATCGCGGATAAGACGAGGATTAGCGGACGTTCGGGCGAAATGACAATTTTCCTTAAAATGGGAAAATCGTTGACTTTTCATTCCGACTGTCAAATGGACTTTGGCCGATGACTGTGACATAGTTTGTGACGTCATGAGTTCATAGACAGGTGGCACGCTCGATTCCGACGTCCGAGGGAAAAGTTATGACGTTCGGAAGTTCAAGGGCATTTTGGTAATTTGGGCAAATAGTTGACTTTTGACCCGGAAGGTCCGATGGCCGTGGGCCAAAGACCGTTACGTAGATTGGGAGGATACGAATCCGTAGACAGGTGGCACGTCCAATTCGGACGTTCGACGGCGAGGTTACGGTTCACGGAAGTTCGAGTGCACTATTGCACGAATTACGAGACGAGGACCTTTTGGCTTTTAGTGGGGCCCAGATATTTTATCCCTGGCCCAATGGATGAGTGACACTTTTCACTCATCTATTGCACACTCAAACACATTCATGCATCCACCTTCCCCGTGCATCATTCATTTTCTTTGTTTCCAAACAAACCAAACCAATCCACCCTTCACCCCAATCCAAAACCCAAACCCCTTGTGCCATGCCTGAGAGACCAGAGAGTGTTGAGAGGGACTGAGGACGGCGGCGTGGAGGAGACACAAACCGAGAGGTATCGGTTTTAACCGAATTTCACCCATTTTCCCTTTCTTGCATTATGGATCGATTTGGATGGTTTTAATGTGATAAATAGGTTATTATGACTGTTTTAGGATGGTTTTGGGAAGCTTTGGATGGCTAGGAAGCCATGGGTGAGTTTTGGAAACATTGAACCGTTTGGTTCAAAATCAAACCATGGATTTTAATGGTTTTAACTTAGGTTTAGGGATTGGTTTAGATAGGAATTGAGAAAATAGGAAGTTTAGAATTGAAAAGGAAGAGATTTGACGAAAAAATGGAAGGATAGAGGCCTGGACCGGTCACGTCGGTCCAGTTGCAGAGGTTGGACCGGTTCGATTTCTGAGGAAGAAAAACAGTGCAGGGCGCGTGAGCCACACGCGCAGCCCCTTTGGGCAGTGCGTGACAGCGCGTGATAGGGTATTTGGGGATGTGTTCAACACACGAAACCTTCTATTCGATGTAACGAACATTTCAGGACTAGTTTCGTGTCAATCGGACATCGTTTCGATATAGTTCGGGTTGTCCGAAGGTTTAGGTTCGTGTTTAAAAATAGTTAGAAAATCGGGAAAATTATGGGACTTCAATGAGAGGTTAATGAGGCTATTAGTAACCCTCTAAATGAATTTGGACAGGTTCGAGGATCCTCGAGACGACGTTTGACCAGTGAGATGATTATGGCACGCGTATCGAGGCACGGTTTCGGACGGTGTGTGAGTGGACTTTCCTTTCGAAATTGATGCATGCATAAATATTTTATAATTGTTTTAATACATGTTTTATGATGCCTTGTGTGCATTTGTTTGTGGTAGCCTAGGATTTACGTATTTGCACATATTTCGAGATTTCCAGTTTTATACGATGCTTATACGTTCTAGGTTTTCAACGACGATTTAATGAACGGATTTTGGATTGGGAAATATGAAATCGGGCATGAGACCCCCTTTGATTTACAAATCTCGGACTTGGACTCCATTTGAATTGATGAGGAATCGGACCAAGGGTCTATTTGTGTTATACGATCGGGTATGAGACCCAATTGAGAAATGTATTTGAGAAAGAAAGAAAGTATTTGAAAAGATATGAAACCCTCCATATGATTTATATGGTCTCCTCCAGCGTCGACCTAGAGAGTCACGATCCACAGACCAGAGTGGGTATCCCCATAGGGATCCCGTTCCAGGAGTGGTGGTTACTTATATTGTTGTGGTCCCGGACTAGATTCCGGAGAGATATGTGGACTAGATCTAGAGAGAGAGGTCGGACTAGATCCAGAGATTGAGCCTCCCAGATGGAGATTCCTGGGAGAAGACTCGGAGTGAGACCCCGAGTAGTGTTCACACTAGATAGATATGATGTCATCGTGACTATACCGGGGATGTGTTCCCTAGGGGCTGTGTGCCCCGAGTTGGCATCTTCTCCGGAAGTGCCTAGGATGGGTTATACGTACGAGTACGTATGAGGTTTTACAGAAAGTGATTTGGGGACGGAGACCCAGTGTTTTATGATTTAGAAAGTGATTTGGGGCGGCGACCCCGTATACGATGTTTTAGAAATGGTTTGGGGCGGAGACCCCGTATTCTATACTTGTATTTCACTGAGAACGGTTATGGGCTGAGACCCACATACGTTGATTTGGGCTGAGTTCCCACATGTATTGTTTCATGGTTTTAGAAGTTGTGATTTCGGGTCGGGGACCCAATTGGATTTATGGGTCATGACGGTTTATGGGAACCGGGCATAAACCCTTGAAAGGTTTTGAAAATGTTAGACAAAGGCTTTTACAAATGTTTGATAAATGTTTTTGAATGCATGCGTATGCTTTTATGAAAGGCATAAATGTCTTTATGCGAAAAGTGTTTTTAATAAATTATTATTTTGTCCACTCACAGTTTTCGTGTTTTAATGCCCTTCAGGTTGATCGCGGATACGGGCTGTATCAGAGACGAGACATCACTCCCCTCCTCCTACGATCCTGACACACTCTGATAGCCCCGGCGAGGGCTAGAGTTGGAACTTTTCCCTGGTCTGACACTTCGTGTCAGACGGGATCAAGCGGGTCCCTCGTTAATCCCGGGGATTTGGGACCGGTCCTGACACTGGTTCTTGGCCTCTATCTTGGCGTTGTGAGTCTTGAGCTCGACCACTTCTTATTTGAGGTCTTCCAACATTTGTTTATAGATATCATGAATGTTGTCCCGTGAGCCTCTTTGTATGAAAGAAGTGTGAGTAAGCTCTCCTTCATCTCGTTTGTCCAACATGATGCAGGGGGTGTTGGGGTGATTAAAGTGGTAAGTGAGAGCGTGGGAAGTTGTTTAAGAATTTTCATAGACTGCGCCAAAATATTGATACTATAAACTGACCAACTTGGACTCACCTCACTAAACTCTTGGGGCCACTCTTCTAGTGGTGATGAGACCTGTAAAGTGAAGGTAAGAGCAAAGGAGCACTGTAGTGGTGTCAACCTAACAGTCTCTAATTAGGCCTCACCATTTGGCCCAAAAGCCCATGGGCTTATGGGGGCCCGATAAGCCCGATGGACAAAAGCCCGGCCCAACCCGCTATGGACCGTGGGCCAGCCCGGCCCGAGAGTTAGCGGGCTGGGCTTGAGCTTATGGTGTTCAAACCCGATAGGCCCGATAGGCCCGAGCCCGATAAAGCCCGATAAGCCCAGCCCGACCCGCCCGTAATAAACCCGGCCCATAAGCCCGAAAATATAAAATATTTATTATTTAAAAATTAATACTCAACCCATTCTTAATACTAATATTTCAACCCAAACCCAAATCTCAGCCCCAAGTCCACCTAATTTATTTTAAAAAACCTAATACTCAATACTCAATACCCAATACCCAATACAAACCTAACCACTCCTCCACCTACTTAATAAGCCCAACGTTTTTGGACCCTTGAGTATTTTATTTTAACGAGACCACATTTTTGCACCCTTGTGTATTTTTTTTCATTATTAATATTTTTTTTTAATTTTAAAATTTGAGACATAATTTATTGCAAAAGCCCACGTAAGCCCGATCCAAGTGGGCTTAATAGGCCCGACCCGAAAAGCCCGATATAAACCCGGCCCGTTAAAAACCCGTGGGCTCTTTTTTATGTCATTAAGCCCGCCCGGCCCAGCCCGCAAATTTAAAAATTATTTAATAAGCTCGACCCGGCCCGGCCCGGCCCAATGCCGAAGTCTATCTCTAATGATTAAGTAAGATTTATGTGAATAGTACTGTAGTAATTTATGCAGCGTAGATGCAAGATTGTCATTACCTTTTGAATGAGAGCTCTTGTATCTATAATAGCATTGAATGTTGTTGGTGAAATAGTTCGATGTGGTATAAATGTCTTTTTCCTTGTAGTTGACACATGTTCTCGTGTGGCCTTGAGTTATGTTTCAGACTAGGCTGGCCGAGCAAGAGGTAGGTCAACTTGATGCGGTTGACATATCAAGTATATGTGTTGTCAGAATTTGGAACAAACAGGATCGTCTATGTTGCCAAGATATGACATGGACGACTAGGTGTGGTCGACCAAATGGTTCTCGATGTGCCTTGTCTCAAGCTGAGTTTGTTTAGACATGTCTGTTTAGCCTAGGGTTTGGGTTGTCTTTTGTGAGACTGCTTCACCTTAATTAGACCGACCAAATTAGGTACAGACAATAAGTGACACAGATAATGGGTTTTATGATTATGATTCTTGTTATCTTTTCAATAGTAGTGGGCGTGCTGTATATGGTATTCTTCTTTCAATTTGTATGAGTGAAATGTAAAATATACATAAACTAAAAGCATGTTCGGTTTGCAAACTCTTTGTTAAAATTAGTTCGGTCTTTCCTTCCTTTTGCTGGATTATGAGATTTAGGGTATCTTTGTAACGTTTTGTATAACTGTTATTTTTTTTTTTCGTTTTCCAGATATCAAAATTGAACTAAAATACATTTCGTATCTTAAAAAAAGGAATTTAGCACTTATGTTTATAAAACATAAATTTGATGTTTCATGTGTTTTTAAGGATATAGTTGATAAAACGAAAAAAAAAAATGAGATACATACAAAATGAGTAAGAGTTCTTTGAAGAAAAATCCGAGCTTGAATTTTTGAGTTATAAGATTCGTATGAACTCTACTACTATATTGTGTTGGACTAGGGTCTTCTGTATGTCGTTAAACTGTTTGTTACAATGTGGTGATGCCAATGGAGAATAAGCAATCAAGATTGAAGACAGAATCAATCTCACGTTAAATTGAATTGTTCGTTTTTGTCTGATGTGAGTATATAAACTCACTTGTACCCTTTCAGAAAGATATATCTATTCATAAGGAGTTATATCCTTTGGCATTAAGATATTACTGTTTGTGAACAGTTGTGACTTCTTGAGAGGATGCCTCACTTGATCACATGTATATTGGCACACCAATTTTATGGTGTATCTACAAACATATGCACACACATTGTAAGCCTATATCATCTTGATTACATTCCAACATCTCCCACTTGATCATGATGATATGAGATCTCATAGGCTCTAATAAGGATATCAAAATTCGATCAGTCTGATTATCCTACTAGATTACAAATATCTGTAAACTTTCATCTGTCTGTGGCTTAGACTTTTACATGCGCATGCTTTTAAACCACCATTACTGACCCTGCTTATTTTAGCTACTTATCTTTCAAGTAAAAATGGCACCATTACTTCGTAGTAGGAAAAAATATCATCCGTACCTAATACTAATGGCTACTTCAGACAAATCAAAATACTTGACCTGCGTTGAAATTTTGATCAAGTACTTCCTCCTAAACTAATCCGGAGGCTTTCCTTAATTCCTGTTATCAACGACTTTACACTACGCGCCTTTATTATAAAAATTCATACTTGATGCCTCAAAACGGAATTTACATACAAGATGATTTGTTATAATTTTGTTGACTCGCTAGTGTCCTCTACCTTCTCTTTGGACCACATGTTACAATTCAAATAGAGTCACATCAAATCTTATTTCAATGAGGCGTCCCTAATATCATTTTGATGCCCATTCTACATGTTCTGACTATCACACACCTAGATGTTTTTCAAGTTCATCGCAGACATGTGCTCTCTGAAACTTTCCAGAGTCAATCCTTTGGTCGTAGGATCAGCTATCATCTCTTTAGAAGATATGTAGTCGACCTTTACCTCTTCTCTTTCCACTATATCCAATATATAGTGATATTTAATGTCAATATGTTTCCCTTTGGAACTATTTGCTCCATTCTTAATGAGACAAATGGCTGAATTGTTATCACATAACATGTTGCTATGCTTATCTGGTATACCAATGTTCTAATTGTCAATAAAGTGCATGGCCCATACTGCAGTACTTACCGATGTACTGCAAGATATGTATTCCGCTTCCAATGTTGATTTTGCAACACAACCCTATTTCTTACTTAACAAAAAAGAAAAGAAAAAGATGTTCCACCAAACAAAATAATATTGTCATTGGTTGATTTTCCGTCATCTAAATCACTCGCATGATCTGCATCGCAGTAGCAAACCAAGTTCAGATCATTTGGTCTGAAACAAGGTTTCAAATGTTGAGTACCTTTTAGGTACCATGATTAGACTGATATCTACTTACTAATCCTACTGCATGACATATGTCTAGCCTTGTACTTGTCATTGCATACATTAGGCTACCCACCGCTTGCGCATATGGAATATTTTGCATGTCATTGACGTCTTGCGCTAGCACAGGACACATTTCCTTGAAATCTTCATCTCATTGCAAATGGGTGTACTAGCTGGATTGCAATCTTTCATATTAAACCTTTTAAATATTTTCTCCAGATAGTTTTGTTGATCCAAATACAACGCTTTACCATTTCGATCTCTTGATATTTTAACTCCAAGAATGTAAGATGCCTCACCCATATCTTTCAAATTTGGACCCAAGGTATGATTTAGTCTCTTTAATCATATCTATTGAATTGCTTGCAAGTAATATGTCATTTACATATAAGGACAACATACAAAAACTTCCTTCACACTTCCAAGCATAGACAATGATCTAATGGATTCATTTTGTAGCCCATTTCCATAATGGCTTGGTGGAACTTCAAATACCATTGTCTAGAAGATTGTTTAAGGCCATATAATGACTTCCTGAGTTTATACAATTTATTTTCATATCCCTTGACATGAAATCCTTCTAGCTGATACATATAGATGTCTTCTTTCAAATCTCCATCGAGAAAAACAGTTTCGACATCTAGTTAATAAAGTTCTAAATCCATTCTCACAACTATTGCCATTAGAATCTGAATGGATGTAAACTTAGCAACCGAAGAATAAGTATCAACAAAATCTATTCCAGGTTTTTTTTTTGTATAACTTTTAGGTACTTGTCGAGCCTTAAACCTAACTAAAGTACCATCTGACTTGTATTTCTTACGAAGTACCCATTTACAATCAATGGGTTTTCTTCCATTATGTAGATCAACTAGTTCCCAAACTTCATTTTTCTGTATGGTTCTTCATCCATGGCTTTTTTCCAATGAATTGATTCAACACTATCCATAGCGTCTTTATAATTCTTTGTATCTAGATCTCCCACTAAATGATCTACCTCTTCAAGGTTGAAGTCTTTCAACTTTCTAGATGCCTCTATTTTTCTCTTACTCCTACTGATTTGATTATTTCTCCCACTACTTGATCTTTCATAATAGTATCATTTTCATGATAACATTGTCATCATCATCATCTATGCTAGTATCTCTCACTTGATCATGCACACTGGCATGATCATGTATCATGTTGTGATCAAGATTACTGTTTTGAACAATGCCTGGGACTAGTTCATCTTTATTCAAAGTTTCTAAATTTTGAATAGGAGTGATCAAATTAGTGTTTTTAATAAAAACAGCATCCCTACTTTCTATCAATCCTTTTTCAAGATGATAAAATCTATATCCTACACTATTTTCAGGATATCCAATAAGTTCACATTCTTTTTTACACCTTACAGCCCCAAACTTTGAATTTTGACAAGTTAGGTAATCGACCATGCCAAATCTCATATGGTGTTAATGACTTAGCCTTTGTTTGAACTCTATAGGTTGCCGTAGATAATACCTGTCTAAAAATGTTCAGGCCAGTCAGCATACGACATCATGGATCTTATCATATCTAAAAAAAGTTCAATTTCATCTTTCTGAAATAGTCAGTATAATACAACATACCAAATAAAACTTAAAATCATATATTTGCAATGAAAATTCACAAGTTCAAACTCCTCCAAGTGCGACGCCTACAATCGTTGGCCTTGTGCAATTGTGACCAAGTATCCACCAAGAACAGCAAACCGTGTAACTCATTTCATATCATAGTATATAATCTATTGATACACGATATTAAATATACAATTATTTCCATTCAATTACACATTTCACAAAATAAAAAATAAAATTTAAAAAAAGAAAAGAACAGGAAAAAAAAAACTGCTTTACGATTCATTTCCGGAAGTGAATATTCACAACTGATGGCTGCAAGGACAGAGTCTGCTGAATGGAGAGAGCAAGAGGCAAAAATGGATGAAACAGAAACGAAGAGATCTTTTTTGTCCGATTGTCTGTGCTACCAGCTTCTGGACCTATTGGAAAAACCAGAGAATCATTCATGTGCTCAGTTATAAAAGATTCAAATTTCGCGTCTTAAATGAAATGGGTTATCCTGACACATATTTCGTGAAATGAATCAGAAGCTACTTTACCATCTACTGTGACCAAATAAATAGATGAACACAATATTTTTGATAAATACTAATGATATCATATCTATAAAAAATGAGCCTATTGACTATTTGCATAATCATTTGCTTCAGGGTGCAAAGAAAGTATCGTCTTCATCTATAGAATGTATCTTGTCAATGGGGTGACTAATTCCTTTATGATTTGGTTGATCATTCAATGCAAACCCAAAAGTGCAGTGATCACGTTGCAACATCGGGTTCTTAAGTTAAACCCTAAACTTGGGTCTTCCAAGTGACCACCAACATATCTTTGCATGCATGTATGACATTTGGGGTAAATGATAGATACCTGGTTGGATCTTAAATTTGAGGGTATAAGGTAGCCTTCTTAAGATGAACTTGATGGGATGATCTGTTGAATGCCGATGCCGATCAGCTGCAGAAATCAACTGCAGCAGTAAAACATTTGAAACTGTGAAAACTTAGTAGAGGGGATTGGATTGACACTTATTTCCCCATTCGAAAATTAATCAAATACCATAAAATGCAATGTAACACATTCAGGAGGGAGCCACGAGATTAGCTTTCCAGAAGTACAACACACAATAATAAGTACAGATGTCTACCTGTCTACTTTTTATGTTCGCTTTTTCAATTATTCAGTTTCTTTTATTTTTCGTTCCAATTTTTTTTACTGTCAAATATCGATAGATTGTACTATACCAATCCAACCATAGAACCTCTACTCACACATGCCACAAAAGTCGAATTATAAATTTGCAATAAGAAAACAGTTTTCCACCCAGATGGACCCACAAACATATGTATCAAGGAAGAAGACATGACCCAATTTCATTTAAGTCTTGCACAGCAAAGGCACAAGGCAAAACGCCATCGATGCCATTTGATGTAAGGACATATGGGACGATCACTAAATTCTTGATATTTTTGTAGTTTTCTTCTTTAGGCCTCTGTTTCGTTAATAGATTTCCAAAGTTCAAGAAATTAAATTAGTGTATTTAGTTAACTTCTTGACTTGATAGGTTTTCTTTTGCTAAAGATATCTAGACCGTACATTACAAAGACTATTCCTCAATTTAAAAACAAAAGTGCATGAAATGGGAGAATTTCTTAATTTCAGAATCAAACCTTTTCATCAAACCGGAAAAGATATTGGTCAAAGTAGGGGGAAGGGCTCTGCGACTGACAAGTAACAGGCAAAGAGCCTAGCATCTTCTTCACGAACTGCAAGATCAATAGATGATTTTATGTGAGGTTTGGGTGCATAATACAGAATGCAATCAACATACCAACAAATAAAACTTGCTATCATGGGTTAATGATGAAAAAGTAATTCATAACATTCCTGTATAAGATACTCATGTAACTACTACTGACAGTGAAATTTTACCTGCAAAGAAGCACTTGATTTATTTTTAACACTTCTCAGTTGCTCCCGAGCATGGATGTTATTTGAGTGAGATGATATGAAATTCAAATACAAGGAATTTCTCGATGTTGAATGGAAATGGTTGCAGAATTTCTCACACAAGAGAGAAAGCTCATCTGCCGAATTCTACAGGTCAAAATATCAAAAAAAGACCCAAGTCCTACTTAAACCTGTACAAAAAGAGGAAAGAAAGCAATCGTCACAAAAATTACCTGATAAAAAGCTACAATTTCAGTTGTCTCCATGTTGTACACCGCAAAAAAGGCTGGGTGCTGATCAGCATTGCGTGATACCTGATTCAAACATAAACTATAATGGCCAATATTGTCTAGTATTCAGCCAGCACAAAGAGAACTAGAAACCCATAATTCAATACTGATAAAATAATTCTACAACTATCCCTAAAAGCTAAAGCTGTTGGGATGTGTGGCAGCAAATGTCTTTACTATTACAATGACATCCCTCACCCGAGGGCCAAACTCCACAAGTAGAGCCCAACATGTGGCATTCAACTTCTATAGGGAGATTTTTAATAGCAGAGGGCTTCAAACTTGGGATCTCCTGACCTCATACCATGATAACATGTGGCATTTAACTTATATAGGGAGATTTTTAATAGTAGGGCTTCAAACTTGGGATCTCCTGATCTCATATCATGATGAAGTTTGTTAGTTTAACAAGAAGGGAAAGAGGAGGAGGGGTTGGGGTTGTGGTTGGGTTGGGCGGGGGGTGCGGGACTGCGGGGTGGGGTTGTTACAGGGATAAAACCACTTCTCCCAAAAGCTTGCTGTTGCAATGTCTGCCAATATTTATTCCATACGGAGAGATACAAAAATATAAAAAAAGTAGAAGATAAACAAGTTTATGGGTCTCCTTGGAAGTTACTACATAATAGCTAGTATACAATCAGCTGCACCATTAATAAATACACTGTAGTAATTCTTTCATAAAGTGTAGCAATTTGAAATTAATCATCTTTTCAAGAACTCGGCATGTGAATCATGGAATAGAGGATGTGGAAAGGGAATACATATCATCTTCTTTATGAATGTCACAGACTTCGACTTGTAACAACTCCATCACCACAGGTCTGTTAAGGATCCTGTTACAGATCCTGTAGAATCAGAGGAGATTGCAGATCAATCTCCTCCTTAATACCTAGGCTGTATCTTACCTAGTTAGGCCCTTGTTTATATTTTACCTAGTTAGGACTCTACTAGAATCTTACCTAGTTAGGACTCTCCTAGAACTGTATAAATCTGCCACTAATGTACAACTAATATTATTGAAAATAATACCAGAAAATTCAATACCTTATAAGGTCACCTTCACCGCCCAGACCATTGGCCCAAAAGAAATTCCTCTAGCTACCTTTTTCTTATGCCCCATATGTTTTTACATAAGTCCTCCAACTGGTAACTGGATGGCTGATCTAAACCATGACATAACTGAGCATGATTGGTGAGTCGCTATCGATGTTATATAACTTCTTACACCCAAGAAATGAGAGTTCTCTACTCCTACACTTAGTACGGTAGTGAAAATTCAAATACAAGTTTACCTATGAGTATTGCTAGGGCCACCAAAATAGTGTCACATGAATTAGAAGTTATATTTTTATGTTGGTCTGTTAAAGGCATCTTGATGATACTTGTGCAATAGGCACATGTTAAAGACATTTTGATATGTTTTCCACGGGAACACTTTGAAGACTGATGATAAATCTTGGAGCATGATTCATATTTCAAGAATGACAAAATTTAACCTCAAAGGTTAAATACAGACCTCCTAAGGTCCATCCATATTTCCCATAACTCCTCAAGTATTACAAAGTTTATATTATTTTCTAACAATATGTGATACGAAATGTTATTATTTGATTGACCAAGGTCTGAACATTTAGCTGGTATTTCTTAAACCCAATATGATATGAACGGAATGCTAGGAAGAAGATCTCACCACTCCATCAACGCTTCCAAACTTTATTAGCAGGTGGTGCCGGTCCAAGAATTGTACCTGTCCAAGAGTTGCGTATAAACAACTTGTTACATGTCATATTTGATGCGCATTATCAGATTGCCTGTTATATAGAGCACTGGAGATTATGCAACTGATTTCAGAATTCTCATGATGGAAAAAGCACAGTACATGTAATATATGGAATGAAACAGAACTTACCTTCCAAATTACCAAGTCAACATAATCCTGGAAATGGAAATAGAATTTCTTCTTCAGGCATTGGACCCTCTGTTGGAAAACAGTCATACATGTCAGACAACTGATTTAAAAGTATTTACTTCAAAATATCAAAATAAACTGATTGCATAAGAGCATTGAAAAAATACAAAAGTAACAAGAGAAAAACATTGAAAAATATCAGTAGCAGAGTATATAAGAATAACACTAAACAGTCAAGCATGTGAAATGTAATGGAACAAGCTAACTAAACTTTATATCAAACATAGTAAAATTTTCTTAATAAAATAATCCAAGAGATCACCACATGTGCTTTATTCACAGAACTTACAAGTATCTGCCTGAACGATGCCTATAGTGACAAAGCATTTAAATAAAAAAAGTATCATAGGCATAGATAGACAGAGATAACAAACCATTGTCTGGTCTGTTTCTTCATTCCATGTCGCTCTAAATATGAACGAGAGCAACCGTTGTTTTATTCCACTAAGAAAATAGTCTGAAGAAGGCCGTCTCTGATGTAGATCATTCTCAGCAGGATTCTCAGGCAGCTGATGCAGTTTACCTTTTTCATGAATAACCATACTCTGCCATCAATAGATGTTTCATCAATCGAGTGCTCAACATATCAAACATAAGAAAGCATTTCTGATCACCAAAGTTTATCAATATCATGATGAAACAAAGGAATCTAAGTTAGTTACGCCACTGTCAATAAATGAATCAAAGGCAGGGGAAATGTGGGTCACAGCTGTAGACATTCTACTGCTTAACGGTCAGGGTAGGGTTTGGGTGGCAGAACTTATTGTCTCAAGATATAGTCCTCTGGTACAGCATTGAGAATAAATCAAGATAAGAAGAAAAAAATTTCTCATATTGTCCATTGATCAGGAGTATATCACCATATGTATGCAGGCTCCAGGACATTAAATTAGAAGATATTCTTTAAAGCCTTGTGCCACAACTGATGTCGGATTTTGTGAAAGAAACAGAAAATAAAATCTCCAATTACAATATCGAGCTACCAGAAAATAAACCTTCAATTACAACATCAAGATTAGATCAAAATAAGTCTCCAAGCCATAAACAGCATAAACTAATGTCACAACATAGCTACAGACAGAATGAAAACTAATTTACGAACCTTTAGTACAAATTCAGGGCGATTCTTACTATTGGAAATACCTGTTATCTCCATTTATTCTCAAGTTTTATCACCTAAATTCTTCACAATCACGTTATTGAAAATAACTAAAGGGTAACCCTTTTCGTTTTATAATTAAAGCCTAAGCAAGTTGTTCCTGCATTTTACAGAAATCCTTAATATTCACACCTAGTAAATACCTTATTCTTTAAATGAGGACAATAAAATAAATTATACAAATTGAAAAGATAGCTGATAATGATCTTCCTCCAAATAATTATATTTCAGTGTTATACCCTTTTTCCAATCTCCAAATAGTAAGTAGTAAATATGAAATCTTAGTTCGTTCTTGGCAATACCAGCAAAAGAGAAGATGAGTTTCGTGGTAAACAATGATTTCGGACTTCCTATAAATTGATCCCATTTGACAAGATAATACTAAATTCCATTCATCTAAGTTTCAGTTAGGCTTGCATTTAGTGCCATTAACCTGAGTGCTTGAATTGAGAAAAAGCTCATCATCTTCACGACAAAATGTCCCAATTGCTCGTATGTCAACAAGGTTTCCAGAGTCCCTGATTTGCAGAATGTGTATTGTTTGAAAGCGTATAGACGCAATTGCCAGTAAATCATCATACAAGTAGACGCCTAGATTATAGGCCAGGTGAATAAAATCATTGTGAAAGACCTTCTGATCCAGAACAACTCCATCTTCCAATCTAATCATCAGAAGAAATTGTCAAACTAATAAGTGCATAGACTAAGCTTCTAAAAACAACCAAACATATTTCATGTCTATAAATTCTCTGTGAAATTATAACCTATAAAAGTAAAGAAAAGAAAATTAAAAACACACCTCAGCAGATGAAAAGTTATCTTTTCTATTGATGGGACTCCCTGAAGAGCTCCTCCACCAAGCAGTGCATCGGGAGTTTGTGCAGTAGAAGTAGCAAATAGTCCAAACTGGTTACTCTCCATGTAAAGAAAGAAATCCTTGCATATAAGCTCATTGCTAGAAGCAAGTGGTACACAGTATAACTGGCTAAAGAAGCTCTCAAACTTCTTTGCTTTTGGAGGAAGATCATGGGTATTGCAATCTTGTTTGCATGAATATGAAAGCCACGTTGGTCTATAAACAATCAGATCCTGATAATTTCTGCTGAAACAAATGAGGTACTGTCCATCATCAGTGAATTTCCGGTATAGATGGTCTGGGCACTCAGCTTCATAAACGGTACAATTGGGAACTAAGTTCTCGTAAAATCGCCTGGCATAGTGAACCTGTGAGCATTAGCATTAAGTGTAGTACTCAGGATACTGTAGTTACACTGTGGTAGGTCAGACAATGGTCGGCAATAAAAATTTATTGACCATACATACCCTTCAGTTCCTAGTCATTTTTAAATACTCTATTATTTATACAACCTGTGATATGAGAAAGGTTTGAATCCTCAGATTATAAAACCTAGACATTTACATATAGCTTATGATAGAGATCACTTCAGAGACTAGCCCTGCAGCTTCTTTCCAAAAGATTTTAAATTTAGTGAACAGGCAACGTTTCATGTGAGATCAATGAACAAGTTGATGCAGAAAACATACTAAACAGACTACTAAAATACAACAAGCAACAAAAGGTAGAAGATAAATAAATATGAACCTGAAAAGCAGTTGAGGCATATAATATAAATAAAAAGTAAGAGGGTTAAAGGAGGTACACTAGTGCCAGGAGCAAGAGTGGAAATTTGGCGGTCAAAAATCCTAGCAGCAATATTGTATCTTCTAAACATTACCACGAATCACTGAAGCAGAAGCTCAATTGATATTCCACCTACAAACCAAACAGTGAGCTTCAATAAATTGAAAATGGCAAAAACACGAGAACACAACACATAATTACAGAAAAGTAGAGTTTTTTTTTTCTCGATTGTTATGAAATTGCTCACATGTTGACACTCTATCAGCAATTCAATGAGGGTGGTAACCAATTTCTTCATTTTTTTTTTCTAGGAAAACAATGAAATTGATGAAAAATTATAGTAAGGGGAAAGACCTACTTCGCGGTGGCCAACGGCGGTGCGATGACACACGCAGTGAGAGAGTCGAAGTTTGGTAATAATGAGAGGCTGAGGGAGTGAGAATCGGGTTGAGTTGAGAGCTGAGACTTGAGACTTGAGTGAGTTTTAGAAACTTCGTTCAAATCAAATGTATATCGATAGATATATTCCATCCGTAACAAAAGTATAGGCAAATCAAATCTTTTGGGCTTTGGCAAAAAAAATCTTTTAGGCTTTGGAATTTGGACTTTTGACTTTGGACTTTGGAGCTACAGTCGGCCGTTTACGACTAAATTTTTTTATTTCTAACTATAAAAATGAGTGAGTTTGATTATTATATATAAAAATGAGGTTATTTGATTTTTATTAAACTAAAGTGAGTGTGGAATTTAAAATTATTAGAAAATTGTACAGTTGTCACGTGGTCCATAATTCTCAAAATGCCTAAATTGCCCCTAGCAATGGCATTAATAGCTTATAAACACACGCATATTTAGGAATGTATTTTCAGCTAAGTACAATAGGGTTAAAAGCCTCAATAATATTGATATTCTCTGAGAAAAAATTAATTATTTATAACAGTAAAACGTTTTTTATAAATATTAATTGTCATTATTATCATAATTACAATTAACGTTATTATCATTATAATCATAATGAACAATTATTCTAATTATTAAATAATATATATTATTTATTAATTACAAATTCAACCGACAAATCAAAACGCTCTGAGGCTTTCAAGATTTTCCTATAAATAGCGGAGCTCATTTCATTTCCAAGGTAACTCGTTTCTTCGCTTCGAAGTATTTCATTTTCTTCTCTCAAAGCTGACTTGGGCATCAGAGTGTTTTTGGTCGAACAACCCCATGGGCAATCGATCGATGCAACGATAGCTGATTGTTTGCTATTTTTAGGAATTGTGAGGACTTTTCGCAACGGTTACGATTTTTTATTCAACAATTGGTGTTTTAATTGAGAGCTGATTGTGAAATAATCAGAAGGAGCTCTCAAGATCGTTCATCGTTCTTCAACGGTGTTCATCGTTCTTCAGATTTTTGTTCATCGTTCATCATTTCTTCGTTCGCCGTTCATCGATATTGTTCGGAGATTTTGAACGTTATTCAATCATCCACCAAAAACTTTTCGTTCGAAATTTTTTTCGCGATTCAGCATGATTAGTGTTCGTCGATCCGTTTGATCAACTGGAGAAGATGTTTCAGCCTCAATTGCTCAGACGAGGAATGAAGCACACATAGAGACCCCGAAGAAGAGCCCAAGCCGTCCCCGATGTGTGTCCATCGAGGCGCCCATGGAGAGGTAGTGTCAGATTCCAAACATTAGTTTTGGAACTTTCCCCTCTCCCACAACTCAGATACCTGCGCTAGGAGAAGGAACGATGTCCTTGCTACAAACTAGAGGGCGATTGGTGGGAGATGCTTCAAGGCGGAGTTAGCCCAATGCAAACATGGATCTGCGGGATTTCCTTGATGGACGCCATGACATCTCAGGAAGGAACCACCACCAACCTCATCAAGACAACTTGGCACAACAAGTAGAAAGGTTGAGTAGTCAAGTTCAAATACAGTCAAAGCTTTTGCAATGAATTTTGGCGGAGAGAACAACCCAAGAACCTGAGAGACATTCCACCTCGCATAGAATACAATAGTACTTTCCAAGGCGTCCGGGAAAGGAAAAGGTTTGGTGCCGAACGATGTCTCAGGACACCTCGTTAAGTGACTTCGGAGAAGAAAGTCACACTCGCATGGCAAAAATCCCACAGCGCCCAAGTCCATCGGTGCATGAGCGGCTTGGAAAGAGGGCGGAGGCAACTTCACGAAATAAACACTCACATGGAAGTAGAGGGCATCATACGACCCCTCAGAAAACCCCAAGACGATCTGCCCATCGCAGAAAGGGGGAGGACGAGGCTTACTCACCTGCGCGACCTTGGAGATCAAAAGTTGAGACTCGATGAGGTTCCTGACGGATAGCACGTAACGACTCTCCACCTCGGCGAGGTGCTCTATAAGCTGATGATGTCCAAAAGATGTTGGATAGGCACCTCCATGTCCAACGCAATGGCGATCTAAAAGACGATCTTCATCGCCAAATTCAGTCATCCTCACCCTTTTGTGAGAGATATTGAGGAGGAGACATTCCCTCAAAGATTCGCGATGTCGAACTTCAACTAGTTCAAAGGAACTTTCGACCCGGTAAAGCACAAGATTACTACCGGGGAGTCATGGTTCCCCATAGGTACAATGATGCACTAGTGTGCAAAGTGTTTGAAGCCTCTCTTCAAGGCCAAGCCATGACGTGGTTAAATCATCTCACTTGGAGGTCGATCGTATCTTTTGAAGAGTTGGATCTAGCGTTTGTAAAAGAGTACTCGCAACTTCGTACAGTCGAAATAAAAGATGACCATTTCTTCACTATCGGAAAGAGAGCAAAATGGACTCTCTTATAGTACATTCGAAGATATTGCAAGGAAAACACTACGCCATATATGTGAATAGACTTCATTATAAAGGGATCAGACAACTAGTAATTTGATGTTATTACTTCTATAAGCATCAGTTTTATATTTACTGAAGTGTAAAGTGTAAAACAATTTCAGCGCAAATATAGACCGATGTCTTTATGTACATTTAGCATAAACTGATTACATAAACCGAAGTCTATATAGATTTTTTTTCATTTCTTAGTTTAGCATCGGTTGTTAAAAATTCAATTGACCGAAGTCTTTACTAAAAAGTTAATCTATCTAAAAACATTTCACTCCTTTAAATTTAGTTTTCCCTCCTTGGTTATGATTCATTCCCTACAATTCGATTCTAGATTTTATTTTTCCCCCTCATATTCTAAATACTAAATTTAAATATAATTTCCCCCCTCCAATTTCTATAGAAATTTTGGTAAAAAAAATTCTATAGAAATTCTTCGTTCCTTCAGACACCACACTAGTAAAAAAACAGCTAATCTCACTAGTAGAAATTATAGCTTTCGCAACAAAAATTTTCCTTGTGAAACCTAATTTTTTCGTGATAGGTTATCTATCACGACAAAGTTTAGAATTTGCCGTGAAACTTTCAGTGAGAGATTTTGATTATGGCGCGAAACTTTAGGCGGCAAACAAGGTAGCTATGATAACAAATTGTTTCCTCGTCATTTTTTCCCAAAAAATTATTTCGAATGCAATTTATGACTCCCAATCCTCTGAGAAAAAAACTAGGCGGGATATGTTCCCACTAATAAATTTTTTGTACTGGCTGACAAAACTTGGTTTGTCGTCATAGGTATTATGGAGTTGTCCGAACATCATCGTTTTGTTTCATTTGTTGAGGAAAAAATTTGTCATGCACGATTTCTTCCTCATTTTTCTTCTCTGCATCTCAATCTTTCGTCTTACAGAAATTCCCAATCCCACCAAGCCGACACCCGATCCCACCAAGCCGAAACCTAATCTGACCAAGCAGAAACTCAATACCACCAAGCCAAAATCCAATCTCGACGGTTGTAGATCTTCAGATTTCTCGACACCATAACCTCCTCGCTCTTCGATTCTAAGACGAAGATAGAAGTTAATCAGCTCCTTGGTAACACTCAGGTGCGTGCTCTTTGGTGTGTTTTAATTTGATATGTTTTTCTTTTTGCCAGTACTCTTTTCTAACATAATGCAGTTATCGTGCTTTAGGGTTGAGATTTCATAAATTGTAACGACCCGTTCCAAATTTCGGGATTAGATTAAGACTAATTACGGATTAGCGAGGCAAATTGGGGATTAGCCGAGGATTAACGGACACTGAGGGCGAAATTACGATTTTACCTCTAAATAAGGGCGAACAGTTAACTTTTAACCCGGGAGGTCCGATGGCCAAGGGCCGAGGACCGTTACGTAGATCGAGTCGATACGAGTCCGTAGACAGGCGACACGTCAAATTCAGACATTCGACGAAAAAGTTACGGTTTAAGGAAGTTTCAAGATACTATTCACAACGGTACGTTTTACGAGACAAAAGTGGACTTTTGTCCTCAAGTTGGCCCAGATCTTTTGAAGTGGCTCAATGGATGAGTGACAAGTGTCAACCATCCATTGCCCCCTTCCCTTCTTTCATGCATCTATATCCTTTCCCTGTTCCATTTCCCACCAAACTCGAACCCCTTCGAACACGACCCCCAAATCCCTTCCCCCACCTGGTTTCAATCTGAAATGAAAACATAGAGTCACTGAGGGCCGTGAGTGGGTGATGGTGGCTGGAGGAGGACAGGACCGCCGTGGACGGCGACGTTGGCCGAGGAACCAGGTAAAACAGTGACCCTTTATATTTCAAAATTTCAAATTTGGGTTTTGGATGTTGGGGAGGGTATCTGTTGATTAGGATAGGTTTAGGAGGTTGGTAGGATAGTTATGGGAAGGTTTTGGAGGCTGAGGACGGCTAAGCAAGCCCAGAACGGCGACCGGTAAGTTTTCGGTGGCTGCCCACCGAATTGGGATTCCGGCCAAGTCGACCCAAATCGAAACCCCAAACCTCTTTCTAGTGATCCTAGGAATCTACTGGAACCCTTAGGATGAAGGTTTGACCCCTATAAGTGCCCAAAACCTAGGATGACAGTTTTGGTTCAAAATGGTTCATTGAATCCATCGATTTTAGGGTTTCTTTCAATGTTTTGATTTCATAAAATGATTCCTATGATGGATTAGAGTAGATTGGTGAAAAGATGGAAGAAAAAGGACAAAAATTGAAGAAGTTATGAGGTCGGATCGATTCAGTTGGACCGGCCGAACCAGTGAACCGGCCGAACCAGCCATCGCGAGGTTGAAGACGGTATTGTTCCCGGCCTGTGGGCTTCACGTGCAGGGACTTCAGGCTGCGCGTGGGGGAGCGTGAGGCCTCTTTTGGGGAAACTTCCAACACAGGAAATCATCTTTTGAGCATGAGTGCATTTGTGTGTGTTTACGTATTTGCACGTATTTTGAGGTTTCAGTTTTATACGGTGCTTATACGAGTTTGTGGTTTCGGTTTTAATGAAATGGTTTTGGATTTGAAAATATGAAATTGGGCATGAGACCTATTTGATTTTTTCTCGTGAATATGGCCCTATTGATGACCTATGAGTCTGAGTTGTGGTCGCGGCGAGTGTTGTGTGCACGAAGATGAACGATACGACGCTCGCCTCCAGACTGGGATGTGTTCTTTCCGGAGAGGTCACGATGCATGTACCATTATCGAGCAGTCACTGGAGGTTCGAATTCAGAGTGCTGACAGTTCAGGGATCGATCGATGATGTGTGCACCATGATCTAGAGGTGGTCACGGCGGTTGATATGTTCACGGCGACATACCAGGATTGAGAGCGGTCCTGGATGGATGGTTGCACGCATCATTACGATTGGAATCGTGACTGAACCTGAGATATCGGGCTCGATTCTCAGTTGAGTCATGAGTTCGGGCTTAAGGCCCAGTTACTTTACAATTGTGATTTCGGGTCGGAGTCCCTAAATGGATTTCTAGGTTGATGATGGTTTATGGGGACCGGGCATGAATCTTTTGAAAGGTTTTAAGGATGTTTTCAAAATGGAATTTCATATACCATCCTTATTTATGTATTGTCTCCTCCGGGGAGGGTCGTTGGCTTGGGTGGACCCCGGAGTAGTCATGGAGCTCTAGCTGAGTGGAGTCGCCCCCGTTGGATACCTTACTCTCAGGAAGGCTTATGGATTATAACCCCAAGGGAGGGTCATTGATCTGCGGACATTGACTTGGGTGGACCCTAGGGAGACTTGGGATTTGAGACCCAGGGTAGCATGCGAGTAGCTTTGGAAACTGTGACAGGATTGGTTACGTGATATATATATATTATATGTTATGCTATATATTGGTTTTGGGTTGAGACCCACATGGATTTGGGAAGTGACCCGTATGATTTGTTTCATTTACGATTTTGGGCAAAGGCCCTAATGGTTTGATAAATGGTTTTCGAATGCATGCATGCTTTTTAGTGAAGGGTATAAATATCTTCTTTTGTGAAAATGTTTTTATAAAATCCTTTGTTTTGTCCACTCACAGCTTTTACTGTTTTGAATGCCCTTCAGGTTGACAGCGGATGCGGGCTATAGCAGAGACCGAGACATCACACTCCTCCTCTGGATCCTGACGTACTCTGAAGCCCCGAGAGGGTTAAAGTCGGAATTTTCCCTTGTCTGACACTCCGTGTCAGACGGGATTAGGATCGTCCCGCGTTAATCCCGGGGGGATTGGGACGGGTCCTGACATAAATCTTAGTCCATAACATGAAAGTTTTCACCTATATAGTTTATTTCTTTATTTTCTTTCTTCACTTTTATGACGGGAGAGATGTAATGTGCGAGGAGACCCATTAGGTCGGAGGCTTATTCAAGGCACTTCAATTTTGGCACAAAGTTTTGTTGGTCCCAAATTTTTTCTGAGTTGAATTAATCGTGTGAATTTTACCAAAGCTTTGAAAAGAAAGTTTGAGATTTGATCGCATTCATTGCAATAATTACAGTCGATATCGGAGGGAAGGTTTTGATTGAGTACAAGTATATGGAGGAGAGGCTTGGGTCAAATATGGTGACCCTTGGAACAGACCTCTTTGGCTCACCTTCTTAGATGATATTGTTATACTGTAGAGTTAACAGTGGAGTATTTGATCACAATGATAGGTATTCTTGTTGAGTTGCTTCTGATTCTAAATAGATGAACTTCTTTTATTTGTGTTTCACTAATTTGAAGAATTAAACTTTAAAAAAAAATTAGAATTTTCCAATGGGCTTGCAAGAAATGACACAATGGGTTTAAAAATAATCCTTTTTTTTTATCAAAGGAATCCTTTTTTTTCTTTATGCTTTTCACATTTGTGTTTTTTAAGTTAACACTTTTTTCTTGTGATCTTTTAATGTTGTAAACTTAAGCTCAAACTTTAGGAAACCATCAACCTATTGAACAGTATATTGCACCAGGAGTTAAAAAGATTTCTCTTGTATGAGGTTCATTGACAAGAAGCTAATTTCATTCCTTTGTAGCCAATGATTTTATGATTACATGGTATAATTCAAAGATGCAATAGCTTACTCTATTTTCATAATGCTTCTTTAAATCTTAGTGCGGTTCATACCTAGTCAGGAGTAGGTTATATGTAACAACCCGTCCTAAATATGTGATTAATTACTAATTAATTGAGGATTATCGCGACTAATCGAGGATTAGTCGAGGGAATTCGGATGGACAGTGTAAAATGACGATTTTGCACCTAGGTTTGAGAAAAAGGTTTACTTTTGACCTGGGAGGCTTAATGCACGAGGACCAAGGACCGTTACGTAGATTAAGACGTTACGAGTCCGTAGACAGGCGGCACGTTGAAATCGAATGTCGTACAAGAAAGTTATGGTTCACAAAAGGAATTGGGAACTATTCATGGATTGTTCGGTTTTCAAAAATGTTTGTTTTTAGTGGGACTCAAATATCAGATTTTGGACCATAGGATGAATGACACTTGTCACCCACCCTATGACCCATTTTATTATTCATGCATCATCACCATCATCCTTCATTCATCTTCATTATCTCATTTTCTTCTCCAAACCTGTACCCACACCAACACCATGATTCCATCATCTTTCTTAAGACCTTAGAGGGACAGAGGATGTGAGAAAGAGACCGGGGAACGCCCAAGAACAGTGGAACCGCTGCGGGAGGTGGCCAGAATCGAGAAATAAGGTAAAACCATAGGATCCAAAATTTTGGGTTTTTGATTTTGATGTTTTTGATCGAAACTAAGCTCATCTTCATGTTCCTTGAGGTGAGGGGGGTATGTTGAGCCAAGTTTGGACAGTTTTGGGCGTCGGAGGTGGTCGGAATGACGATCGGAAGTTTGGACGAAACTTTGAACGACCATAACTTTAAATCCATGTACTTTCTTTAATTTCTAGGTTTAGATTTGGAATTCTTGGCTCGATTAGATTAATTTACATAAGTAGAACGTCGAATTTGGTTGAGAAATGAGTGAGATATCGAAGTTTGAAGTTTGGGGCGAAAATGGAATTTTCCAGCGAGTTTGACTGAGTTGACCCGTTGACCGGTGAGTTGACTCGTTGACTTTGATCGAGTTGACTCGTTGACTTTGACTAAGTTGACTCATTGACTTTGACTGAGTTAACTCGTTGACTTTGACCGAGTTTGACAAAACCCGTTCCAACTGGACTTTGATAACCGCGCCTGGTCCTGCTCCCATCTGACAAGTCAACTGAAGTCTTGAAACTACCCGTCAGCACCTATCAGACCAGGGATGACTGTATGGATTTCTGCTCATGTCATTGCCTCTCGATCAGCCTCGATTCTCATGTCACGTGACAGGACCCATCCCAATCCCCCCGGGATTACCGTGGAATGTGCCCTGCTCCCGTCCAACAAGGGGTGTCAGACAAGGGATAACCAAGAGCTACTGCCCAAACGGGCCATCCAGAGTGCGCAAGGACCGATGGAGGAGGTGTGCAATGTCCCAGTCTCTGCTGCAATCGCATCCGTAATCAACCTGAAGGGCATTAAAACCAAAAGCTGTGAGTGGACAAAAACCAATAAGTTTACCAAATACATTTATAAGACATTTATGCCCTCCAATAAAAACGTATGCATGCCACCAAAAACCACTAACCAAAACGTTTGCTCAACCGAGCCATTAGGGCCTTAGCCCAAAAACCGTTAACCAAAAGCCAAGTGTGGGAACTCAGCCCAAAACCGTGGAATACCACCACCATACATATTAAAACCATGTGGGTCACCACCCACTACCATAAATGAACATTAATTCATTAAAATCACACAATCATAAATCCACCCGGAAAGCCATTTCATTAATTCGTATTTTACCATTACCATCACCAGCATCCCTGATGGTAGATGTCCCTGACGTCATGTCTCACGGTTTCATAAGCTACGCGTGCTGCCCGGGGTCTCTCCGGGTCCTTATATCTGACATCCCTGATGTCTGACGTCCCTGACGTCAATCATAGCAATCCTGCTCCTGAGTCATCATACGGTCCGGCTGCTCCGTATAATGACCCCTCGCAGGCAATGCACCGTGACTTCCCCAGTGTCCCAGACATCTGGAGGAGACCATCATATATCCTTGTATCCAGATGGTATATGGAAAACAGTTTTATTAAATCCTTTTATCACATTATTACCATTGGGCCCTGCCCGAAATTTCCATAAAACCACATAATTCCATTTAGGGTCCCTGACCCAAAATCACAATTATTAAATATAGGGTCCCTGACCCGAATTCACAAATCAACTGGGCCCCTGGCCCGATCATATAACTCAAATGGGTCTCAGCCCGATTTCATACCAACTGGGCCCCTGGCCCGATTTCATTAACCAACTGGGCCCCCGGCCCGATTCTCAAATGGACTCCAAGTCCGAAATTTCCAAAACAAGTGGGCCTCAAGCCCGAGTTCATATTTCCAATTTCAAAACCATTTCATCATATTATTTATTTAACCACAAGCACACAAAACCACAAATAAACCGTTAATCCCGATATACGTGAAATACGGAAAACACCTCGAAATACGTGCAACATATCCAAAATCAATGCTCACAAATACCATCACAGAAATCATGTATATAAACCATATAACACATTTAAGCATGCATAGGATTTATAAAACCAAAGTCCACTCACAGACCGTTTTAACCGTGTGCCTCGATATGCGTGCCACCGGCCCTCCCGGGCCACACCACTATCACCGGGACTCCCAATCCTGTCCAAATTACATTAGAGGGTTACTAACCTCATCATTAACGTCCTATCAAAGTCCCGTAATTTTCCCGAATTGTTACTTATTTTTAAACTTAATTTAAAACCTTCGGACATCCCGAACAATATCGAGACGGTGTCCGATCGACACGAAACCAATTCCAAAATGTCCGTTACATTAAATAGGACAGAAGTCATGTTGACCTCACCTCGAGATTCGCGCCCACGCGCCGTCACGCGCCGCCGTGAGTGGCTGCGCGTGAAACTCACGCGCCTGCTACAGTGTCACCAGCCCAACCCGTTTGTCTGGTAAACGGGTCCAATTTGCCCGCGATACGACCCGATTCCAATCCTATCAATTCAGCCTTAATTACAACAATTGATCATTCCATTAGCTTCGTTTTAAGTTTAATTTAAGTTCTGTAACATTGATTACACAATTCATTACCTACAATTCCACGATTCGATGATGAACACCAAGAACACCCGTCCGTTGTTCATCCTTCGAACCCCATCCATTTCGATCGATATCCTGAAATTGATTCAACCAGAAGCTTCCATGGACTCCGTAGATCATTTCCCCCAACACAATTGCTTCCATCCAGTGTTCAATCGTCACGACACAAACTCGAGCACCGTCACTGTTCATCAATGGAGGTCCATCGATCTCGATCGGTTTCCTTCAATTGATGAACCCAGAAGCATCGTGGGATCATGAGGAGTCATTTCCCCACAACAATTGAGTCAATCACAGCCCCAAACTCCACGACTCAGCCTCGATTTCTTCCTCTGCCACCAAGCTCGATCAGAGCCAAAACGGCACCATTCCTTCTCGTTTTTGATGTGGATCGACTCGTCACAACCTCAGGAAGATGTTTGTATCCTCCAATTCGATCATCACAGCCCAATTCCTTCAATTTGATTTTCCCTCCCAAAACTCAATCTTTCGAATTCTCAGTTCCTCCTCACTGCCACTCTCTCGTGTTTACCCAGTTGAAATCACACTCAAATTGCTCACAAAATCACACTCTCAGGTTCAGCAATGGCAGAGGATTTTAGGTTGGGTAGAAGCTGGGTTGGTTGTACACGGTTAAGCAAATTAGGGAGGGATAATGGAATTAAAAGATTAATTAATTAATTAAAAATTAATTAAACATCATGATGAGGTCTCCCCCAAAAACATGGATTCTGATTTCAAGGGATGAGTGACACTTGTCACTCATCCAGGTGTGTAGGGTCAACGGTCACTATTCATTATTATATTATTATTTTAATCCCGGCCTCGGTTCGTTAGTTCGTTTCCTAGACCATAACGTCGTCGTCGGATCTCCGATTTCGGCATGCCGCCTGTCGTTGGATTCGTATCGACGATACCTACGTAACGGTCCTTGGCCCTCGCCCATCGGACCTCCCGGTCAGAAAGTCAACATTTGGCCCCTAATAAGCCAAATTACCAAAATACCCCTCAACTTCCGAACACCATAACTTTTTCTACGAATGTCGGAATCGAACGTGCCACCTGTCTATGAACTCGTGACGTCCCGAACTACGTCACGGTCATCGGTCAAAGTCCGTTTGACCGCCCGATCAAAAAGTCAACATTTTGCCCACGACCAGGGGCAAAACGGTCATTTTGCACATTTTGTCCGATTCCGCCCTACTAACCACCGTTCAACCTCGCTAATCAAGATTAGTCACTAAACTAATCCTGGAATTCGGGACGGGTCGTTACAATCTTCCCTCCTTAATAAATTTCGTCCTCGAAATTCCAACCGATCTAAACTCAACGTACTTCCCTCCTTAAAAAGTTTCGCTCTCGAAACTCGATTACCCTGATTCCACAAACACCCCGTGGAAAGTGGAATCGACCACACAACACGTGTACACCCGTACACCAACTAACCAGGCAAAACTTGTCTGCACTCTACGTACCACTAATACTCAAAACGCAACGACTACATTCGACCCCGTCGAATGACTGAAACTACTTGTTTCGAATTTGACCCCACTTGTCAAATCAACCCTCTCGTTGACGCAACAACTCGACGGTTCCTTTCCCACTCCCACTAGGAGTCAGCTGACCCCACTCAACGATCTATGTTGACACATCCTGACAATCTGTCACCACACAGTTGTTGTCAGTCGAAAACTGACACTAGACTCACTCGTGGCTACACATGCCACCAACGTACTCGACTCACCAATACCCTTACCGACATTTCACACGACCTGTGTGTAATTAAACACACCGGAATTACCATGACCCATTGCATAGTAATGTCCGATCCACAACCAATCCCATGGTATCGGAACCAATTTTGTCTCATGCTGGATTGGGCAAACGTACTCCATTATTGGAACGCGTTCGGCTATGACCTAGGTGGTTGTAGTCTGGTCATTAGATAGATGTGTGTACTTCGCACATGGTTCGAGGTACAATACCTTGTAGACTTGTGATGTCTAGTTACGGTATACGGGATATACCCGAGGTGTGTTGGTGAACGTGTTGGTAGTCGGATTGGTTCCGATACCATGGGATTGGTTGTGGACCGGACATTACTATGCAATGGGTCATGGTAAATCCGATGTGTTTAATTACACACAGGTCGTTTGAAAGGTCGGTAATCGTTTACTAAGTTAAGTACGTTGGTGGCATAAGTAGCCACGAGTGAGTCTAGTGTCAGTTTTCGACTGACAACAACTGTGTGGTGACAGTTTGTCAGGATGTGTCAACATAGATTGTTGAGTGGGGTCAGCTGACTCCTAGTGGGAGTGGGAAAGGAACCGTCGAGTTGTTGCGTCAACGAGAGGGTTGGTTTGACAAGTGGGGTCAAATAGGGCACAAGTAGTTTCAGTCATTCGACGGGGTCGAATGTAGTCGTTGCGTTTTGAATATTAGGGGTACGTAGAGTGCAGACAAGTTTTGCCTGGTTAGTTGGTGTACGGGTGTACACGTGTTGTGTGGTCGATTCCACTTTCCACGGGGTGTTTGTGGAATCAGGGTAATCGAGTTTCGAGAGCGAAACTTTTTAAGGAGGGAAGTACGTTGAGTTTAGATCGGTTGGAATTTCGAGGACGAAATTTATTAAGGAGGGAAGATTGTAACGACCCGTCCCGAATTCTGGGATTAGTTAGTGTTTAATCTTGATTAGTGAGTTTAAACGGTGGTTAGTAGGGCGGAATCGGATAAATTGTGCAAAATGACCGTTTTGCCCCTGGTCGTGGGCAAAATGTTGACTTTTTGTTCGGGCGGTCAAATGGACTTTGACCGATGACCGTGACGTAGTTCGGGACGTCACGAGTTCATAGACAGGCGGCACGTTCGATTCCGACATTCGTAGTGAAAGTTATGGTGTTCGGAAGTGGAGGGGTATTTTGGTAATTTGGCTTATTAGGGGCCAAATGTTGACTTTTTGATCGGGAGGTCCGATGGGCGAGGGCCAAGGACCGTTACGTAGGTATCGTCGATACGAATCCAACGACAGGCGGCATGCCGAAATCGGAGTTACGACGACGAAGTTATGGTCACGGACGTAATCGCGATAAACCGAGACTCGGAATAAAATAATAATATTTAAATAGGTGAACAGTAACTGACGAATCTGGACCCTTGGATGTAGTCCACATGTCACTCATCCCCACCTTCCCTAAAATCTGGATCCTTGTTGGCCATTGGATTATTTAATCCATTTTCTCCCCTTAAATCCTCACCATCCATTCAAACCTCAGATTAAATCTGGGCCCTTGATCTCATCTCTTTCTTCCCTTCATCTACTGATCACACTCATCCCTCTCACTCTGTTCTTTCTCCCACCCGAAACACATATGCACACAACCTACATGAACCACCTCACCAATCTCTTCTGTGTTGGTGTGCGAGTGAGATGAGCTGCACGGTGAGGCTTGAGAGACGGCGGGGGGACGACGGAGACGGCGGAGACGACGGCGGCAAAACAAAAACAGAGGAGCAAAAATGCAGAAATTGGAAGATCGTTATGGATTGGCTTTTGATCGTGTTTGAGGGGTGAAAGGAGTTCCTGGAGTCGAACTGGGCATGCTGGTGGCCACGGCGGTAGCCACGGCGGCGAGGTAAGCCTCGAACCCGTGAGTTTGTTTTCGGGTACAAAAATGGTAGGATGGGTTTTAACGTGTTTCGATCGATCTGGTGATTAGGATGATGATCTAGAAGGTGAGACGAGCTTCTGGGGATCGTTTTCGAAAGGAATGGTGGCCGGGATCGTGCAGACACGACGGTTGCAGGTGGCCGGTCTGCACACCTCCACGAACAGGTAGTGAAACGAAGTTGTTTATTAGTTTTTAAAGAATGGATCAACTGGAATTGATGAGACGATCTTGTAGGAACAAACGGATTTGAAAATGGTCGAGTAATGGCTGAGAACCAGTCGGGTTGGGCCGCGGGTCACGGTGACCCGTTTATCAGACAACCGGGTCAGAACGGTGACACTGTTCACGGCGCGTGAGTTTCACGCGCAGCCACTCACGGCGGCGCGTGACGGCGCGTGGGCACGAATCTCGAGGTGAGGTCAACATGACTTTTAATCTATTCGATGTAACGGACATTTTGGGATTGGTTTCGTGTCGATCGGACACCGTCTCGATAGTGTTCGGGATGTCCGAAGGTTTTAAATTAAGTTTAAAAATAAGTAAAAATTCGGGAAAATTACGGGACTTTGATAGGATGTTAATGATGAGGTTAGTAACCCTCTAATGTAATTTGGACAGGATTGGGAGTCCCGGTGATAGTGGTGTGGCCCGGGAGGGCCGGTGGCACGCGAATCGCGGCACACGATTAAAACGGTCTGTGAGTGGACTTTGGTTTTATAAATCCTATGCATGCTTAAATGTGTTATATGGTTTATATACATGATTTCTGTGATGGTATTTGTGAGCATTGATTTTGGATATGTTGCACGTATTTCGAGGTGTTTTCCGTATTTCACGTATATCGGGATTAACGGTTTATTTGTGGTTTTGTGTGCTTGTGGTTAAATAAATAATATGATGAAATGGTTTTGAAATTGGAAATATGAACTCGGGCTTGAGGCCCACTTGTTTTGGAAATTTCGGACTTGGAGTCCATTTGAGAATCGGGCCGGGGGCCCAGTTGGTTAATGAAATCGGGCCAGGGGCCCAGTTGGTATGAAATCGGGCTGAGACCCATTTGAGTTATATGATCGGGCCAGGGGCCCAGTTGATTTGTGAATTCGGGTCAGGGACCCTATATTTAATAATTGTGATTTTGGGTCAGGGACCCTAAATGGAATTATGTGGTTTTATGGAAATTTCGGGCAGGGCCCAATGGTAATAATGTGATAAAAGGATTTAATAAAACTGTTTTCCATATACCATCTGGATACAAGGATATATGATGGTCTCCTCCAGATGTCTGGGACACTGGGGAAGTCACGGTGCATTGCCTGCGAGGGGTCATTATACGGAGCAGCCGGACCGTATGATGACTCAGGAGCAGGATTGCTATGATTGACGTCAGGGACGTCAGACATCAGGGATGTCAGATATAAGGACCCGGAGAGACCCCGGGCAGCACGCGTAGCTTATGAAACCGTGAGACATGACGTCAGGGACGTCTAGCATCAGGGATGCTGGTGATGGTAATGGTAAAATACGAATTAATGAAATGGCTTTCCGGGTGGATTTATGATTGTGTGATTTTAATGAATTAATGTTCATTTATGGTAGTGGGTGGTGACCCACATGGTTTTAATATGTATGGTGGTGGTATTCCACGGTTTTGGGCTGAGTTCCCACACTTGGTTTTTGGTTAACGGTTTTTGGGCTAAGGCCCTAATGGCTCGGTTGAGCAAACGTTTGGGTTACTGGTTTTTGGTGGCATGCATACGTTTTTATTGGAGGGCATAAATGTCTTATAAATGTATTTGGTAAACTTATTGGTTTTTGTCCACTCACAGCTTTTGGTTTTAATGCCCTTCAGGTTGATTACGGATGCGATTGCAGCAGGGACTGGGACCATAACGTCGTCGTCGGATCTCCGATTTCGGCATGCCGCCTGTCGTTGGATTCGTATCGACGATACCTACGTAACGGTCCTTGGCCCTCGCCCATCGGACCTCCCGGTCAGAAAGTCAACATTTGGCCCCTAATAAGCCAAATTACCAAAATACCCCTCAACTTCCGAACACCATAACTTTCTCTACGAATGTCGGAATCGAACGTGCCACCTATCTATGAACTCGTGACGTCCCGAACTACGTCACGGTCATCGGTCAAAGTCCGTTTGACCGCCCGATCAAAAAGTCAACATTTTGCCCACGACCAGGGGCAAAACGGTCATTTTGCACATTTTGTCCGATTCCGCCCTACTAACCACCGTTCAACCTCGCTAATCAAGATTAGTCACTAAACTAATCCCGGAATTCGGGACGGGTCGTTACATCACGGCCTGGAGGGTCATCAAAAATAGAAAAGGTGTGAGTGGACAAAAATAATATCATTTGAAAACACATTTCAAAATACATTATTTACCCTCCAGTTTATCAAACCATGCATGCATAGAGTCAAATATAGGAATCATCGACTTTCGAGCCAAAACACATGAAAATCATTTCATAAAACCATTTTATCATAAAACAAATCATATAACTCGGGAATTACATATCCGAGGTTCCTCTAGGAATTACACATCTAGAGTCTTTGGGAATTACACATCCAGATCTGCTGGGAATTACACATCCAGCTTTACCGAGAATTACACATCCGGTCCTTCCGGGAATTACACATCCGGAGTCTACCCTGTAATTACACATCTGGGGGCACTGAATATAAATCCAATCAAAATCTTTATTTCAAAATTATCTTTAAAACCAAGTCAAAACCATTTACAACAGGGTCTCAAGCCCAAAATCTCATTTCACGTAAATCCGTAAAATCATATCCATAAATCATTAAATATTCCATAAAATCATCATTAACTCACAATCCAAGTCAAAACATCATTTTAACATCTCGGGCCTAGCCCAAAACATCAATTGTACTTTCCTCGTAAAACGTGTCCGAAAAATCGATTAAATAATCCATAAATCCAATAAATAATCGTATCAAATCATCATGCAATCATTGAAAATCAAATCATGCAATATATCATGTTAAACATTTAACTATGCATGCATCATAATTTAGAAAACAAACGTCCACTCACACACTGTCCAAACCGCTCGCTTTCCAAGCTGCACGCTTTTCCGTAATTTCTGACACTTTTCAGGAATCCCAATTCCTACCCAAAATCATCATTAAGGGTCACTAATTACTCAATTAATATCATATTAACTTCCTATAATTTTCCGGGAATTAAATATGAATTTAAAATGGAACATAATCCTTCGGACCCTCGAAACAATATTGAAACGGTGTCTGATCGACTCGAAACAACCGTTAAAATGTTTGTTACATTGAATAGAGTAAAACACATGTTGAACACTTCCTCAGAAAACTCACCACGTGCCGCCGAAAGCAGCTGCGCGTGAAAATCGCGCACTAGTGAACAGTGTCGTCGTTCTCACCCGTATCACTGTTATACGGGTCTGCAACCCGCGAGAAGGTCCGACTCATTCTCTTTCAATTCGACCATAAATTCTTCAATTATTTCAACCAATCCCTTGTAATCAATTCTAATTAGAGTTATGTATCCTTAAATTCATACGATTTAGATTAAAACTAACAATCTCAAATTCGATGCCCGTTAAATTCAAAATCTCAATTCATCTAATATGACTTCAATTGTACATTCTAATTAATCATGAAGTCACAGAGGAATCCTATGAACAAAAGTTCAACATCAATTACATAACTTTTTACCTCGAATTAATCCAACCAAGCCTCGAATTTTCAGAGACATCGCAAGGTCCGTTCTAAGTCGAATCTCCGTCAATTCCCTTCGAATGTTGGTTGGTTCTGTTCGTACTGATCCTAGAGATCATAAACGGGATTCAATTTTTCTAATCACGGTCAACAATTTCAAATTCGAAGTTGGGATCCTTCGAATTTCAACCGATCTGGGTTTCGGGTTTTCTTGGGTGTTTTGCTTAGTTCCTTCGAATTTCCTCTCTCTTTTTCTCTCTGAATCTTATTTTCAATCTCTCTGTGTGTCTCTCAAGGTCTGGGGTAAGATTGATTACCATCCCACAATGGATATGTATGGGTTTGTATTTGATTTCAAGCGGAAACTTGCCACCAATCCAATATTCAAAGTGACATGTGTCACATAACAGCTCACGTGAGTCATCCCTTGGCTGACTAATCCGCCTGCCCATTGAAATTACCGTTTTACCCTTCTATACAAAAAATGACCAAAATGCCCCTAGTGTTCCTAGGTTCGTAACTTTCACCGTCAAACTCCAATTTTGGCATGCCGTCTATCTACGGACTCAGTGTCATGGGACCTACCCAACAGTCCTTCTGGAACGTCCAAAAAGTGTCTCGAATAAAAAGTCAACTTTTATCCACATAACTAAGGGCAAAATCGTCATTTTACATTCAAACTTTCAAACTTACAAACTTACATTTCTCAAATTTCCAAGGCGTCACAGAGTTGACTCGTTGACTTTGACCGAGTTGGCTGAGTTGACTTGTTGAATTTGACCGAGATGCCCCGTTGACTTTGATCGAGTTGACTCGTTGACTTTGATCGTTGATCATGACGTTAGCATTGACTCTGACCAAAGTTGACCAAAAACTTTGACCGGCTCGTGGGGGCGCATGGGAGCGTATTTCGAGGTGAGACCAGTCCCATTTTAAAGATTTCGACGATACGAATCCAATGGCAGTGGTTTCGAGTCGATCGGAGATTGTTAGGTTGGTCAAATCGAGGTTTTTAGTCTCAGGAAGTGTGTTCGGGATGCCTTCCCGAGTTCGTACTGTTCATAGGTCTTAGGTATGACCTTATAGAGTCCGTTAGTTACTATTGGTATGATTTGGACAGGTCGGAAGTTCCGGAGATGCTGAATTAGCCCCGAAGAGGCTTATGGCACGTGTATCGAGACGTAATTAGGACGTTCTGTGAGTGGAATTTTGTTTTCTAAATATAATGCATGCATAACTGTTTTATATGTTTTCTCTATATGATTGATTATGATTATGATTATGGTATTTTGTATTTATGTATTTGCACGTATTTCGAGATTTATGGTTTTATATTGTGGTTATACGTGCCGGTATTTCAATGGTGGTTTACTTAACTGGTTTTGGATTTAGAAATATGGAATCAGGCATGAGACCTATTTGATTTGGAAACTATCGGACTTGGAGTCCATTTGATTTAATGAAGTATCGAGCTGAGACCCATTTGGCTTACATTATCGGGCTAAAGGCCTAGTTGATACGATATCGAGCATGAGTCCCATTTGTGGTTTATGAATTGGATTTACGGAAATGGTTTATGAAAAGTATACTTCCAGCATGAGACCAAGTTCTGGATTTACGAGGGTTTTATGGAAATCCGGGCATAGGCCCCTTTGAGATGTTTTGAGATGATTTATAAAATGTTTTCCATATATCATCCTTATATGTGGTTATGTGCATGGTCTCCTCCAGCTGTCTGGGACACTAGGGTAGTCACGGCGTATTGCCTGTGAGGGGTCATAGCACGGATTGACCGGACCGTATTGACTCAGGTGCATGATTGCTATTATTAGATGTCTGGGATGCCAGACATCTGGGATGTCATAGATAGGCTGGGAGAGACCCCGAGCAGCACGCGTAGCCTTAGACCGTGGCATGACGTCTTGGACGACAGGCATCTGGAATGCCAAAGATTGGTATAAACATATTTTATTTGATTTAGGTATTTACGAATTTACTGGATTTGGGGATTTGGATTTACGGTTTTGGGCTGAGTTCCCACACGATTGGTTTTATGGTTTTTGGCTAAGGCCCTAATGATTTGAGGAAGAAAATGGCTTTGGTTTTATAAACGGTTTTATTATATTTGAATTAACTGGTTTTCGTATGCATGCAAGGTTTTAAGTGAATGGCACAAATGTCTTTTGTGAAATGAGTTTTACTAAATTATTTATTTTCGTCGACTCACAGCGTTTATAGTTTTTAATGCCCTTCAAGTTGATTGCGATTGCAGGCTATAGCAGAGACCGAGAATCACACTTCTCCACTGATCCTGGTGTGCTCTGGAAGACCCAAATGGGCTAAGGTTTTGAGTTATCCCTTGTCTAGCCCTTCGTGTTACACGTGGGTTACACGGGAGCATGGGAACGCACCAGGAGCAAGTTGCAGTTCAGGACTTCAGGCCATGAGGTCGAGCTCGGACAACGTGAATTCCATGTGAGGTACTTCTATTTCGATGTTATATAACTACTTTTGGGTGTATTACGAATAATCTGAACGAAAAATGGAAGAAAAATGATGGAATTTGAAGGAAAAATGGCAGGGTCTGGTCACTGGGTCGGGCGACTCGTGTGACAGACCAGTGTGTGAAGCCTACACACAGAGGCCCTCACCAGCGTGTGAGGGCGCGTGTGACGGCTTCTCCAATGACGGTCAACATGAAAAATGTTCGTCCTTTAATTTGAGCTCATTAATCCTAAGATTGATTCAATTAGATAACTTTAGGATTTATTACCGAATTTTTAATATATTAGAGTTATATTTATTATGATATTGAGTATAATTTAAGTGTAATACGGCTATTAAAATCTTTTAAAGGTAAATTAGTTTCCTGAACGGTTTACGAAGAACCACTAATTGATTATTGTACAACATGGTAGGTTACAAAGCATTATTGGTTAAGATGTAAATGATTTTCTAGGATATTCATGCTATTCTCAAAATTTGACATACGTACCTTAAAGTGGCACATGTGTGTAAGATGCTAGGAACATCTGTATATACTTATGTTGGTTAAGTTACTAAAGTACTTCTTGTATATAAGATGGAGATTTATTTCCTTAATTTTATTATGCATCGTATTGATGTATGATAGTAAAGAGTGACTAGTGTTTAATGATCTAGATCATAGGCGTGCATGTCGTAAGATTAATTTGATGGGTAATGGTTTTAGGTAATGTTAACTTATGAAGTTGACATATGATAATGAAACTTTGAATAATTGGATTCTCATGCTTAATTATGAGGAATAAAAGAATTAAAGGAAATGTGAATTAAAGGAGAAATATTTAAGATTAAAGTTAAGAAATTGACCACATGTGTTTATGATATTGTGAACTTAACTATGATTATAGTTAAATGTTAATAAATCCATGGTAATTAATAAAGGAAGTTGTGGGAGTGGAGGACTTGTTTAGCTAAAGACTTATATGTATGATTTTTATCACGTTCAGATCATATCTAAACGATGGTATAACATATGAATTATGCATGTTAGATTCAAGTTATCTTAATAATTCCAGGATATGGTAAATCATTAAATTTATTAATGAAATTGGTTGGATTAATAAATGTCACTACTTGTCGGGGTCAGTGGGTTAGACATAGGTGGTACCCCATAAGGGTGGATTCAATTTGGTTACTTTATAAGAAAGCAACAAGGACTAGATTTGTAATATCTCTTGTTTAACAAGAGTTGTAAGACGAGAGCAGGACTAGTATGGTTTCCATGGAAATTAAGGATGGGTCTTGTCAGGCGGCTTAGTTGGTTGCTGGCTAGTTTCTCCCACAGTTTGGGCCACTTATAGCTTCAATGATATTGTTGTAACACTTCGTGTAGGTATCCATCGAATAGATGGGGTCAACATATTCCTCCATCGTTGCTCCACTTTTGTAATGTATGGGGTCAGCATACATTGCTCTCCTCTACGTCTATATCTTGTAATTGGGTCCCCTAGGCCATCTAACACTACAATGACCTGACTCTACTTTAAGCCTTTGAACTTGATTTAAAACAGTTTGACAAACATTTTGAGGTCACGTAGCTATCTTATCCCTTCTATATACTATCATCTTCATCAAGAGAAACCTAATCATCTCAAACATAGTGATGATTGGTTTATCTCTGGCTAGCATTATGGTATTGTTAAAGGTCTAACAATAGTTTATTTGGAGCATGTCTGTCCTGGGCTATGTTTGAAAATGGGATCTTGACCACTGCTTTGCTGGTTATTCCTTTATCCAGCTCCAAGCAGATTCAGCTAAGCATCTTAACTTCTCCATCTCTTCATTAAAATCTTGAACTACTGAGGCTCTAGCACAATCCCATAGAGGATCCTTCAACACTTTTCCTTTGAAACGCTTCTTGTATTTATCCCATAAGTTCCTAAAACAAAATCTATGCTTAACTCTAGGCATCATGTAATGACCCGGACCCTCGAGAAAAAGTGAATTTGGAAAAACTGAGTAGAAGGACAATTTTGCCCATATAAGGTCAAATAGTTGAATATTTTATGTGGAAATTTGCTAGAAATTCCTGTAAGACCATTGTGGAGGTCTCTCGGAGTTCGTTTGAGGTTTTTTTGGGTCAAGAACCCTTAAGGGTATCTTGGTAATTTTGACACCAAGGGCATTTTGGTCATTTTGTAGCAATAAGAAATTAGATACTGCCACATGTCATGTCCTACAGAGTTCTGATATTTCCCTTTTCCACCGACTCAGTTCTTTACATATTGAGTGTGTGTGTGTGTGTGTGTGTGTGTGTGTGTGTGTGTGTGTGTGTGTGTGTGTGTGTGTGTGTGTGTGTGTGTGTGTGTGTGTGTGTGTGTGTGTGTGTGTGTGTGTTCTGTTTTGTGATTCAGTGGGCTTGCACCGAAGGAAGAAAAACAAAGGAAAGAAGGGAGAGGGAGGGAGAGGAATGAAAGGGGAGGAAGGATGAAAAGAAAAGGAAAGAAACGAGGGAGGAGGTCTATGGAGGAACGGTGAGTCCGAGAATGTAAGTCTTGGTCGTGGATCGAATGGTGGGATGGAGATCTTCTAGCTTGTAACCAGGAACAAAAACAAATTCAGTGAGTCCCTGGGAGTATTTTGGGACATAGAGGATGAAGGTTTGAAGGCAGGAAGCAGCAGGGGAGTTCCTGCAAATTTGGCCACAAAGTCGAGTTTGAACACCACGATTTAGAGGAAAGTCTTCACTATTTTGCGGTTTTGGATCCCTTCATGGCAAGATTTAGAGCAGATGAGATGAAATAGGATTGAAAAAGAATAAGAAATTAGTGTTTTAAACTTCGGGTCTGGATGAGCCAGTTTGTAGGAAACTGAGTCGGTAGTAGGACAGGGATGATGAACAGTGATGTGGCGAGTGAGGCCCATGCACTTCCATTTTGGGTGGTGCGTAGGAGCGCGTACAACGTCATCTCGATTTGTGGTGAACACGAAACTTTGAGTTCTCGATCCTACGAGTCCAACGATATAATTTTCGAGGCGATCAAACATCGTCTCGGGATAATTTTAATTGTTCGAAAGTTTAGGATCCGTTTTAATTCATTTAAAAATCCTTAAAAAGTATGGGATTAACTAGCGAGTTTTGAGGTGATTAGTGACCCTTAGAAGTGGTTTTTGACAGGATTCTCGAATCTTATAGAAATGCGTGCAATGCAGGATCGACTACGTGTACAGTACGTGTGAGTGGACTTTTGTTTTCCCTAAACCCTATACATGCATTTTTATATGGTTTTACATGATTTGTTATTTGAATTGCTTGATGATTATTTAAGCATGATTTCTATGGATTTTTGGTGATTTTATATTTAAATTTTATTTTTATTGCATGTTTTACGAAGTTTACATAAATTGTGTTTTTAAATATTGTTCAAAAGTGGTTTTGGTTTGGATATGATCTATGATACGAGATATTGTCATATTAGAGTCTTGGTAATTTTCCTATGATTTTTGGATGGTTTTCGAATGTTTTTTTTATGGCATGTTTTACGGTGTTCGTGTTTTGAATTTGGTTTGGATTATGGAAATGGACTCGATACGTGACATGATTATGTGATTTTGGATACTTTGGATTCTAGATGTGATATGTGAGTGATGTGATGTGGAAAATCTCCTCGAAATGCCGGATTGGTTGGACAGTCTTGGACGTCAATACTCTGTAGTTCCCCAAACTAGTATTGTGATGGGTAGTCTCGAACGTCAATGTAATGCTATGTATTCCTGAGACTTGTGAGCAGTCTTAGACGTCGAGGTAAAACTCTGTAGTTCCTGAGATTGGGACCTTAACTCAGACGTCGAGCTAGGCTCCATAGTTCCTTAGCCGGTGCACACTCGGACGTCTAGCTGGGCTTCGTAGTTACCAAGTGGTTTGGCCTACCGGTAGTGCATATATGTTGTGATGATTTGGCTTGCAAGCTTCGAGGTAGCTCGGTATGATCGGTTGGTACATGTGATCGTTGTGGTTATGCATTGGTATGATCGTGTATGTGTTGATATTTGATATGGTTTTTATAGTTGCCTTGACTTATGTTATTACTGGCTTTCTTAGTATTGCACATAACTTGAGGTTTCGTGTTTATTGCTGGTTTATTGGGATTAAGAATTTCTCTTTTTGCATGCATAGTTTTTCCAAAACGGAGGGGTAAATAGTATGTTTTCGAATAATATATTTTTAAAATCGTTATTTTCATCCACTCACACATTTTGATTGATACCCCCCAAGGGTCGTTGCATGGGAATCAAGGCTGCGTACGAAGCGGAAGCGTGAATTCAGGGTTAAGCAAGTATCCCTTGTATGACAGGGTTTTGAGGGTACACTTGGGTTTTTGAGTCACCTGTCAGACGAGAACATGGCTCGGATATGGTTTGTGATATGTTTCCGGGGTCGGGTCCTGTCAACTTGATATCAGAGCTTGGGTTCTAATATTTGCCTAAAACTGTCATACCTCTGGGATGTGAGCCTCGTGCATAGTCTAGTAGTGAGACGAGACTAGGAACCCCGGGGTAGTTTTTGAGGCTAGGCTTGAATTGGTTATACGTGATACGTGTTGTTAGTGAGACCCCTCTGGTATAATGAGATGTTATATGTATTGTGTGATAGTGTGCATTCTAAGTATTCGTGATGTTGGATTGGGTCAGTGGTGTAATTAGTGGTTGTCACATACTGATGGAGGGAAACAGCGGTATAATTTCATATATTAGGTGAGCTCACTTGTGAGAGTTAGCGTAATCGTCGGTATGTTGGACTCGATGAGATAAATGAATACGTCTCTTTGGTTGGAATAAGTGTTGAGAAATAATGTGATGAAAGGCGTTTTGTCGAATCCGACACATGTCATTATTGTTTTTATTGACAATTATATGTATCAGCATTTATTTGAATTGTGATTATTGAATATGGACTCTAATAGGAGCCAAGATATTTAGTGACAGTTTGGAGGTGAGTTTAGATATTGGAGTCAGATTAGGGCCTAAGAGAAAACTTTGAAGACAAAAAAGTTGATAATAATAATAAGGCTTTGGAATGGGATCCGAAGCAATGTTATGGGCCTAGAACAAGGAACAGTTTATGATAGTTACAAACGAACTATAGGAAATATGTTAGGGTGATACTTATGGGATGTATAAACCCCCCTACATTGGGTAAGTGACTAATAGTACTGAACTATAATTTGAACATCTTATGTTGGATATGGAAGTGTTTTATCCTTCGAGATAGAAGATTGTGAATCTTTAGTGGTAGTAAGGGTTATTATTGGGGAGATTTGCTCTACATGTATTTAATATGTTTTAGTTTGAATGACAAGCGTGATTTCTTGAGATACGCACTACTACTTAGTGAAATGGAAATAGATTCCCTATAAGATGATAACGGAAAATAAGAGGGTTTGAGATTAGTTGATTAGTATGAGGAAGTTACATGTGGTTATAGTTGTGTTGTTTGTGGACAAGGAAGTCGTAAGTAAAATAAAATGAATTGTGAGGTACTTGAAGGCCCCATACATAGCTACTTGTACTTTCTGACTAAGCATAACAAGGTTCCTAAAAATGATACTGTAACGACCCGTCCAGAATTAGCCTGATTAATTAAGGATTAATGACGGATTAGCGAGACTAATCGGGGATTAGACGAGGATTAACGGACGTTCAAAGAGAAATGACGATTTTGCCCCTAGAATGGACAAAACGTTGACTTTTCGTTCAGGCGGTCAAATGCACTTGGCCGATAACTGTGACATAGTTCGGGACGTCACGAGTTCATAGACAAGTGGCATGCTCATTTCCGACATTTGAGGAAGAAGTTATGACGATAGGAAGTTTGGGGGTATTTTGCTAATTTGGTTGAAAAGGGGCCAACGGTTGACTTTTGACCCGGGAGGTCCGATGGCCGAGGGCCGAGGGCCGAGGACCGTTATGTAGATCAGGACGATACGAATTCATAGATAGGTGGCACGTTGAATTCGGACATTCGACGGAGAAGTTACGGTTCACGGAAGTTCGAGTGCACTATTGCACGTTTTACTAGACGATGAACTTTTGGCAGCAAGTGGGGCCCAGATATTATTGGACAGGCCTAATGGATGAGTGACAAGTGTCACCCATCTGTTGCCCATCCAAACCAACTCATGCATATCCCTTTTCCTTCATCGATCATTTCTGTATATCCCAAACCAACTCATGCATATCCTTTTTCCTTCATCCAAACCAACTCATGCATATCCCATATCCCATATCCAAACCAACAGAAGAGAATTGTATTGTCAGACCGTTAAAGGATCCCTTAGCATAGTTAGTGAGATGACAGAGTTTGAAAGTGGGGATACATAGGGAAGGATGACGATACGTGGATATCGATCAGGAAAAGATGAATAGTCGATGCCTCGAAATGGATTTGAGAATAGAGATTGTGATGGATTGAGGCTAGTTATACTATAAGGATCTGAAATCAACTTAGTATAACTGACCTGTCAGAGTGGTTTCACGAGAGTTGAAATGGAGCTTGGGAGCTTCGGTGACAAAGTGGTATCAAACGAGTACGACGTAGCAACAGACGTGTGCGTGTACACGAGACTGGCCGTGTGGGGAGACACGATTGAATTTCCACAGTTCGTTGTGGAAATCGGGTCAGTTTGAATTTCGAGGAAGAAATTCTTGAAGGAGGGAAGATTGTAACGACCCGTCCCGAATTAGCGAGATTAATTAAGGATTAATGATGGATTAACGAGACTAATCGGGGATTAGATGAGGATTAACGGACGTTCAAGGTAAAATGACGATTTTGTCCCTATAATGGGCTAAACGTTGACTTTCCGTTCAAGAGGTCAAATGGACTTTGGCCGATGACTGTAACGTAGTCTGGACGTCACGAGTTCATAGACAGGTGGCACGCTCATTTCCGACATTCGAGGAAGAAATTATGACGATCAGAAGTTCAGGGGTATTTTGGTAATTTGGTTGAAACGGTGCCAACGGTTGAATTTTGACCTGGGAGGTCCGATGGATGAGGACCGAGGACTGTTACGTAGATCAAGACGATACGAATCTGTAGACATGTGGCACGTCGAATTCGGACGTTCTACGGTGAAGTTACGGTTCACCGAAGTTCGAGTGCACTATTGAACTTTTTACGAGACGGGGAACTTTTGGCAGCAAGTGGGGCCTAGATATTATTGGATAGGCCCAATGGATGAATGACAAGTGTCACCCATCCGTTGCCCATCCAAACCAACTCATGCATATTCCTTTTCCTTCATCGATCATTTCTGTATATCCCAAACCAACTCATTCATATCCTTTTTCCTTCATCCAAACCAACTCCTGCATATCCCATATCCCATATCCAAACCAACAGAAGAGAATTGTATTGTCAAACTGTTAAAGGATCCCTTAGCATAGTTAGTGAGATGACAGAGTTTGTGTAAGACCTGTGTCCTGGAAGGAACGGTGAACAATCCCACATTCCTGCGAGGGGGAATGGTCTGGGAAGGGAATGGTGGTGTGTCTTAAAGGTGTAGGCACACACCTATCTAGCATGAGGCTTTTTGGGAGCTCAGTGGCTTTGGGGGGGATTGGAACCCCAAAGTTAAGCGAGTTGAGGCTGGTGCAATTCCAGATGGGTGACCCCCTAGGAAGTTGCACCGTGAGCTCCCGAAAACAAAACCGTGAGGGCAAGGGCAAGGAGACCCAAAGCGGACAATATCATGCTAGATGAATCGGGACCTGACAGAAGAGGGTCGGGTCCTGACAATTTGGTATCAGAGCCAGACCCCGACAGGGAAGTGTGCCAGCGAGGACGCTGGGCCCTAAGGGGGGTGGATTGTAAGACCCGTATCCTGGAGGGAACGGTGAACAATCCCACATTCCTGCGAGGGGGGAATGGTCTGGGAAGGGAATGGTGGTGTGTCTTAAAGGTGTAGGCACACACCTATCTAGCATGAGGCCTTTTGGGAGCTCAGTGGCTTTGGGGGGGGATTGGAATCCCAAAGTTAAGAGAGTTGAGGCTAGTGCAATTCCATATGGGTGACCCCCTGGGAAGTTGCACCGTGAGCTCCCGAAAACAAAACCGTGAGGGCAAGGGAAAGGAGACCCAAAGCGGACAATATCATGCTAGATGAATCGGGACCTGACAGAAGAGGGTCGGGTCCTGACAGTTTGAAAGTGGGGATACATAGGGAAGGATGACGATACGTGGATATCGATCAGGAAAAGATGAATAGCCGATGCCTCGAAATGGATTTGAGAATAGAGATTGTGATGGATTAAGGCTGGCTCATGAAGTACGATTGAACATCGAACTGATGAGTACTATGATCGGATGTGTTCCGACATAGTGGTATATTGATTAGACGTCGAATGATGTGTGCTTGAGCAGAGTTGACAGAGAGGGTTCAGATAGTTAGTGGGCCATGAGCTCGTTGGACGCACGTTGGTGGAACCCTAGTGCCTGTTTGTGTTTTCTGCTGAGACAAGTACTCGATTGGAGTTTTGTGTACACCCGAATGGGTGAGACGTCGATTGTGGGTCGATAGGATGAGTAGTACGATGGTTGGGACTTGAGGTGAGTCTAGATGTCAGCGGAGATCGCCGAGTGATGTGAGATAGGATACGGTACGAGGACTCGAGAGCGAGTCGAGATCAGAGTGTGCAGCGGAAGCACAGTGGAGCCGAGCGCTACCGATTAGACATGAGTACACTAGTGGACTTAGTGACAGTGACGGAGGTTGAGTATCACCCAGTGGAAGCAGCGAAGATAGTTGTCGAATCGGGTGCTGATTAGGACATCAGTTCCAATTGTCGGATGAGAATAACCATCAAACTGAAAAGTCCACTTGATGGTAACTGGTAGGTCGGAACGTGCCAGGAAGTTATACTATAAGGATCTGAAATCAACTTAGTATAACTGACCTATCAGAGTAGTTTCACAAGAGTTGAGATGGAGCTTGAGAGCTTCGGTGACAAAGTGGTATCAGACGAGTACGACGTAGCAACAGACGTGTGCATGTACACGAGAGTGGCCGTGTGGGGAGACACGATTGAATTTCCACAGTTCGTTGTGGAAATCGGGTCAGTTTGAATTTCGAGGAAGAAATTCTTGAAGGAGGGAAGATTGTAACGACCCGTCCCGAATTAGCGCGATTAATAAAGGATTAATGACGGATTAGCGAGACTAATCGGGGATTAGACGAGGATTAACGGACGTTCAAGGTAAAATGACGATTTTATCCCTAGAATGGGCGAAACGTTGACTTTTTGTTCAGGAGGTCAAATGGATTTTGGCCGCTGACTGTAACGTAGTTGGGACGTCACGAGTTCATAGACAGGTGGCACGCTCGTTTCCGACATTCGAGGAAGAAATTATGACGATCAGAAGTTCGGGGGTATTTTGGTAATTTGGTTAAAACGGTGCCAATAGTTGACTTTTGACCTGGGAGGTCCGATGGCCGAGGACAGAGGACCGTTACGTAGATCAGGACGATACGAATATGTAGACATGCGGCACGTCGAATTCGGACGTTCGACGGAGAAGTTACGGTTCACGGAAGTTCGAGTGCACTATTGCACGTTTTACGAGATGAGGAACTTTTGGAAGCAAGTGGGGCCCATAAATTATTAGACAGGCCCAATGGATGAGTGAAAAGTGTCACCCATCCATTGCCCATCCAAACCATATCCCTTTTCCTTCATCGATCATTTCCCATCCACCAAACCCAAAACCCGATCACCTTGCATTCCAAATCTAAACTCTTCCCTATCTCATCATGCTTGTGAGGCCCAGAGAGTGAGGTGAGGATACTAGAATGGTGGTGGCTGGCCAGGGGCAGCACCGCCGTGGACAGCGGAGAACCTGTGCACGGTAATCCGATAAAACCCATTTTCTTTCCATTTTCGATTTGTGACATTATGGGCCTTTTCTAGTGACCATAATGAGTTTATTGGGTTATTAGGACTGTAATAGAATGATTTTGAGGAAGGTTTGAGGCTGAGGGAGCCCTGGGCGAATTCTAGGAAAATCGAACCGTGAAGGACAATCGGGTTTAGGGATTTTTGTAGGTTTTTGGGTGTTTTAATTATATAGTTAGGTTTCTAGGACCAAATTAGAGAGAATGGAATTGATTAGGAGAAGAACGGAGGAAAAACAATAAAGGAATAGGACTGGACCAATCACACTGGTCCAAGTTGCAGGAAAAAAACGAACTGGCCGGTCGGACCGGTAGGCTGAAGGAAGAAGACGACCATATGCAGTGGGGCGTGAGGCCCACGCGCAGGATCATCCCAGGGCTTGTGACGGCACGTGGTGAATAATTTGAGGATTGTTTCAACATGTGAAATCATCTATTCGATGTAACGAATATTTTGGGACTGGTTTCGAGTCGATCGGACATCGTCTTGATATAGTTCGGGCTGTCCGAAGGTTTCGGTGCTCGTTTAAAAATAGTTAAAAATCCCGAAAAATTAGGGGGATTTAGTGAGGGGTTAATTAAGTCGTTAGTAACCCTCTAAAATGATTTGGACAGGTTTGGAAGTCCCGGTGACGGCGATTGGCCCGGGAGAGCCGTATTACACGCGTATCTGCAGTGCGGACGGTCTGTGAGTGGACTTTCTTTCTAAAATCGATGCATGCATAAATGTTTTATATATGTTTTAATATGTGTTTTTTGATGCCTTCAGTGCATTTTGGTGTGTGTTTATGTATGGGTACGTATTTCGAGGTTTTCGATTATATAAGTGCTTATACGCTCTTACGCTTTCCATTTTCATGAAATGGTTTTGAAAAGGTAAAACCGGGCATGCGAACCATTTGGATTTTGTTTTGACTCAGGCATGAGACCCTATTGATGACCTACGAGCCTGAGTCATGGTCGCGATGGGTGCTGTGTGTACGGCGACGAACGATGTGACGCTCGCCTCTGGATTGGGATACGTTCCTTCCGGAGAGGTCACGATGCACGTCCCATTGTCGAGCAGCCACTGGAGGCTCGACTTCGGAGTGCTGACAGTTTAGAGGATCGATCAGCGACGTGTGGACCAAGGTCTCGAGATGGTCGCCTGAGATGGTAGCCGCAGTGATGTGTTCACGGCGACATACCAGGATTGAGAGTGGTCCTGGATTGATGGTTACACGCATCACTATGATCGGGAGCTTGACTAACCCTGAGATATCGGGCTCGATGCCCAGGTTATTTGAGTTCTGGCTCGATGCCGATTTATTGCGAAATCAGGCTAGAGGCCCTGTTGAGTCCTATGTTCGGGCTGGAGGCCTAGTTTCTTTATGTTATCGGACATGAGTCCCGTTTTATTGATTTCTTATACTAGTATGTATATACCCTCCTTACGAGATTATTGATTGGTATCCTCCAGACGTCGACCTGGAGAGTCACGATCCACAGACCAGAGTAGGTATCCCCATAGGGATCCCGTTCCAAGAGTGGGCGTTATGATGTGGTCCCGGACCAGATTCCGGAGAGATGGTCGGACTAGGTCTGAAGATAGTACATCCCAAATGGAGAATTCCTGGGAGAAGACTAGGAGTGAGACCCCGAGTAGTATGCATACTTATATAGAGACATCGTGACTATATCGGGGATGTGTTCCCTAGGGGTTGTGTGCCCCAAGTTGGCATCTTCTCAGGAAGTGCCTAGGATGGGTTATATATGTATATAGGTATATGTGTACAAGTTTTCACAGAGACGACGTTGGGCTGAGAGCCACGCGTATTGGTTTTGGGTTGAGACCTATATGAGATGGCTTTGGGACGAGTTCCCATGTGTTTTTGGTTGGGCAGAGGTCCCATGTATTGATTGACGGATTTCGGGCCAAGACCCAAATTGTAACGACCCGTCCCGAATTCCATGATTAGATTAGTGACTAATCACGATTAGTGAGGCTAATCCATGATTAGTTGGGCGAAATCGGACGAACGATGCAAAATGAACGTTTTGCCCCTGGGCGTGGGCAAAACTTTGACTTTTCATTCGGGTGGTCAAATGAACTTTGACGGATGACCGTGACGTAGTTCGTGACGTCACGAGTTCATAGACAGGTGGCACGTTCAATTCTGACGTTCGTGGAAGAAGTTATGACGTTCGGAAGTTAAGGGGCATTTTGGTAATTTTGGTTAAAAGGAGAAAATAGTTGACTTTTGACCTGGGATGTCCGATGGTCGAGGGCCGAGGACCATTACGTAGATCGGGACGATACGAATCCATAGACAGGCGGCACGCCAAATTCGGATTTCGACGGCGAAGTTACAGTTCACCAAAGTTCAAGTGCACTATTGCATAAATTACGAGACGGTTGCACTTTTGGACTTTAGTGGGGCCCAGATATTTTATAGAGGCCCAATGGATGAGTGACACTTGTCACCCATCCACTGGCCCTTAGTTCCCATTCATGCATCTCCCCTTCCATTTCATCGATCATTTTTTCCCATTTTTCCCAACCCAAAAACCCGATCACCATGCTCACTCCAATCCAAACCCTTGACCCCATGACCATTTGTGAGAGGCTAGAGAAGGAAGAGAGGACCGGAGGACGTGGTGGTTGGCCAGGCAGAGCCGTCGTGGGCGGCGGAGGGGGAAAATCGATCAAAGGTATCGGTTTTACCTTTTTAATCCATTTTTCCATTTTTTGTATTATGGACGGTTTTTATGGATTGTTTTGAGTTAAATGGGTTATTAGAGGAGTATTAGGATGATCTGGAGGAAGGATGGAGGTCGAGACACCGTGGGGGAGGTTTTAGAAAAGTTGAACCGTGAGGGGTTTTTGGGTTCACGGGTTCTAGGTGGTTTTAGGTTATTTTACTAATTGGGAATGATAGAAAACAATAAACTAGGAATTTAGGGATTAAAATGGGACAAAACGGACGAGATTTGGGGGTTGTAGGAGCCTGGACCGGTCACGTCGGTCCAGTTGCAGATGCGAACCGGACCGGCCGTCCCAAGCTTGAAGACGATGAATAGTCCTGGCGCGTGAGGCCCACGCGCAGGACCATTCTTGGGCGTGTGTGGGCGCATGTGGGCGCGTGCTAGGGTTTTTGGGTATGTGTTCAACATACGAAATCATCTATTCGATGTAACGAACATTTTGGGACTGGTTTCGAGTCGATCGGACATCGTTTCGATAGGTTTCGGGCTGTTCGAAGGATTAGGTTCAGTTTTTAAAATAGTTAGAAAATCGAGAAAATTGTGGGACTTCAATGAGAGGTTAATGAGGCTATTAGTAACCCTATAAATGAATTTGGACAGGTTTGGGAGTCCCGGTGACGGTGATTGACCCGGGAGACGGTTATGGCACGCGTATCGAGGAGCGGCTTCGGACGGTCTGTGAGTGGACCTTGTTTTCTAAATTGGTGCATGCATAAATGTTTATTATATGTTTTAAATACTTGTTTGTGATGCCATGATCGCATTTGGATGTGTGGTTACGTATAGGCACGTATTTCGAGGTTTCGACCCTATACGGTGCATATACGGGTCTGTATGTCTTTATTGGTCCAAATGAAATGGTTTTGGATTTCCAAAAAGGATAATGAATGTGATTTGATAATGTTGATTTGGATATTTGTGAATTATATGGTTTCACGTATTTCGAGGCGATTTACGTACTTGCACGTAAATCGAGGTTTTCTGGTTTTACTCTAATTTTCCATTCTTATGGTTTTGGAAATAGTTTAATGAAATGGTTTTGGATTCGAAAAGGTAAAATCGGGTTTGAAACCCATTTGATTTACGGAATCGGGCCGGAGGCCCAGTTGGTTTACGATTCGGACTTGAGGTCCAGTTTCTATGTGGATTCGGGCCTAGTGCCCAGCTATGTGTTACAAATGGTTTTTACGGGTCATGGCGGTTTATGGGAACCGGCATGAACCCTTGAAATGGATTTATGGGTCATGACGGTATATGGGAACCGGCATGAACCCATGAAAGGTTTTATGGTTCATGACGGCTTATGAGGGGCCGGGCATGAATCCTGGAAAAGGTTTAAAGAATGATTTCAAAAGGTTTTTCATATGTCATCCTTTATATATGATTGTCTCCTCTGGGGAGGGTCATTGGCCTGGGTGGACCCCGGAGTAGTCACGGAGCATTGACTGAGTGGAGTCGCCCCCCAGTTCGGTTCCTTACTCTCAGGATGGGCATGGTTCGTTACCTTCAGGGAGGGTCATTGATCTACGTACATTGACCTGGGTGGACCTTGGAGAGACTTGAGTTTGAGACCCCAGTTAGCACGCGCGTAGCTTTATTTTACCGTGACAGGTTCTGGATATGAATATAATTGATAAACATGATTTCAATTGGTTTGGGAAATTGTGTTTATAATGATAAATGGATTTGGGCTGAGATCCCACGTATGTTTACTATGCTATGATTTTCTGTAAATGGTTTTGAGCAGGAGCCCGGGTGACTTGTATTTACAGAATTTGGGGCTGAGATCCTAATTATGGATGTTTTAACATATATGATTGGATAACTGGTTTTACTATGCATGCATGCTTTTTAGTGAAGGGTATAAAGGTCTTTTATAAATGTGTTTTACGAAACTTATTACTTTTTGTCCACTCACAGTCTTTCTGTTTTTAATACCCTTCAGGTTGGATACGATGTGGACTGTAGCAGAGACCGAGATATCACATGCCTCCTCCGGATCCTGGCGTACTCTGATAGCCCTGGAGGGCAAAGGTCGGAAATATCCCTTGTCTGACACTTCGTGGGTCATCCCGTGTTAATCCCGGGGGGATTGGGATGGGTCCTGTCACAAATGGTTTTATGGTTCATGACGGTTTGTGGGGACCGGGCATGAACCCTAGAAATGGTTTTCGAATGCATGCATATGTTTTTAATGAAGGGCATAAAGGTCTTTTATGAAATGTTTTTATAAAATATTTATTTTGTCCACTCGCAGCTTTTGTGTTTTGAATGCCCTTCAGGTTGATCGCAGAAGCGGCTGTAGCAGAGACGAGACATTACATTCCTCCTTCGGATCCTGGCGCCCTCTAATAGCCCCGGTTGGGCAAATGACGGAAATATCCCTGGTCTGACACTTCGTTTCAGATGGGAGCAGTCACGTCTCACGTTAATCCCGAGGGATTTGGGACGGGTCCTTTCAGATACGAGGTCAATGCTAGATCTTGGAGACTGCGGGTCGTATGATTGCTTAAGTAGGTATGATGGTTATTAGGCAATGACGTGTGTAGGAAAACTTGATTAATGGTTTGTTTATATTTTACTATATGATTATTAATCATAAGTTTCGGAAGATCAGAGATAAGTGGAATGTTATGGAAGTGATTGTAAAATCCCAATGAGTTAGAACGTGGGGCTTGTAATATAGTAGTAAAGGTTGGAAAGCTTTACGAACTAAAAGAGATTGGAGTAAAGATGCCAAGTTGGGAGAACTGGGATTGGTTAAGGGAAGGAGTATGAGGAAGATAGTACATTGAGTAAGGAAGTTGGTGAATTTTTATGTTACAACTGCATGATGTTGGTTAGTGGTACTAAGGAATACCACCATTCATGCGGAATGTTTTTCTAATGTGTCCTGAGGCTATGGTAACGTCGCTGACATAGATATCATGTTACATCAGTGAGTTAGGAATGTTGTGATGGAAGCCACGTGAGTGTGGTGGTTGTCTCCTAGTCGTGGGGCAATGTGGGATTCACTTAAAGGTGAAGATGGTACTCCAGCTTGGTAGTACTTCGAGGAAATGAGGTGAGGACTGAGAATTATGGCAAGGATAAGGTGAATGGAGATAGTTGGCATTACCTTTAGCGCCCCTTGGGGAAGTATGATGATGTAGAAATTTCGGATGTAATAACCTACCTCAGTTGAATAAAGAAGAAGACCCAAGAAAAGATAAAGAAAGGGGAAGTGTTACACGATTCATCAAATTTGTATAGGGAAGGATAAATAGTGAAGGGAAATTAGAGAAACTGTATGCTTCCATGTGTAAGTGTTGGTCATAAGCATTGGAATTAAGGAAACAATAATGATAATAATGTTATATGAAGTAGTGGTGTAGTGATATGGATATTTATTGAGGATTCATTTGGTATTTTAGGTTATCTATCAGACGAGAGCAGGGCCTGATTATGCTATATATGGTATTTTCGGGTTGGGTCACGTCACATCAAGCCATCAATTGCTGCTTTTAGCCCTTTTTGCTTGTCACTTAGAAAACTCCAGCCATAGTAGTTTGCCATCCATAAATCCCCCATCAATAGTTCCAAGAACCATATCCAGGAGTCCACTGTTTCTATTTCTACCACGACCAAAGAAATCACCCAAGTCTCATTATTTCCATCCAATCTAATAGCCGTCAACAATTGGTCACCATATACTTTTTTAAGATGACAACCATCCAAGCTAATAAAAGGCCGACAACACTCTTTAAAACCTTTCTTGCACGCCTCCAAACAGATGTAGAACCTCTTAAATAGTTGTTTTTCATTTTCAAAATCACATGTCAAGGACGTGGTTGTACCAGGGTTCGTACGCTTCAACTCATGGCAATAATCTCGTAACATTTCATATTGCTTTGCCAATGATACATATATCAACTCAATTTCTTTCTGCTTAGCTCTATATGCCATCATGTGGTTTATCCCAATCGCAAATTCACTAGAAGCAGCCTCCACTATTACAGAAATGTGAATCTTTGGGTTTGGCTGAATTCTTGGCATGAATGTTCGAGAGACCCATGAAACTATAACTTGTTTATTGTTACGAACCCTTGTACATGTGTTTGTAGGGTTATAGTATTTCATAACCAATGTATTATCACTTGGGCTTACCCTAGCAGAATAAATTTACCAACTACAACTTGTTGATCTATATCCACTTGAGCTTGAATTTTTTATTTTTCTTGTACCTCACATCCCTACCCGTGTATAGGCAATAGTCTATAATAGCTTTCCTAAATACTCTATAATCACTTAATAATAACCTATCATCAGTTCACGTACATAAATTATTTTCAATCAAATAAAAAGTCTAATTCTTTGAAATAAATCTATAAAACGTGATTTTATATTAAATCCTCTAAAAGCTATGAGGAGTCGAAAATACATTTAACATCAAGTACACCAAGTCTAGCTATCTAGATATAACAAAAGAAAAATAAAAATTAACATCAAAGTACATGTTTAAGTAAAATTAAGTAATTGCTCCTTCCGATCTTCTAGGGCCATGATCGTTGATGGGACATGGTCGAGTTGGTGACCTCCATGGTTGGAGACAATAATCCCAGCTGCTCCAGATTGTACGGCAAGCCTTGCTGCATGTTGAGCATATAAGAGTTATTGAGCATTACAACTTAAGCTATTAGAATGAAGGAGAGAAAAAGAGTTGAACGATACCATCTTCGGCTGTGAGAACACCCTTACCTAGGCAGTTGAGTGATTGTCTGAAGCCACTTCACATCCTGTCCAAATAGAGCAGCTGGTTACATATTATATTGACAACAACTTTTTATTCCAAAAATGGAATAGATGTCACAAGAACATAGCTTCACCACAAACTTTCATTTCCATAAGGATGATTACCAAAGATAGCACAGGTTCCACGAAGATGACACAAAGGGAAGCCCCCACATGCTATTTATGCACAGAACTAGCTAATTATTTGCAAACACAAAGCTAGTTTTTATCAAAGTATATCAAATCACTAATAGAATCAGCTCTGTTACTGAAGTCAATTATAAAACAGCGCATATATATGACCAGCCAAATTCAAGACTCTTCTGATGCAGTTTATCCCACATACTTGGTTAACATGGCTTGCACAACACTATACAAATGTTTAAAATCAGTTAAATATACAGTGCATGAATAAAATTCCCCACACAGCCAACATGATCTTTAGAAACTAAGAAAATTAAGAAACCACAAATCAATATATAACCTGAACAAAATTAGAATTTAGCTAACCGGAATGTGAGTTATTGGTGCTCCTCCAAAATAATTTGAAAATAGCTCAGCATACAGAGTGGCACTCATTAAAACCAATCTTAAATCCCAGCGGTGTGGAAGCAGATCCTTCAAGACAATCAATAAGAAGTCTGCAATAAACAGTTATAGAAAGGTAAAAATATAGTTAAGCTGGGACCCTTCTTCTGCACTATCAGACATTAAAATCAATATGTGAGGAAGTGCACCTTCATTCATGCCTCGCTCATGAATCGGACTCTAGTATATATTAAGGAAGCTGAGTGGTCTTACCACATCCAGTCTCCCCAGGTATTACTATTACCTATCATGATAGCAACTTATTGGGAATGGTGGTGGAGATAAAATATAGAACACAGATAGAGTAAGTAGTTTCATCAATTTGCTAGGAAGATAACAAATAGGCAACCGTTTTGTGACATACAGGTTTATCAGTGATCTTTTTGTACTGGTTTTTAGCATAAGGATGGTTGTGGAATGTTCATTTTAGTAATGGACTTCAAATTACTATTCTTGTATTTTGTTTCTTACTAATAGCAACTGTTTCCAAAGTAATATTGATCACAAGATTCAGAGTACATAATCGACTCTATCAAAGCACAAAAGTTTAACTCTATCAAAGCACAAAAGTTTATGTATCAAAAACAACGGTTTCAAGCATATATATAGATGACCTAGATAGGAATAAAATCCTCTCAAGCATCTTTATCTATAACGAAGTAAATAAGAAGGTATCAATAGATAACATGTTTTTACTATTTGTCCATGTTGTGTGTATCTTTTAATTATTTAAATACTTTCTTTTGAGCAGTGCGCACACCAAAAAGTCAGACTTGCACTAGTCAAAGGAATGAACAGGAAAATAAGCACACAGACTCATGTTAGATGAACTGAATCGATAAGTTCTACAAGAAACCTGATTTTGTGCAATTACCTGCAGCAACCTTCCGTTCTCCTTGAAAGTTGGAAGTGACTTGCGGAAGTCTTGCATCTTCTTGCCTTCAGGTGATTCCTTCAAATAAAAAAGAAGCATATTGGAAAAGACACCAGAATCAATAGCATGGTATTGTTGTTACTCTCAATTTATCACCGGTAACTGATGGCACATCTGACACTACATGAATACAAACCTAGCTTACTGAGCTTTATAGCATGAAGTTATTCAAATGTTCATTTTAAGGATAAAATCAGTGAGACCTTTCCATGTCAAGATCAAAATGGAGAATTACTAACACAAACAAAAGAGCATTGCACCCATTTTAATAAGATCCGCTGCCCAGTAAAGTATGCATTTGATGCCACATGGCCAAGATGAAGGCAAATGAATCATACCTCCCAGGCTATGTTCATGTTACACATTCGCAAACTCCTTCTCTGAAATACCTTCTCCATTACAGAACTATCTAGAAGAGAATCTGCATTCTCTTCCATAAGTGCATTTTCAACCTGATCAAGGTGCTCAGAGTCACCATTGTCAGCAGCCTTCCTTGAATTTAACCAGACACGATCAAGGTGTTCTTGCAGCAAACCCTTTACCCTCCTTTGCAAGACAAGAGGGATAACCACCTATCCATATTGATTAAAATATGAAACTCTTCCCATAAAATAAGTCCCAACAGCTATTACAAATTGTTCATAGTTTCAGATAATTTTGAAGAAGAGGAGATTACACTACCTCCCTTTGTGTCCACTTATCATCCAAATCAGGCCTGTAGTTTGGAAGTGGAACGTTGCTGCAAACCACCACTTTCCCATATATTTCACTGGAAGTAAGAATTCAATGATAAATTTGTTCCCCCCCAATCAATGATTATGTTCCCCCAATCAATGATTATAAAAATATTAACAAACAAACATATCCAAAGGTTCCTTTATTAGTCTTACCAATAAAGACCCATCCTTTTGGGCAGATTACATATATGCTTGTCATCTCTCCTATCTCTCTTATGTCTGGATACAATCTCTTGGTCCTTTTCACTGCGCAACAGCAAGCTCATTTTCCATTTCCACTCGTCAATGTTCGCTACCGAAGATGATGCCTACAACCAATTATCATCCACATGTATTTCACTAATAAAACACAAGAATATTTATAGCTACGCAAAAAACATTAATTGCAGACTTTGTAGAAATTTTCTCAACAGCCAAACGAGGGGAAAAAAACAATCTGAAATTCAAATTGAGTAACCTTTTGTCTTTCGAAATCGCACTCATACTCGTCGTCGGAGAACTGCTCGGCAGTGGAGCCACAAAAGCGGCGCTTTGAAATGAAGAACCCACCATTTCAAATTGAAGAATAAGAAGGTAGCGACGAGTGTGGTTGGAGCAAAAGAAGCAAACTGAGGTAGCGACTGTGTGTCTTCCAATAAGACAGACAAAAAGCGTTGGTCGAGAGTGACTTGACAAGAAGAGCCACTCCTTCTCACATATACGACTTCAGTTCAAACCCGGTTAATTCATGGACCTCGTCTAACGCCTAATCGGCTTACCACCATCCAATTCTTCTTCATTGGACCCAACAAAGTAGAGATCTTCATCTTTGCAGCTGGGAGAAGAAGAGGAAAGCTCTCTCATCCCCTTCGACCCATGTTCAGAAATCCTAGCAAAGCTCTCTCATCCCCTTCGACCCATGTTCAGAAATCCTAGCAAAGCTCTCTCATCCCCTTCGACTTCTCAGAAATCCATTCTCGACAGAGAGTGAAATTTGGTTTTTGAGCTTCAAGGAAAAATTTTATTCTCATACGCGTGAATTTCATAATAGACGACACTTTCTCTAAAAAGTAACGTCTGTGTACTATCCCTTTATTACTTAACATTATATCAGTTGAAAGTTTTTTTTTTAAACGGTTTTCTTTATATTATCATAGATGATAGCTTTAACATAAATAGTCTATCTTTTTAGTGTCCTCTAAAGGTAAAAATGGAATAGTATAAGGTCCGACTCTATTAGTTTCCAGATTATACTCTATAAATTTCTTCCCACGTGACCCTTTCTGAACATTCACCACACATTCATCATCATCCACAACTGGTTTTAATTCTTCTTGTTGTGTTTGATCACTCTCTTCAAGCTGCTCAACATCCATATCCTCAAACAAATCTGAAATGCCTCGCGTGAATCTAGAAATCCATGCTACTTTAGTAGCTGATGAAGGTTCAGTACCTGATGAAGACCGAGCAAAAGGATGAGCAAGCGGCTGAGCACCTGATAAAGGCTAAGCACAAGGCTAGGCACAAGGCACAATTGAAGGCTAAACATACGGTGATTCTTGATACAGCTGAGCACCTGATGAAGGTTGATTAGAAGGTTGGGCACAAGGTGTAACGACCCGTCCCTAATTTTAAGGATTTATTAAGACTAATTACAAATTAGTTAGGCTAATCGGAGATTAGCCGAGGATTAACGGACGTTCAGGACAAAATTACGATTTTGACCTTGAACGAGGGCGAAAAGTTGACTTTTGACCCGGGAGGTCTAATGCCCGAGGGCGTAGGACCGTTACGTAAATTGGGACGATACGAGTCCGTAAACAAACGGCACGTCGAAATCGGACATTCGACGGAAAAGTTACGGTTCAAGGAAGTTCCGAGGTACTATTTATAATGGCACGTTTTACGAGGCAAAAGTGGACTTTTTTCTTTTAGTGTGGGGCCCATATATTTTGTGCAGCCCAATGGATGAGTGACAAGTGTCACCCATCCATTGCCCCTTATGATCAAATGCATGCATATCCATCCCCTTCTATTCTCATTCGATCAACCATCCAACCAAACTCGTAAGCCCCAAAATCAACCTTTCCCCCTTTGAATCTGTGTGAGGCCATGAAAGTGAGGTGAGAGCATGTTGGTGATGGCTGGTCGAGGACAAAGCCGCCGTGGATGACGGTGGAGCCCCGTGAAGAGGTAAAACCCGAACCCGGTTATGCTCAAAATTTCATATATTTGTGATTTGGACGTTGGGGGCTGTGTTTGTCGATTGGAAAGTGTTTAATGGGTTTGTAGGAAGGTTTAGAGATTTTTTTGGACGGTGAAAAGTGGTCGAACGGCCCAGGGGAATGGCTGGAAGTTTGGACAGTGAGGGGAGGATTTGAACGGGTAGATTCCAGGGGATTTTTTGGTTCTAATCGTATGGGAAAATTAGTAAGGGAAGGACAAAAAGATTAGGATTGGATTGGAAGAAAACGGACCGAAATCGAAGGAGATAGCAGCCTGAACCGGTTTCGCCGGTTCGGCTGGACTAGATTACAGGGCTGGATCGGACCTGCCGGTCGGCTGGAAGACAAGGATGAAGTGCAGGTGCGTGGCTCCCACGCGCTGCCCCTTTGGGCGGCGCGTGAGGGTGCGTGGTGCAACTTTTGGGGAATTGTTCAACATATGAAATCATCTATTTGATGTAACGAACATTTTGGGACTGGTTTCGAGTCGATCGGACATCGTTTCGATATAGTTCGGGATGTCCGAAGATTTAGGATCGAGTTTAAAAATAGTTAAAAATTCGGAAAAACTACGAGACTTCAATGAAGGGTTATTTAAGTAGTTAGTAACCCTCTAGCATGACTTGGACAGGTTTGGGCGTCTCAGTGATTGTGATTGGCTCGGGAGAGGCTTATAGCGCACGTATCGAGGCGCAGCAAGGACGGTCTGTGAGTGGACCTTGTTTTCTAAATTGATGCATGCATAAATGTTTTATATGTGTTTGAGAACATGTTTTTTGATGCCATGAGTGCATTTGATTGTGGTGTTTTAGTATGTACGTATTTGCATATATTTCGAGATTTATGGTCTTATACTGTACTTATACATGCTATGTTTTATATGATGGTTTAATGGAAAGGTTTTGGTTTTAGAAACATGGAATTGGGCATGAGACCCATTTGGTTGGAAAATCTCAGACTTGGAGTTCAGTTGATTTAACGAGAAATCAGGTTGGAGGCCCATTTGAGTTATACGATCAGGCCGGGGGCTCCGTTGGTTTACGAATTCAGGCTTGAGGCCCAATTGGTTATGATATCGGGCTGGAGGCCCAGTTATGGTTTATAAACATGATTTCGGGTCAGGGACCCACATTTGGATTTATGAGGGTTTTATGGAAAACCCGGGCGTAGCCCTTTGAATGATTTGAAATGATTTTCCGTATACCATCCTCACAAACGGATACCCTCCAGACGTCTCGTAGTATCCTGGAGTGGCAGGTTGTCTCCTCCAGATGCCTCGTAGTATCCTGGAGTAGTCACGGGGCATTGCCTGCGAGGGGTCATTGCACGGAGTGTCAGGACCCATCTCAAATCCCCCGGGAATAACGTGGGATGCGCCTGATCCCGTCTGACACGAAGTGTCAGACCAGGGAAAATTCCGTCTCTAACCCTCACCGGGGCTTCCAGAGTACGCCAGGATCGTAGGAGGAGGAGTGTGATGTCTCGTCTCTGCTACAGCCCGCATCCGCGATCAACTTGAAGGGCATTAAAATATTAAAAGTCGTGAGTGGACAAAATAAAGATTTCATTAAAAACATTTTCACATAAAGACATTTATGCCCTTCACTAAAAGCATATGCATGCTTTCAAAAACCGTTTACCAAAACGTTCATAAAACTATTTGTCAAACATATTCTCAAAACCTTTCAAGGGTTCATGCTCGGTCCCCATAAACCGTCATGACCCATAAAAACCTTTCAAGGGTTCATGCCGGTCCCCATAAACCGTCATGAACCATAAATCCGTATATGGGTCCCCGACTCGAAATCACAAAAACCCGTAAATCAATACACGGGAACTCAGCCCAAATCATGTCACGTGGGTCTCAGCCCAAAACCATTCTCAGTGAAATACTAAAACACAGAATACGGGGTCTCTGCCCCAAACCACTTTCCAAAATATAAAACACGGGGTCTCCACCCCCAAATCACTTTCCATAAGAACCACATACATACTCATACGTATAACCCATCTGTGAAACTTCCAACAAGATGCCAACTCGGGGCACACAGCCCCTAGGGAACACATCCCCGATATATGTCACGATTTCATCATATCTATACTAGTGTGCACACTACTCGGGGTCTCACTCCGAGTCTTCTCCCATGAATTCTCCATCTGGGAGGCTCAATCTCTGGATCTAGTCTGAGCTCTATTTCCGGATCTAGTCCATATATCTCTCCGGAATCTGGTTTAGGACCACATCATAAATCATAACTCCCACTCCTGGAATGGGATCCCTATGGGGATACCCACTCTGGTCTATGGATCGTGACTCTCTAGTTTGACGTCTGGAGGAGACCATATAATCATATGGAGGGTTCATATACATTTCAAATACTTTCTTTCTTTCTCAAAACATTTCTCAACTAGGTCTCATACCCGATTCATCTCAACAGGATTCGTCGAATCCGATTCAAATCCATTTCATAGGCCTCGGCCTAAATCCACAATTCAACAGGGTTTCATGCCTGAATTCTCATTTCAGAAACCGAACTGGGACTCAAGCCCGATTTCATAATCAACTCGGCCTCTAGCCCGATATCACGACTAACTGTGCCATAAACCCGTAACCATAAACCAACTGGGCCTCAAGCCCGATTTCACAACCAACGGGGCCTTAAGCCCGATACTACATTCAACTGGGCCTCCAGCCCGATATTACAACCAAATGGACCTCAAGCCCGGATTCGTAAACCAACGGGACCCTCGGCCCGATCGGTTAACTTAAATGGACCCTCGGTCCGATTCCTCGTCAAATCAAATGGACTCCAAGTCCGAAAGTTCGTAAATCAAATGGGTCTCGTGCCCGATTTCATATTTCTAAATCCAAGACCAATTCATTAAATCATCATTGAAAACCTAGCGCGTATAAACATCGTATAAAACCAGAAATCTCGAAATACGTGCAAATACGTAAATCCTAGGCTACCACAAACAAATGCACTCATGTCATCACAAAACATGTATTAAAATACTTATAAAATATTTATGCATGCATCAAGTTCGAAAGAAAGGTCCACTCACAGACCGTCCGAAGCCGTGCCTTAATAAGCGTGTCATAAGCGTCTCCCAGGCCAATCGTTGCCTCCGGAATTCTCGAACCTGTCCAAATCGTAATAGAAGGTTACTTACTACTTAAATAACCCTTCACTAAAATCCCGTAATTTTTCGGAATTTCTAACTATTTTTAAACTCGAACCTAAACCTTCGGACAACCCGAACTATATCGAAACGATGTCCGATTGACACGAAACGAGTCCCAAAATGTTCATTACATCGAATTGAAGAATTTACGTGTTGGACACTTCCTCAAAGGAGGGCTCACGCGCCTGCAAGCACCCCAAGCAGGGACTGCGCGTGGGCTTCACGCGCCTACTACACAGTCCTTCTTCTTCCTCTCGACGGCCGGTCCGGCTGGTTCTCCTGGTTCGGCCGGTCCAATTGGACCGGCGTGACTCGTCTGGCCGTTTTCCTCCTTCATTTTTCATCCAATTTTTTCCTTTTCGATTCCATTCTTCCTATTTTGATGTTTTCTATCATTTCCAATCAAAAGAACTAACCAAAACACCCTAAAACCCACGGTTTGATTTTGAACCCCAAGGCAAAAACTTCCCATTTTCCTCCCACGGCTCCTCAGCCGTCCAACCACCACCAAAACCTCATCTACACTTCCTAAGCAACCTAATAATCATCCTCTAATCATCCAAAAGCAAACATAACATAAAAATCGAATTAAAATGGAAATTTGGTCTAACCGTGAAATCTTGCTCGAGTTTGGGTCTCAGCCGTCCACGGCGGTGCCGTCCTGGCCAGCCACCATCATCACGGCCCTCATCTCACTCTCTAGGCTTCTCAAAAGATCAGATAGGGAATGGTTTGGGATTAGGTTGGATTGGGTTTGCTCGGGTTTACTTGGAAAATGAGAAAATGATCGATGAAGAGGAATGACATATGCATGAGTTGGTTTGGAAGGGTGACACTTGTCACTCATCCATTGGGCCTGTCCAATAATATCTGGGCCTCACTTGATGCCAAATAGTCCCCGTCTCGTAAAACGTGCAATAGTACGTTCGAACTTCTGCCAACCGTAACTTCTCCGTCGAACGTTCGAATTCGACGTGTTGTCTGTCTATAGATTTGTATCGTTCTGATCTACGTAACGGTCCTTGGCCCTCGGCCATCTGACCTCTCGGGTCAAAAGTCAACTATTTGCTCCTATTCAACCAAATTACCAAAATGCTCCCAAACTTCCGAAAATTATTACTTCCTCCTCGAACATCGGAATCGAGCGTTTCACCTATCTATGAACTTGTGAAGTTTCAAACTACGTCACAGTCATTAGCCAAAGTCCATTTGACCTCCTGAACGAAAAGTCAACGATTCGCCCATTTGAGGGGCAAAATCGTCATTTTTCCCGAACATCTGCTAATCATCGTCTAATCTCCAATTAGTCTCTCTAATTCGTCATTAAGTCTTAATTAATCCCAATAATTCGGGACGGGTCATTACACGGAGCGACCGATCAGTATAGTGACTCGGAAGCAGGGATTGCCAGAGATTAAAACCTCCCCTTAGGGAGGTTCATTGATCTGCGGGTCATTGACCTGGGTAAACCTAGGGGAGACTTGGGATTTGAGACTCCGGGTAGAACGCATAGTTTGGAACCGTGACAGTCGTATTGGTTGTGACATCTCGGATGTCAGGCATTAGGGATGTCGAGGATTGGTTTTGGGCTGAGACCCACGTGTACTGGATTTGGGCTGAGACCCACGTGACTTGATTTGGAAGGAGTCCCTACGGATTTGGTTTCGGGTTGAGTCCCACATGATTGGTTTTGGGCTGAGTTCCTATATACTTTGGTTGACGGTTTTGGGCTAAGGTCCTATTTATTTAAATTAATGAGAAATGGTTTTCGAATACATGCATGCTTTTTACACGAAGGGTATACATGTATTTCCGATATAAATTGTAATGACCCATCCAAAATTTTGGGATTATATTAGTGACTAATTAAGGATTAGTGAGGTTAATCGGTCATTAGTGGGGTACTTTCGGACGGACGGTGCAAAATGACGATTTTGCCCCTAGAATGGGCAAAACATTGACTTTCATTCGGGGGGTCAAATGGACTTTTTATGATGATTGTGACGTAGTTTGGGACGTCACGAGTTCATAGACAGGTGGCACATCCGATTCCGACATTCGAGGAAGAAGTTATGACGTTCAGAAGTTCATGGGTATTTTGGTAATTTGGTTAAAAGGGGAAAATAGTTAACTTTTGACTTGAGGGGTCTGATGGCCGAGGGTCGAGTACCGTTATGTAGATCGGGTCAATACGAATCCATAGACAAGTGGCACGCCGAAATCGGACTTCGAACAGGAAAGTTATGGGTCACGGAAGTTCGATTTCACTATGCACGCATTACGAGGCAACGATGAGGTGGCAATATCTGATTGGGTAGATATTTTAAGTGGGACCCATGGATGAGTGACAAGTGTCACTCATCTTATTGGTGGCTTCCCTAAAAAGTGGATCTAACTAATAAAATAATATTAATTTAATTATTTTATAATTTAATCCCTAACCATTCTCCATCTGAGCCCTTCATCTCACCCTTCCCCTTCATCCTACCCTTCCCCTTCATCCTGGCCGTCTATCTCATCTCCCTCTCACCTGATCAACACACCTAAACTCACATTCTTCTTCTTCATCGATCAAAGCTTCACCATTACTACCAAAACCGTGAACCCCATTCTCACACACCCTCACCTATCACCTTTCATGTTTGAACGAGAATTAGAGAGTGAGGAATGACAAGTCGAACGGTGGCTACGGCACGGGTCACCGTGGACGGTGGCCGGAGAACTTGAGACGGTAGGCTTTGGTATTAAAATTCGAAGTTTGGTTTTTGTTGGTTTTTGATCGAACCTAACGATTGGGTTATGCTTCTAGTGGTCTTGTGAGGAAAATGGGATAGATTTCGAGGGCTAGGACGGCCGAAAATGACGGGGGGTGGAGGTTGCAGTCGCCGTCGCCATTTTCAATCAAGGAGGTACGGTTTTCTTTGGCTTTCTTATACTTTGAATACCTAGATCGATAAGAATTGGGTAGACAGAGGTTTAGGAATGAAAAAGGGAAAGAATGGATTGAAAATGGACGAGATTGGGTGCGGCACGTGGGGGCGCGTGAAACATCCTTTGGGGATGACTTCAACATGACTTTTAATCCATTCGATGTAACGAACATTTTGGGACTAGTTTCGTGTCGATCGGACACCGTCTCGATAATGTTCGGGACATCCGAAGGTTTAGGATCGTGTTTTAAAATACTTAAACATTCGGAAAAATTATGGGACTTCAATGAGAGGTTAATAAGATAGTTAGTAACCCTCTAGATTGATTTGCACAGGTTTGGGAGTCCCGATGACGACAATTAGCTCGGTGAGGATTATGGCACGCAAACCGATGCGACAGCTTATGACGGTCTGTGAGTGGACCTGGATTTCTAAACTGTGATGCATGCATAAATGTTTATATGGTTTATACATATGATTCTATGATGATGATTTGGATGATTGTGATTTACTTAGTTTCACGCATTTCGAGGCGATTTACGTGCTTGCACGTAAATCGAGGTTTTCAGTTTTGCACTGATTTTTCGTGCTTATAGTTTTGGAAATTTTTTCATGAAATGGTTTTGGATTTTAAAAGGTAAACTCGGGTTCTAGACCCATTTGTTTTAGAAACCCTCAGACTCGAAGTCCCTTTTAGCTACATTTTCGGGCTAGAGGCCCAATTGATTCTTGAATCGATTTCAGATTTGGAAATATGGACCGGGAGAAGACGTGTCAGACGGGAGCAGGCGTGTCCCGTGTTAATCCCGAGGGGATTTGGGAGGGGTCCTGTCACAAGGCTCAACTGAAAGTTAAACTGAAGGTGATTCCTGAGATGGCTGAGCACCTGATGAAGGCTGATCAGAAAGGTGTTGTGAAGCCTGAGTACAAGGCTGAGCTGTTGCTGAAGGCTGAGTAGAAGCTTTTAAGCATCCAGCTTCACCATTTCTAGCCACATGCCTGGAGGCGAGCAGCCACGATGCACGTTCCGCTGAGAAGGCTGATCAGAAGGGTGCTGTGAAGCCTAAGCACAAGGCTGAGTTGTTGCTGAAGGCTGAGCAGAAGCTCTTAAGAATCCAGCTTCACCATTTCTAGCCACATGCCCGGAGAGGTCACGATGCACATTCCGCTGTCGAGCAACCACTGGAAACTCGACTTCGGAGTGCTGACGGTTCAAGATATCGATCGGTGATGGGCGCACCATGATCTAGAGGTGGTCACGTCGGTTGATATGTTCACCACGACATACCAGAGTTGAGAGCGATCTTGGATGGATGGTTGCATGCATCACTACAATTGGAATCATGACTGACCTTGAGATATAGGGCACGATGCCCAATTGAGTCATGAGTTCGGGCACGAGGCTCAGTTGGTTTACGATTGTGATTTCGAGTCGGGGACCCTAAATGGATTTTCTGGTTCATTACGGTTTATGGGGACCGGGCATAAATCCTTTGAAAAGTTTTATGGATGATTTCATATAGATTTTCATATACCATCCTTATTTTATGGATTGTCTCCTCCGGGAAGGGTCGTTGGCTTGGGTGGACCCCGGAGTATTCACGGAGCACTAACTGAGTGGAGTCGCCCCCGTTGGGTACCTTACTCTCATGAAGGTTTATGGATTATAACCCCTAGGGAGGGTCATTGATCTGCGGACATTGACTTGGGTGGACCCTAGGGAGACTTGGGATTTGAGACCCCGGGTAGCATGCGAGTAGCTTTGGAAACTGTGACAGGATTGGTTACGTGATATATATATTATATGTTATGCTATATATTGGTTTTGGGTTGAGTCCCACATGGATTTGGGCAGTGACCCGTATGATTTGTTTCATTTACGATTTTGGGCCAAGGCCCTATTGAATATTTTGGTAAATGGTTTTCGAATGCATGCATGCTTTTTAGTGAAGGGTACAAATGTCTTTTGTGAAAATGTTTTTATAAATTACTTGTTTTTTCCACTCACAACTTTTAAATGTTTTGACTACCCTTTAGGTTGATCGCGGATGCGGGCTGTAGCAGAGACTGAGACATCACACTCCTTCTCCGGATCTTGGCGTACTCTGAAGCCCCGAGCGCGCTAAAGTCGGAATTTCCCTTATCTGACACTCCATATCAGACAGGATCAGGAGCGTTCCGTGTTAATCCCTAGGGGGATTGGGACGGGTTCTGACACTGACTAGACGAATTTTTAGACACGTGGCATTTTGACAGTTAGATGGATGGAAAAGCTGACGGATGTAGTTAAATATGGGTGGTCATATAATTTAAGTAATTATTTGAAAATTTTGATGTTTCAGATATGAGTTTATGGTAAGTCATATACTATAAGGTCTTGTTTGTAGTTTTTCCTAAAAAGAATATAGTACTTGTTTTGGTCACATAAAAATAATTGTCCAACTTATTAAAATATGAAAAATATTTTGTGAAACAAATCGAGAAAAATTAAAGTTTTTAATTAATTCTTTATTTTTTACTTCTAGGTTACAAGGTAATTAGAATTACTGTGAAGAATGGAAAGAAATTAAATTTAACCAAAAATAAATAAATAAAAGGATAATATTGAAAATGTTAGTGTTTTAGTCTGAGACTGAAAAAAAAAAATTAAAAAAAAAAAACTCGTGTACCATTTTCAAAATGAGCCACAACCCTAAGGTGCAAAATATAATTCTTTTAGCATTTTTTGCATACGGAGGGAAGCAGGACCGGTGGGAAGGGGGGCTTAAGGGACATAAGTCTTGGGTCGCAAATATTATAGGGCTTAAGATAAGTTCAAAATTATTAATTTATTTTACAAATATATAATAAATAAATAAAGTATGTGAATAAATAAATAATATAGGAGTATGTTAGTTTGATATTGGTTCAAAATCTGTAAATGATGAAGCTCTTATTTGAAGATTAAATGTTTATATTGAATATAAAAGTTTTAGTCTAATGGTCTTGAATGTGAGCATTTTCATCTATATACAAGTTAGGAATATACAATTTAATTTGTTTTTATTTTTTGAACTAAATGTAATGTTTTGGACTTGAGGTATTTTTTTTCTTTGTTAGAGACTTTGTCCCAACATATTTTTTTCCAATAATGTTTTAATGAGGCCTTATAGTATAAAAATGAAATAATCCGTCTATAAAAATAAACGCTTTTAATAATTCAATGTATAAATTAAGGGTACATTTTCTATTTTTACACTGGGCCTTTAAATGTATCTTAGAATACGCTCTCATGCATTGTCGTTTCCAGTTGTATTAGATCATCTCCCGTGCTAAGATGTAACATTGTTGGAATGAAGATTTTTACATCTTTGAAATCCAATTTTGAGCCCAAGGGATCGAAAAATCAAGCCATAAAATTCACATATCGGCGTGTCATTAAAAGTTGAAAAAAAATGTAAATTTATATCTTCTTTTACAATTAAAAAAAATCGTATTAACATTAAATCGTATTACATTTGATGAAAATAGGAAGGTATTAATACAAAAACATGCATTAAAGGCATGACTAAATATGTAAGGCTCTGTATTTGAATTAATATTCAAAAGGGTTGAGAGCAACCTTTTCAATTTTACATTTTAATATTTTATAATTTCTCATTTAAGCAAATTAAGTTTAGATTCCATAATATTTCAATAAAATGTCACAGGATTTGTAAAAATTACATTTACATCTTTAATGTTACATCTTAGTATCTAAGTGTCGTTTCTTAATCTCTGCTAGGTAGTTAGTACTCGAGTACATTACGGCTTACATTGGTCCCTTGAAGTGGCGGTGGTACCTTAAAATTAAATCGGACACTTCCCTCCAAGTACAAGTCGGTTGCTATGTGCATGTTTTAAGCTTCCACATTTCGATGAAGAGGATGCAGCCGCTTTCTATCTTCGTCATTCGAAGCTCCTGACTTCTTCTTTCACTGTTCGAAACTTCTGATTTCTGCCTTCGTCGTTCGCAGTTTCTGTCTTCGCCGTTCGAAGCTTCTGCCTTCGCTGTTTGAGGCTTCTGCCTACGCCTTCACCTTCACCTCCGCTGCTTCTGCTTTCGCCCTCGCCGCTTCTACCTTCACTTTCGTCGTCGCCGTCATCGTCGACTTTCGAAGAAGACACTGATAGAGCTCTTGGATATCGATTTGGACATTTTTAGGGGAGGAGCTCAGGCAACATAATTGATTAATCCCCAAAATGCCCATTGATTTTTTGCCACATCAGATGTTGAGTGGCAATCACTATTTGCCACGTATGCACTTAACTGACATTTGGACTGAATATGTGACGGAAGCACTATTTTGAAATTGACAGTATATGTTGATTTTTAGTTCGGGTACTTTTTGAAATCGACAGTATAATTTAGTTATTTTTATGTAGTTTATCCTAAAAATAACATAGTATTGTCTAACTTATTAAAATATGAAAAATATTTTGAGAAAGAAATTGAGAAAAATTAAAGTTTTTTAATTAACTTCTTATTTTTTACTTCTAGGGTTACAAGGTAGCATTAGAATTACTGTGAAGAATGGCAAGAAACTAAATTGAACCAAAAATAAATAAATTAAGGGATAATATTGAACAAGTTAGTGTTTTAGTAATTTAGTCTGAGACTTCAAAATGAGCCTCAAATAGGTGCGAAAATATAATTTTTTTTTTTAGCATTTATGCATACGAAGGAGGGTAGGTATCTTAGAACACGCTCTCATGCATTATCCTTTCCAGTTGTATGAGAGTATCTCCAGTGCTACGATGTAACATTGTTGGAATGAAGATTTTTACATTTTTGAAATTCAATTTTGTGCCCAAGGGGTCGGAAAATCAAGCTATAAAATTCACATATCGGCGTGTAGTTAAAAGTTGAAAAAAAAAAATTGTAAATTTACATCTTCTTTTACAATTTTTTTTTTTTAAAAAAAATCATATTAACATTAAATCTTTGATGAAAATAGGAGGGTACTAATACACAAACATGCATTAAAGGCATGACTAAATATCGAAGGCTCTGTATTATCGAAGAACCAACTAGAAAATGGGGGTGAGTCAGCCACCCGCATACAATGTGCTCTTGTAATCCATTCAACGAGTGCATCATGTACTTTAACAATAACCCAAAACCACCACAGGCAGAGCTGTAATGGAGGAGTTGTGGGGCGAAATCTGGTGGCTAAGAATTTAAGGTGAGTAGCAACTAAAGATATTTGGTGAGGGGTAGGAAGAGAATGAGGGTTCAAATTAGGAGAAGCATCCGGAGTCACCATAAAATGTGAAGCAAAAGCTACCACAAAGGTGGAGCCGATAAAAGTCACAAAGGACGGAGAAACCAACAAGAAGAAAAGAGAATATGGTGGAGAAGGAGAAGATGGAGCAAAATTGGAGAAAGAGGAGATGGGGAAATTTGGAGGAGAAGAAAAGAAAAAGAAAAAGGAAGATAGAGAAGATGGAGAAGAAGAGGGGAAGAAAGGAGGACATAAGAGAAGAGGGAGAAAGCAAGGGGTTGCCACCGACCCCCCAAACGGGCCAGCGGCTAGGGTTGGAACGTTTGGATTGTTTTCTCTGCTATGGAGAGAGAACAGAGAAACGAAGGGTTCAGGGATATTTACTGTAATTTCAAACCTGGTTTAGTTCCCTAATGTTGGGAGCAGTACTACAAGTCGGTTGCTATGTGCATGTTTTAAGCATCCGCATTTTGGTCTTTTTCTCAATTGCTATTAAAAAATGGGTTTGTTTTCTAAATCGGTTCATGCACTTCACAAATGCTTATAAGTTATGCAAGACTCATCCAACTAGAACATTATACACCTCGCAGTAAGATTCTTGTACTCGATACAAAAACTCTTTCCTGCAACCGTAAGCAAGAAAATGGACTCGTGTGAGAATTTATGTTAGGTGTTGGGCTCTCTCTGCCTTCTCTGCCAAAAATATATTGTGTCTAGCTAGATTCTACATTCTACTACACACATCTAGGAAGTAGAGCACGACATGAGTCCTAGAGAGTAGCAGTAGTAGTAGGAAAGCGACATCCATTCTACCACAACACATTCATCATCCCACTTCTTATCAAATGAACAGAAGAGAGGAACAAGGGAACACATGATGTAGACACCAATTTGAAATTTAAAATTTAAATGAAGGAATATTCCAAAAACAAACAAAATGCAAACAAAACAAATTTAACGAGGTTCCATCATCCATTTCATTGTAGCAGAACATTCTATGTTCGAAATGCATAGTTATTCTACAATCATATCATAGCAAAAGCCTGCATGCAAATAGTATACCTCATACGATTCTGTTTAGGCATACATGCTGCAATTTCCACTGTTTGAAAACAAGAAACCACGTGAAAGACCACACCACACCACACCACACCACAAACAAACTCATGCAAACAAGTCTTAATCATACCAAATCACCTGTCCCCGACCACCACTATCACTCTTCCCCTACACGTAACAAACAAGCATCAGCATGAATTAAGGTGACGGAAGTTTTCAGCTTCATAAAATTCACACACAACCCTCCACCGGTTTCTTAAGGTTGCTCAGAAGTCATTTGACACACAGCAGGCATGTTGTTCCACATGCAACCAAGACTCCATCCTGGATTTGATGTACAGCTTCCAGCACCCAGGTGCTTATTGTATTCGGTTGCCAAGTCTTCAGACAGGAGTGACGCAAAATTATCAGGCATGTGGTCTTTAAACCCGCTACTATGATCAATCCAATCTGAACCAAATTCAACATCACCATCCACACCAGCATACTGATAATGAGCTGTCGTTTCCTTTTCATGATCTGGTGTCCAAGAATGGTCAATAGGTTCTGATTTCACATTGTACCCTGTCACAGCAATCACAAAGCAACATAAGTGATAACAAACACGAGACATGACACCACTTATCTGCACGCTAGAAATAGGAGTAGAATTCTCAAAATATTCAAGGAATAAAAATATATGAGAAATGTTATCATGCAAGGAGAAGAGGAAATATTTTCAATTGTGCATTTATAATCTGAAATGTTGCAAAACAAATTCAATCACTGAAACTTACTTTTAAATGGCTACAAATTAGGAATAAGAGGAAATATATACCAGTTCCAACTGCTAATACAAAAAATATTTCTGCATTAAGAAACTCAAGAATCACTTTACAATGTTATTAACAACCTCATTCATTTCCAGGTCTCACAGTTTAAGATATACTCACCAGCAAAGGTCTCAGCGGGTGGCGCTTCATCCAATGAGCTGCCACTGGCACTGATAGGAGTACACTCACTGAACATAGAAGTAGCAGAATGGCCCAGTGGAGAAATCGGGTCAAGATGTTCTTCCCATTCTGTTTCACATATGTTCAAAGTAGAACTGTCACCCACATTGCCAGGAGTAACACTAGATGAATTTGAACTCTTGTCAGATGAATGATTCTTTGCACTACTAAGAGTCTTTGACTCGTGGAGTAAAGCATCTAGCAGGCCGCTGTTACGTGGTGAAGCGCAATCTGACTCAAATGCACCAACTGGCGGGGGAGATTGGATAAAAGCATCAACTGATTCAAGTAAAGGTGGAGGAGGAGAAGTGCTCCAGCTACCTAAATCAGTTTCTGGATATTGGAGTGAAGGGAGCTCCAGCTTCACAGCCCCAGAAGTGGGCTTAGAAGCAGAAGAATTGCCATTTGATAGGGAATGGCTACCCTGAATTACACCAAAAGACAGTGGACTCTTAGTGGTAGGATCAGGATCATAAGGAAAAGACAATCCAAATGACTGAGCGACTTTATCACAAGCATCATTTTGCAAATGGTCAAACTGGGGGAAGCCATTTTTGAAACTACCACCAGAAGTAGAGAATAAAGCTGTTGACTCTCGAAGACGCTTTTGGCAATGCATTGCTGGGGGCATGAAACCACAATATGGAGAAGAACCAAGGCCTTTCATCAGCATGCCACTACCAGAAATATCAGGAAGTTCAGGAACATAAGATAAGACACAACTGCTTCCTTTTAAACCATCAAATACTACATCAGGTATCTCATAATTGTTTCTTTGCAGCGAATCATGATGAGCTCTGTCCGCACCATTAATTCCACCACTGGAAGGGCCTTGTTGACTTTCCTGCAATGCTTGTAAACACACCTCGGGAGGATAAAGTGGTAAGCCAGCCCTCTGACGTCGCTTAATTCTGGTATTCCAGTAGTTCTTGATCTCATTATCTGTACGGCCAGGTAACTAAGACGAGCAAAAAGACTGTCCATCATTTTCAATAAACAATGGAAAAAAAGAAAACATTGAGAAGAATACTTCAAAAATAAGATAAGGCTGATATGAATTGATGATATAATTTATTTTCAAATTCAAACCATTGGAAGAAAAGCCAATAGAGGAACCCAAGCAAAAATGGCAGTGTATCGTAACAAATAGTTTAAAATGTGAAGAGTTGACACATGAGCTTGTAGGGCCCGTTGAAGTCCCTAAATAAGGATACATAAAATTAGTAAAAATCACTACCAGTTTTTGAACAAGATGCAACTGAGAGATGTTAATATGGTGTCTGCTACAGAAATGATTGTGCACAACAGAGAGCTTTTTCTTGTCATAATAATTTCCTAAAATATGCACTTAATAATTTCCATTTTTAGCTTAAACCCATTACAATTTGTTGTTGTCGACTCTATTACCCCATGGTAAGCAAATATGCTCAACTATTTTAGAGAAAATATATGGCAGCATTATTATGTGTCAACTTCAACTAGAGAAAGTATATTGTCATATTATCATTGCCTTTTTCTTAATGTATTCAATCAAGAAAGAATAGTTTCCATAAAACAGATGAAACATCTTTGAGATTGGAAACAAGGACGAACTGTAGCACTTTAAGGCAGTCGTTTAGATGAGAAACAAAAATATATTTTTTTAAATAATCAATAGCTACAAGCAATAAATTTATTTCAAAGAATTCTGTATTAAAACAGGACTTTTCCCTCTGATTTTTCAAAATCTAAAATCATGTGTCGTATAGAATACAAAGTAAAACAGAGCTGGGTATGAATCATATCCATACAAAATTAAAAAATTAAAAAAAAAAAAAAAGGAACCATTTACTTACATTTGCTGCCATGCGGGCCCATTTGTTCCCCATCTTGGCATGTAGCTCAACAATCAAACGTTCTTCTTCAGGAGTAAATGCCCCTTTCTTCAAGTTCGGCCTTAGGTGGTTTGCCCATCGCAGCCGGCAGCTTTTCCCACAACGGAACAGGCCTGAGTGCTTCTGAACGGCATTCCAGTTTCCCTCCCCATGCTTTTTAACATACTCCACTAAAATCGCATCTTCAGCCGAGGTCCATGGCCCTTTCTTTAGAACAAGGCCACCATTCCCACTTCCTCCGTTACTATCATCCATCAACAGTGAATCACTCAGGTCCTTGGACAGGACTCCATCTTCACTCTCATTTGTTGTCCCACTCATCTCTCAATTTGCGATCAAAACCCGTACAAAGAGCCAAGACCATGCAAAGAGCAGGCTGACAACCTGGAATTGAAATGGAGAAGAAAACAACAAATAAACACATATAAGCAGAATCTCAGCGCATATTTTGATCCACTTATTATACATGAAGTCCACCTCTGTGCACTAAATAATTTAAGTAACAGAACAAGCAAACAAAATTTGTAACTGGTAATTTATCCAAAAAAAATAAAATTGTAACTGGTTTAGACAAAGAAACAATAAAAAACAAGAAAAAATTTGGCCATGTCGTAAAGATAATGACCACACAAAAAAGATTGAATCTATAAACAGAATGAAAATACTAAGGAAAAATCATGAAAGCAGTTCCTGAGAAGGAATATGAATAAAGGTGTAAAACTGGAAGAGAATTACAAAATTATGCATATCATCATTACTCAACACCAATTATGACTAATTAAACTCATATGCAAATTAATGATATCTTCTAACATGCACTAAAGCGCAGATGTTTAAAACCCACAACTGGATAAGTAGCGAATAACATTTAAAGGTCGAATTAAATCTTTTTACCCCATTCAGAAGCCAAAAAAAAAAAGGTAAGAGAAAAAATTAATAAATAAAACACAAAGGAAGTAGGTCAGTGTAATCTGATATACAACAAACCCATATCCAAATCATAAATCGTGATCAAACTATAGTAAGCATAAATAATTCACTTTGAAAATTTAAACGAAGTCTATATATGGCAAAGCAGTCAAGCTCACATTTATTACAACATGCATAATAAAGATTAAAAATCTCAGCTGAAGTAATTGAAATCGAAAATACCCAAATTGCACCCACAACGTAAAATTTGCGTACCGAAATCAGAGGAAGATGGAGCAGATGCAAATATCCAAGGATTGAAGCTGCGAAATCGACCAAAATTGAAACACGCACTTTTTGCGCGCAATTAAAATTTCAAGAATTGGAAACTGAAATTGAAATTGAAATGAAAATCGGACGCTCAAACGTAGTGACGAAATGAGCTAAGAGCTGACAAAGTCGTGATAAGGGAACACCTGAAAGCGGCCAAAATGTCAAAATTCAGATTATGAACGAAATTGAACAGCGGTCATTCTTCAATGGCATAAGTAATCAGCTGGGAAAGTTAAATTGGTCCTGAATCGCAATTCTCAGAGCTTGAGCCTCTAAATGCGAATTGAATTCAATCAAATTAAATATTTTGAATCTAATCTATTCAGATCAAGAAAACGGAAACCCTAGCTCTCAATTAAGCGCGAGATTGAAAATGAAGACAAACACAACTGGGATCAATTCTAACCGCAATTTGTGAAAGAGCAGGGAGACGATTCCAGCGTAGAGAGAGCAACACATCTGAACAGTGAAATGGAGATCCAAACGCAGACATATATATGCCACTCCCACACAGGGGAGAGAGAGAGAGAGAGAGAGCGAAAGCGAACTGAGAATTTGAAAAGAAAAGAAAAAGATAAAAGAAAAAAAGGAGAGATATATGAAAAAGAAGAGTGAATGTGAAAAGCGTAGAAGTAGAAGAATTGGGGATTGAAAAGCGAAATGGCAAAAGCAGAGCGATGTTAGGCTGAGATAAAGGAGGTGACTGTGGACTCCCTACCACCTCACTCTCTCCATCTCCCTCTCGAACTCTCTCCTTCCCCTTTTCCCTTTTTTTTTTTTCCATTTTTCTTTCTCAATACGTCTTCCCATTTTTTTATTAAATTAAAATAATTTTATTTTTATTATCATTATTATTTTTTAATACAATAATATGAAAAAAGAGATTATATTATATACATTAACTTGTTAAATATTGACTAAAGAAAAAGTAAATTAAAGAAATGTATTCAATTGAGATTTTTAAGATTTCAAATGTCTATAAAAGTTTGTGCATTCAATTACAATTGTAAAGGAGTTGATAAAAGTCTCATATATTCAATTTAGACTTACATTGACATTTGCAAAGTTATTATAAATTAGGGCATTGAAAAAATAATGGAATGATGTTGATTTCATCAATAGGTAAATTTTTGTAGAGTTTGATAAACATTTTGGTGCAATTATGTTATAACGAGTTCATGATTTCTGTTACAGCCCATTACGTAAATGCAAAATTAGAAATTTACAATTATCAAAATACCCCTAGCGGCGCCTCAGACCTCGAAGTTTTTTTAACTTCAAAACAAAGCATGGGCTTTAAATTAAGGTTTATAACACGGTCCCAAATAACTCACTCATAAAAAATAAAAATAAAAACTCCAAGGTATGTGGCACCACTAGGGGTATTTAGGTAATTGTAAATTTTTAGTTTTGCATTTGCGGAACAGGCTGTAACAATTTCTCTAAGGTAATTATAATGACTCGAATTTTTAAATATGAGTTGTTCGGGAGTTTTACAGACTTTTATAATGTTTAGACCATTTGGCCCTTGAATAGTTTCACTAGATTACTATTTTGGGGAGGGGCTTTTGGTCATTTGGGTTATATAGAAATTTTGGGAAGGGATTCATTTGAGCGGCTAGGAGCCACATATTTTTTTTTCATCACTATCTCTTCCTCCCTCTCCTTTCTAACCCGTGCACCCCTCCACAAACCCACACAAAACCCAAAATTTTATAGTTTAGTTTAGGGACATTTTTTGCACTAAAACGTGGCTAAGATCACATTCTTGGGACTCTCATAATCATGAATAATCCATTTTGAAGGTAGAATAGCATGGACAGGGCTGGTACGCAAGGTAGAAGGAATCAGCAACTTCTAGGGCTCATATCTTGGAATTCATGTATTTTTCTCTCAATTCTGAGCATGGATCCGGATTCCTGGGATCGAATAAATAGATTTTAATATAAAGTTTGTCTGATTTGGTTGAGAAATGAAAGAATTCTAGAGCAAGGTTGATACTGAATTTTATTTTTAAATGTCGTGTTTCTGAGACATGAGCATGTGCACGGCCTAATGATGAGATGTAGATACGGGAGGAGTACGCTTGATCTCAGAATCGATATGGGGACTAGATGGACCCCGGATTATTTGGGTCGGATATTAGATACTATGCCTCATTATAGGTAGACTTGTGTGGGTCTAGATGGTGAACGGGCCAAGAGGCTAGGGTCACACATGTATGGGCAAGTTAGACCCGAATAAGGTAGATAAATGAATTTCTCGATTAAAGTGAGTATTTGAGATTTTGAGATGACGAAAGATCCTCTGTTGGAACTGGTATGCATAGCGACATTTCGACTTAGCGACTAAGCATGGCAGTGGTGACATGGATTACAAAATATTGGATTAGGACTCGAACGAAGTCAAGATATTAGCTTAGAACTCGGAAGGAGTTGGAATTGGGAACTAGGCTCAGGATAAGCTAATAGGTTGAAATATCAATTACAGTTTTAAGTATCGAATGAGAGTTTATGTAAGAACCCCAAACATTATTATGGGCCCAATAATTTTAGTTGTTGCACAACAAGGTTTGAATTTGGAGAATGAAATTCTTTAAGAAGGGTAGTTTGTAATGACCCGGAAATTCAAAAAGCTACTTTTGGGAATGTAAAAAGAAAATTGATGATTTTGCCCCTTGAAAGGCAAAAGTTGGCTTTTTGCTCCAAGCACCCTTGGGACTTTTCGTGAAGACTTGTCAGGACCCAACCCTCCTCGGTCAGCACCCGACTCATCTAGCACGATATTGTCCGCTTTGGGCCTCCTTGCCCTTGGAATCACGGTTTTGTTTTCAGGAGCTCACAGTGCAGCTTCCCAAGGGGTCACCCATCATGGAATTGCACCAGCCTCAACTCGCTTAACTTTGGGGTTCCAATCCCCCCCAAAGCCACTGAACTCCCAAAAGGCCTAGCGCTAGACAGGTGTGTGCCTACACCTTTAAGGCACACCACCATCCTCTCTCAGACCATTCTCCCTCGCAGGAATGTGAGATTGTTCACCGTTCCCTCCAGGACACGGGTCTTGCAATCCACCCCCCTTAGGGCCCAGTGTCCTCGCTGGCACACTTTCTGGTCGGGGTCTGGCTCTGATACCACTTGTCAAGACCCGTCCTCAATCCCCTCCCCCCCCCCCCCCCCCCCCCGGAATTAACGAGGAACGCCCCTGATCCCGTCTGACACGGAGTGTCAGACAAGGGAAATTTCCGACCTTTGCCCTCTCGGGCTATCAGAGTACGCCAGGATCCGGAGGAGGTATGTGATATCTCGGTCTCTGCTACAGTCTGCATCGTATCCAACCTGAAGGGTATTAAAAACAGAAAGACTGTGAGTGGACAAAAAGTAATAAGTTTCAGAAATGCATTTTATAAAGACCTTTATACCCTTCACTAAAAAGCATGCATGCATAATAAAACCATTTATCTAATCACATGTTTAACAACCATATTTAGGATCACAGCCCCAAGTTCCGTAAATACAAGTCACACGGGCTCTTGCCCAAAACCATTTACAGAAAACCAGAACATAGTAAACATATGTGGGATCTCAGCCCAAATCCATAGATCAACATAAAACACAATTTCCCAAACCACTGAAATCATGTTTATCCAATATATTTCATATCCAAGAACCTGTCACGGTAAAATAAAGCTACGCGCGTGCTAACCGAGGTCTCAAACCCAAGTCTCTCCAGGGTCCACCCAGGTCAATGTCTGTAAATCAATGCACCTCCCTGGAGGTAACGAACCATGCTCATCCTGAGAGTAAGGAACCCAACTGGGGGGCGACTCCACTCAGTCAGTGCTCCGTGACTACTCCGGGGTCCACCTAGGCCAACGACCCTCCCCAGAGGAGACAATCATATATAAAGGATGACATATGAAAAACCTTTTGAAATCATTCTTTAAACCTTTCCAGGATTCATGCCCGGCCCTCACTAGCCGTCATGAATCATAAATCCTTTCAGGGGTTCATGCCGGTTCCCATAAACTGTCATGACCCATAAAACCTTTCCAGGGTTCATACCGGTTCCCATAAACCGTCATGACCCGTAAAATCCTTTCCAAGGGTTCATGCCGGTTCCCATAAACCGTCATGACCCGTAAAAACCATTTGTAACATAGCTGGCCCTAGGCCCGAATCCACATACAAACTGGACCTCTGGTCCGAATCGTAAACCAACTGGGCCTCCAGCCCGATGTCTCAGTAAATCAACTGGACCTCAAGTCCGAGAGTTCATAAGTCAAATGGGTCTCGTGCCCGATCCATGTTTCCAAATCTGAAATCAATTCAAGAATCAATTGGGCCTCCAGCCCGAGAATGTAACTAAAAGGGACATCGAGTCCGAGGGTTTCCGAACAAAGGGGTCTCAAACCCGAGTTTATCTTTTCAAATCCAAAACCATTTCATGAAATCATATCCAAAACCATAAGTACGGAAAATCAGTGTAAAACTGAAAACCTCGATTTACGTGCAAGCACGTAAATCGCCTCGTAAAGTGTGAAACCATATAATTCACCAATATCCAAATCCATATTATATAATCACAATCATAATCCATATAAAACATTTATTCATGCATCACAGTTTAGAAATCAAGGTCCACTCACAGACCGTCCGAAGCCGCGTCTCGATTCGCGTGCCATAAGCGTCTCCCTGGTCAATCGTCGTCACCGGGACTCCTAAACCTGTCCAAATCGTAATAGAAGGTTACTAACTACTTAATTAACCTCCCACTGAAGCCCCGTAATTTTCCCGAATTTTTAACTATTTTAAATCCCGAACCTAAACCTTCCGATGCCCCGAACATTATCGAGACAGTGTCCGATCGACACGAAACTAATCCCAAAATGTTCGTTACATCGAATAGAGTGTTTCATATGTTGAACACTTTCCCAAATTATGGGCCACGCGTCCGCACGCACCCCAAGAACTTCACGCGCATGAAGCCCACGCGCCACTGTTCATCGTCCCTAACCTTGGACTGGACCGGGTTTATTGCAACCTGGACTGGCCGAACCGGTCTGGACTGGTTCAAGGCCATAACTGGTCCATTTTCGGTCCTTTTTGTTCCCTTTTAATCCTAATATCATCCTAACCCTATTTCCTATCATTTCTAATTATTAAAACCAAGCAAAACCATATAAAACCCTACTGTGAAACCAAGCTTCACGGCTCTATTTTCCCGTCGATCCCCAGGGTGGGTCAGCCACTTCCTGCTGTCCAAAACCACCCCTAGACACTCCTATGAACCTAACAATCATCATCCCATCCCTAGAAACCATTCCTAAAGCCTAAAACTCAAAATGGGATTTTGAATGGAACTTACCCGCTCGGGGTACTTTGGCCGTGCACTGCCGTGAGCCGCCGCGGCTCGCCTTCCTAGCCTCTCATCACTCACTCCCTCATGGTCTCACATAAGCTCAGACAATGAAGGGTGGTGTGGTGTGGTTTCGGGCTTGAAGAAAATAGAGGAAATTGAGGATATGGGTTTTCGGGTTTTTGAGGAAGAACAAGGAAATGAAGATAATGATGTTTGATCTGATGAGAGGGGAGAGGGTTAAGTGAGATGAGTGGTGAGGATTGAGAGATTAATTAAAATGAATGGCTAGGATTGAGTGAAGAAAATATTAATTATTAAATAATAAAAATAATAGTATTTAATTAAGTTAGATCCACAAATTGGGGGATTGGCCAATGGGATGAGTAACACTTGTCACTCATCCATGAGACCCACCTAAAATATCTAGCCAATCAGAAAAGGCCACCTCATCATCGCCTCGAAGTACGTGTATAGTGAAATAGAACTTCCGTGACCTATAACTCTCCCGTTCGAAGTCCGATTTCAGCATACCGCATGTCTATGGATTCGTAACATCCCGATCTACATAACGGTCCTCGGCCTTCGGCCATCGGACCTCCCGGTCAAAAAGTCAACATTTGTCCCTTTTTAGTCATAATTACCAAAATGCCCCTAAACTTCCGAACATCATAACTTCTTCCTCGAATGTCAGAATTGAACGTGACACCTGTCTATGAACTCGTGACATCCTGAACAACGTCACGGCCATTGATCAAAGTCCATTTGACCGCCAGAATGAAAAGTCAACGTTTTGCCCACACCTAGGGGCAAAACGGTCATTTTGCATCGTTCGTCCGATTTCGCCCTACTAATCACGGATTAACCTCACTAATCATGATTAGTCACTAATCTAATCCTGGAATTCGGGACGGGTAGTTACAACCTTCCCTCCTTAATTAATTTCATCCTCGAAATTCCAACCGACCTAATTCTAACCGTTCTTCCCTCCTTAATTAGTTCCGTTCTCGAAACTCCAACTATTCTGATTCCACATCCACCTTGTGGAAATAATTTGATCTCACGACACGTGTACACTCGTACACCAACCAACCAGAACACAACTCGTCTGCATCCAGGCGTACTACTAACACTCACATCGTATCGACTACATTCGACTACGTCGAATGATAGTAGCCATACGTTCCGAATTGACACTACTTGTCAAATCTACCCTTTCGTTCACACAAACAACTCGAAGGTTTCTTTCCCAATTACCAACCTATCCTGAAGTCTGCTCCCACCGGGAGTCATCAGACCTCACACAACGATCCACGAAACATCCGACAAACTGTCCCCACTTGACAGTCGCCAGTCAAAAACTAACACGATACTCACTTGAGGTTACACTAACCACCAACTTACTCAACCTGAGTATACACAATCAACACCTCACTCGACCTGTATGTAACTGGACCCATCAGAAATACCATGACCCAGTGTATAGTATCCAACGTCCAGTCCACGTTCTCGACTAATCCAATGGTATCAGAACTAAGCCGACTACCAGTACGCTCACTAACGTACCCACGGTATAACCTATATATTGTCACCAGGCACCACAAGTCTGCCCGGTATCATACCCCGAACTACGTACAAGGTACATACGTCCATCTACCAACCTATCACAACACGACAACCACAACAATAACGACAACAACACAACCACCTAGGTCGTAGCCAATCACGTTTCAATAATGGAGTCCATCTGTCCAATCCAGTACCAGACAAATCAAAACTCTGACCCATTATCCAGTTCCAAATCCGAATCCGAAATCATCATTCCGTAAACTAGTATTAGGAATGACCATTCCGAACCCAAATCCAGAAATCCACTTTCAAGTTCCAAAATCGAATCCTGAATCGTCACCCAGAAATCCGATTCCAAAACCTGAAATCTCGTTCTCGTCTACCGAGATGCACTATATCTGAACCTATCGGATACATGTTCAAACGATTACCTCAATACGTTCGATTGACTTCATAGGGAAGCTAATCTCAATATCAACACGTCTCTAAGGCTGACAAAATCCGACCTCGTCGGACACTTACTCGCCTGAGTAATATACCATAAGGGATTTACCTCGAAAAGAAGTTCAGTCTCATCATCCTCAACTCAACTATCCAAGTAAAAACGATAAACTCTCCACCTATCTGGATCATCAAGATCACGATCCAGATCCATCACTACCTCAACCGACCATAGACGTCATGATCGAGATTCATCATTGAGTCACCCGACCATAAACGTCACGATCGAGGATCGTCACAACACCCAAAGTCCTCAACCATTTCCCACATCTAAACAGATCAACCAACGACGAGACACGTCGAGACTGTGGGTTCTCTCCAATTATCTCGTATCAATCCTTGTCATTCCACCGAGGAAAAATGAAGGATGATCCAATACAATGACTATGAAATCCATCCTACGTGAATGCAGACAAAACTCGCTGCACTCACCACGTCATGTAATCCAACATCATTTTCCACCAAGCAGAAAATGAGAATCTCAGTCACCTAACTTCGATATACTCAATTCCTCCTGATGACCCAAGACAAATCACGAGTTCACCAACCAATACATGATCAAGGTACTAGTGACACAACCATCATCTACCACATCTACCACGGTAGAACCTGAGAAGTCACCCAAAATGACTTCGAAATACCCATTACCAATGCTGAAAACTCACATTCCACTCGTCACCTCAATCACAACCTTTCTCGATTCCGAAGTTTCAACTATGTCAGAACCATGCTTAACTGTTTCTATTCCTGAGCTAGAAGTTCTCTTTCTCCGTCCTTTCCGTCCAACGACGAACGTCGATAACTATTATAATAACCCATTCTATTTCTCACAATCAAAGTCCTCCTCAAACAAGCCTACCTGAAACTCAGGAGGTATGGTCAACCGCAGTCAACCATAACTAATCCGAAATGGATTCTCAAGTTCTCAGCTCATCCGGACATCATCCACGTGTCCCCTTTTAGGCTATTTACGGTCACATGCCCATTTATAACCATTTATGTACATCCAAAAGGATGTCAAGTCATCATATCCTGATGTATCACTCGACTGAAGGGTCACAACAGACTCCTGCTGTGATCTGCAGTCAAATCTCTGCATACTACCATATATGACCGATTTTGACCAACTCTGGCCAACACTGACCAACTGGTCGCTGGACCCCACGACAGAGCAAGTCTGACCAACCAGTCACTAATCCCCCAATGACAGTACTCGATCCTTACGTCTCAGCTACCGTTGGATCCAATCCAGTCCATCACTATCCGTGATCCACTACCGAACCACAGATACCGAACAATTGCACATCTCGACGGAGTCACATCCCGATTCGTGACTCATCGTCATCACAATCATGTGCACCAGTACCAGCAGCAGTATCATCACTATCACCAGCACTAGTACCACCACTGTCACTATCACCAATATCACCTGTCCGCATTAGCACAGAGTGTGTGAATCAGACAAACCTAGATCTCTGCTCATACCGAGCGACGACCCCGTACCTCTGCTCGAAGGGGAGAAATTCTACCTCCCTCGTATCCAACAACCCTGGGTACAGTTACCCCGATAACTCAACTAAGAAAAGGAAACGTTCCCCGAACGTCAGCGTCCCATTCTGCGATCGCACTCAGCCGTAACCGAGTCGAATCCAGAATCACTGCTCGTACATATGCGTTACTCACGCACCTCGTATCATCGTCATGACTGGCAATCCCATCGTCACAATCGTCAAGGAAACCTGAGTTTACTCAACTTGATAACACTCGACTACGTCCATCGATAGTAGCGTCTGCCACAACCTCGCGCAAACCTAACTACCAGGCATCTCGACATCCAGACTCCGCATCCAACGGAATTAACCGCTCATACCAACTGCTCTGTATCCCCGCTCTAGGATTCCATCGACAAGTACCAACCTTGGTAACCTGTCCGACCAATTCTAACCAGTCGTAACTCGACTAAACCAATGTCGTCTACTAGGTCATCCATGGCCTTAGCTGTACCAACAATCCATCACAACTAAAGTAGTACGACAACCAACTAGGTACAACCGATAAGTACAACCTCGACTGCAGAGCGCAGTCCCATCACTAAGCTGACATGATTAGATCGACTAACAGCCTCAAACCCGAATAGTCGTCAAAGTCGAACCACTCGCCAACTCACCGTTTCGAACCGTACACACCAAGGTAGGGTTCCACGATCACACTTAGGGTCAATCTGAACCCAACTGTTAACTACCACTGCTATCTGCGGTATAGTCCACAATCTGACCGACCCCACGGTCTTGACATCGTAAAGACGTCAATCCAATCCTACCGTCAATCCAACTAGGATTCCTTGAATCCGACTGCTAACTGCCATAAGTTCAGGAGCTAACGGTGCAATATCCCAGGGGGTCACCCATCATGGAATTACACCACCCTCAACTCGCTTAACTTTGGGGTTCCAATCCCCCCCAAATTCACTGAGCTCCCAAAAGGCCTAGCGCTAGACAGGTGTGTGCCTACACCTTTATGGCACACCACCATCCTCTCCTAGACCATTCCCCCTCGCAGGAATGTGGTATTGTTCACCGTTCCCTCCAGGACACGGGTCTTACAAGACAGTTATATAGGTCTCAGAGTCTTGAGTCCATAGACAGGTGGTACGTCAAAATCGAAGATCGGAAGAGTTTGTTAATATTAAGGGCATTTTGGTAATTTCACAAGTGAAGATATTTTGTTGATTTCATGGGATGGTGACAAGTGTCCTTATCATTTTCCTCCTTTATCTGATATGTGTGTGCACCGACCATAGTGTGTGTGGGCATATATGTGTTGTGGTATTATGTTTGTATTTCTTTCTTTGAACCAATGAACAAACCATGAATGGGGGAAAAAGGGAAGAAAAAAATAGAGAAAGGAAGGGAGAGGAAAAGAAAAAGAGAAATGGAAAAAGGAGAACCAGAGAAAAAGAGAAGGAAAACTCAAAGTCTGAAAAATCAAAAATTGGATCGAGAACGTTTAAAGCTCCCAAGCTCACAACCAAGGTTTCTTAGCTCTTAGTTGAGTTCTTATGATCACCTTGAGCTAGAAACAAGAAGATTTGGACTCAGGAAGTTGTCGAGAATTAAGGTGGAAGTTTAGCTGAAAGTTCATGGAATCAGGTCGTGTTATCAATGTTAGATAGCTTCTGGAAGCATACAGTTCGGAATTGAGTCACTTCAATAGTCGATGAGTGGACTTTTATTTTATAAATTATGATGCATAAATAGTTAATTATTTTAAATTCTTTATTGCATGATTTATCTGGCGATGATTTGAATATTATTTCTAAATAATTATTTGATGATTTTTTAGATTTATCGATTAGTCCTAGACACGTATTTTATGGTATTTGTGGAAACTGTATTTTGGGCCTTAGGTCTCGGCCTTGGAAGTTGTCTTAACTTGGTTTTACGTCAAGGATTTGTGTTGAATGGATTGCTTGTCTTGGTGGATTGTTTTCTATGGTAGTCATCCTCGTATGGTACTAGTATGACCCAGATATTGTGTGAGTGCAGTCATGACTAGGGGTGACAATGGGCCGTGTCGTGTCATGAACTCTATTTTACCCATATATGCTCAACCCGAACCCGACCCGTTTAATAATTGTGTCAAGAATGTCTTACCCCAACCCGACATGTTAATGACCCGCGTAATCCGCGTAACCCGTGTAACCCATTTAATAAACAGGTCGTACTCAAAACTCAATTAACCTATGACCCGTTTGACCCGTTTAACATGTTTAACATGTTTAACCTATTTAAATTATAAGATTTAATAGGTATTTAGGTAGGTAAATGGGTAGATATATGAGTTAGTAATGACACATTTATTAAATTGGTAAATATATAAGCCAATTTACAATCTACCTATTTATTAAACGGGTCAACAGGTCATTATACGAGTTAACAGGTCAACCTAAAAACCCACCCGTTTATTAAACAGGTCATAACGGGTTGACCCGAAAATGACCCGAAATTTTAATCGTGCGGGTTGACCCAGATAAATCTCGTGCGGGTTTCGAGTCGTGTATCAAGTCGTGTCAAAAATTGCCACCCTTAGTCATGGCCTGGATGGTGCGTGAGTGCAATTCCCAAAGGATATTATTACAGTCTGAATGATGTTATGTGCAATTCCGAGACATGTCCAGATGGTAAGTTAGTGCAATTCCTAAGCATAACTCGGATGGTGCTATGTGCAAAACCTTAGTTAGCTTACGGGTAGTGCTATTGTTCATTGTGCATAACAGTCCCGAACATCGAAGATGTACTTTCTAAAATTTTAATGTAAATTGACCATTTTGCCCTTATTAGTGTTTAAGTTCATTTTTTGACTTGAAATGTTGTATGGATTTATCATGAGTACCATTGTGTTAGTCTTGGAATTCTTAATCTGTAGACATGTAGCATGTTGGAATTGGAGGCTGATTGGACATGCTACAGGTCTAGGATTGTTAGGGGCATTTTGGTAATTTCACAATAGAGATTTTATGAGTTCATGTTTATCATTATTCCTTCTATCGTTTTGGGATTGTTGCACCGACCTAGGGTTTTAGACAGAATTATATAGGAAGGTTGAGGTGTGTGCATGTGTGTTTTACCACCCGAGAGTATTACCACCAGCAAAAGAAAGAGAGAAAGAAAGGGAGAAGGGGAGATTGAGAGAAGGAGAAAAAAAGAGGGAAATAGGAAGGAATCTGAGCCCGAAAAACCAAAACACATAACTCGTGAGTATCCAAGTTATTGGGAACGTCCAAGCTTTAAAACAATAATCTTACTAAGTTCCTCAAGTTTCCAGAGTCCTAAAACATCAAGAAGTGACGAGTTTGGCACGTTGGGAAGCTTGGAAATCGAGAAGGAATTTTGGTCGAAACATCGAAGGTAAGAACCTTGAGTTCAAGTTAGATTTAGCTAGTTTTGAATATATAAATTGGTTTCTGAGTAGAAGCAGAGGAATTTTGGTTCTTGAGCATACAAAAAGAGAGTGAGAAATGAAGAATTTGGAGCCGAGTCGACCCGTTAGGTCAAAAAAATCTGAAAACAAGCATTCAAGTCGACCTGTTGCGAGGTAAGGACGACAACATGGTAGTCTGACGTGGGTGCTGACATGGTGCCATGTGTGTAACGACCCATCCCTAATTATCGAGATTAATTAAGACTTAATGACAGATTAGCCTGGCTAATTGGGGATTAGACAAGGATTAACGGACGTTCAGTGCGAAATGACGATTTTGCCCCTAGAATGGCGAAACGTTGACTCTTCGTTTAGGTGGTCAAATGGACTTTGGCTAATGACTGTGACTTAGTTCGGGACGTCACGAGTTCATAGACAAGTGGCACGCCCGATTCTGAAGTTCAAGGAAGAAGTTATGATTTTCGGAAGTTCGGGGGCATTTTGGTAATTTGGTTAAAAGGGGCAAATAGTTGACTTTTGACCGGGAGGTCCGATGGTCGAGGTCTGAGGACTGTTACATAGATCAAGGAGATATGAATCCGTAGACAAGTGGCACGTCGAATTCGGACGTTCAACGAAAAAGTTACGGTTCACAGAAGTTTCGGAGAACTATTTACGGTGGCACGTTTTACGAGGTAAACGGAGTTTTGTCCTAAGTGGGGCCCAGATCTTTTTGAACAGGCCTAATGGATGAGTGACAAGTGTCACTTATCCATTTCCCATTCCCTTACATTCATGCACCCCCCTCCCTTATCTGTTCCATTCATCCAAACCAACCCAAAACCCATAAACCGTGCAACCCACCCCTCACAAACATCCCTCAACCTTCTCTGATGAGCATGAACCATGAAGGGAGAAGAGAGAGGAGATTGAAGTGATGATAGTGGTGGCAGGATCGGTTGAGCCGTCGTGCACGGTGGAGAGAGGTAACTCGGTTTAAGCTTTTAAATCCAATATTTCGATTTGGGCTTCATGGACGGTTTTGGGTGTTTGGATGAGGATTGTTAGGTTGTTAGGAAGATAATAGGATGGTTGGATGGTGGTTCACGGCTGAGGAAGCCCAGGGGGTGATCGGGAAACCTTGAACCGTGAAAGGAAGGAATGAAAGGGTCGGGTTTAAGGGTTTTCCTTAGGTTTAGGGATTTGAATAGATGGGAAATGATGAAATAAAAAGTTTAGGATTGATTTGGAAGGCATTGGATGAAAAATGGGGGAGAAACCAAGCCAGACCGGTCACGCTGGTCCAGGCAGACCAGCTGCATAGGGCTGAACCGGCCGGACCGGGTTCACGGCTGGTTGAAGATGATCTACAGTAGGCGCGTGAGCCTCACGGGGAGCCCCTTTGGGCGGCGCGTGAAGGCACGTGGCAGGAAGTTTGGGGATGACGTCAACATATGAAATCATCCCTTCGATGTAACGAACATTTTGAGACTGGTTTCGTGTCAATCGGACATCGTTTCGATATAGTTCTGGACGTCCGAAAGTTAAGATTCGCGTTTAAAAATAGTTAGAAATTCTGGAAAATTACGGGGCTTTAGTGAGGGGTTATTTAAGTAGTTTGTAACACTCTAAATTAATTTGGACAGGTTCGGGAGTCCTGGAGGTGATGATTGGCCCGGGAGAGGCTTATGGCGCGCGTATCGAGGTGCAGCTTCGGACGGTCTGTGAATGGACTTGTTTTATGAATTCCATGCATGCATAAATGTTTTATAATTGTTTTAGAACATGTTTGGTGATGCCATGAGTGCATTTGTTTGTGGTAGCTTAGGATCGACATATTTGCACGTTTTTCGAGGTTTCCAACTTTATCTCGTACCTTTGTGTATTGTGTTTTCAATGAAGATTTAATGAATGGATTTTGGAATTGGAAATATGAAATCGAGCACGAGACCCATTTGATTTACAAACTCTCGGACTTGGAGTCCATTTGATTTGACGAGTAATCGGACCGAGGGTCCCTTTGAGTTATACAATCGGGCCGAGGGCCCCGTTGGTTTACGAATTTGGGTTTGTGTCCCAGTTGGCTGTATCTCGGGCTTGAGGCCCCGTTGATTTATGGTTTCAGGCTTAGGGCCCAGTTAGTCGTAATATCGGGCTAAAGGCCCAGTTGATTGTGAAATCGGGCTTAAGTCCCAGTTCGATTTTTGAAATGAGAATTCGGGCATGCGACCCTATTGAACTGAGGATTTATGATAGGGCCCACCCCTAATCCCCCGGGATTAAGGGCTAAACCCTGCTCCCGTCTGACTTACGCATGACATGAAGGCTAGACTGATGTCCACCCTCCATGTGACACGTAAGTCGGACAAGGAATTCTCGATCCAGCCATCCTGAAAGTATTCGAACTTTCCCGTGTGCGCTGAACTACTATGGATTTCAGTTGCGATGTCGCCGTCTCTCTTGACCAACAGCCCGCATCGCAACAACCTGGAGGGTATCGAAAACGCGAAAGAATGTGAGTGGACAAAAATAAAGTATAAGTTAAAAAAAACAGTTATCAGAAAACAAGCACTTTTTTACCCTCCACGCAAAAACCAATGCATGCATATCAAATCCAAGTCATGAAACCACTTATATCAAAAAAAAACCATCCAAGAAAAACCATTCGAAAACCCGTATCAACCGTTATTCAAATCCAGGCCTCAGCCTAAAATCTCAAATCAATCTCAAATCCGGAAACTCAGTCTCAAAACTCATCAAATCCACCTCATCCTGGCCACTGCCCAAAACATCAGAAAACCAGTGAAAATATCAATCATACAAGTTACTGGATCTCAAGTGCGCCCGAGTCTTTAAACTCAAAACACAACGCGCACATAGCCAGGCCTTCCCGGGATATCCGACTCTTTAAACTCTAAACACAATCACAGGCCTCGGGGGGGGGGGGGGGGGTATCATATCCGAGTCTTTAAACTCAAAACATATATGGAGTCTTTAAACTCAAAACATATCAATCCAGGGCCCTCCCCCCGTAAATCAATCCGAGTCTTTAAACTCAAAACCAGATCCAGTGGGGTTTTCTCTTTTTCCGGGTCTTTAAACCCAAAACCATTTTTCCATTCAATCAGTGAAAGACAGGACCCATCCCAATCCCCTCGGGATTAGTGTGGGATGACCCTGCTCCTATGAAGTGTTAGACAAGGGATATTTCCGACCTTTGCCCTCCCGGGCTATCAGAGTACGCCAGGATCCGGAGGAGGCATGTGATATCTCGGTCTCTGCTACAGTCCACATCCGATGTCAACCTGAAGGGCAGTCAAAACATTAAAAGCTGTGAGTAAACAAAACAAGAGTTTATAAAAACATTTCCATAAAAACATTTGTACCCTTCACGAAAAAGCATGCATGCATTCGAAAACCATTTAACCAAATGGACCACATGTGGGAACTAAGCCCAAATCAGAAATAAACCAAGGTCGAAAGGACCACAATGAAATCGACCATACGGGCCACTGCCCAAATCCAGAAGAAACCAATAAGGGACTCAGCCCAAAACCATAACCATACTGAAACCAAATACACGAGCCACCGCTCGAATCCTGTGCACAACTGTGCATACCACATATCATATATCATATATATACATATAAGTCACATAACCAATCCTGTCACGGTATCCAAAGCTACGCGCGTGCTACCCGGGTCTCAATCCGAGTCTTCTCAAAGTCAAGATCAATGTTCGCAGACCACTGATCCTACTCGAGGTATAGTAACCATAGCCTTCCTGAGAGTAAGGAACCCAACTGGGGGGTGACTCCACTCAGTCGGTGCTCCGTGACTACTCTGGGGTCCACCCAGGCCAACGCCCCTCCCCGGAGGAGATAATAGAAGTAAAGGAAGGTATATGCACATATATATACATAATACAAATATCCATGCCCGGTTCCCCTGAACCGTCATGATCCATAATATCCAGTTCATATACATATAGACCATATCCTCCATGTTCGGTTCCCATAAACTGTCATGTACCATAATAACATAACCAGGGTTCAAGCCGGTTCCCATAAACCGTCATGTACCAAAATAACATAACCTGGGTTCATGCCAGTCCCCATAATCCGTCATGAACCACGATACCATAACAAGGGTTCATGCCGGTTCCCATAAACCATCATGAACCGGGAAATCCATTTAAGGTTCCCTGACCTGAAATCAAAACCGTAAGGTAACCTGGGTCTCGTGCCCGAACATAGGACATCAGATGGGCACCGTGCCCGATATCTGAATCATACCCGAGTTTATCCTTTTGGAAATCCAAATCCAAATCATTTAAACCAGTAAAGAAATACCGATTCGTATAAGCACCGTATAGGGCCGAAACCTCGAAATACGTGCCTATATGTAACCACATACAAATGTACCCATGTCATCACAAACAAGTATTTAAAACATATGATAAATATTTATTCATGCACCAATTTAGAAAACAAGGTTCACTCACAGACCGTCCGAGCTACCGCCTCGATTTGCGTGCCATAAGCCTCACTAGGCTAATCCTACCTCTCCGGTTCATCCTGACCTGTCCAAATCATATCCAAAGGTTACCACTAACATATACAAGTCCATATTAAGAACCCTAAAATTTCCCAGAAAAGTCAACGTGTCCCGTACACGTTTCCCGAGGTGAAAACCTCGATTTGACCAACCTAACGATCTCCGATCGACCTAAAACCACCGCCATTGGATCCGCATGGTCGAAACCCTTAAAATGACATTGGGCTCACTGACAGCCCCTAACAGTGACACGTGTCACGCTCCTATTGGCCCTCTGTCTGACATGTCAGCTGACATTGTCAGACCTGATAATGCTGACATCATCCCTGACATGATGACGTCATCAGTCATCCCTAACCTTGGTCGGGTCCTGCAATTCGGGTCACCGTGACCCGCGGCGCCCATTCTCCTCGCCTCAACCTATCCTAGGGTTCGGTGGGTTTAAAAACTAGAAAAAGAATCGAGAGGGTTACCTGTGACGCCAAAACCCGAAGCCTAGTTTCTGACCGTCCTCCTTGTCATCTCAGGCCATCCCCCACCTTGAACCCACGTCCATTGAGCTCGTCCTGGTCCAGAGACTCAAACCCAATCGACCAAAACGATCATTAGACATTAGATGTTGAAGGTCTAGAAAATGGGTTCTCGGGTTGGTTTTTCTCACCTCCGTCGTGCCCTCCATCGTGGCTGGCCGTCTTGTCCCTCAGTCCTTCATCATCACATGCTCCCACTATCCCTCTGGTCTCTGTCGCAGGTGATGAGGGAGTGTGTGTGTTGTTTGTGTTTTGAAGAAAATGGAGTTATGGGGTTTTCGGGTTTGTGAGGGAAAATGAAGAATGAAGATGATAGTTGATGGTTTATGAGAGAAGTGAGATGGGTTAGATGGATGGTGTAGATTTAATGATGAAATTGAAATGGATGGCTAAGATGGAGTGCTTATAAAGTTTAATTATAAAATTAATTAAATAACATTATTTAATTAAGTGAGATCCCCTTTTTAGGGGTTTTAGCCAATGGGATGAGTGACATCCATGGGACCCACCTAAAATATCTAGCCCAACCATATTTTGCCAAATCAACACCGTCTCGAAGTATATGCATAGTGAAATCGAACTTCTGTGACCTATAACTTCCCCGTTCGAAGTCCGATTTCTGCTTGCCGCCTGTCTATGGATTCGTATCGTCCCAATCTACGTAACGGTCCTTGGCCCGCGGCCATTGGACCTCTCGGTCAAAAAGTCAACATTTGACCCCATTTAACCAAAATTACCAAAATGCCACTAAACTTCCGAATGTCATAACTTCTTCCTCGAACGTCGAAATTGAACGTGCCACTTGTCTATGAACTCGTGACATCACGAACTACGTCACGGTTATCGGTCAAAGTCCATTTGACCGCCCGAATGAAAAGTCAACATTTTACCCACGCTAGGGGTAAAACGGTCATTTTGCATCGTTCGTCCGATTTCGCCTAACTAATCACCGATTAACCTTACTAATCATGATTAGTCACTAATTTAATCTAGGAATTTGGGACGGGTCGTTACAGTGAAAACCATAGAAAATCCACAGTCGAATTCGCAACAATGATTCCGTAAGCCGGCATTTGGAACCACTGTCCCGAACCCAAATCCAGACATCCTTTCCAACTATCAGAACCAAATCCGAAATCCAGTTTCAAATCGAAAGTTCACGAACAGGGCTCCAAGCCCGAAATCACTTTTCCGAAATCCTTTTCAAATCATTGAAATCAATTCATATTCCAAATCCCGAAATCAAATCATTAAAACCATCGTCAAATCACAAGAGAAATCGAAACCTCGTAGAACGTGAAATTTCGTAAAATACCTCGAAAAACGTACAAAACCGTAAATCAACAAGAAAATCAAATCATAGATACATGTATAGAAAACATATAAAAACATATATACATGCATCATAAGTTAGAAAGCAAAGTCCACTCACAGACCATTCCGACGTCGCCTTGATACGCGCGCACTTACGCCGTTCCCAGCCATTCCGCTATCCTCGGCTTTCCTGAACCTATCCAAATCCCATAACGAGGTCACTAACTACTTCATTGAGCTTATACTTAAGTCCCGTAATTTTCCCAAATTTTTTAACTATTTTTAACCAAGTCGTAAAACCTTCTGACAACCCGAAATATGTCGAGACGATGTCCGATCGGCTCGAAACTAGCGTCAAAATGTTCGTTACATCGAATATTTTAAAAGTCGTGTTAAAAACTTCCCTAAAAGAGGCCCCACGCGCCCTCACGCGCCGCCCAAAGGGGCTGCGTGTGGGAACCACGCGCCCAACACTGTTCATCTTCAACCTCTGCCGAACCGGGTCCAGATCGGTTCGGTTCAGGCTGGTTTAATCGAACCGACGAGGGCGGTTCTTCCTGGTTTTTCCATCTTTCTCAATCATTTTAACTCCATTGTTGTCTTCCTAATCTAACCAGTCTACTCAACTACTTAAAACATGAAATAAAGCACGAAAACTTACCGTCCAAGGCTCGAACCAGTCCCCTGAAATTCCCAGTCACGGGTTTCCGGCCACCCGTCGTCTTCTCAGCCACGGGTTCGACTCCTCAGGTCACAAACAACATCCTTCAACTAATAGAACCAATAAAACAGCTCGACTAAGCTCCTAAATCCACGATTTTCAATTTGAATTTAAATGGTAAAACAGGGGACATCGAGAACTCACCCACGTTCTGACCTCCGCCGTGCTTGCCGCCGTGTTCCTCTGGGTTCACAAGGCGGTCCTTAGCCTTCCTATCACTCCTTCAAACCAGATTGGATCAAAATGATCGATGGTGGTTGCACCACGACTGTCGACTCCATCTCTGTTTTCACTGGTTACCCACCTCACACACAAACGAGCACACTCCAGTTTCCACCCAACACGATCAACACTCACACTAGACCTCCTTTGAACACCCACTCAAGCCCAGAACACCCTCACACTGCACACTGATCGATTTCCTCCTCACGGCCCTCAGTCTCTGTTTCCTTAATCGATCAACATAAACCATTTAAACGTGCAACAGTGTAGGCTAGAACCCACTGGAATCCAGCTAGGTGTCAAACACCTGGTGGTCCTAACCCAAAATATCCAATAAAACCTGTACACTTTTCCTTATCAGATTGGCACGCTTCCCAAGGTGCAAAAAGACCGAAATACCCCTAACTATGCAAATTACGATTTTACACCTTACTTTCTAGACCCGTATCTCACCGGTCCGTTGTTCGATAAAGGCATGCCGCCTGTCATTATACTCATCACGTCGAGATCTATCTAACGGTCCTCGGTTTACGTGTGAAATCCTTGTCGTGCAAAAAGTTAACTTTTTCCCTCTTTTTAACCAAATTACGAAAGTGCCCTCAACCTTCCGAACATCATAACTTCCTCCTCGGATGTTGGAATCGGGCGTACCACCTGTCTACGGACTCGTGACGTCCCGCACTACGTCACGGTCATCGGTCAATGCCCAATTAACCGTCCGAACTAAAAGTCAACATTTTTCCCGTTCTAGGGGCAAAATCGTCATTCTGCGCCAAAAGTCCAAAAGTAACCAACTAATCACTGATTAACTGAGCTAATCCGTCACTAAACACTTTGCTAATCCCAACTCCCAGGACGGGTCATTACTATTTAGGTGGAGGCCTATGAAAGTGGATTTGAATCGGATTCGAGGAATCCGATTGAGATGAATAGGGTATGAGACCCAGTTGAAATATGTTTTGAGAAAGAAAGAAAGTATTTGAAAATGTATATAAACCCTCCATATGATTGATTTGGTTTCCTCCAGACGTCGAGCTGGAGAGTCACGATCTACAGACCAGAATGGGTATCCCCATAGGGATCCCGTTCCAGGAGTGGAAGTTATGATGTGGTCTCGGACCAGATTCTGGAGAGATGATCGGATTAGATCCGGAGATAGAGCTCGGACTAGATCGAGAGATAGAGCCTCCCAGATGGAGAATTCCTAGGGGAAGGCTCGGAGTGAGAACCCGAGTAGTGTGTACACTAGTATAGATATGATGAATCGTGCCATATATCAGGGATGTGTTCCCTAAAGGCTGTGTGCCCCGAGTTGGCATCTTCTCGGAAGTGTCACAAATGGGTTATACGTATGTTGATACGTATGAGGTGTTACGAAAAGTGATTTGGGGGCGGAGACCCCGTGTTCCATGTTTTAGAAAGTGATTTGGGGCGGAGACCCCGTATTTGATATTTTGGAAATGGTTTGGGGTGTAGACCTCGTATTCGATGTTTTAGTATTTCACTGAGAATGGTTTTGGGCTGAGACTCACGTTACGTGATTTGGGCTGTGTCCCTATTGAATTGATTTACCGTGTTCCATGTTTTAAGATTGTGATTTCGGGTCGGGGACCCACAAATGAATTTATGGTTCATGACGGTTTATGGGGACCGGCATGAACCCTTGAATGGTTTTTATGGTTCATGACGGTTTATGGGGACCAGCTTGAACCCTTGAAAGGTTTTGAGAATGTTTACAAATGGTTTTATGAACGTTTTGATAAATGGTTTTTTTGAATGCATGCATATGTTTTTAGTGAAGGGCATAAATGTCTTATTATCAAAACGTTTTATTAAAATATTATTTTTTCCACTCACGACTTTTAATGTTTTGAATGCCGTTTAGGTTGATAGCGGATGTGAGTTGTAGCAGAGATCAAGACATCACGCTCCTCCTCCTACTATCCTGGCGTACTCTGCAAGCCCCGGTGAAGGCTAGAGACGGAATTATCCCTGGCCTAACACTTCATGTCAGATGGGATCAAACGCGTCCCATGTTAATCCCGGGGGATTTGGGACGGGTCCTGACAACGTGGGCCACATGTCAAGCCACGTGTCATGCAACATGTTGCCATGTGTCATGCCACGTGGGGCCATATGTCAAGCCATGTGGCATCCTGTCAGACATGTCAGTGCCACATGTTACCACGTGGTAGGCCAGGTCAGTGCCTAGTCAGCTGGGCGTGTTATGCGCGTGATGTTACATGGGAAGGCTGCTAGCTTTCCACCTACGTGTGGCAGCTCATGAGCACAAATCTCAAGGCATGACGACACGTGCCCGATAATTTTTCATGTTTTGAATCTAATGATGGTGGTTTCGAGGCGATCAAATATCATCTCGAGGTAGTTTTGAGTGTCTGAAGTGTATATTTACATTTGAAAAACTCATATTTGAATAATGGGACTTAGGGCTTGCATTGGGAACCTGCATAGAAATTGGCGAAGAGCACCCGAATTGAGAATAAACTGCACAATAACGACTGTGAGTACTTTTATTTTCTTTAAATTATTATGCATTCATATTTAAGTATTTTAAATGTTTTATTACGTGATTTATGTGATGTTGGTTTGATTATGATTTTGACGAGATTTTTGGTAATTTTACAAAAAAAAACATTTAAAATACACATTTTACGAGATTTTGCGTAAACGGTGTTTTTGGCTTAGGCCGGATTTTGAATTGTGAATTTAGTTTTACGAAATTGAAATATGTTATAAATGCATGTTTCTTGATATATGTGAAATGTTGTGATTATGCGCAACCCTTCTCGGATTGCTAGTTCGCCCTCAGATGATGTATCCCTAAACAAACACTTGAATGTTGTATCCCCGAGTGGTCTTGCCTACAGGTAGTGCGGTTTGATTTTGCGGATTGATATTGAGCATCGAGGAAGGATTGGTTATTTGTGATTATTGATATGACATCTTGGTATGTTTTTTTTTTGTATTTAATGATTTACTAATATTATTTAAGTTATTCTTATGTGACTTTCTAATTGAATTTTCAAGAAATTTTGCTTGAATTGCATTTCGATTGTTCTTGTGTTGCAGTTCATTTTATGCATGCATATTTTTAGAAAAACAGAGGGTGAACTGTTTAGGTTTTCAAAATTTTTATTTTAAAAATACTTATTTTCATCCATTCACATTTTTTTATGGATTGTTACTTACCCTACAAGCTATGACACGAGGATAGGATTAAACGTTTGAGTTGTATTTAATACTTATGCTCTGTAAACAATTGTGTAAAATATACCTTGTCAAATAGTTGGTAAAACTTTATTGATACTGAATGTTAATTTTGAGGTTTGGTACAATTTCTGGTATTAACTGTTAGATGGGAGCATGATCATTCTAGGTTTTCAGGAGGGGTTCTATCATTGTGACTAGTACTTGAGCTTGAGGATTGGTTGTTCCTAGTTATAAGGCTTGTATGATTTAATCCATGGATTATGTTCATTGCGGTTATGTCGAGTTCCGGATGGTTGATGCTCGGAAGAGTTGATGATTGGTTGCTGATTTGACTTTTGGTTGGTTATGGATATTTGTGTCTAGGTGATTTTATATTATTTGATGAATATGGATTTTGGGAAACGTGGGCCACCGGCTGTTTACTTGTATTTTATAATTTTTTAGTCTCATGGTCCCATGGTCTACGATTAGTTTGATTTGAAATTCGATTGTTCGTTTATTTATGTTTTATTCCATGCATGCATGTTTTATAAAAATGGAGGGTAAAAGTTTATTTTTCAAAATGTGTTTCCAAATGTTTATTTTGTCTACTCACACTTTTTCATGCTTTTGATGGCCCTACGGGCCATTGCACGGAAAACAGAGCGTATCGAAAGGCGGAAGCTTGATCAACAAACTGGTACAAGTATCCCTTGTTTGACAAGTGCTGAGGGTAGTTTCAACGTTTTGGATTGTTTGTTAGACGAGAGTAGAATCAGATGCGTTTATCAAAATGTTTTAGAAGCGGGTCCTACCATACTCCTAGAAGATCCAAAGCTGAAACTACCCATCTTCAGTTCTTTCTAACTTAGAGGTTCAACATATTGCACACTCGACGTCAAGGTAGTAGTACACTAAAAGTACCAAAATGCTATTTTGAGAAGTCCTTAAGTGCGTAATGGTAAAATTGTGCCTCCGTCTTAAAGTCTGCCCTTGACTCCTTGCAATGGCCTTGAGGGATTACAAAACTAGTAAAAGTGTGAGCAGATAAAGCAATCATTTTAAATACATTTCTGATAAACATACATTTTCCCCCCAGATAATCTCTAGGGGTCCCAGTGAGGTGATAACACGTGTCAAGACAATCAAGATTGACCAAGAAAGGGGTTTTGCCTTTCTTGGCCGAGAGGCACTCCTAATGCTACAAGGAGCATGTGTGTGTGTGTGTGTGTGTGTGTGTGTGTGTGTGTGTGTGTGTGTGTGTGTGTGTGTGTGCGTGTGTGTGACTTTGTGGACCAGTCTTGCTAGCCTTGCACGCCTAGATTATGTGGGCTATTTCAGACAATTCATCCCTGGAATCCAGCTAGGAAAGTCGGCCAAAAGATCAATTAAAAGAAGGGTTCCTATCCGTTCCTTGCAACCCAATAAACTAGGATTTCTTGCCTTATCAAGTTCCTAATTTTTAGGGATTTGGGGCTACTGTCCTATTCCTAATTCCACAAGGATTCTTGGGCTGTTTGGTGACATGAAAAAGGGTCTAATCTCTTATTTAAACTCATGAAAACTCCAGGGTAAGGGGTTCTAACCTTTTAGACATTTTTTAGGGTTTTGAACCATAGAATACATTGTTTTAATTTGTAGTAGCCTTTCATTGTCTTTTGCATGCCTAGACTAAGGGAGTTCCTTCTTCCCTTTTTATTTTTTTTGTACTTTAAACTTATTTATCTTATTGATTCAATGCAATTCCAGATTATGCTTTTGTTTAATCATCTAAGTATGTGTGAGTAGTTCCATTAAGGATTGAGGCTGTTTGAAGTCCTAGCCATGTTAGTTTGTACTTAGATTTCTGGCTCCTGATTGTGAATTGTAACGACCTGTCTCGAATTCCAGGATTAGATTAGTGACTAATCACGATTAGTAAGGCTAATCGGTGATTAGTGGGGTACTTTCGGACGAACGATGCAAAATGATCGTTTTGCCCCTAGGCGTGGGCAAAACATTGACTTTTCATTCTGGCGGTCAAACAGACTTTAGTCGATGACCGCAACGTAGTTCAGGACGTCACGAGTTCATAGACAGGTGACACGTTCAATTCCGACATTTGAGGAAGAAGTTATGACGTTCAAAAGTTCAAGGGCATTTTGGTATTTTTAGTTAAAAGGGGCAAAATGTTAAATTTTGGACTGGGAGGTCCGATAGCCGAGAGCCGAGGGCCGAGGACCATTACGTAGATAGGGAAGATACGAAATCGTAGACAGGCGGCACGCTGAAATAGGACTTCGAACAGGAAAGTTATGGGTTACGGAAGTTCGATTTCACTATGCATATACTTCGAGACGATGATGATTTGGCAATATCTGATTGGGCAGATATTTTAAGTGGGACCCAAGTGTCACTCATCCCATTGGCCAATTTCCCTTAAAAGGAGATCTCACTATTTAAATAATATTAATTTATTAATTTATATTTTAATCCTTAACAACACTAAATCCTAGCCATCTATTCCATCTCCCAATCAATCATCACCATTCATCTAATCCTTATCTTTCTCATCTGATCAACATCCCACATCTTCTTCATCAAACTTCATTTCCTTCTCTTTTCTCCTTCAAAATCCGAAAACACCATTTTCTTCATTCTCCATTTTCAAACAAACAAACATAACTCACCACCATCTATTATCTGAACTAGTGTGTGACCGTGAGATAGTGAGGAAGGACCGAGAGACTGAGGACGACGGCTCACGGTGGTGGACGGCGGAGGTGCGAAACCGAGAGCCCTTTAATATTCAAAAATTCGAAACTCAGTTTTATTGGGTTTTAATCGAACCTAACATTTAGGTTGTGTTTCTGGGAACTCTATGTAATGACCCGTCCCAGAAATCATGATTAGATTAGTTGTTAATGACGGATTAGTAAAGTTAATCGGTGATTAGTTGGAGGCGTTCGGATGGACGGTGTAAAATGACGATTTTGCCCTTGGAATGGGCAAAAATGTTGACTTTTCTTTTGGACAGTCAAAAGGATTTTGACCGATGACCGTGAGTTAGTTCGGGACGTCAAGAGTCCATAGACAGGTGGCACGTCCGATTCCGACATTCGAGGGAAAAGTTATGACGTTCGGAAGTTGAAGGATATTTTGGTAATTTTGTTGTAATAGGGGTAACGGTTGACTTTTTGGAAGACAAATCACTTTCACGCATTTTGACGACCGATAGGTAGGTCTCGAGTCCCTGATGCCAACGACAGGTGGCATGAGTGATTTGGAGTTCGGGAGATAGAGTTATGGGTCTAGGAACGCGAGGGGTAAAACGGTATTTGTGCAGGTAGGGGCAATTTGGTCAATTTTTACATGGGGATCTGAGCCAGTGCATTAGTGACACCTGGCTGTTCTTAGAATTGGTGCCCACTGGATGTGGGACACATGTCCCTTTTCTGGAGGGTCGTAGAACCCTGTAAGCCGCCCTTGTTCAATTTAAATGAAGGGTAATTTGCACGGGTTTAGGGAGGAAACAGAATGAGAAAACAGGGGTTGAACGTCCATTCTTATACCAACACAAATCATTCTTGTCCCTAACCCATGATCCATGAAGGAAAACAGTTAAGGAGGGTAAGAGGAGGACGGTGGAAGTCGCGGTGGAGCACGAAACCGTGAGGTTTTTTGGAAATTCGAAAATTGATAACGGTTGAGTTCTTGGGTGTTGATCGATTCTAAGGGATGGAACATGTTACTGGAGGCCTAGGAAATCAAATGGCCCGGTTCGATGCTGAAAGGGGGTGGTAAGTTACTCTTGCCATTAATTGTCTGAGTTTAGCCAAAAAATGGCAACTTACGAGTTAACAGCCAGTAACCTCATTAGTTGATCAGGTACGGTCTAGGACGTTAAGACAAGGATAATGAGCTTCAAAAGAGAAGGAATGGTGGACGGGAAGCACGAGAACAGGGAGCTGAATTCGACGGTTTTTACTCGATCAAGGAGGTACATCTCTAACTGTAAATTGATGATTTGTTTATAGGAAACAATTAGATTTAGAAGGACGAAATAATTGGAAGAAAAAGATTCAAAACGGACTGGAATTAACCTTGAATCGTGACCACCGGTTAGGTCGAATTGATCCGGTCCAAATTGGTTCAGACTGGGTTTGACGCAAGGAGGAAGACGATGAAATGTAGGCGCGTGGCTCCCACGCGCATCCCCTTCCGGTGGCGCGCGAGGGCTCGTGGGACTCCTTTTGGAGAAATTTTCAACATGACTTTTAAAGTATTCGATGTAACGAATATTTTAAGACTGGTTTCGGGTCGATCGGACATCGTTTCGATATGTTTCGGGATGTCTGAAGGTTTAAAGCCTCGGTTAAAAATAGTTAAAAATACGGGAAAGCCGAGGATAGCGGAATGGCCGGGAACGGCGTAAGTGCGCGCGTATCGAGGCGTTGCTGGAATGGTCTGTGAGTGGACTTTGCTTTCAAACTTATGATGCATGCATATATGTTTTTATATGTTTTCTATACGTGATTCTATGATTTGATTTATGATCTTGATTATTTACAGTTTTGCACGTTCTTCGAGGTATTCTATGGAATCTCACGTTTTATGAGATTTCGCACGATCTTGTGATTTGACTGTGGTTTTAATGATTTGATTTCGGGATTTGAAATATGATTTGATTTCAAGGTTTTGAAAAGGATTTTGGAACAATGATTAGGGCTTGGAGCCCTATTCATGTGATTGAGATTTTGGTTTCGAAACTGGCTTTTTGGAAATGAGATTTCGAATTTGGTTTTCGAGATTTGGAGCGGAAGTCTGGAATTAGGTTCGGGACGATGGTTCCAGATTCCGGCTTACGAAATCATCGTTATAAATTCGACTGGGGATTTTTTGTGGTTTTCACTAATTGAATGAAAATGGTTTTGGGTTTTAAGTCCCGAAAAAAAGAGAAAAACCCACTGGATCTGGTTTTGAGTTTAAAGACTCGGATTGATTGACGGGGGGAGGGCCCTGGATTAATTATGTTTGAGTTTAAAGACTCGGTATATATTTTGAGTTTAAAGACTCGGTGATTGTAATACCCTATGAGGCCTGTGATTGTGTTTTGAGTTTAAAGACTCGTTGATATCCCGGGAAGGCCTAGTTATTTGCGCATGGTTTTGAGTTTAAAGACTCGGGCGCACTTGAGATCCAGTAAACTTGTATGCTTGTTGTTTTTCACTGGTTTTCAAATGTTTTGGGCAGTGGCTCAGATGAATTGGATTAGAGAAGTTTTGGGACTGAGTTCCCGTATTTGAGATTACTTGTGAATTGAGGCTGAGGCCTGGTTTTGAATAACGAAATTGATTCGGATTCTCGATAATGGTTTTCTTTAATAAGTTTTAGTAGGAATAGTTTCATAACGAGAAGTGATATGCATGCATTGGTTTTTACATGGAGGGTATAACTGTAATTGTTTTATTGAACTATTTTGAACTTATTCTTTATTTTTTTGTCCACTCACAGTCTTTTCGTGTTTTCGATACCCTCCAGGTTGTTGCGGTACGGGCTGTTGGTCGAGAGAGACGGAGACATCACACCAGTGATCCACAGTAGTTCGGTACACTCTGGGAAGTCCGGTTACTTTTCGGATGGTTAGATCGAGAATCCCTTGTCTAACTTACGTGTCACATGACGGTTGGACGTCAGTGTAGCCTTCGTGTCATGCGTAAGTTCGACGGGATCAGAATTTAGCCCTTATTCCCGGGGGATTAGGGGTGGGTCCTGACAATTGGTATCAAAGCGAGGTTTCGTGTGTTCTGCGCAAGGTTTGGTTACCACAGTCGTGGGTTCGTTAACTTGGGTGGTGTGATGTTACTGTGGATGTGATGTCTCCACACGGAACAGCCCGTCAGCAACCTGGATGCGATAGTGATAGTACGTTCGTTGTGGCTAGTTAGCGGTGATTATTAGTGGCATGATGTTAGTCACTCGATACGCGGTACGAGGTATGATGTACGTCGGCTTAGGGCCGGAATAGTTAACGTGTTTGGCACTAGAGGTGCTTGGTGGTTTGACCATAGGGTTGAATGTTTGCTAGGAGGATTAGCCTGGATGGTAGCCGGTGAGCTACGGATGAGTAGGTTGGTCAGCATGTGGGGCCAGAGTAGCCCGTTGAGCTAGTGAGATACGTGGGCCAAGGAGGCCGAATGATGGTGGTCGGTTGGGCTGGATAATGTTTGGATGATGACAGTCTGGATTGGTGACCCTTTTGGTCAGTTTGGTTGGAATTGGACTTGTACGGCTACGAGTCGCCGGATGCCTCGAGTGGCAGAGTTTAGAAACTACTTTGAGACCTGAGAGATTTCCCCCTAGCGAGGGTTACTGGTTGACGGTTGCGACAACCTGAGTAGTGAAGTTGTTGGGAGCTATTGGAGGCCGAGGGTTTGGATAACCCGAGTAAGAATAAGGATTTAAGGAACTCTATTGAGATGACTGGTTTGGGATGACTTGTTGGGACTGTACGTATCTTGTAAGAAACGCCGGAGTAAATGCTTAGCCTGGAACTTATGAGTTAGGATTTGTGGTTAGATAGTCGTTGTGGCTTGGGCTGACTTACGGCTTGACTGGAGACTGTGGTGCTAGGTGCAGCCGAGGTAGTAGATGGTTGGTGGATGACGCTGGATGAGTCTAGTACGATTGCGGTGTTGGTTGAACATTTGGTTGCTCAGAGTTGTGGATGACGAGGGATGTTAGTCTCCCCGATCCGGGCGTAGGTTGAGGGTTTGGCTCGGTAGGAGCAGAGGCTCGGGACTAGTGTACTATGAGTCCTGGAGTATAGACGAGATGCCGCAAGATGGGATACTTGTGAATGGTCAGATGGGCACGTCGAGTCGAAGTTGTGGTCAGTCGTGAGGTGACGGTGTCTGGTGGGAAACACTAACTGAGTGGGGATATGTGATGACCATTGGTAGGTCATGTTTCTGGACGAACGGTCAAGATGCCGTTAGTTGATCAGAGTGGCGCAGCGGAAGCGCGGTGGACCTAGGCCTCGGGCTAGGTATGTATGTTTAGGGTTGACCGCTCGTGAGGTTGGTTTTAGTAGACTTTCCCCTGACATGTTGGTATATGTCGGCTGGTGCCAAGGTACTTGAGGATTGAGGATGCCGGGAGTTTGTGACTTGTATCCTAGCAGGTGCTTGGAGTGGAACCTCGGGCAGGATGTGATGCGATCATCAGAAAGAGTGATGATTGGTACTTTTTTTTGGATGTGCATACACAGTGTTAACCGACATGTGAGCTGGATGGTAAGTTGGTTTGGGTACATACACGTGGTCGTGATCCGTAGAAGTTGAGGATCACCAAAGGATAGTGGAGTTGACGTTTGGACGGTTTGTCCAATTGTGGTATTCGAGTTGCGGATTGAGTTTCATGGTTGGGAAAAGGTGGACATACTTCCAACCTGGTGGGAATCTCGGAATCAGGAGATAATGAGATACTGTGGTTGGTTCCGAGTTGGGAATTTGATTGTGTGGAGGATACTCTAGAGACATGCCAGGATTTGTAAACCCCCTTTAAGTGTAGACACTTATGTTCAGGTGCGAGTGTTAGGAGATGGTGTTAAGGTGGATTATAGGCGTTGTGATGACATGGTTAGGGACCCTTATGAGTTCCATTGAAGTATGACGGAAGGAATGGAAAATAAGTGACTATAACAGATCGATATGAGGTTATTGAAAAGAACCCACAATCTAGATGTGCGGTATAGAAGATCGATCGGATTTGATGCAGTAGTCTGGAGTGTTTTTAACTCAGGATTGAATATGGTGGATCAGGAGAATAGGATGACAAGACAGAGGTTGGATGTTGGACATACAGATGGGGAGAATGCTCTGTCTTGTAGGAGTGGTGTAGGACATATGTGGTCTGTGGTTGCATATGTATGGTATTGGACGTGGATCTAGTGCTGGGTCTGCCCTATATACGTGGTTGAGTTTGTGAATGGATTTTCATAGTGGTCGGGAGACCCAGGAGATCGGGAGATTTGGAAGGGATTTGAGTTGGACATTTTCAGGAGACAGGTAGTTCAGTCTAAAGGTTGGAGCGACCGATGGGCTTCAAAGTGAAACGTGTTTGGTTTGTGATGACCCCAGTGCGATTGGGACGAGTTTCCGATGAACTAAAAGTTGGTTGAGTAAGATAAGGTGACAGTTTGGGCACTGTCAGGATATGTTGGATTGGCAGGTATAGGACACCGGGTAGGAGACCCAGGTGTGAGACCAGTTGGATTTCTCCCCGCTAGTTACGGAAGTACGATTTGGAATTTCGAGGATGAAATTCTTTAAGGGGGTAGATTGTAACGACTCATCCTTGAAATCGGGATTAGATTAGTTGTTAATGAAGGATTAGTAAAGTTAATCGGTGATTAATTGGAGGCGTTCGGACGGACGGTGCAAAATGACGATTTTACCCTTGGAATGGGAAAAAATGTTGACTTTTCTTTTGGGCAGTCAAAAGGATTTTGGCTGATGACCGTGACGTAGTTCGAGACGTCACGAGTCCATAGATAGGTGGCACGTCCGATTCTGATATTTGAGGGAAAAGTTATGACGTTCGAAAGTTGAAGGGTATTTTGGTAATTTTGTTGAAATAGGGGTAACAGTTGACTTTTTGGAAGACAATTCACTTTCACGTATTTCGAGGACCAATAGGTAGGTCTCGAGTCCCTGATGCCAACGACAGGCGGCATGAGTGATTTGGAGTTTGGGAGATAGAGTTATGGGTCTAGGAACGCGATGGGTAAAACTGTATTTGTGCAGGTAGGGGCAATTTGGTCAATTTTCACATGGGGATCTGAGCCAGTGCATTGGTGACACCTGGCTGTTCTTAGAATTGGTGCCCACTGGATGTGGGACACATGTCCCTTCTCTAGAGGGTCGTAGAACCCTGTAAGCCGCCCTTGTTCAATTTAAATGAAGGGTAATTTGCACGGGTTTAGGGAGGAAACAGAATGAGAAAACAGGGGTTGAACGTCCATTCTTATACCAACACGAATCATTCTTTTCCCTAACCCTTGATCCATAAAGGAAAACAGTTAAGGAGGGTGAGAGGATGACGGTGGAAGTCGCGGTGGAGCACGAAACCATGAGGTTTGTTGGAAATTCGAAAATTGATAACGGTTGAGTTCCTGGGTGTTGATCGATTCTAAGGGATGGAACGTGTTACTGGAGGCCTAGGAAATCAAATGGCCTGGTTCGAGGCTGAAAATGGGGTGGTAAGTTACTCTTGCCATTAATTGTCCGAGTTTAGCCAAAAATGGCAACTTACGAGTTAACGGCCAGTAACCTCATTAGTTGATCAGGTACGGTCTGGGACGTTAAGACAAGGATAATGAGCTTGAAAAAAGGAGGAATAGTGGACTGGAAGCACGAGAATAAGGAGCTGGAATTCGACGGTTTTTACTCGATCAAGGAGGTACATCTCTAACTGTAAATTGATGATTTGTTTATAGGAAACAATTATATTTAGAAAGGCGAAATCATTGGAAGAAAAAGGATTCAAAATAGACTGGAATTAAACCCTGAACCGTGACCGCTGGTTCGGTCGAACCGGGCAGGTCCAAATCGGTTCAGACTGGGTTTGACGCAATGAGGAAGATGTTGAACAATAGGATCGTGGCTCCCATGTGTAGCCCCTTTGGGCGCCGCGTGAGGGCGCATGGGACTCCTTTTGGGGAAGTTTTCAACATAACTTTTAAAGTATTCGATGTAACGAACATTTTAAGACTGGTTTTGGGTCGATCGGACATCATTTCGATATGTTTCGGGATGTACGAAGTAGTTAGTGACCTTTGTGAAGTAGTTAGTGACCTCAGTATGAGATTTGGACAGTTTCGGAAAAGCCGAGGATAGCGGAATGGCCAGGAACGGCGTAAGTACGCGCTTATCGAGGCGACACCGGAATGGTCTGTGAGTGGACTTTGCTTTCGAACTTATGATGCATGCATATATGTTTTTATATGTTTTCTATACGTGATTCTATGATTTGATTTATGATCTTAATGGTTTACGGTTTTGCACGTTTTTTGAGGTATTCTGTGGAATCTCACGTTTTACGAGATTTCACACGATATTGTGATTTGACTGTGGTTTTAATGATTTGATTTCGGGATTTGAAATATGATTTGATTTCAAGGTTTTGAAAAGGATTTTGGAACAGTGATTCGGGCTTGGAGCCCAATTCATGTGATTGAGATTTTGGTTTCGAAACTGGCTTTTTGGAAAAGAGATTTCGAATTTGGTTTTCGAGATTTGGAACGGAAGTCTGGAATTGGGTTCGGGACGATGGTTCCGGATGCCAGCTTACGAAATCATCGTTACGAATTCGACTGCGGATTTTCTGTGGTTTTCACTGATTGAATGAAAATGGTTTTGGGTTTAAAGACCCGGAAGAAAGAGAAAAACCCACTGGATCTGGTTTTGAGTTTAAAGACTCGGATTGATTGATAGGGGGAGGGCCCTGGATTAATTATGTTTTGAGTTTAAAGACTCGGTATATGTTTTGAGTTTAAAGACTCGGTGATTGTGATACCCCCCGAGGCCTGTGATTGTGTTTTGAGTTTAAAGACTCGTTGATATCCCGGGAAGGCCTGGTTATTTACGCATGGTTTTGAGTTTAAAGACTCGGGTGCACTTGAGATCCAGTAAACTTGTATGCTTGATGTTTTTCACTGGTTTTCAAATGTTTTGGGCAGTGGCTCAGATGAATTGGATTAGAGAAGTTTTGGGACTGAGTTCCCGTATTTGAGATTGCTTGTGAATTGAGGCTGATGCCTGGTTTTGAATAACGAAACTGATTCAGATTCTCGATAATGGTTTTCCTTAATAAGTTTTAGTAGGAATAGATTCATAACTGACATGACCCATCCCAATCCCCCCGGGATTAGTGCGAGATGACCCTGCTCCCGTCTGACACGAAGTGTCAGACAAGGGATATTTCCTACCTTTACCCTCCTGGGCTATCAGAGTACGCCAGGATCCGGAGGAGGTGTGTGATATCTCGATCTCTGCTACAGTCCACACCGTATCCAACCTGAAGGGTATTAAAAACAGAAAGTCTGTGAGTGGACAAAAATAAAGATTTTATAAAAACATATTTCATAAAGAAGACCTTTATACCCTCCACTAAAAAGCATGCATGCATTCGAAAACCATTTATCCAGAAAACCATAATGAAACCAAGTACACGGGCCACTGCCCAAATTCATAAGGGACTCAGCCCAAATCATAAGAAACTAACCATACGGGCCACTGCCCAAAACCTGTGTAAACCCACATCATATATCATATATAGCATACATCACATATACATATAATTCACACAACCAATCCTGTCACGGTTTCCAAAGCTACGCGCGTGCTACCCAGGTCTCAATCCGAGTCTTCTCAAAGTCAAGATCAATGTCCGTAGACCACTGACCCTACCCGAGGTAATAGTAATCATAGCCTTCCTGAGAGTAAGGAACCCAACTGGGGGGTGACTCCACTCAGTCGGTGCTCCGTGACTACTCCGGGGTCCACCCAGGCCAACGACCCTCCCCGGAGGAGATAATAGAAGTAAAGGTATATGAATACATGTATATACATAACATAAACGTTCATGCCCGGTTCCCTTGAACCGTCATGATCCATAAAATCCATAACAAGGGTTCATGCCGGTTCCCATAAACCGTCATGAACCAGAATGACCTGACAAAGGTTCATGCCGGTTCCCATAAACCGTCATGAACCACAATGACCTTTCCAGAGTTCATGCCGGTTCCCATAAACCGCCATGAACTTGGAAATCCATCTAGGGTCCCTGACCCGAAATCATCAGTGTAAAACATCTGGGTCTCGTGCCCGAACATATGACATCAACTGGGCACCGTGCCCGATATCGAAGGGTCAGTCACGACTCCGTTCATAGTGATGCGTGCAATCATCCATCCAGGACCGCCCTCAATCCTGGTATGTCGCCGTGAACAAATCAACCGACGCGACCACCACAAGATCATGGTGCACTCATCACCGATCGCTATCCTGAACCGTCAGCACTCCGAAGTCGAGCCTCCCCAGGCTGCTCGACCACGAATCATGCATCGTGACCTCTCCGGAAGGAACACATCCCAATCCGGAGGCGAGCGTCGTATCGTCGATCGCCGTGCACATAGCACCCGTCGCGACCACGATTTAGACCCGAAGGTCGTAAATAGTGTCATATGCCCGAGACCAAACCAAATGGGTCTCATACCCGAGTTTATCCTTTTAGAAATCCAAAACCTTTTCATTAAAACCAATAAAGAAATACAGACCCGTATAAGCACCGTATAAGGCTGAAACCTCGAAATACGTACTTATACGTAACCACATACAAATGCACCCATGGCATCATCAAACAAGTAATAAAACATATAATAAACATTTATGCATGCACCAATTTAGAAAACAAGGTCCACTCACAGACCGTCCGAGCTGCCGCCTCGATTTGCGTGCCATACGGTTCCCCGAGCCGATCACCATCACCGGGACTCCCAAACCTGTCCAAATCGTAATAGAAGGTTACTAACTACTTAATTAACCTCCTACCAAAGCCCCGTAATTTTCTGATATTTTTAACTATTTTTAAAACCGAACCTAAACCTTCCGATGCCCCGAAACATATCGAGACGGTGTCCGATCGACACGAAACTAGTCCCAAAATGTTCGTTACATCGAATAGAAGATTTCATATGTTGGAACCTTCCCCAGATTCCCTGCCACGCGCCCTCACGCGCCGCCTGAAGTGGCTGCGCGTGGGCTTCACGCGCCAGCTACAGTACCTGCTGATGTTATCGCTGACGTCAGCATGACATCATCTAACAGCTGTCAGGTCTGACATGTCAGACTCTGACAGGTGCCACGTGTCATGCTCCCATTGGTCCACGTCATTGTGCTGTCAGTGCCATGTGGCAGTCTAACATGTGCCACGTGTCGTCACGGCACTGGTCCACGTCAGTGACACGTGTCAGCCCCTGATTGGGCCACGTCACTAACATGTCAGTGCTGACTTTGCACTGACATGTGACACGTGTCGCACTCCTATTGGCCCATTTTCTGACATGTCAGTTGACATTGTCAGATCTGACAATGCTGATGTCATCCCTGACATGATGATGTCAGCAGGATGACGTCACCTGTCATCCCCTACATCGGTCAGACCGGTCCGAACCGGTCCGGTCCGATTTTTCCTGCAACTTGGACCGGCGTAACCGGTCCAGGTCTCCTTCTCCCTCATTTTCGGTCCGTTTGCTTCCATTCCAATTCCTAAATTCCTATTTTCAAGTTTCCTATCTAACCCAATTAACAAAACGACCTAAAACCCTCAAAAATCCACGGTTCCATTTTGAACCTCACGGTTCAATTTTCCCAATTGCACCCAGGGCTACTCAGCCCTTCACCGACGTCCAAACCACCCTCTACACCTTCCTACAACCTCAATAAACTCATCCTAATCAACTAATAGCAACCATAATGTCTAAATCGAAAAATAGAAGAAAAATGGGTTTATCGGGCTTACCGTGCATTCCTCCCCCGCCGTCCACGGCGGCATCGTTCCTGGCCGGCCACCAGCGTCCATCGGTCCATCCTCACCCTCTGGTCTCTCTTATATGATCATTGGAAAGGGTTGAATGGGTTTGGGTGAGAAATGGGATCGGGTTTGATGGGAGGGATGGAAGAAAATGATCGATGTGGATGAACGGGAGATGCATGAATGGGAAAATGGTAGCCAGTGGATGGGTGACAAGTGTTACTCATCCATTAGGCCTCCATTAAATATCTGGGCCCACTAGAGACAAACTGCACTTTTTGTCTCGTAAAACGTGTCATCGGGAATAGTATCCCGAAACTTTCGTGAACCGTAACTTCGCCGTCGAACGTCCGAATTCGACGTGCCGCCTGTCTACGGATTCGTATCGTCCCCATCTACGTAACGGTCTTCGGCCCTCGGCCATCGGACCTCCTGGTCAAAAAGTCAACATTTTGACCCTTTTAACCAAAATTACCAAAATGCCCCTAAACTTCCGAACGTCATAACTTCCTCCTCGAATGTCGGAATTGAACGTGCCACCTGTCTATGAACTCGTGACGTCACGAACTACGTCACGGTCATCGGTCAAAGTCCATTTGACCGCCCGATTGAAAAGTCAATGTTTTGCCACCACTAGGGGCAAAACGGTCATTTCGCATCGTTCGTCCGATTTCGCCCAACTAATCACGGATTAGCCTCACTAATCGTGATTAGTCACTAATCTAATCCTGGAATTTGGGACGGGTCGTTACAATAACGAGAAGTGATATGCATGCATTGGTTTTTACATGGAGGGTATAACTGTAATTTTTTTGTTGAACTGTTTTTGAACTTATTCTTTATTTTTTTTTTGTCCACTCACAGTCTTTTCGTGTTTTCGATACCCTCTAGGTTTTTGCCGTACGGCCTGTTGGTCGAGAGAGATGGAGACACCACACCCGTGATCCACAGTAGTTCGGTACACTCTAGGAAGTCCAGTTACTTTTCGGATGGTTGGATCGAGAATCCCTTGTCCGACTTACGTGTAACATGACGGTTGGACGTCAGTTTAGCCTTCGTGTCATGCGTAAGTTCGACGGGATCGGGATTTAGCCCTTAATCCCGGGGGATTAGTGGTAGGTCCTGACACTCTAGGAGACTAATAGAATTGTTTTCGAAGGCTTGGACGACCAGGAATGGCGGAGGAACCCGCCACCGCCATGATCGATCTTGAAGGTACGGATTTTGGTGGTTTTGATTCCGTTTTAATGTCTAAAAAGATAGGAAAGGATAGTAGAAGGCTTTAGGGATTAAAATGGGACAAAATGGATTGAAAATGGATGGGATTGGACCGTGAACCTGCCACGCCGGTCCAGACCGGTTCAGTTGCAGGTGAACCTGGTCCGGCCATTTGGGAAGAAGATGAACAGTGTGCGCGTGGGCTCACGCGCAGCACCTTCCCTGGGTGCGTGGGGACGCGTGTCCCATCTTTTGGGAATGTTTTCAACACGTGAAATCTTCTATTCGATGTAACGAACATTTTGGGACTAGTTGTGTGTCGATCGGACACCGTCTCGCTAATGTTCGGGGCATCGGAAGGTTTCGGATCGGGATTTAAAATCGTTAAAAATTCGGGAAAATTACAGGGCTTCAATGGGAGGTTAGTAAGGTAGTTAGTAACCCTCTAGATTGATTTGGACAGGTTTGGGAGTCCCGATGACGACGATTTTCCCGGTGATGCTTACGGCACGCAAACTGAGGCGGCAGCATAGGACGGTGTGTGAGTGGACCTTGATTTCTAAACTATGATGCATGCATAAATATTTTATATGGTATATGATTATGATTATGATTCTATGATGTTGATTTGGATGATTGTGAATTATATGGTTTCAAACATTTCGAGGTGATTTACGTGCTTGCACGTAAATCGAGGTTTTTCAGTTTTACTCTGAATTTTCGTACTTATGGTTTAGGAAATAGGTTAATGAAATGATTTTAGATTTGATAAAGTAAACTCGGGCTCGAAGTCCTTGTTTGGAAACCCTCAGACTCGAAGTCCTTTTAGTTACGTTCTCGGGCTAGAGGCCCAATTGGTTCTTGAATGGATTTTGGATTTGGAAATATGAAATCTGGCACGAGACCCATTTGATTTATGAACTCTCGAACTTGAGCTCTATTTGATTTGACGAGGCATTGAGCCGAAGGCCCAGTTGGTTTACGATTCAGGCCTGAGGCCCAGTTTGTATATGGATAAACATGATTTCAATTGGTTTGGGAAATTGTGTTTTATGATGATAAATGGATTTGGGCTGAGATCCCGCATATGTTTATTGTGTTATGGTTTTCTGTAAATGGTTTGGGCAGGAGCCCGTATGATTATGGTTGTTTAAACATATGTGATTGGATAAATGGATTTACTATGCATGCATGCTTTTTAGTGAAGGGTATAAAGGTCTTTATAAAATGTATTTACGAACTTATTACTTTTTGTCCACTCACAGTCTTTCTGTTTTCAATACCTTTCAGGTTGGATACGGTGCAGACTATAGCAGAGACCGAGATATCACATACCTCCTCCGGATCCTGGCGTACTCTGGAAGCCTCCGGGCTAAAGGTTGGAAATATCCCTTGTCTGACACTTCGTGACGGACTGGAGCAGGGTCGTCCCGCGTTAATCCCGGGGAGATTGAGGATGGGTCCTGACAGAGTGGTATCAGAACAGGTTTGCTCATGTTACTCTAAATATCATAACGGGGTTGTCTCTATTCGAGCAACCGTGTAGCTCTTGGAGTATTGCGCAGGTTGACAATGTGATATCTCAATGGGCTACAGTTCGTCATCAACCTGATAGTGGGATGTCGGTACGATAGTTAGTAGGATTGAATCGTGGAATGTCTTGGTTTGGCACTTGATGTCGGGGTTGTCATAGTTCTGTCGAGGATGGCAGAGTGGGACCCTACGGAAGGATGAACGTATGAGAATGTTAAAGTTTTGATCGTGAGACGGTTAGTTGGAATCGTCTTTCACAATGTTGTAACCTTAGTTTGACGATGGTTTGGTGTTGTGACCATCTGATGATCAAGTTTGTTGAGTTAAATGGATATACTGCTGGGAGTAGTCGGATTCTAGGAATCCTAGTTGGATTGACGTCTTTACGATGTCCAGACCGCGGAGTCGGTCAGATTGTGGATTACACTGCAGTTGATAGTTAACAGTTGGGTTCAGAGGAACTCTAGGTGTGATCGTGGAACCCTACCTTAGGGTGTATGGTTCGGAAAGGTAAGTTGGCGAGTGGTTTGACTTTGACGACTTTTCGAAGTCGAGACAGACCGTCGGTCATGTTCGGTCTAGTCATGTCAGCTTGTGATGGGACTGCATTCTGCAGTCGAGGTTGTACTTATCGGTTAGACCTAATTGGTTGTCGTACTACCATAGTTATGATGGATTGTTGGTACAACTAAGGTCATGGGCGACCTGGTAGACGACATTGGTGGGGTCGAGTTACGACTGGTTAGAGTTGGTTGGACAGGTTACCAGGGTTGGTACTTGTCGATGGAATCCCAGAGCGGGGATACAGAGTAGTTGGTACGTGCGATTAATTCCGTTGGATGTGGAGTCTTGATAGCGATGTCTAGTGGTTAGGTCTGCATGAGTCTGTGGCAGGCACTGCTACCGAGAGTGGTTGTAGTTACGGTTGTTGGGAATCAGGGACATTTGGGGAACGTTTCATTTTCTCGTATGAGATGTCAGGGTGACTGTACCCAGAGTTGTCGGGCATGATGGAGGTAGAGTTTCTCCCATTCGAGTGTGATTGGATAAATGGATTTACTATGCATGCATGCTTTTTAGTGAAGGGTATAAAGGTCTTTATAAAATGTATTTACGAACTTATTACTTTTTGTCCACTCACAGTCTTTCTGTTTTCAATACCTTTCAGGTTGGATACGGTGCAGACTATAGCAGAGACCGAGATATCACATACCTCCTCCGGATCCTGGCGTACTCTGGAAGCCTCCGGGCTAAAGGTTGGAAATATCCCTTGTCTGACACTTCGTGACGGACTGGAGTAGGGTCGTCCCGCGTTAATCCCGGGGAGATTGAGGATGGGTCCTGACAGAGTGGTATCAGAACAGGTTTGCTCATGTTACTCTAAATATCATAACGGGGTTGTCTCTATTCGAGCAACCGTGTAGCTCTTGGAGTATTGCGCAGGTTGACGATGTGATATCTCAATGGGCTACAGTTCGTCATCAACCTGATAGTGGGATGTCGGTACGATAGTTAGTAGGATTGAATCGTGGAATGTCTTGGTTTGGCACTTGATGTCGGGGTTGTCATAGTTCTGTCGAGGATGGCAGAGTGGGACCCTACGGAAGGATGAACGTATGAGAATGTTAAAGTTTTGATCGTGAGACGGTTAGTTGGAATCGTCTTTCACAATGTTGTAACCTTAGTTTGACGATGGTTTGGTGTTGTGACCATCTGATGATCAAGTTTGTTGAGTTAAATGGATATACTGCTGGGAGCAGTCGGATTCTAGGAATCCTAGTTGGATTGACGTCTTTACGATGTCCAGACCGCGAAGTCGGTCAGATTGTGGATTACACTGCAGTTGATATTTAACAGTTGGGTTCAGAGGAACTCTAGGTGTGATCGTGGAACCCTACCTTAGGGTGTATGGTTCGGAAAGGTAAGTTGGCGAGTGGTTTGACTTTGACGACTTTTCGAAGTCGAGACAGACCGTCGGTCATGTTCGGTCTAGTCATGTCAGCTTGTGATGGGACTGCATTCTGCAGTCGAGGTTGTACTTATCGGTTAGACCTAATTGGTTGTCATACTACCATAGTTATGATGGATTGTTGGTACAACTAAGGTCATGGGCGACCTGGTAGACGACATTGGTGGGGTCGAGTTACGACTGGTTAGAGTTGGTTGGACAGGTTACCAGGGTTGGTACTTGTCGATGGAATCCCAGAGCGGGGATACAGAGTAGTTGGTACGTGCGATTAATTCCGTTGGATGTGGAGTCTAGATAGCGATGTCTGGTGGTTAGGTCTGCATGAGTCTGTGGCAGGCACTGCTACCGAGAGTGGTTGTAGTTACGGTTGTTGGGAATCGGGGACATTTGGGGAACGTTTCCTTTTCTCGTATGAGATGTCAGGGTGACTGTACCCAGAGTTGTCGGGCATGAAGAAGGTAGAGTTTCTCCCATTCGAGTAGAGGTATGGGGTCGTCGCTCGGTATGAGCGGAGATCCAGGGTTGTATGTTTTACACACGATGCGCTAATGTTAGTGTTTTGGGCCGATGCTGATGCTGGTGTTAGCGTGCTGATACTAGTGTGGATGCTTGTGTGTTGGTACTAGTGCTGGTGCTGGTGCCGGTGATTGTGATGATGAGGAGCCGCGAATCAAGATGTGACTCCGTCGCGATGGACATATGTTCAGTATCTGTGGTCCGGGAGCGGATCATGGATAATGATGGATTGGATTGGATCCAGCAGTAGTTAAGATGTGAGGAACGAGTATTGTCATGGGGATTAGAGACCAGTTGGTCATAGTTGGTCAGGATTGGTCAGATATGGTGGTATGCCGAGATTTGACTGCAGATCACAGCATGAGTCTGTTGTGACTCTTCAGCCAAGCGGTACCTCGAGGTAGGATGAATTGACATCCTTTTGGATGTGCATACACGGTGTAAACCGATGGGCGAACTTGGTAGTGAGTTAGACTGGTCTCGAACACGTGGTCGATGTCCGAGTGTGTTGGTTCTGACATGGTTGGAACTTCGGAATCGAGAAAGGTTTTAATTGAGGTGACACGTGGAATACGGGTTTTCCGCATTGATAATGAGTATTTTGAAGTCATTAGGGTGACTTCTCAGATTCTACCACGGTAGATGATATCTGTTGTCACTAGTACATTGATCGTGTATTGATTGGTGGACTCGGGCTTTGTCTTGGGTCATCAGGAAGAGTTGAGTATATCGAAGTTAGGTGACAGGGATTTCTCATTTTCTGCTTGGTGGCAGATGATGTTGATTACGTGGTGTGGTGAGTGTAGAGAGTTTTGGTTGCATTCACGTAGGATGGATGTTGATGTCATCGTGTTGGATCATCCTTGATTTTCCTCAGTGGAATGACAAGGATCGATACGAGGTGATTGGAGAGAACCCACAGTCTCGACGTGTCTCCTCGTTGACTAATCTGTTTAGATGTGGGAATTTGTTAAGGAGTGATGTGACTGACGAAGGATTCAGGAGGGTGTAAGACCCTATGATCGGATCTCAGGTGGATTGTCAGCTGAGTGAGTTTGTGTGGATCACGATGTGGATTGGGATTGTGATGTTGAGGACTTTGGGCGTCGTGACGATCCTCGATCGTGACGTCTATTGTCAGGACCCACCCCGGTTTCACCCTGAAACCCGAGGTAAATCCTGCTCCCGTCTGACTCCCCGACACAACACCAAAGTAAAACTCACTCAAAATCACCCGAGAACTCAGTCAGACGCAGGAGAAACTGAACAAAATATCCCGAAGTCAACAGTTTACAGAGCATAGCACCAAAATACACAGAAAGGAAATATAAACCGATGATAATTACACGCACGCGGAAAAATTTTAAAACACTCCGGGATCCCTCACATGACTTCTATGCCTCGGACACTGCCTCGACGTCAAGACCCCGCGCTAGCTCCACAACCTGGAGGGCAAGTTAAAACAGAAGGTGTGAGTGGACCATAATAAAAGAAAGTTCTAAAACCATTTATCAGAAAACCGAGTTTAACCCTCCGTTTTGAAACCACATGCATAACCCAGTTATTAAAACAGTTAGGATTCAATATTCAGAAAACATCATAAGAAACAGAAACACTGTAAAACAGTTATAGAAATTATAGCATAGGAATCATAAAACCGTATCAGAAACCATGAACATCAAATCATCATTTTCCGATCAAACCTGCTGAACCTATCCGAGTCTTTAAACTCCCGAGTCTTTAAACTCAATCCGGGTCTTTAAACCCAATCCGGGCCCGTCCCCCGTCAAATCAATATCCGGGTCTTTAAACCCAATATCCAGATCCAGCAAATCCAATCCAAAACCATTTGAAAACCATTTACCAATCCACATCCAAACCCGAATCCGAAATCACTGGTCCGATGCCCTTCCAGCATCCCGAACCGTCATTCCGAACCCAAATCCGGAATCCACTTCCCCTTTAAAACCAAATTCCGCTTTCCGAAATCCGATTCTAAAATCGAAAACCTTGATCATCGAAATCATGTTCCAAAATCCCTTTATAATCATTGAAAACCATTTCTTGTTTGAAACCCCAAAACCATGGCATCATAATCCGAAACCAAGCCTTTCTCGTAAAACATGTCAAATGCGTTATTTCTCGAAAAACGTACAATTATGTAAAATTAACAAGGCATGTCCAATAAACATAAAATTATACTTAAAACCATAAAACAATTATAGAAATAGTTATGCATGCTCGAGTTTAGAGAAGGGGTCCACTCACAGTACCGCGCCCTTAATCGCGTCCTGAACGTCCTGCACGTTCCTCAGCTTCCTCAGGAAGTCCCGAACCTGTTAACAACCACCAAATTACATTACTAACACGTCTATGAGAATTCACCTCAATTCCCTCAAAAATCCCCGGGTCCTAAACGTAACGAACCGGAACCCTAAACCTTCACCCTCGCGGAACTACTTCGATTCGACATCCGATTAACTCGAAACCAATTCCAATAGACTCATCACAACACCTAGACCAAAAACCATGTTGATCGTTTTCCCCAGAACCGCCGCACGCGCCCCCACGCGCCGCCCAAAGTGGCTGCGCGTGGCCCTCACGCGCATGCTACAGTACCACCGTCAACCTCGAGCCAACCCGGTTCGCAACAGTGCTGCAACTCAGACCGGCGAGACCTGTTCTTCGCCGTCCGGCCACATTTTCACCTTCTTTCTTCACCTCTAGCTTCGTCCAGCCCTACTCTATCCATCCCTGTCCTTCAACCACCTCGATTCATCCCGTAGCTCATCGACTCAAGCTCGACAGAAAGCCCGCACAGACCCCTGTTCTTCTTCTCGACCACCCAGGTCACCTCCCATCACGGTGGCAACCTAAAACTCTTCCTAGGACCATCCTAAACCTAACCCATCTCGCCTTGACCGTCGACTCTACGCCAATCTTCACGACTTTCGGTTTGAAAGTCACGGCTAAAATAGAGCACGCAGAGCACCTGCCGTCGTGCTAACCGCCACCGTATACCCCCGTCACGGCAGCACAACCAAGAGATACCCAGGCCTCCCCTGAGTCACCTAGACCACCCTAGACTCATCGATTCTACCTCTAATTCTACAACTCCCACTTTGAACTTCTACGGCTAAACAGAGTATCGAAATGGGGATGAGGGAATTACCTGCCTTCCGTCGCCGTCGTGAGTTCCGCTGGGGCTGGTCGACCCCACTCAGCCTTCACGTCACCACCACGGACCCACCTGCACCATACACGGCCGCCACCGCCACGATTTCTCACAAACTCCCTGATTTCCTTCCTGCTTCCCCCCTGATTTTCCCGCAGCTCTCGACTCCCTCACACACAACCACCACACCGTCAGCCTCTCTCACTGCTTCCCTCTCACTCTCTGATCACTCTCACACACTCACAACTCACCGGCACCCTCGATCAACCCTCAATGTCTCTCACCGCCTCACTCTGTTTCACACTGGATCGAAGAACACACATGGGCACTGCACGGTTGCACCCCAATTATTGGAACCGTGCACACACGAGAACCCCCCCAGAAGCCACTAGCCCTGTGCCACATGTCACCATCCCACTCCATTCTCTCTCACACATGGCCCAATCTCAGCCCTTCATATGCTCTTTTCTCTGCACAATTCCCAGAGCACCAAGACCAAAATACCCCTCCTTTTAACTCAAAATTACAATTATGCCACTAACTTCCTTGACCCGTAACTCACACTTCGTAAGTCCGATGAATACGTGCCGCATGTCATCGAACTCAGGACGACGAGATCTATCTAACCATCCTAAGTCAACATCTCAAAACCCGATTATACAAAAAGTCAACTGTTCCCCCTATATTAATCAAATTACGGTTATGCCCTTAACCTTCCGAACATCACAACTTCCTCCTCGGATGTCGGAATCGGGCGTGCCACCTGCCTATGGATTCGTGACGTCCTAAACTACGTCCTGGTTACCAGTCCAATTCCATCGGACCACCCGAACTAAAAGTCAACTTTTTTGCCCGAACTAGGTGCAAAATCGTCCTTCTACCTTAACGACCCCCAACGAGACCAACTAACCACCGTTTAACCTCACTAAATCCTATCTTAATCACTCCACTAATCCCGGCTCTCAGGACGGGTTGTTACATCTATGGTCGGGTGACGTAGTGATGGATCTAGATTGTGATCTTGATAATCCAGATAGGTGGAGAGTTTATCACTCTTACTTGGATATTTGAATCCAGGAATGTTGGGATGACTTCCTTTCGAAGTCAATTCGGTGTGAAACGGTAGTTACGTAAATTGAGGTGTCGACGATGTGTCTTGGTTTTTTTGGCAATGTAGATGATGGGACTGAACTTCTTTTCGAAATGAATCCCATATGGTATATTACTCAGGCGAGTAAGTGTCCAACGAGGTCGGATTTTGTTAGCCTTAGAGATGTGTGAATATTGGGATTGGCTTCCCTATGAAGTCAATCGAATGTTTTGTAGTAATCGATTAAGTAGGTAACCGAAAGGTTCAAAATTGATGTGTCTCGGTAGACGAGAACGAGATTTCGAGTCTTGGAATTGAATTTCTCGATGACGATTCAGGATTCAATTTGGGAACTTGAAAGTGGATTTCTGGATTTGGGTTCGGAATGGTTATTCCAAATGCTAGCTTACGGAGTAATGATTTCGAATTCGGATTTGGAAATGGATGTCGAGTTGGAGTTTGGGTTTGTCTAATGCTGGATTGGACAGATGGACTCCAAGATTAAAACGTGTTTGACTACGACCTAGGTGGTGGTAGGCTGGCTGTTGGATAGATGAATGTACCTTGTACGTTGTTCGAGGTACGATACTGAGCATACTTGTGGTGTCTGGTGACGGTATATGAGATATACCATGGGTACGTTGGTGAACGTGTTGGTAGTCGGATTGGTTCCGATACCATTGGATTAGTCGAGAATGTGGACTGGACATTGGATACTGTGCACTGGGTCATAGTGGTTCTGATGGGTTCAGTTGCACACTGGTCGAGTGAGGTGTTGATTGATGTATATTGGAGTTGACTGAGTTGGTGGTTGGTATAACCACAAGTGGGTATAGTGTCAAATTTCGACTGACGACTATCAAGTGGTGACAGTTTGTCGGATGTTTCAATGAGGATCGTTGTGTGAGGTCTGATGATTCCCGGTGGGAGCAGACGTTAGGATAGATTGGTGATAAAGAAAGGAACCTTCAAGTTGTTTGTATCAACGAAATAGTAGAGTTGACAAGTGGTGTCAATTCGAAACGTATGGCTACTGTCATTCGACATGGTCGAGGGTAGTCGATATGACTTGAGTATTAGTGGAACGTCTGGGTGTAGACGAGTTTTGTTCTGGTTAGTTGGTGTACGAGTGTACACGTGTCGTGCGATCGAATTATTTCCACAAGGTGGATGTGGAATCAGGATAGTTAGAATTTCGAGAATGAAACTAAATTAAGGAGGGAAGAACGGTTGGAATTAGGTCGGTTGGAATTTCAGGGATGAAATTAATTAAGGAGGGAAGGTTGTAACGACCCATCATGAATTCCAGGATTAGATTAGAGACTAATCACGATTAGTGAGGCTAATCGGTGATTAGTGGGGTACTTTCGGACGAACGATGCAAAATGACCGTTTTACCCCTAAGCGTGGGCAAAATGTTGACTTTTCATTCTAGCGGTCAAAAGGACTTTGGCTGATGACCGTGACGTAGTTCAGGACTTCACGAGTTCATAGACATGTGGCACGTTCAATTCCGACATTCGAGGAAGAAGTTATGACGTTCAGAAGTTCAACGGCATTTTGGTAATTTTAGTTAAAAGGGACAAAAGGTTGACTTTTGGACTGGGAGGTCCCATGGCTGAGGGCCGAGGACCATTACGTAGATCGAGAAGATACAAATCCGTAGACAGGTGGCACGTTGAAATCGGACTTCGAACGGGAAAGTTATGGGTCACGGAAGTTCGATTTCACTATGCAAGTACTTCGAGACGATGATGATTTGGCAATATCTGATTCGGCAGATATTTTAAGTGGGACCCATTGATGAGTGACAAGTGTCACTTATCCCATTGGCCAATTTCCCTAAAAAGTGGATCTCACTAATTAAATAATATTAATTTATTAATTTATATTTTAATCCTTAACAACACTAAATCCTAGCCATCCATTCCATCCCTCAATCAATCATCACCATTCATCTAATCCTCATCTCTTTCATCTGATCAACATCCCACATCTTCTTCATCAAACTTCATTTCCTTCTATTTTCTCCTTCAAAACCCGAAAGCACCATTTTCAAACAAACAAACACACCTCACCACCATCCATTATCTGAACTCGTGTGTGACCGTGAGAGAGTGAGGAAGGACTGAGAGACTGAGGACGGTGGCTCATGGTGGTGGACAGCGGAGGTGAGAAACAGAGAGCCCTTTAATATTCAAAAATTTGAAACACGATTTTATTGGGTTTTAATCGAACCTAACATTTAGGTTGTGTTTCTGGTGACTCTATGTAACGAACCGTCCTGGAAATCGGGATTAGATTAGTTGTTAATGATGGATTAGTAAAGTTAATCGGTGATTAGTTGGAGGCATTCAGACGGACGGTGCAAAATGACGATTTTCCCCTTAGAATGGGCAAAAATATTGACTTTTCTTTTGGCAGTCAAAAGGATTTTGACCAATGATCGTGAGGTAGTTCGGGACGTCACGAGTCCATAGACAGGTGGCACGTCCGATTCCGACATTCGAGGGAAAAGTTATGACGTTCGAAAGTTGAAGGGTATTTTGGTAATTTTGTTGAAATAGGGGTAACAATTGACTTTTTGGAAGATAAATTACTTTCACGCATTTCAAGGACCAATAGGTAGGTCTCGAGTCCCTGATGCCAACGACATGCGACATGAGTGATTTGGAGTTTGGGAGATAGAGTTATGGGTCTAGGAACGCGAGGGGTAAAACGGTAATTGTGCAGGTAGGGGCAATTTGCTCAATTTTCACATGGGGATCTGAGCCAGTGCATTGGGGACACCTGGCTATTCTTAGATTTGGTGCCCACTGGATGTGGGACACATTTCCCTTCTCTAGAGGGTCGTAGAGCCCTGAAAGTCGCCCTTGTTTAATTTAAATGAAGGGTAATTCGCTTTGGTTTAGGGAGGAAACAGAATGAGAAAACAGGGGTTGAACGTCCATTCATATACCAACACGAATCATTCTTGTCCCTAACCCATGATCCATGAAGGAAAACAGTTAAGGAGGGTGAGAGGATGACGGTGGAAGTCGCGGTGGAGCACGAAACCGTGAGGTTTGTTGGAAATTTGAAAATTGATAACGGTTGAGTTCCTGGGTGTTGATCGATTCTAAGGGATGGAACGTCTTACTGGAGGCCTAAGAAATCAAATAGCCTGGTTCGAGGCTGAAAATGGGGTGGTAAGTTACTCTTGCCATTAATTGTCTGAGTTTAGCCAAAAATGGCAACTTACGAGTTAACGACCAGTAACCTCATTAGTTGATCAGGTACGGTCTGGGACGTTAAGACATGGATAATGAGCTTGAAAAGAGGAGGAATGGTGGACGGGAAGCACGAGAACAGGGAGCTGGAATTCGACGGTTTTTACTCGATCAATGAGGTACATCTCTAACTGTAAATTGATGATTTGTTTATAGGAAACAATTAGATTTAGAAGGACAAAATAATTGGAAGAAATAGGATTCAAAACAGACTGGAATTAAACCCTGAACCGTGACCACCGGTTCGGTCGAACCGAGCCAGTCCAAATCGGTTCAGACCGAGTTTGACGCAAGGAGGAAGACGATGAACAGTAGGCGCGTAACTCCCACGCGCAGCCCCTTTGGGCACCGCGTGAGGGCGCGTGGGACACCTTTTGGGGAAGTTTTCAACATGAATTTTAAAGTATTCGATGTAACGAACATTTTAAGACTGGTTTCGGGTCGATCGGACATCGTTTCGATATATTTCGGGATGTCCGAAGATTTAAATCCTCGGTTAAAAATAGTTAAAAATACGGGAAAATTATGGGGCTTTAGTATGACCTTTTTGAAGTAGTTAGTGACCTTAGTATGGGATTTGGACAAGTTCGGGAAAGTCGAGGATAGCGGAATGGCCGGGAACGGCGTAAGTGCGCGCGTATCGAGGCGACGCCGGAATGGTCTGTGAGTGGACTTTGCATTCGAACTTATGATGCATGCATATATGTTTTTATATCTTTTCTATACGTGAAAACTTTTGGGAATGTTTTCAACACGTGAAATCTTCTATTCGATGTAACGAACATTTTGGTACTGGTTTCGTGTCGATCGGACACCGTCTCGCTAATGTTCGGGGCATCGGAAGGTTTCGGATCGGGATTTAAAATAGTTAAAATTTTGGGAAAATTTCAAGGCTTCAATGAGAGGTTAATAAGGTAGTTAGTAACCCTCTAGATTGATTTGGACAGGTTTGGAAGTCCCGGTGACAACGATTTGCCCGGTTAAGCTTACGGCACGCAAATCGAGGCGGCAACATATACGGTCCGTGAGTGGACCTTGATTTCTAAACTATGATGCATGCATAAATATTTTATATGGTTTATGATTATGATTCTATGATGTTGATTTGGATGATTGTTAAATATATGCTTTCTCGCATATAATTATATGCACGTAAATCAAGGTTTCCGGTTTTACTCTGATTTTCCGTACTTATGGTTTTGGAAATATTTTAATGAAATGGTTTTAGATTTGATAAAGTAAACTCAGGTTCGAGACCCCCTTGTTTAGAAACCCTCAGACTCGAAGTCTTTTTAGTGACGTTCTCGAGCTAGAGGCCCAATTGGTTCTTGAATGGATTTTGGATTTGGAAATATGAAATCGGGCATTTGATTTACGAACTCTCGGACTTGAGGTCCATTTGATTTGACGAGGCATCGGGCCGGAGGCCCTGTTGGTTTACGATTAGGGCCTGAGGCCCAGTTTGTATATGGATTTAGGCCTAGGGCCCAGTTATGTGTTACGATGGTGATTTTGGATCAGGGACCCACATATGGTTTTTATGGTTCATGACGGTTTATGGGAACCGGCATGAACCCTTGAAAAGGATTTATGGTTCATGACGGTTTATGGGAACCGACATGAACCCTTGAACGGATTTTATGGTTCATGATGGCTTATGAGGGCCGGGCATGAATCCTTGAAAGGTTTAACGAAAGATTTCAAAAGGTTTTTTGTATGCCATCCTTTATATATGATTGTCTCCTCCGGGGAGGGTCGTTGGCCTGAGTGGACCCTGGAGTAGTCACGGAGCACTGATTGAGTGGAGTCGCCCCCCAGTTGGGTTCCTTACTCTCAGGAAGGGCATGGTTCGTAACCTCCAGGGAGGGTCATTGATCTACGGACATTGACCCGGGTGGACCCTGGAGAGACTTGGGTTTGAGACCCCGGTTAGCACGCGCGTAGCTCTAGATACCATGATAGGTTTGGTGATATGAAAAATAATGGGTAAACATGATTTCAATTGGTTTGGGAAATTGTGTTTTATGATGATAAATGGATTTGGGCTGAGATCCCGCATATGTTTACTGTTTTATAGTTTTCTGTAAATGGTTTGGGCAGGAGCCCGTATGATTATAGTTGTTTAAACATATGTGATTGGATAAATGGTTTTACTATGCATGCATGCTTTTTAGTGAAGGGTATAAAGGTCTTTATAAAATGTATTTTCAAACTTATTACTTTTTGTCCACTCACAGTCTTTCTGTTTTCAATACCCTTCAGGTTGGATACGGTGCAGACTGTAGCAAAGACCGAGATATCACATACCTCCTCCGGATCCTGGAGTACTCTGGAAGCCTCCGGGCTAAAGGTTGGAAATATCCTTTGTCTGACACTTCGTGTCAGATGGTCCCGCGTTAATCCCAGGGGGATTGAGGGGTCCTGACCTGAATATTATGCATGACTGAATTTGTTGGATTACTGTGCTTCATGAACTCAATTAATGCTTATAAGCTTAGCTACCTTATTTGTGTATAATTGTTGATGTAATTGCTTGACGGACCATCATATCATCTTGCAATTTGTATTTTTCTTTCCATACAAACTAAGAGAAGATAGTAGGTGTGGGGTGAGCCTTAGTCGAACCCCTGCACGGACACTTAATTCAGAACATGCATAGTAATTAGATCAAGGAAATATAAGAAGAACTCTAATTGGTAAAGGTGGATAATAAGCCCTAATTCGTCCTAATAAATCAACAAGTTTCTAATCAAGTTTTCATTGTTTTGTACTTTGTTTTCATCATTTAATTTCGTGCATCATCACTCCAAAAAAACCCCATTGCACTTTACTTTCACATCTAACTTAATTGGACTAAACTTTAATTGGACACCTTGAACAAGTCCCTAGGAATTCGACCTTTGCTGTGCCACTATACTATTTACACGATTCGTGCACTTGCAAAGTATTACAGTTAGAGGTTTTTCCTAGTACATCTATTGTGCTTGGTAAAATCTCTATCAATAAGACTTAGACACAAAATATTAGAAGCCAATCAAAACCAATCCTTGACTACCTCGAGCATCAATCGTTTGGGAAAATATCTGAGGTTTGGCTGCCTAGGAACGACCCTAAGCTTTGGCTTCTTGGGAACTACCTCAAGTTTCGGCTGCTTGGGAATTATCCCATGTTGCAGTAGTCTAGAAGCTACCCATAGAATCGGTCATCTAGTAATGTAACAACCCGAACTTTCATAAATAATAATTTATTAAAAAATGACCATTTTTCCCTTGAGGGGTTGACTTTTGACCCAAAAAAATTAGGACTTTAACTAATGACCGTGACGTAGATCGGGATGTCACGAGTCTGTAGACAGGCGACACATCGAAAATGGACGTTCGACGAAAAAGTTATGGTCACGGGAGCGAAGTCGATTAAATTACGAACTGAGAACCTAATTAAAATAATAATAAATTAATGGAATTTGATTTAACATTCAATTAAATCTGTACCCTTGGATGAGTGACAAGTGTCACTCATCCCACGATTGATTTTCCCTAAAACATGGATCTTGCCCCCATTGGTTGGATATCAAAATATTTTATTTTTATCAACACACCCCAGCCATCCATCTTCTGTCCATCCATCAATCTACACCCTTCATTTAATTCATCTGATCAGTAAACCCAAATCCCATCTATTCTCCTCTTCATTTGTTTTCCCGTGAAGCACAAACCCTTCCCTCATCTCGTGTAAACCTCCAAACGTCCATCCATTTCATCTCTAGCAACCACGTCGATCTCGCCTCCCTCACCAAACATCATCTTCATCATCAGCCATCACCACCATCATCTTCTTCTCTGTATTGCAAACCAAGAACCACCCCAGACCCGCGAAGGAAAAACGGACCAGAAACCCAAAACCGTTCAACCACGTGACCAAACTTCGAACCAACACCAATGGTAGGATCGTTAGGACGTCTGGACGACTGAGGAACCAACGGGAGGGCCCACGACAGCGTCATGGCAGAGGTAGATTGGAAAACCCGAGAACCCCTATGTTTTTCTCATTTTTCGAACTCCTAGTTTTGACGTGTACGAACCGTTCCTGTGTTTTAAGTCGTGTTCTAGGGATTGTGACGAGTTAGAGGAAGCCAGTTTCGAAGCTAGAAGGGGACTGATGAGAAGGGGAAGACGACTGGAACTAGGCTGCAGGCTTTTTTCGAGTTACAGGTAGACATCTCGATTTTCTTCTAGTTTTGAGTACACAGACTTGTAGGACGGACTTAGAAGAACCCCTAGGAACAAACCCTATTGAAAATGGTGGCTGGAAATGGGAGTTCTGATCGGGTCAGGTCGCGGGTCATCAGCGACCCGATTGTAGGATTTTGGTAGGACCCGGTCGAATGTCAGGGATGATGACGTCATCATGTTGACGTCATGATGACGTCATCACGTCAGACATGTCAGACCAGTGACCAACCAGAGAGTGACACGTGTCACCTGACACCTGTCAGTGATGATGTCAGTAGTGAAGTCATGATGATGTTAGTAGTGACGTCATGATGACGTCAGCAGTGACGTCATCATTCATTGTAGCAGAGTTGACCAAGGGGTTGACCAGGCACATGGGGGCACGTGTGAACAATATTTTTGGTAGGTCCAATACCATTTTCAAGGTTTCAACGATACGAATCCAATGGCGGTGGTTTCGTGTCGATCGGAGATCGTTGGGTTGGTCAAATTAGGGTTCAATGCCTCGAGAAGCGTGTTCGGACCGCTTTCCCGGGCCGATTCTATTCTAGGGTTTTAGAGTTGAACTCGTAGGGTCCATTAATGACTTTTGGATGTATTTGTACAGGTTTAGGCGGTCGGTTGAGCAGCAAGGACCGTGCATGAGTGGGCTTTTTGATTTCTAAAGGATTGCATGCATAACTATTTTTACTATTCCACTTTATAATTGAGATGGGACTATTATGGGTATTATATTATGATGCTTATTACATATTATGGTGTTTTGGGCATGAGACCCATCTGGATTATATACAGAATGTTTTCAGGGATTATCAGAGAATGCAGGGTAGCTCTACTACTATTGTGCTGTAATTTCCGACCTTATTGTTATTGTTTCCTACAGGGAGGGTCGTTGGCCGGGGTGGACGCTGGAGTAGTCACGGGGCACTAACTGAGAGGAGTCAACTCTCGTGGGATTACTCCCTCTCAGGAAGGCATTATGATTATTCCTCGGGTAGTGATCCGGGATATCGGACACTGGTGGACCTAGAGGATTACTCGGGATTTGAGACCCTGAGTGGCACGCGTAGCCTTAGGACCGTGACATCATTAGGCATGGGGGGTGCTGGGGTTTGGATTTACAGTGCACTATTACGTTGGTTTTCCCTATTCAGTTATTTATAAGATTATATGATTTATGATACGGTTATGATTACTTATATTTGATTCAATGCATGCAGGTTTTGAAAACGGAGGGGTAAAACCTTATGATTATTATATTATTAAATTGGTTTTGGAAACTTGTTTATTTTTGGCCCACTCACTCTTTATTGTCTTAATTGACCCCTCTAAGTAGTGCTACAGAGGTAGAAGAGGAGGATCTAGAGTACGAGGCTTAGAGTATTTCGCTGTGCACCTGTATACCTAGTTGGGTAGGTTGAGCACCGTTTTTTTAACTTTATTTATTTAATTTGAAAGACTTTAGTTCGGTTAAGGGTATTTTTGGTATGTTTAGAGTCGTTGTCAGACGAGAGCGGGACACATTCCCGGGTGGTCCCAGTGGGATTGGGATGGGTCCTGTCAAGCAAAAACCCCGAGTTTTGCTGCAAGAAAAATTTGTACTACGCATAACTAGTGTAAATAATCACAACATCTCTAGAGGATGGTCTACAGTGAAAAAATATTTGCTTTTAGAAAATCCCAGACTCTTGATTGAAGTAAAAAAAAAAAAAATTAAATCAGGCCTAAGTCCAAATCACCATCTACAAAGTTTGTAAAACTATGTCCAGAAAACAATTTCTTGAATAAATATTCTAAATCTAAAAACTACCAATTAAACATTCAGAATCATTTATTCAGACCATTACATCCATATCATGTAATAAAACATTCAAATGATACAGTTATGCATGCATTACAAATAATAAAACAAAAGTCCACTCACAATTTGCATAAGCAGCTCAATCCTAAGCTGTGTGCTCCTCTGAAGTCCTTAGAGTGGTCTAACCTGTCACAAGTAACAATCGATGGTCACTAATGTTAAACAAAACAGTGGCACACATCTCCCATGTGCATCCCACTCTCTAGTGCCACGTGGCATGCCATTTCACCTACCACTTCATCGTTAGACCTGAACCGGGTCACTGGAGACAATCACAGGCGCCGTTGTAACGACCCGAATCTCGAGAAAACGTGAAATTAGAAAATTTAAGGAGAAAATGACAATTTTTCCATTATTAAGTCATCTTGTTGACTTTTTGATGTGAAAATCTTTTGAGAATTTCGATAAGGTCCTTACGTGGGTCTCGGGATTCTGAGTTCATAGACAAGTACCACGCTTGAATCGGAGATCGGGTGAAGTCGTTATAGGTCAAAATGGTGAAGGGCAAGATTGGAATTTTGCCACCAAGGGAATTTTGGTATTTTTGCGAGGACCTAGAGAACTCTGGAAATTTCTCCATTTCTCTCCATTTTTCTTTTCTTTTCCTTTCCACCGACTTACAGTCTATATAAATACATGTTAAGGTGTGTGTGTGAGGGTTTGGTGGAGGACTACCGAGGTGAGGAAAATAGCCACCGAAGAAGAAAAATGGGGAGGTGACCAGAAAAGAAAGAGGGAAAGGAGAGGAAATGAGGGGGAGAAGAAGAAGCAGATGATAAAATAGAGGTTTGAGGGGAGAAAGAGACTCTAGAAAACCAACTAACCAATGGTTGAAAAATCGAGAAAAACATCAATATGATCGTGTGAGCTATTAGGGTATCTGAGCTCGCAGTGATTGTCACAAACGTTCTAGTCAAGTTCTAGAGAGTGTTCTGGGATGAGAATACCTTAGTTTCGGCGTGTGGAACAGAAGAACAAAGAGTTTGGTTTATGGCCACAAGATGGGAGCTTTGAACAGAGAAATTGAGGTAAGATGACTTTGTTTTGAGGTTTCAGATCTTCTACTGGGTGCATGCGAGCTCATTGGACGTGGAATGGGTGAAAAAGACTGAGACTTGAAGGAAATATGGTTGAGTCAAATCGTGGGTCGAATGACCCATTTTGCAGAAAAAACGGCTCTGCCGACCGAAGAACATGATGAGCAGTGATGTGGTGCATGAGGCCCAAGTGCAGCGACTTTGGATAGTGCATAGGGGAACGTGCCATGTCATCTGGAAAAATAGCCAACATAAAATTTCATCTTTTCGATGTTACGAATCCAACGGTACAATTTTCGTGGCGATCAGATATCGTCTTAGGATAATTTTAACTGTCCAAAAGTTTAGAATTCGTTTTAATTCATTTAAAAGTTCTGAAAAATTATGGGAATCGGGTGTGAGTTAATTAGGGTCGTTAGTGACCCTTCGAGGTTATTTTTAGTAAGGTACGTGTGAGTGGAGTATTATTTTATTAAAATAATATGCGTGCATATTTATGTGTTTTAAATGTATTTCTATGTGCTTTTGGTGATATTTGAGTGATTTTAATTTTATATGAATTTCGATGATTTTATGAATATTTTTTTATTAATTTATTGCATGTTTTACGGGGTTTTCGAAAATTACGTTCTTGGATTCTGTTTTAATTGTGGTTTTGAGTTGAATATGATTTATGGCATGAGATTTTGTGATATTGGATTTTGGTCCAATAGTGGTGGTTTCAGGTCGATCGAGAGATTGTTTGATAGGTCATTTCGAGGTTTTTAACCTCGGGAAACGTGTTCGAGACGTGTTCTCGGTTCCAGGATAGTTAGGGGTTTTTGGTATGGACTTATATAGGTTGCTAGTAACCTTTGGGCATGATTTGGACAGGCCCGAACGTTCCGGAGACATTGGATTAGCCTCGGAGTAGATTGCGGCGCGGATTGTGAGCTCGTAGCGTGGACTGTCTATGAGTGGACTTTTGATTTATAAATATGATACATGTATAAATGTTTTATATGTTTTATGAACATGATTTGAGTTTGATTGTTTATCATTTCGTGGAAATGATATAGTGCACGTATTTTGAGATTTAAATTTTATATGATTTGAATAATGTTTTAATTATCGATTTTGAATGATTTCACTCAGATGCGTGAAATCGGTATTTCGAGTTTGAGACGATTTAAGGTTTGACTTGGAGTATAGTTAAATGGGAACTTGAACAACGATTTGATACTGAAATGGTTTTGGGATTTCGAAATGATAACTTGGGCTTGTGACCCAGTTTAGGTTTATGAAATGGTATTTGGGCTTGATACCCAATTAGATAATGATTTTGACTCGGTTTCATAGTCAAATGAGATTATTTGATGGTTTTTGGATTTATGAAATGGTTTTGAGATTGTGAAATGAGAACTAGACACTGATTTTATGAGATTTGTTGAAACAGATTTTGGGCTGAGACCCTATACAAAATGACTCTGGTAATCACTGCGCACTCTGGAAACCCTGAGTGGGTTAGGTTTTATCCCTGGTCTAGCACGTGGTGTCAGACGGGAGCAGGACACATCCCACGATAATTCAGGGGGATTGGAATGGGTCTTGTCACAAACCTCCTCTATTTGGGGGTTAAGACCACCTTAGGGACCCTAAGAACACTCAACGATGCTCAACGACGAGGTACCAGTCCTAGAACATCAAGCCCAACTTCACCTTCACGAGTTCGTGGTGTTTTGTTCCCTGGTTCCTCTCCTTTCCTCACAGTTTGCATACCATTTCCTCCCTCCCTCAATCCTCCTCTACTTTCCTCTTCTTTTCTTCCTTCTTCTGTAACGACCCGAACTTTCGTAATTATTATTTTATTGTAAAATGACCGTTTTACCCCTGAGAAGGGGGAAAAGTTTACTTTTACCTCGGGAGGTAATTAGGACTTTGACACGTGACCGTGACGTAGTTTAGCACGTCACGAGTTCATAGGCAGGTGGCACGTCCGCTTCCGACGTTCGAGGAAGAAGTTGTGACGTTCGGAAGTCGAGGGGCATTTTGGTAATTTGGTCATTTAGGGGCCAAATGTTGACTTTTGACCCGGGAAGTCCAACGGACGAGGGCCAATGACCGTTACGTAGGTCTCGTCGATACGAATCCGTAGACAGGCGGCACACCGAAATCGGACTTACGACGAAAAAGTTATGGTCAAGAACGTAACCGAACTAACCGAGACTCGGAATTAAAATAATATTAAAATAATGAAATCTGATTACTTTATTCAAAATCATTCTGGACCCTTGGATGAGTGACACGTGTCACTCATCCCCACACTCCCTAGAACCAGGATCTTGGTCTGCCATGTGATTAATTAATTAATTTAATTTCCTTAAATCCTCACCTTCCATCCTTACACTCAGACTCAATCCTAGCCGTTGGTTCCATTTTCTCCTTCTGTTTTTAAACTCATTAGAGACTCACTCTCACATTTTCATTCTCTCAAACCCATGCACCCTCTCACCCTTCAAACGATCACACCAGCGACTACACCACCTCTCAGCCTCAACCCACACACCGGACTACCACTCAGCAACCTCCAGACGGCCATCATCACCACCACGGCCACCCTGCACGGCCGGAAAACCCACAAACCCGAGAAGGAACCCGTGCAGCCCAAACTGTCCAAACCGTCCAAACCATGACTTCTAGGCTCGAACAAACCTAGGGCTAGGACCATTGTGACGGCTGGACGACTCAGGACTGGACTGGGCAGCCCACGGCGGCGACACGGCGGCGGTAAGCCTGCAAACCCGAGAAGACCGATTTTCCTTCCCTGTCTCGAACCGTCCGTTTTTAACGTTAAACTTGTTTGGTTATTTTTGAGACATAACCTAGGGGACTAGACGAGCATTTTGGACCAGAGATCGTGGCTGGAAGTTCGACGGCTCGCCGGAGAAGACGAACCAGAGCCGGTAGCCAGTTTCCCGTCGATTTTCAGGTGGTTTCTTGAACCTAAAAACCTGTTTTAATCATACAGAACCATAGGACATGATTAGCCGAGTTCATAGGAACAAATCCCATCGATTTTGGTGGTCGGGTTGATGAGAACTGGTCGGGTCGAACCGTGGGTCTGCGGTGACCTGGTTCTCAGACCCGGTACTGTAGTTGATGACGTCATCATGCTGACGTCAGCAGTGACATCATGATGATGTCATCATGTCAGAAAACTGTCAGACCAGGGACCAATGAGCTGTTGACACGTGTCCTCTGACACTGTCAGTAATGACGTCATGCTGACGTCAGCAGTGACGTCATGCTGACGTCAGCATCACTGTAGCACCGTTGACCAGAGGGTTGACCGGCGCGTGGGGGGCGCGTGTGAACAGTATTTTGTGTGGGACCAGTGCCATTTTCAAGGTTTCGACGATACGGATCCAATGGCGGTGGTTTCGTGTCGATCGGAGATCGTTAGGTTGGTCAAATTAGGATTTGACGCCTTGGAAAGCGTGTTCGGACGGCTTTCCCGGGCCAGTTTCAGTCTAGGGTTTCTTAGTTGTTTAGTAGGGACTTAAAGTGACCTTTACGTATGTTTTGGGCATGACAGGAATTGTACTTTAACCCTTGGACAGGGCTTTACGCTCGGGATTGCAGCAGGATTGTACTGTGAGTGGGCCTTTGATTTCACTAAACCTCGGCATGCATAACTGTTTTACTTTCTATTATATCTATATGTGATTCAAGTAAAAATATCTGTTTATCTTGAGTATGATTTATGGCACGTATTACGATGTTTGGGCATGAGACCCGTCTGGTTGTTTATGAATGGTTTGGAGTCATGTATATGTATAATGGATCTCGATATTATCTGTGGTACTGCACTGTATAGATCTACCCTAGGATTCTATCTCCTCCGGATGTAGGTCCACCGGAGTGGTCACGGCGCATTGCCTGTGAGGAGTCATTCTACGGAGGGACCGGACCGTAGAGTGACTCAGGAGTAGGATTGCTACTGTTGGACGTCTGGGACGTCAGGCACCTAGAATGCCATTCTCGGACTAGGTTCGGGATTTGGACTCGGGATTGAGACCCTGGGTGGCACGCGTAGCCTTGAGACTGTGACCTTATTGGGCGTCTGGGACGTCGGGCATCTGGGATGTCAGGGTTGGGATGTATAGTGCAGTGACTAAGATTATATTATGTTGATATTATTCTGCTTATGATTATATGGTTTTATGGTTTATGATGCTAATGCATGTCTTTTCGGAAAACGGATGGGAAAAGCTATATGTTTTCGAAATGGTAAACTATTTTGTAAACCTTGAGTTTCGGCCCACTCACCTTTGTTGTTTTACTACCCCTCCAGGTAGTGCTATTGAGGAGGAGGATCCCGAGGAGGAAGAGGAGGATCCCGAGGAAGAGGCATAGGTTTACGTTGCGCACCTGAACCCTACTGCTGGGTAGGTTGGCACGTAGTGTGTCTAGAGTCGTGCTCAATAAACTGTATTCGGGAACTATCCCTTGTTTGACACTATTTGTATTCGGATATTTGTGTGGTGTGCTATGTATGACTTAACTTTGGATTTTCTTTATGCATTTTATTTTCATTAAGGGTGTTTTTGGTACTTAAATGTCGGGTGTCAGACGGGAGCAGGGCACGTCCCGGGTGGTCCCAGGGGGATCGGGGCGGGTCCTGTCATCTTCCCTCATCCTTTCCCTTGGTTTCTGTGGTTTTTCTTCACGGGTGGAAGGATATTATGGTTTGGTCCCCTCTCAATGAACTCACCATATCATTATATAGTGTTTAGGTCGGTGGAGGAGAGAATTCCAGACCATTCTAAAGCTTGATACCTGTCAACCTTCCATTGGTCCTGATTTTAAAATGACCAAAATGCCCTTCCAGCTTAAATTACCAAAATACCCCTAAGTGACGGGACCCACCCCCAATCCCCCGGGATTAAGGCTAAGTTCTACTCCCGTCTGCCTTAAGCATGACAAGAGGGTTAAACCGACGTTCAACCTCCATGTGACACGTAAGTCGAACAAGGGATTTTCCAACGCACCGTTCCAAATTTCTGAGCTTCCCAAAATGCGCAGACTCTACTGTGGATCGTACGTGTGATGTATCCGCCACTCTCGACCAACATCCCCACCACCACAACCTGGAGGGTATCAAAAACTTGAAAAGACTGTGAGTGGACAAAACTAACGTATAATAAGTTCAAAAACAGTTATCAGAAAACATAATTACATTTATTACCCTCCACGCAAAAACCAATGCATGCATATAACATCCATGTCACGAAACCATTTCACATCAAAACCATCAATGAAAACCCATTATTGAAAACCCAAATCAAATCTGTCATTCAAATCCAGGGCCTCCGCCCAAAACCACAAATCAATCTCAAAGTACGGGAACTTAGCCCCAAAAGTTATCAAATCCAATTCATCCGGGCCACTACCCAAAACATCTGAAAACCAGTTAAAAACTAGTGAAAAATATCAATCATGCGAGTTGCTGGATCTCAAGTGCGCCCGAGTCTTTAAACTCAAAACCATGCGCATAATCAGGCCTTCCCGGGATATCAACGAGTCTTTAAACTCAAAACACAATCAACAGGTCTCGGGGGGTATCATAACCGAGTCTTTAAACTCAAAACATATCAATCCAGGGCCCTCCCCCCATCAATCAACCGAGTCTTTAAACTCAAAACCAGATCCAGCGGTTTTTCTTTTCTTGTTCCGGGTCTTTAAACCCAAAACCATTTTTCAATCAAGTGAAAACCATAGAAAATCCTTATCCGAATTCGCAACAATGATTCCGTAAGCCGGCATCCGAAACTATCATCCCGAACCCAAATCCAGAATTTCCCTTTCAAGTTTCAAAACCGAATCCAAAACATCGTTTCCGAAATCCAGTTCCAATACCGAAATCTCATTTCCGAAATAACATGAACAGGAATCCAAGCCCGAAATCACTTTTCCGAAATCCATTTTAAACCATTGAAATCAAAGCATATTCCAAATCCCGAAATCAAATCACAAGAGAAAATCGAAACTTGTAAAACGTGCAAATACAGAATAATCTCGAAATACGTGAAAAATCGTAAATCATCAAGATCATAATCAAATCATAGAATCACGTATAGAAAACATATAAAAACATATATGCATGCATCATAAGTTAGAAAGCAAAGTCCACTCACAAACCATTTCTCCGCTGCCTCGATACGTGTGCACTTACGCCGTTTCCGGCCAATCCATTATCATCGGTTTCCCTGAGCCTATCCAAATCTCATAATAAGGTCACTAACTACTTTATTAAGCTTCTACTAAGTCCCCGTAATTTTTTCAAATTTTTAAATATTTTTAACCGAGCCTTAAAATCTTCGGACATCTAGAAACATATCGAGACGATGTCCGATTGACTCGAAACCGATCCCAAAATGTTCGTTACATCGAATACTTTAAAAGTCACGTTGGAAGATTCTCCAAACTACCTTTCATGCGCCCCCACACGCTTCTGGAACCTCCTGGGTGTGAAATCCACGCGCATGAATAGTGTCATCGTCAACCTCTAGTGAACCCGGTTCACTTGGTTCGAACCGGTCTGGTTCGACCAAACCGGCGGTCACGGTTTTCCTCTATTCCTTAACCGTTTTCAATTCTATTTAATCCAATGCTTTCGTCCTTTCAATCCTAATCATTCTACATGATTGAATTGTGAGAAATGGAGCTAAATATTACCTCCCAAATCGATTAGTAAACCAGTCCCTGTCTTTCTCGAGTTGCCACGATTCCGACCTCCATCTTCCTTGATTTTGATCTTAAACGCCTTCTGGCATTCCTAGAAACATAAAAAGATGATCAGGACCTCACAATAGCCCCCGAATTCCACCTTACCATTTTTAATTAAAACAGGGCGGTTACGGGTTTGTAGCAATACCTTCGCCGTCGAGCCCCGCCGTGGGTACCAACGACATCGTCTCACCTTCCTATAGCATACTCCTTCAGACAGAACAAGCAAATTAGATCATATGAAGATGTTTCAACCATGGTTCCTCACGGTTCTCCCTGTCCTCTGTTTTCGGTTCCTCACGGCTAGGGCCACTGTTCACGGCCACCACGACCACCTCATCATTCTCACTCAATCCTCTTCACAACCCACAAATAAATAATGATTATTAATGGGTTCGTAAGGATGGTTTCTCATGGTTGCTCAGCTCTCTGTTTTTCTGTGTTCCTTAACCGTGCAACCTTTCTTCACTTTTAAACCAATATGATCGATTGTGAGGCGGTGGGAAGGGTTCTCCCACCTTCAGAAAGACAAATGTCCCAAAACCAATGGACTTTAAACCCAGGGCAACCACATGTCCCTTAGTCACTAGCACAGATCCCAATGCAGGAAAAGGACCAAAATGCCCTTTTTAAGGTAATATTACCAAAATGCCCCTAACATCTCTTGATCGAACCCCGAACCATTCGAACTCCGATAACAGTGTGCTGCCTGTCGTTGTACTCAGGGGATCGAGACCTACCTAACGGTCCTCGAATTATGTGACAAGTCCACATCGTTTGAAAAGTCAACAAATTGCCCCTTTTTACCTAAATTATCAAAATACCCTCAAACTTCCGAACGTCATAACTATCTCCTCGGATGTCGGAATAGGACGTGCCACCTGTCTATGGCCTCGTGTTGTCCCGAACTACGTCACGGTCATTGGTCAAGGTCCATTTGACCACCCGATTGAAAAGTCAACATTTTGCCCAATTCTAGGGGCAAAATCGTCATTTCGTACCGTCCGTCTGAACCATCCAATTAATCACCAATTAACTTCACTAATCCGTTATTAACAACTAATCTAATCTCGATTTCCGGGATGGGCTGTTACACTAAGGCTTTTTTACCCGAATCAACCTCATACATTTTCTGATTTTAGTGTGCTGCTTGTCTACGGACTCAGGATCCCGAAACTTTCATAGCGGCCTTCTTGAATTACCTAAAGGAGGTCCCGATTAAAAAGTCGACACTTTGATCCAAAGTCAACTTGACTTTCGAGGGAAAAAATGGGAAATTTTGTTTTCTTCGAATGTTAGGGCCATTATAACCTACTCCCCTTAAAGAAATTTTGTACTCGAAACTGAAATAGCCATGACATTAAAGTGTTGTACTCATAAGATCGCGTTCTTTAGAAGGGGTAGCTTAACTAGACTACGTGAGCAATTCGAGCACTAGCATAACGTCGCTCAGCCAAATCCATGGACCGTACTGAATTACATCTAGATAAATCAAAATCTTATTGTATCTTTCGAGATCTAGTTATTTCCAACCAAATGGAACTTAATCATTACTCAAGCATTATTTATGATTACTTGATCACCACAAAACATAGTTACCATACAATACTTAAGGTGTCAAACCCCTCAAATTCCACTTTTCCATAGTTCAAGTCATCATAACTCTCTTGTATAGTTTACTAGTATTCCAGTTAATGCCAAATAGTATAAAAGCAACAATTAGATTATCACACGTACACAATCGTTTATCAAATCTGAGTTATCAACAGTCAAACTTCAAGACCCCAAAGTGTCTTATGATCTCACTGATACTCACGCCTACGCAATCAATTAAACTTGTATACAAAACAAACCATATTAGTAATATCGGGATCCCTTATGATCTTACTTTTTCCACCAGTTTACAATCGTGTTCATCTCCTTACTGTCTCAAGTACCAACCGCTTCATATAGTGGCATTACACATAAGCTACCACTATAACCTGTTTGATCTAAGTGCGAAAAAAAACACCAACATATTATCTAGACAGTTATCACAATATTTCATATACCATAATTACTAAAAACATACTCCAATATCACATCACGTCGCAACACCTCAAATTAAATTCACAATCAAAACCTGATAAAGTGTGTCATCATAGTATTTCCGAAAGAAAACACATCCCCAAATCACATGAAAACCATCAAAGATCCAATATCACTTAATCCTATGTCATCAACTATAACGCAACAACATCGAAAGTCATGACGATTAGCACACAAATTGCCAAAATAGTCAACACAAGGAAACCCAACAATCCTACACATCCAACTCTCATCTAACCCAACCTCGATGCACAATATCAATCAACACGGTCAACTATACTACCGATGGGTAACCCACAAACTCACTCCGGAACCAGAGCCTAACTCAACGTCTGAGTCACTAGTCTCAGGAACTAGAGCCCTATTCGACGTTTGAGACTCTCAAACTAGCCAACACACATTATGATAAGGGTTACACACATACACAAATCACATCACATTGCACCAATACCGAGGAATCACATATTCATATCACACATCAAATTTATACTCAAAACCTCATTTCCAAAACCTGTATGACCAAGCTAACCAATCAAGTACTCAACTACTCAACACAATGCATAATATCATTATGTGTAGTGCATCATTCAAAAATCATTTCTCTGGTTCTCACTATGCTGCTGGCCAACATACCACTCGGGGATACAACATCCGAGTTTCCGCTCAAGGATACAACATTTGAGTGCTAACCTCACATCTTATGATAGGACCGCCCTCAAAGGGACATTGATAACCGTGCCTGGTCCTGCTCCCGTCTGGCAAGTCGACTGAAATTCCCTAAATAATCCTCAGTACTTGCCAAACCAGGGATAGCCACACACGTACTCTCTCATGCCTCCGCCTCTCGATCCGCCTCGATCAACGCGCCATGACCTGGAGGGTCAATAAAACACAAAAGGTGTGAGTGGACAAAAATAAATCAGTTTATAAAAAAGTTACAGAAAACGTTTCTACCCTCCACGTAAAACCAATGCATGCATTCGAAAATCATTTCGCAAACCATTACATTGTCATCATAGGAAAACCGTGTACGAAAATTTAAAATCCTTTTCCTTTTCTTAATCTTCGGGTTTTAGCCCTCAATCAAAACACAGGGCCTCAGCCCAAAACCATGAATCAAAACCAAGTACACAACATAATCCAAATCCATCAACCATATAATCCGGGCTACTGCCCAACACATCTGAAACATCAGAAATTAACAATAATCACAAGTCAATCAGTTTGCTGGATATCAAGTGCGCCCGAGTCTTTAAACTCAAAACCATGCGCATAATCAGGCCTTCCCGGGATTTCAATGAGTCTTTAAACTCAAAACATAATCAATAGGCCTCAGGGGTATCACAATAACCGAGTCTTTAAACTCACGAGTCTTTAAACTCATTAAGGGCCCTCCCCCGTCATCAATTAATCGAGTCTTTAAACTCAAAACATGCTCCAGCAACAGCACCGGGTCTTTAAACCCAAAACAGTTTTCAACGGGTCCTTAAACCCAAAACAGTTGTAAATCACAACGACTCGGGATCCATCGTGATCCAAATTCCAAATCCAATCCGAAAACACATTTTTGTCATAACAGGACTCATGTTCGAATTTCCACTTTCAAATCCCCAAAATCTTACTTCACAATACATAATCACTCATCATGGAAAACAAGGCATGTATAATCATATCCAGTCACTTTATCAAACCATCATTCGTTCCCGAATTCGAATTCGCAACGATGATTCCGTAAGCCGGCATCCGGAAACATCATCCCGAACCCAAACCAGAAATTCATTTTCAAACTTCCGAAAAATCGAAATCTCGTTCATCAAAATTACTTTTATGCCCTAGGCACCAAGCCCGAAATCGCCTTTTTTAAAATCTGTTTTAAATCTTTGAAATCACATCATTTTTCAAATCCCAGGGTCCAAAACATCAAAACCACAATCAAGCACCAAAAATCATGGTCAAACCACAACATACTCGAAATCTCGTAAAACGTGCAAATTCGTGTCATTCTCGAAATACGTATCAAAACCGTAAACCATACTTACAATCGCAATCAAACATCTTAAAAACATAATACGCACAAATCACATAAAATCATTCATTAACCCATCATCAAAGCATAAAAGAACCCTTAGTCTCGAAATACGTGCAATTTCATGTGCATATCAAAAATACGTATGAATACGGAAATCAAAATTATCACAAGTCATAATCATGATCATAGAAATCATAGAGATATTTATGCATGCATTAAATTTTGAAAGCAACGTCCACTCACACACCGTCCATAAAGCTCGTTTCCGCCGGCTGCACGTATTTCCGTAATTTCCGACATTTTCCAGAAATCTCAAATCCTGTCCGGAAACATTGTTTAGTGTCACTAAGGACCCAAATAACATCATACTAATTTCCCATAATTTTCTGGGAATTAAACGTTAATTAAAAACGTAACATAAACCTTCGGACCCTCGAAACAACATCGAAACGGTGTCCGATAAATTCGAAACCAACGCTAAAATATTCGTTACATTGTATAGGATAAAAGTCGTGTTGGACTTACCTCGAAAATCGGTCCCACTCGCCCTCACGCGCCTGCTACAGTACTGCACAGTCGTCGTCCTTACCCGGAAAACTGTCCGTGACGACCCGATTAACATCCCATCAATTCGACATTATTTTGAACGATTGAACACACCATTAGCTTCACAACCAATTGAATTAGGGATCTGTAACGTCCATTGCAGTCGACATAACCTCGAACCATCTCGACTTAACCCAAGTTCCAAAAACGAGTTGCTCGTCTGAGTTTTGTCTAATAACCAAGGAAGTTTTCAATTAGTTGGTAGTCTAGCATCATAGCCTTATGGTAAGGATAATTTAGGATTCAATTTCATGAAAACTAACCTCCAATTGCACGAACACATTGCTCGATTTTCCAGCCACCCACGACGTCCGTCCATGGCTCCAGAAGCTTCAAAGCTTGCCCTATTTGATTTGGATCAACTAACTAAGGTTCCAGAAGACTTATTCGAGCCTCAATTTGGCTTGGGCTGGCCTAAAATTCAAATTCGGATTTGAATTCACACAAAAACAGGTTTCGGGTTTTTGAACTCTCCTCACCCATTTTCCTCTCTTTCTTTCTTCTCTCCACCTCAGAACTCAGCTCTCAATTCCTTGATCCCCTTCCCGTTCACAATTTCACTCAATTTGGCCTTGGAAAGGACGATCACGCCCTGCACAATGTCTCTGTTTTTCTCAGTTCAATGGCACTATCCCAGGATTGTTTCCCGCACTCCCCTCAACCAGCACCACTCGTGCTCTGTCTAACTGTCTCTGTTCCCCCACCAAGGCATAAACAATTTCCCTCAATGCTCTGTGTTCCTCCACTCAATTGTATAAACAAACCCAAACCGTGCACACGCTCATGTCCAACTCTGTTTTTCATTTTTCAAGCACCAGCACCTGTTTCCCACACACACACCCGTGCTCTGTCCTTCACAACACACACAGCACACTCACTCACACCCCAAGGCCACTCCATAAACAATTCCATCAGCCATACTCTGTTTTTCAATTAAAAAATATACCAACTCACGGCTGTCACACAAGCAGCAGCCAAAATTACCATTTTACCCTCATTTTGATAAATTACCAAAATGCCCCTCATGCATCTGGACCTATAACTTGGTCAATTGAACCCCGATTGACGTGTGCCGCCTGTCTATGGACTCAGGGCATCGAGACCTTCCTAACGGTCCTCGGTCCTCGGCCATTGGACCTCCCGGTCAAAAAGTTAACATTTTCCCCCTTTTCGTCCAAATTACGGAAATGCCCTTGGACTTCCGTACGTCATAACTTTTTCCCCGAACGTCGGAATTGAACGTGCCACCTGTCTATGAACTCGTGACGTCCCAAAATACGTCACGGTCATTAGTCAATGTCCATTTGACCATCCGAATTAAAAGTCAATGTTTTACCCACGGCTAGGGGCAAAATGGTCATTATGCATCGTTCGTCCGATTTCGCCCAACTAATCATCGATTAACCCCGTTAATCATGATTAGTTACTAATCTAATCCCGAATTCCGGGACGGGTCGTTACATCTTAACCATTTGGGGATACAACATCTGAATGGTCACCAAGGGATACAACATCTGGGTGTCACACACATAACCATACGACACTACCGATAGGCCCAACATCACATATAACCACTTGGGAATACGGAGCCCGGTTTCCAGTCCGAATGGCCACCTAGGGATACAAAATCCAGGAGTTAACCAGATCACTCAACCACTCAGGGATACAACATCTGAGTGTTGTCTAGGGATACAGCTTCTGGACGCCAACCCCATAACTTAACCATTCGGGGATACATCATCTGAATGGTCGTCTAGGGATACAGCATCCGAGAGTAAAACTACAATCCAAGGCAACCTACTCATAACACAACAATACACCAGTATTGAGAAAATTAGGCATTCCTCGCACATACTCATCCCTGGAACTCTTATTCATATTCCAAAACCTGTGTCAAAGCTCAGACAAACCAAAATTTCGTGAAGCAAACATAACCATTTTCAATTATCGTCTTTACCATGTCATCATGTAACCATAATCAAACATCGTCTTATCATTAATATGTCATCACTTAACATAGGAACATTCTTCAGATTATGTGAACATACATCTCATTTACATACCGAAACAATAAGACATAATAAATATATAAACCCAGTACAATTTCCATGAACCTCGTAAAATGTGCGTTTAAATTAAGCTAAAACTTAAATCATCAATTTCATAAATTCCATGTAACGAGTATTTTGAAAACCAAAATTCAATTTAGCATCATATAAATCATATCATATAATTAACACAGAAGGCTCAAACTATAGAGCATTACCTTATCATTTTATACTAACCGTCCACCTCATAACTATTCGGAGTACGTTATTCAAGTATCGAATAACATTCCCAAATTCCTGTTCACAAATATTCATATTGCTGAGAAATATGTATTTACAACATATATTTGTTTCTCGAATCACATCCATATTATCCACATTTCACTTATATGCTTAAGCTCAAAGCACTTAAGTATTAAATGAATCACCATCAATACAAACCATAAAATAACATTTAAAATTTCCGAAAATCATTGGTAGTCAAATTTCATCATCAGCCAGGTGTCATCAAAATCGTACAAATTCCACAACCAAGTCCCTATTTTTTTAAACCCTACTACGCATAAAATACTTTTTCCAAGATCAATTTAAGATTCTCAAACCAATTATAGGAAATCAGCATTAAAAACCCAACTCAAATCATTGGTTAGGAAAAGCTCACAAAACAAGTGCTTCACATAATACACAACGTTTAAAATCATTCTAAATGCATGATCAAGTTGTTTCCATGTAATACTTAATACCCAAATCTTAGGCAGAACATCAAAACCATGGTTCTGATACCAAGTTGACAGGACATGTCCCGAATTTCCATAAAAACCCGAACGGTCCTACTTCCGTCTGACAATCCTTGCCAGACAAAGGATTTTACCTATTTTAACTCTAACCAAACCTTATTAAATTGATCAAACTTAAGCCACCTTGGCAGTGAAACCGCCCTCATTCGACCCATTTTCCCCGTCAAAGTACTGGAGGTTACTAGGTTAATCATGGCTAACTTATTGACTAGACATGCACAAAGCTATTCCATAGATTATCCTTAGTTTTCTTTAACATAGGACTTATTGTTAGGATTCCTCCACACGACACTATGCAAATATATCTACATATAATCCTATTACCACCTTAACATCCTTTGTGCGGCCATTTACAACAACCATCGTTAGTTATCCATGTAAACAAAAAATTAAGGTTTATAACGTATATAATAACATAACAAAATAGTTATCAAATATTATCCATAACCAAAACATTAAATAACACCATATTCTCACTTGTAAACATCGACCTTCTTTACCACTTCCCAACATTATGTTACACAAATGATGCTACCTAATATAGCCCAAATCATCACATAGTAAGTTCATCTTCACATATCAAACATGTGACGACTCGTCCTGAATTTCGGGATTAGATTAGTGACTAATCAAGGATTAGTGAGGTTAATCGGTGATTAGTTGAGCGAAATCTGACAGACGGTGTAAAATGACCGTTTTACCCCTAGTCATGGGCAAAATGTTGAATTTTGACTCGGGAGGTCCGATGGCCAAGGGCCAAGAACCGTTACACAGATCGGGTCGATACGAATCCATAGACAAGCAGCACGCCGAAATCGGACTTCGGACAAGAAAGTTATGCTTCACGAAAGTTCGATTGCACTATGCATGCATTACGAGGCAAGGATTAGGTGGAAAAATCTGATTGGTTGACTTTTAAGTAGGACCTATGGATGAGTGACAAGTGTCACTCATCCTATTGGTCATTAATCCCAAAAAGTAGGTCATCATCATGATTGGTGGGTTTAATATTATAATATTAGTGTTAGGGATTATTTTATAATTTCTTCACCCACTCTCTCTCAATTTTGGCCCTCCATTCCATCACTCAATTCATCCTCACCGTTCACTCCTCTGATCAGCATAACAAACTCACCTTCCTTCCTCCCTTTAACCCGTGCAAAATATCCCTATCTCCTTCAATTTTGTTTTTCTTCAAACCGAGAACAAACACCCACATAGCACCCCAAACCCTCAAATCCTCTAACTGTAACACCCCGGAAATTCGAGGATTTCCATATTGTAATTTTTTTGTGTGAATTGACGATTTTACCCCTGTGAATGGTATGGTCAAATTGTTGACTTTTTGATTGAGGAACTAAATGGACTTTGACCTATGACCGTGACGTAGTTCGGGACGTCACGAGTTCATAGACAGGTGGCACGTCCATTTCGGACGATCAGGGAAAAAGTTATGGCTATCGGAAGTTCAGGGGCATTACCGTAATTTGGACTCTCGGGGGAAAATGTTGACTTTTCTTTTGACAACTAATTTTCAGTTGACTCAAGGACCGTTGGGTAGGCCTCGACGTCCTGAGTCCGTAGACAGGCGGCACGCCGAAATCGGACTTCGTACGAGGAAGTTATGGTCAGAAGCGTGAATTCGGGAAGTTCGTGTCTCGGTTTTCGTGTCGAATATTATATTCAGAAATTCTGATTGAAGGACACCTGGGGAGTGACAAGTGTCACTCACCCATTGGCTAGATTGGATCAGATCCACTATTGGATTAATTAAACATTTGAACCAGCTTTAAATGTCAGCCTTTGGATTGAAAACCCCAGATCAGATCTCAGCCCTTGATCTAATCTGGAGATTCAATCTGAGCCATCCATTTCCTTCCCTCCATTTCTTTATAATTCATACCCGCAGAGCACATTCTGCCATTTCGATCCAACCTTTCCAGCAAACCATCCACTCTCTGTGTCTGTGTACTGGGGACTTGCCGGCGAGGCTGAACGGTGGCAGTGAGCACGGCGGAGGACGGCGGCGTGGGGGGAAAACCGGGAAACCCGAAACGGTTTCTAAAACTCAGATTTTGGTAACTCGAATTCCCACGTTTAGTTTTGTTTCCTATTAATCCTAATCGACTCTAGGGACTTATAGGAACCTTCTGGGCTTGAGTTCACGACCGGAGGTAGCCTGAACGGAGTGCAAACGGCGACGGGAACCCGGGTCTGTTCATCGAGGTAAGCCTTTGTTTCAGCCCTTGTTTATTGATTTTAATTAGCTAGAACTGTTCCTGGGTATAAGACGAACATCTAGGAACAAACCAGAGTGAAAATGGTTGGGTGTAGAAGAAATGGTGACCGGGTCGTGATCGCGGGTCTGTTCGACCCAAGTTGCAGAGAAACGGGTCAACCCGTCTGAGGACAGTGGTGCTGACGTGGCACCCTGTCAGCCTGTCAGATGACGTGGACCAACCGTGAGTCGACACGTGTCACATGTCAGTGCACAGTCAGCACTGACATGTCAGTGACGTGGACCAGTCAGGGACTGCCACGTGTCACTGACATGTCAGTGACGTGGACCAGTGCCGTGCTGACACGTGGCACATGTCAGATCTGACACGTGGTCTGACAGATCAGTGAGGTGGACCAATTGGATGTTGACACGTGGCACCTGTCAGAGTCTGACACGTCAGACCTGACAGCTGTCAGATGACGTCAGCATGACGTCATGCTGACGTCAGCAGTGACGTCAGCGATGACGTCAGCAGGAACTGTTCATGCGTTGACCGCCACGTTGACCGGCGCGTGGGGGCGCGTGTGAACAGTGTTTCTGGTGGGACCACCACCATTCTTTAGGTTTCGACGATCCGGATCCAATGGCGGTGGTTTCGGGTCGATCGGAGATCATTAAGTTGGTCAAAATAAGGTTTATTGCCTTGGGAAGCGCGTTCGGGCGGCTTTCCCGGGTCGGTTTTGACCTAGGCTTTCATGGTTGAATGTTGGGGGTTTAATTTGACCTTTACGAATACTTGGATTTGACAGGGATTGTACTTTTGTACCAGGACGAGGGTATACGTTCGGTTTCTAGCAGGATTGTACTGTGAGTGGGCCATTTTCTTAAACCCTTGTGTGCATAAATGTTTTCTGGTTTTATTATACTTATTCACATGCTAAAACAATGATGGTTTGATGATATGGAAAATATGGTTATGGCACGTTTCACGGTATTTGGGCTTGAGACCCGTCCGATGAAACTGAATGATTGGTTCGGATTCTACCTATGTATATATATGTTTGCATGTGGATATCAATAAAATGTATTTGTTACTGCACTGTATAGATCCTTCCATATTATATTGTCTCCTCCGGATGAGGTACCCCGGAGAGGTCACGGACGTCTAGTACGTCCAGCGTCTATGACGCTAAGCATCGGGGATGCTGTACCCGAACGGGGTTCGGGGATTGAACTCGGAAATTGAGACCCGAGTGGCACGCGTAGCCTTGTGATTGTGACCTATTGGACGTCAGGGATGTCGGGATTGGAGTGTATAGTGCAGCAACTAAAATTATGGTTATGGTTTTGCTATATGCCTTATGGTTCATATTCTATGATTTATGATTTTGGAATTATGGTGCACGCATATTTGGAAAACGGAGGGGTAAATTATATGTTTTACTTATCAAACGATTTCATAAACTTGTGTTTCGGTCCACTCACCCTTACTGTTTGATAACCCCTCCAGGTCGGGAAACTGAGGTAGAGGAGGAGCCAGAGGCTGAGGCATAGATCTACTTCTGCGTACCTGAACCCCTGCTGGGCGGTGTACCCGCAGGATTTCTTTAGAGTCGTGCTCGCAAATTTGTAATTTTGGATTATATCCCTTGTCTGACATTCGTTTAATTCGGATTTTATGTATGACTTTAATTTGGTTATTTATGCTTTTAAATGTTTTGAGGTTAAAATTGGTATGAATTATTGGGTGTCAGACGGGAGCAGGGCACGTCCCCTTGTGGTCCCTGTGGGATCGGGGCGGGTCCTGTCAGCTTGGTATCAGAGCACTAGGTTGTGGTCAGTACTAGGGTATTGGTCTGCATGCTAGACTAGCGATTAGTACTAGTTACTTTTCGACTTTTAAGAATATTGTTTTCTGATCTATGCCTCTTGACAGTTGGTTATGCCTCCTAGGAGAATTCCGCATACTCGAACGGACGAGGATCTAGAAAGAGAGATGGAATGCGCGAGCATCGAAAGGGCTCAACGTTTGGGAGCCACTCCTTTCTGCGGGGGATCAAACCCCGAGGATGCTCACGACTGGATCACCAAGTGGGAGAGGATCTTCTCGGTGATGCACTGCCCTCCGGGCGAACGAGTGACTCTGGCGGCCTTCTTACTGGAGGGAGGAGCCTACCAGTGGTGGCATGGACTCGAAATGTCCGGGTGGTCTGTCCATACCACTACCTGGGAAGCTTTTCGTTCCAGGTTTCTGGACCAGTACTACCCGCGATCTTTTCGCGCGGCGCGGGAGGCGGAATTCCTGCGGCTGGAGCAGGGTGACATGTCTGTTTCAGACTACGAGCAAACATTCGGGAGACTTTCCCGGTTCGCTGCCTCATTCGTAAGCACGGAGGAGGACAAATGCCAGCGGTTTGAGCTTGGACTCCGAGGGGAGATCCGGGCCAGTGTGACTGCTACCACTCATGCTTCTCTGAGGGATATGGTCGACGCAGCGGTGCGTGTCGAGGCCAGTCTGGCGGCACACCAATCACGACAACCTTCGGGGGAGGGGCGACGTCAGGATCGCCCACACCATGGGCCATCAGGCCGGAAGAACAACAGGGGAGGGAGCTACAGAGGAGCACCCTCATCCTTCAAGGGTCGTGGCTGGTCGGGTCGACGTGGAGGCTCTCAGGGCAGAGGATCTGGACACAACTCTGGGCAGCACTCATCTTGGAGTGGTGCATCTGGTGGGCATTCGGGCAGGCCAAGGCCAGTAACTTGTTTTGCTTGCGGAGAGGAAGGCCACTATGCCTGCGATTGTCCGCAATTGTCCAAAAACAACGACGCTGGGGGCTCGAGTGTGGTGCAGAGCACGGCGTCCCACACTAACGGAGGTCGCAGTCAGGGAGGTGACCGTGGTGCTGGACGTGGCGCGCGCGGGCGCGGACGGAACGGAGGGCCGAGGGCCCAAGTGTTTGCAATGACCCAGCAGCAGGCGAGGACTGCTCCAGGCGTGGTCACAGGTACACTACATATCCTTAATTTTCTTGTACGTGTATTAATGGATGCGGGGGCTACACATTCTTTTATTTCGAGGAGTTGTGCTGGTTTGCTTGATTGTGTGGTATCAGCCTTAGATTGCGAAATGGGTGTTGGCACCCCGATGGGTACCGTGTACCTTGTGAATCAGGTGATTCAGAGGTGCCCGGTAAGAATTGAGGATGTGGATTTACCAGCAGACTTAATTATTCTGGATATCCACGACTTCGATATAATCCTAGGGATGGATTGGCTGTCGGAGCACGGATCGCTCATCGACTGCTGTAGCAAGCAAGTAATTTTGCGGAGCCCGGGTTTGCCGGAAGTTATCTTTCAGGGGGAACGTGATGGTTCGCCTCCTGAAGTGATTTCGTCACTTACTGCTAACAAACTTCTACGGAAGGGATGCCAGGGTTATCTGGCGCATGTCGTGTCGGAACGGGTCGATTCTCCGGTTATCGACGAAATACCGGTGGTCTGTGAGTTTCCGGACGTATTCCCGGAAGACTTACCTGGATTGCCACCATCGCGGGAGATTGAGTTTACTATTGAACTACTCCCGGGTACCCGACCTATATCCCAGGCACCATACCGGATGGCGCCGGCCGAGTTACGAGAACTCAAGACTCAATTGCAGGAGTTGGTAGATTTGGGATATGTCCGACCGAGTACTTCACCGTGGGGAGCACCGGTGTTGTTCGTGAAGAAGAAGGAAGGAAGTCTCCGTTTATGTATTGATTATCGACAACTCAACAAGGTGACATTGAGGAACCAGTATCCTCTACCCAGGATTGATGACCTTTTCGACCAGTTGCGGGGAGCTCAGTGCTTCTCGAAAATTGATTTGCGATCTGGGTATCACCAACTGAGGATTTCGGAGGAGGATATTCCGAAAACTGCTTTTCGAACCCGTTACGGGCACTACGAGTTCCTTGTTATGCCATTTGGTTTGACGAATGCTCCAGCAGCATTCATGGATCTGATGAACCGGGTCTTCCGACCCTACCTGGATAAGTTCGTGATTGTGTTCATCGATGATATTTTGGTATACTCGAGGAGTGCCCGTGCACATGAAGAACATCTACGGCTGGTCTTGGAGAAACTGAGACAAGAACAATTGTATGCCAAGCTGAGTAAGTGTCAGTTTTGGCTGAGCAGTATTGGTTTTCTGGGACACGTGATATCAACGGATGGGATTTGCGTGGATCCCCAGAAAACAGAAGCGGTGACCAACTGGGCTAGACCGACAACGGTGACCGAGGTGCGGAGTTTCGTCGGATTGGCAGGTTACTACCGGAGATTCGTGGAGGGTTTCTCCAAAATTGCTGCACCATTGACTCGTTTGACTCGAAAGGGAGTAAAGTTTATCTGGGACGAGCAGTGCGATCGGAGCTTTCAAGAGTTGAAAGATCGATTGACCACTGCACCTGTCCTTGCATTGCCGGATGACAGTGGAGAGTTTGTGGTCTTCAGTGATGCATCGCTGCAAGGTCTAGGCTGCGTGTTGATGCAAACTGGCAAGGTTATCGCCTATGCATCCCGGCAGCTGAAGACCCATGAGTTGAACTACCCTACCCATGATTTGGAGTTGGCAGCGGTGGTTCATGCTCTCAAGATCTGGAGACATTATCTGTTCGGCGCAACGTGTCGAATATACACCGACCACCAGAGTCTTAAATATTTATTCACTCAGAAGGAGCTCAACATGAGACAACGGAGATGGTTGGAGCTACTGAAGGACTATGACTGTACGATCGAGTACCATCCGGGTAAGGCCAATGTGGTGGCGGATGCACTCAGCAGGAAATCAGCAGGAACTATTGCACACCTTGGGGTGGTGTATCTTCCCTTGCTGGTGGAACTCCGGAAGGCGGGAGTTATTTTGGGTACTGACGAGCATGGAGCTTTGTTGGCCAGCTTCCATGTGCGACCGGTACTGATTGATCGGATCATTGAAGCACAACTGCAGGATCCGATACTCTGTATTTACAGAATTGAGGTCGATGCGGATGGGAGACAGGATTTTACCATCCGGGACGATGGAGCACTGGTGAAATTGGGCCGTTTGTGCGTACCTGCAGTGGCAGAGTTACGGGCCGAGATACTTGAAGAGGCCCACAGTTCGGCCTATGCTATGCATCCGGGAGGTACAAAGATGTACCGAACCCTCCGGAACCATTATTGGTGGCCAGGAATGAAGAAGGATATTGCTGAGTTCGTGAGCAAATGCTTAACCTGTCAGCAGGTTAAGGCGGAACGGCAGATACCGTATGGGGCTATGCAGCCACTTCCGATTCCTGAGTGGAAGTGGGATCACATCACCATGGACTTCATCTTTAAGTTACCGAGGACTCAGAGTGGAGTGGACGGAGTATGGGTGATCGTGGATCGGTTAACCAAATCAGCCCATTTTCTGCCAGTTCAGGAAACCTATAAACCTAACCGACTGGCTCAGTTGTTTGTGAAGGAAATCATACGACTTCATGGTACGCCGGAATCGATAGTGTCCGATCGTGATCCGCGTTTCACTTCCAGGTTCTGGCGGAGTTTGCAAGCTACTTTGGGAACAAACCTACGTTTCAGTACTGCTTTCCATCCACAGACCGATGGACAGTCTGAGAGAACCATTCAAACCCTGGAGGACATGATGAGGTCATGTGTACTACAGTTTCAAGACTCTTGGGATACTCATTTGCCATTGATGGAATTCGCTTACAACAACAGCTATCAGGCAAGCATCGGGATGGCACCTTATGAGGCACTGTATGGCCGACAGTGCAGGACACCTATCTGCTGGACGGAGGTAGGGGAGCGAGCGGCTGTAGGGCCGGAGATAATGGACTTAACCATGGAAACTGTTCGCGTGATCAAGGAAAGATTGAAGGTGGCACAGGATCGCCAGAAGAGTTATGCCGACCGACGGATTCGAGACTTGGAGTTTGAAGTGGGAGATTTTGTCTTCCTGAAGTTGTCTCCGTGGAGGGGGATTATCCGTTTTGGCCGACGGGGGAAACTGAGTCCGCGTTTTATCGGACCTTATGAAATCGTGGAGAGAATTGGCAAAGTTGCATACAGATTGGCACTACCCCCAGAACTATCAAGAGTTCACGATGTTTCCACGTATCGATGTTGCGGATGTACGTACGTGATGCTTCTCATGTACTTAGGGAACAACCTGTCGAACTACGGGAGGATTTGAGCTTTGAAGAACAACCAGTACAGATCTTGGATCGGAAGGACAAGGTACTACGTCGAAAGACGATCCCTCTCGTGAAAATTCTCTGGAGAAACCAGGATGTGGAAGAAGCCACATGGGAGCTTGAGGCTCAGATGCGAGAACAATTTCCTCATTTGTTTCTTTGAAATTTCGGGACGAAATTTCTTAAGGGGGGAAGGTTGTAACACCCCGGAAATTTGAGGATTTCCATATTGTAATTTTTTTGTGTGAATTGACGATTTTACCCCTGTGAATGGTATGGTCAAATTGTTGACTTTTTGATTGAGGAACTAAATGGACTTTGACCTATGACCGTGACGTAGTTCGGGACGTCACGAGTTCATAGACAGGTGGCACGTCCATTTCGGACGATCAGGGAAAAAGTTATGGCTATCGGAAGTTCAGGGGCATTACCGTAATTTGGACTCTCGGGGGAAAATGTTGACTTTTCTTTTGACAACTAATTTTCAGTTGACTCAAGGACCGTTGGGTAGGCCTCGACGTCCTGAGTCTGTAGACAGGCGGCACGCCGAAATCGGACTTCGTACGAGGAAGTTATGGTCAGAAGCGTGAATTCGGGAAGTTCGTGTCTCGGTTTTCGTGTCGAATATTATATTCAGAAATTCTGATTGAAGGACACCTGGGGAGTGACAAGTGTCACTCACCCATTGGCTAGATTGGATCAGATCCACTATTGGATTAATTAAACATTTGAACCAGCTTTAAATGTCAGCCTTTGGATTGAAAACCCCAGATCAGATCTCAGCCCTTGATCTAATCTGGAGATTCAATCTGAGCCATCCATTTCCTTCCCTCCATTTCTTTATAATTCATACCCGCAGAGCACATTCTGCCATTTCGATCCAACCTTTCCAGCAAACCATCCACTCTCTGTGTCTGTGTACTGGGGACTTGCCGGCGAGGCTGAACGGTGGCAGTGAGCACGGCGGAGGACGGCGGCGTGGGGGGAAAACCGGGAAACCCGAAACGGTTTCTAAAACTCAGATTTTGGTAACTCGAATTCCCACGTTTAGTTTTGTTTCCTATTAATCCTAATCGACTCTAGGGACTTATAGGAACCTTCTGGGCTTGAGTTCACGACCGGAGGTAGCCTGAACGGAGTGCAAACGGCGACGGGAACCCGGGTCTGTTCATCGAGGTAAGCCTTTGTTTCAGCCCTTGTTTATTGATTTTAATTAGCTAGAACTGTTCCTGGGTATAAGACGAACATCTAGGAACAAACCAGAGTGAAAATGGTTGGGTGTAGAAGAAATGGTGACCGGGTCGTGATCGCGGGTCTGTTCGACCCAAGTTGCAGAGAAACGGGTCAACCCGTCTGAGGACAGTGGTGCTGACGTGGCACCCTGTCAGCCTGTCAGATGACGTGGACCAACCGTGAGTCGACACGTGTCACATGTCAGTGCACAGTCAGCACTGACATGTCAGTGACGTGGACCAGTCAGGGACTGCCACGTGTCACTGACATGTCAGTGACGTGGACCAGTGCCGTGCTGACACGTGGCACATGTCAGATCTGACACGTGGTCTGACAGATCAGTGAGGTGGACCAATTGGATGTTGACACGTGGCACCTGTCAGAGTCTGACACGTCAGACCTGACAGCTGTCAGATGACGTCAGCATGACGTCATGCTGACGTCAGCAGTGACGTCAGCGATGACGTCAGCAGGAACTGTTCCTGCGTTGACCGCCACGTTGACCGGCGCGTGGGGGCGCGTGTGAACAGTGTTTCTGGTGGGACCACCACCATTCTTTAGGTTTCGACGATCCGGATCCAATGGCGGTGGTTTCGGGTCGATCGGAGATCATTAAGTTGGTCAAAATAAGGTTTATTGCCTTGGGAAGCGCGTTCGGGCGGCTTTCCCGGGTCGGTTTCGACCTAGGCTTTCATGGTTGAATGTTGGGGGTTTAATTTGACCTTTACGAATACTTGGATTTGACAGGGATTGTACTTTTGTACCAGGACGAGGGTATACGTTCGGTTTCTAGCAGGATTGTACTGTGAGTGGGCCATTTTCTTAAACCCTTGTGTGCATAAATGTTTTCTGGTTTTATTATACTTATTCACATGCTAAAACAATGATGGTTTGATGATATGGAAAATATGGTTATGGCACGTTTCACGGTATTTGGGCTTGAGACCCGTCCGATGAAACTGAATGATTGGTTCGGATTCTACCTATGTATATATATGTTTTGCATGTGGATATCAATAAAATGTATTTGTTACTGCACTGTATAGATCCTTCCATATTATATTGTCTCCTCCGGGATGAGGTACCCCGGAGAGGTCACGGACGTCTAGTCGTCCAGCGTCTATGACGCTAAGCATCGGGGATGCTGTACCCGAACGGGGTTCGGGGATTGAACTCGGAAATTGAGACCCGAGTGGCACGCGTAGCCTTGTGATTGTGACCTATTGGACGTCAGGGACGTCAGACATCAGGGATGTCGGGATTGGAGTGTATAGTGCAGCAACTAAAATTATGGTTATGGTTTTGCTATATGCCTTATGGTTCATATTCTATGATTTATGATTTTGGAATTATGGTGCACGCATATTTGGAAAACGGAGGGGTAAATTATATGTTTTACTTATCAAACGATTTCATAAACTTGTGTTTCGGTCCACTCACCCTTACTGTTTGATAACCCCTCCAGGTCGGGAAACTGAGGTAGAGGAGGAGCCAGAGGCTGAGGCATAGATCTACTTCTGCGTACCTGAACCCCTGCTGGGCGGTTGTACCCGCAGGATTTCTTTAGAGTCGTGCTCGCAAATTTGTAATTTTGGATTATATCCCTTGTCTGACATTCGTTTAATTCGGATTTTATGTATGACTTTAATTTGGTTATTTATGCTTTTAAATGTTTTGAGGTTAAAATTGGTATGAATTATTGGGTGTCAGACGGGAGCAGGGCACGTCCCCTTGTGGTCCCTGTGGGATCGGGGCGGGTCCTGTCACTAACCCATTCCCCTTTGTGTCTGAATAAAAGTTGGAGAGTGAGGGTAGAGAAACAAAATGGTGGTGACAACGATGACCATCGTGGACAGTGACGGTGGCTAGGAACCGAAACCCGAGCCCTGTTTCGAGGTTCAAACTGGTAGGACAGGTTTCAGGGACAGACGAACGTGATGAGTGATGAGAGGAAGGTTCTGTTGTCGAAATGGCCGTGAAGGTGGCCACGGCGGGGCCATGACGGTGAGGGAGGTAAGAATTTTCGTGGTGCCCTATTTTTAGTTCGAAAATGGCATGTTTGGTTATGGCTTGTGTTGGACGATTCTAACTAAAGGAAATGGTTTCTGAGGGTCAAAGGAGCCGACTTGGGACCTGAGCTAAGGTACTCTTTGTGTCCCTTTTCAGTGTTTTTATTAGTTGGATCAATTGCAAATGGTTGGACATAGATTTAGGAATTAAAAGGATTGAAATTAGACTGAGAATGGAGGGAAAACCGACTCACCAGTTCGGGTTGGATCGGGTTGAACCGAATCGGTCTGGATCGGGTTTCTTGAGGTTGAAGACGATGAACAATGCAGGCGTGTAGGCTTCACGCGCAGCCCCCTTTGGGCTGCGCGTGAAGGCTCGTGGAGGGTAGTTTGGGGAAGTGTTCAACATGACTTTTAATCTATTCGATGTAATGAACATTTTGGGACTGGTTTCGTGTCGATCGGACACCGTCTCGATAATGTTCGAGACATTCGAAGGCTTAGGATCGAGTTTAAAAATAGTTTAAAATTTGGGAAAATTGCGGGCTTCAATGAGAGGTTAATAAGGTAGTTAGTAACCCTCTAGATTGATATGGACAAGTTTGGGAGTCCTGATGACGATGATTAGCCCAGTGAGGCTTATAGCACGCAAATCGAGGCGGTAGTTTAGAACGGTCTGTGAGTGGACCTTGATTTCTAAACTATGACGCATGCATAAATGTTTTATATGTTCTATGGATATAATTCTATGATGTTGATTTGGATATTGGTGAATTACATGGTTTCACACATTTAGAGGCGATTTACGTGTTTGCACGTAAATTGAGGTTTACAGTTTTGCACTTGTATACGTGCTTATGGTTTTAGAAATGGTTTAATGAAATGGTTTTAGATTTAAAAAGGTAAACTCGGGTTCGAGACCCATTTGTTTTGGAAACTCTCGGACTCGAAGTCCATTTAGTTAACGTTTTCGGGCCAGAGGCCCAATTGGTTCTTGAATCGATTTCGGATTTGGAAATATGGAATCGGGCATGAGACCCATTTGATTTACGAACTCTCGGACTTGAAGTCCATTTGATTTAACAAGGCATCAGGCCGGAGGCCCAGTTGGTTTACGTATCGGGCCTGAGGCCCAGTTGATTTGTGTATCGGCCTTGAGGTCCAGTTGATTTACAAATTGGGCATGAGGCCCATTTAGTTACGAGATCGGGCACGAGGCCCATTTAGTTTACAAAATCGGGCACGAGGCCCAGTTGGTTTATGAATTCGAGCTTAGGGCCCAGTTATGGTTTACTATGGTGGTTTCGGGTTGGGGACCCATAAATGGTTTTATGATTCATGACGGTTTATATGGGCCGGGCGTGAACCCTTGAAAAGTTTTAAGAATGATTTCAAAGGGTTTTTCTTATACCATCCTTTATATTATGGATTGTCTCCTCTGGGGAGGGTCGTTGGCTTGGGTGGACCCCGGAGTAGTCACGGAGCACTAACTAAGTGGAGTCACCCCCGTTGGGTTCCTTACTCTCAGGAAGCCTATGGTTTATAACCCCCAGGGAGGGTAATTGATCTGCGGACATTGACCTGAGTGGACCCTAGGGAGACTTGGGACTTGAGACCCCGGGTAGCACGCGCGTAACTCTAGATACCGTGATAGGATTGGTTATATGATTTATGATAAACATGATTTCTTGGTTTGCGAAATTGTGTTTTATGAATGATAAATGGATTTGGGCTGAGTTCCCACATATGTTTATTATGTTATGGATTTCTGTAAATGTCTTTGGCAGGGGCCCGTATGATTTGAATTTATGAAACTTGGGGTTGAGACCCTATAAATGGTTGTTGAAACATATGTGGTTTCATAAATGGTTTTCCTATGCATGCATGCTTTTTAGTGAAGGGCATAAAGGTCTTTGTGAAATGTGATTTTATGAACTCTTTTATTTCAGTCCACTCACAGCCTTTTCTGTTTTCACTGCCCTTCAGGTTGATTACTGGTGCGGGCTGTAGCAGAGGTCGAGACATCACACTCCTCCTCCGGATCCTGACATGCTCTGGTAGCTGGTCGGGCTAAATGTTCAAATTTTCCCTAGTTTGATCAAGAGCGTCCCTCGTTAATCCCGGGGGATTGGGATGGGTCCTGACAAAACATAGATAGGAAACCAATATTTATTACTAACTTCCTTTATACACAATCAAATCTAATAATCAAACCATAATTCCATTAGTTATCCCATTCCTTCAAGTTCACCACAACTTACTTTAGATAGGTTAATTAGTAACCAAGATTGGCTAATGATTTATCCCGTAATTAATTCCAATTCATAGAATCTAATTAAGAATGTTTACCTAAACTCTAATAACTTTGGACAGTCATAAATTCTTTGTACGAGGTTCAATTCACTTCAAACTTTGACCATTAAACCTATAATGAAAGGAGGAACAACTTTGATGTTGGCCGTTTTCCCAGGAAGTGCCGCACACACACCCCACGTGTCGCTGAAGGCCTCTGCGCGTGGGATTCATGCGCGCACAAGGGTCATCTTCAACCTGGGGCCTTCGACGCGTTTTTTTTACAACCGGGCCATCCAACCCGCGACGGCGACCCGACTGTAATTTCTTCATTTTAGGTTCTTTTTCCTAGGCTTTCTTCACCACATTAGTTCTTCCCAACCCCAGAAACAATTCTATGGCATGCAAATCAAGTAAAACAAGCCAGAGACTTAGGGTTCATACCTGCAACTATCGGCCATGAATGTCAGCGCCTCCCTACCATGTTCCAGCACTCAAACCTCCACTGTTTGGGGGTTTAAACCACCTTAGGGACCTTAGGAACACTCAGGGATGCTCAACGGCGAGGTACCAGTCCTAGAACTTCAAGCTCGACTTCACCCTCACGGGAATGTGGTGTTTTGTTCCATGTTTCCTCTCAATTCCTCACGTTCTGCATACCATTTCCTCCCTCTCTCAATCCTGTTCTACTTTCCTCTTCTTTTCTTCCCTCTTCCCTCATCTTTCCCCCTGGTTTCTGTGGATTTTCTTTTTGGGTGGAAGTATATTATAGTTCAATCCCCCTTTCCCGAACTCACCAGATCATTATATAGTGTTTAGGTTGGTAGAGGATAGAATTCCAGCCCATTCTAGAGCTTGACACCTATCAACCTTCCATTGGTCCTTATTTTAAAATGACCAAAATACCCTTCAAGCTTAAATTACCAAAATACTTCTAAGGATTTTTTACCCCAATCAACCTCATACATTTTTCGATTTTACCATACTACCTGTTTACAGACTCGGGATCCCGAGACCTTCGTAACTGCCTTCTCGAATTACCTAAAGGAGGTGTCGATCAAAAAGTTAACACTTTGGTCAAAAGTCAACCATTTGACTTCCGAGGGAAAAATAGTAAATTTTGTTTTCTTCGAATGTTCGGGTCGTTACACCTCAACTACGAATCGCTCTATAAATTCACTGAGAACCACAAATTGAATGGAGCATAGGTTCTCTAAAGATGAGATGAAGATGAAGATGAACAAAGAATCACATGAAAAGGAAAAAGCATTTAACGAACACCAATTACCCAACGGAAACCTTAACCGAGTGCACAATGCTATCCCGATCAGCTAGGGAGCGAAGTGAAGAGAGCACACCACCGATTCCTGCCTAGCTTCATCGTCCCCCGTTGGCGTCGTCGTGACCCCTCCCGCTGCGAAGGCCACCACCAAATTCTTCCCCAGCTTTGTCGTCGCAACCCTTCCCTCTCTAAAGATGACCACCAAAAGCCTCCAATTTTTCGTAGCAAATTGATTCAATTCTTCGCAAGAAGGACCTGAAATCGAATTTGTAGATGCAAGAATGGAAAACCGTATTCCCAGCCAATTAAAAGTTTAGATATGATGTTGACATTTTTAGCCTTTGTTACATAAATAATTTATAATGGATGTTGGGTTATTTGATAAGGGTGTTTTAGGAATTAAATATTTTGTTTTACTAATTTTCCCTCGGTTATTAAATTGCCTTCGATGTGAACTAAGGATATTTTAGGGGTTTTTGAAAATTTAAGCATTTTAAGGAATTGACTTTATATTTATATATTTATAGATGCTCCTCTCCTTCACATTCAGAACCAATATTTAGAACCTCTTCCAGTATTATACAAAATAAGTTTCGTGTTGCATACTGCAACTTTAACATTTGTGTCTATCCAACCGTTCGAGTATCATTGATCTTTGTCGTTGGCTTTCTCCCGCAATCACGTTTGGTGATTTGATCAATCCCCTCAATGGTTCGGAGATAAACACATCACCTTCATCGTCTCTTCGAGGTTCATCGTCATTATAAGAACCATTGAACTCATCGGAATCTGTCATCATAGTTCCAAATCAGATCACAATTTTTTTCTGAGGAAATCAACAGAAACCCAAAGAAAGTCCAACAAAGTAGGATGAAATTAACAGAGTCCAAGCTTCCACTTTCATTGCAAGAATAAAACTTTCCACCAACAATTACACCAGTGCACTTATAAATTAGCTTCAGTAAATTGAGATTAAGTTAATTAACAGTGAAATAAATTGTAGGACTTTCAATTGCTTGAAAGATAAAAAGAAAAGAAAAAAAATTGAACTGCAGCACAAACACTAAAACCAATTTAAACAGAGCAAAAATGAATAAACTTCACCAAAAATAGATATAAAAGATCACACATTTTCAATCCAAATTACCTCGTTTATGCTCTGATGCCATGGTATTCGAATCTTATACCATTTCGGCCTCGGCACAACGCAATTCAACCCGTTGCCTTCACCAGGACAATGCATCTCGTACTCTCAATGCAGAACTTAATCCTAACTTTACCGCTACCCTCGCCGCCATCATCCAATCTCTCTTGTCCCCCAGTCACATTCCCCAAATCCTCAACCAAATCCAGACAACCTCTTCCTCAATCCTTCGAAAAAACCAAAATCCAAAACAATCAACTGAAAATCCACCCCAATGAAAAGTTGTAGATAGCAACACACAAAATTCACCCCAATAACAAAAATGAATTATCAATTTATTGAAAGAAAAAAATAATACCCAAACCTGAGGTGCAAAAATCGCCTTCTCCACCGTCAATGTCGAAGTTTTTTTCGGCCGTGCGTCGGCCACTCCTCCAGAGGCGAATGGTGTGAGTTTGACTGGGCTATGTGGATCGGGGGACCGTGAGCCGAACGGTGACTACGATCACGCAAACCAAGACCGGTCGCTGGAGATTGAAGAGGCGCAGTTAGAACCCTTCACCTCATGCCCCCCACATTTAAGACATAAAAGAATAGTTACACACGTTCTAACCCAATTCTGTATTTAAATTATATTGTAATTTTTTTTTTACTAATTTTCCCTTAATTATTAAATCATCTTTTTTTTTAAGAATTTGTTAAGTAAGGATATTTTAAAATTATTGAATATTTAACCGTTTTGAAGTTCTGGCTATATATACGCGCATATATATATATATATATATATATATTCAGGATATATGGCGGCTTGCAAACGAATAACCGTATTTTTCTTCGAACATGAATCGCGCGTCGTCTACATATTGGATCATATCTCACTCTCACGAGTCTCTGCTCAGCGTTCAGTAGTTAAGTAGTCTCCAATACCACCTGTAAGTATATATCTCCAGTTTTCTTTTACTTAATTTGCATTTTAAACTTGTTTGGCTGCCAAGAAATCAATAAAAAGAAATGAAATTGCATGGTTACTGTCATTGTGGTTAGCGCGATGCCCTAATTATAATTTGTTCATCACTTGGATAATTTCTATATGTATTTTCCCTTTTGGATTTGGAAGAAAGAATTAGCCAGCAACAATCTTGATGATTTTGTCTGGTTCAATATGTTCTTGGCGATGAAATAGCTGCGTAGATTATAATTGATGGGTGTGAACTGAATGATATGCAATGCTGATAGTAATGTATGGGCCTGCCAAGCTTCATTTGCTGTAAAATAATAGCAGCCAAAATTAATTATCACTATGGGAAAGGGGATTTCAAATTGCCATTAAAATACAGGGCAGGGTTGTTGTCCAATTATGTCGTTTGCTATTCTTGATTTTATTAAGATAATTGTTTCAGTAATCAACTCTCGTTGTCTACTTCAAACTTTTCTGTTGGTCACTATTTTTTTTTTTTTGGTATCTTTTGGGGAATATATGGTTATTGATCGAATTGGCCTGTTTCGTATACTTGAATGATTTAGTTTCTGTAGACATTGTCGTTGTAGACGTGAAGGCTTGAATGGTTGTGTCTTGGCCCTTTGTTCTAGGTTCCTTGTGCCTCAAGTCTCACAATTCAAGCCCATGAATTCATTAGTCATACCAAGCCATCAATAATACCCGTCTCCTAGCCGATTCTGCATTTTGACATCGCTTTCTCTTATTCTTGAAAATCCAAGTCAGCCAGTGAGAACGATGGAGTCTGAGTTTTCTCAGGAATTGCAAGTACAAGCCTATGGAATTCTAAGGTCCAACGATATGCATGAAGTGGAGACATTGCTTACTCATCTTTTCAGTTACCAAGAACCCCAAAGATCTGCAGCCCATCGTCTACTAAATTGTTGCCAAAAGGAGTTCCCAGATTGGCTCTTTGTAAGGCTCATCTATGTAATTAGGCATTGCTCTTCCGTTGACATTCGTACAAGGTCTGCACTTGTACTTCGTTATGTTCTCTGTGACCTCTGGCCTAAGTTGACTTTGAAAGATCAAATCACGATAAGAAACCACTTTCTTGTTTCTATTCAAGAAGAGAATTCAATGCCCACATTGCAGATACTTTGTGGCATTGCATCCGAATTAGCATCAGAGATTTCTAAGACTGGAAATGATTGGCCAGAGCTTTTTGAGTATTTGCTGAACTCTATTCAGTCGGGTTCTAAAAGGTCTCAACTTTCTGCTTTGTGGGTGTTCTCTTCTTTTCCAAAAGGGTATCGCCGGGTTGCTTGTGAAACTTTAGCTCCTAGCATTGAGGCTATAAACTCTGCATTTTTATATGCTTTGGATTCGAAAGATGCTGATATTCAGGTTGCCAAATTTGGTGCTGTGGTTAGTTTGATGCGTTTATTTGTGGATTCATCTGGGCGAAATTGGTTTCGTGACGCTCTGAGAGGGATGATGGTTGGACTGTTTCATCTATTGAGTCAATTGAAACAAGAATGCGCTCGCGGGGCTCTGAAGGAGTTAATAATGCTGATAATGGAAGAGCCACGTCTCTTGAAGCCATACCTTAACGAACTAGTACTGGACATGCTTATGATCATAGAGAATGAACAAGTAACAGCTGCAACTAAAATGCTTGTTCACAAATTGTTGCTCACCGTAGCTGAAGCAACCGAACTGGCACTTACAATGAGGGGCCTAGCGCATCAAACTTTGGTGAAGCTGCTCACAATCCCAATGAAACTGCTTCAATGTATAAATGAAGACGAAAAATTCTTCAACTTGGCAAGCCAGCAGGGTGAGAATACTGGCGGGACAACCCTTGGAAAAGCTTACCTAACAAAAATTTCAACTGCCTTAGGTGAGAAGACAATGGCTCCCATTGCTTTTGAGTTGTTTTTGGAATTCATGGATGCTTCGGATTGGAAGAAGCGTCACGCAGGAATTTCTATGCTGTCAGTGGTTGCAAAGGAGTGCTATGGAGAAATGGTAACTATCTTTCGATTGAATTGTCAACGTCCTTGATTCATCTAATATTTTTAAGGATCCCCGTATTCTTACCGCACTGCAGGTACTGATGGAAAATTGTTCGGAACAAGTTACGGCCATTATTTTGAAGTCATTTCAGGATCCCCATGAGGGAGTCTGTTGTGCCGCTTTTAAGTTTATGCAACTTCCCATAGTTCTGGTTGAGGCAATGCAAATTCTCCATCATTTGAGGATTGTGCCTGCGCTCTTTACTGCATTTGACCAACATTCGATTCCAAAACTTAAGGTATGTATATATAGATTCTCATCATTCTTCTTACTATAGGTTAAATATCCAGAAATCCTTTTATTTTATCTGATGTATGAAAAACTCATGTTGATGCTTATTGCTTGAAACTCATGTTGATGCTTATTGCTTGCGTAGTACTAGTAGTACATTGGTTTCTAACTTTTTCCCTCGAATTGCTGCCTAATTTGATCTATATTTCTCTATCAAAATCTTGATACATTTTCGTTTTAGAATAATGAATCTGTTTGGTTTGTACTTTGTAATTTGTATTCAGGAACAAGCTGCCTTAGCATTCCAACACGTGGTGAACAATGTTCCTCTAGATGCCCTAGGATTGCACAAAGACTTGGACACCATGTTGACCAAACTGCCGAAAGAATCACAGGTAATTGTTCTAATTTTGTTTTTAATTTAAAACCCTAACCAATCACACAAATGCACCTAATTTTTTGAGTGACTTTCCCATCTTGCCACTAAATTTTGTCTGTATTTTTCATGCTAGTTTTCTTATGGACTGTACTATAATTTGATATCAGATACTTTGTTCCCAGGGGCAGGCAGCAGCAGAAACAAAGCAGCGTTGATAAGGCGCAAATTTTGGGAATCAAATTCTTAAAGTTGGTTTGGAGAAAAAGAGGTTTTTCTTGGAAACAGTCGAGGAGTCTGAAAACATTCTCTACCATTGTTTGAAACAATCGAATGTTTGAATTTTGTTTTTTTTTTCTTCTTCTTTTTTTGCATGTGGCACGTGATATGCACACTGCATTATTATTGCATTCGAAGAACTCGACAAAATTTACTAGTTGGCACACCATGTGAGAATGTCCATCACCAACTCACCGGCTGGCCTCTCTCTATATTCTTTTCCTTTAGTGAAGTCGAAACGAAATGGAAAGAAATAGCAATATATTTTCAGTTTTATTCTTCTCTTTGTTTCTGCACTCGTTTGTTTATTTTCATCATTTCTGAGGTGGATCACTAATTTAGAGTATGGCACCCAAAACAAAGGAAGCCAAGAAGTACTAGGCTATATGGAATGAAGCAGACAAAGTTCCACGCTGTACAAAAATTATTTGTCTGGCTTGGAAACAGGCTTGAAATTAAGCATCACAGGATTCTCTATTTTGAAAAGAGGGCTATGATTGCATCAAGAGACCAAAAATTGTGTTACACAAATGCAATCAAGGATGGTTAGACAAGGATAGAGTTGAGTAAGATTTTATTCAAATTACAAATCAATCTAAGATTTTTAGATTCCTTTTAATTCAAACTTAAACCAAATTATATTTAGTTGAAACCATTGGTTTGGTAAACCAATCGAATCGGTTTCCAGTTTTGAGCTCTTACATGATTAGCCCTTTTCATAAATTTTAATTTCTTTTTAGCTCAATTTAGTTTCTTATTAGGTAACCATCATTTATCATAATATTATCAGAAGAAGTGAAATTTGTAATCACAAGCAAAAATAATTAGACATTATCAATCCACTGTCAATACACACTCAAAATCCAGATGAATTCGAAAACTTAAAATCTCATTAAGTTAAAAAGTTCATTTAAATTTGAAATGTCAACAAGCATAAAATTTGAGCGCATTTACTTCAAGCATGTCTAAAAAAAGCAAACTTAATTTGTTACTGATATTCTCACCAACTTTGGCCACAATTGTCTTGATAGCTGGTTAATGCTTGGGAAGCGTGATTATTTAATTTCACTGGTAGAAGCTACTCTTGTAACTTTGCCTTGTAATTTTCTTCAACATCAAAAAAAGAAAAAACAAGCATAGACATTGAGAGAACAAACACGAGGGAGGGCTGGGCTTTCTGTACTTATATAATTTTCTTCGAATTTTCTACAATGAAATGGAGCTGTTTAGTCCAAGATAGCAACAAAATAAATTTCATCGATTGAATTTGTAAACAACAAATCATGTAATGCCACGTAATAAAATAGACATACATACACACATATATATATATATATTATGCGACATGCGTATGTATATATATATTGCGGTTCGCGTCAAATTTACTGTCTTCAAATTCCAAGCCAAACCTAAGAAGTCAGTCCAATTTAATTTTCTCATTTGATTGATAAAAAAAAATTTGGATAAGATGAGATTGAATCTGGTCGAATTGATAATAGTAAGTCATTAGTGGAAAGGCCCCGCGCGTTGCTGTGAGTGAGGCCGCTAGTTTGTAGATGTCATATAATGTTCATAAAGCGGTTATGCGAGTAGAAAGTTACAAATGATAGTGAAATATATACTTGTAATTTTGTAAGCTACAATAATTTTTTCTTCCCAATTTTTTTTTTCTTTTTTGTGGCGTAATCAGTATGTTGGTCGACAAACTGTCGGTTGATGTTCTCGAACTGGCCATGGGCACATCTAACGATGGTGTACCTGATGTAGTTTCTATGTTTTCAACTTCAACCATGTCGTTATAAACAAGTTGAAGAAGAAGATCGTTCATGTCTAGTTTGTTCTTTCGAGCGCCAAACCTTAGTTGGAAAATTTTTGTTACATCAATCGTTACTAAGAGCTGTGGAGGGAATTCTTTTTGGTCTACATACCCTTCGTCCATAACCAAGTAATCACATTTGCAATTGAAGAGGTACTGGCCAGTTCTTCCGAGGACAAATGACATTTATTTCATTAGTATGGTCTTTAATAACGATGCTGAATTTGTACCTGCATTTGTAGTTGTGTGAGACATTGTACATGTGAATATATGTATTTGATAGGTTTTGAGGATTAAGTACATAGTAAATAGTGGAAATTTTTAAATGATAGTTGTTTTACCAAGGTGTTAGACTTTGATTAGAATGACTTGGACATGTTAGTTGCCCAAACGTGTATGGTTTTCTCATTTGCTTATGGCATGCTAGATACCGCCATCCATAACTTGTATCGAAGCGTGTTATAGAGGCTCGGTAGAGGTAAGAATCGCTATGAAAGAAGGATTATTAGGACGCATATGGAAATAATGATATTATAACAGTGTTATAAGGTAATAAAACCCTTGTATAATGCACGTGAATTTTTAAAGTGTTATGTTCTTACCCTATGATATTATGACTTGATGTAGCTTAGTACGTGTATGGTTAGTTTTGGAGCATTTCGTAGTTGCTGCATAGCCATTAAGTGGGATAAGGGTGTGGAGATAATTTTCAATGCAGGTGACGCCATGCTGAAATTGTTTACCAATATTTCGACAATGAGTGTGGAATTTTTTGAATCAATGTATGTATGAAAATTGGAAAGATGAAAATTAAAAATATTGATTAATAGCTATGTTGAACTTACGTTGTCAGATATTCTATATAATCTAGAGTGTCTGGATTTAAAAAGAATTGGACAGAGACGCCGCTACTCAGAACAGGTCTCTCTACGAGGTGGTAAATAAGGAGTCAAATGTTGAACATTATATCTTTATCAATAATACGATGAACCATATGGATGTTACCTTGGTACAGTTTTATTTTGAGGCAGCTGAAAACAACAATGACTGGTGCTGGTAGTCTAGAAATGTTTAGAGAAGAAAAAGTCTATGCAATATCTCCCCATAGTATGACACGTACTGTTTCATTCCTGTTACGTTATCAGAGAGAGTATATTTATACAATCACATGGTCAATAAAATACTTTTCTTTTGTGTCTACTGGAGCGAGCTAGTATTAACCTTAGATTCTGTAGTTCTATATCATATTTGCACTCAGTTCTATGCTATAGTATTGTCTCTTCCAAATGTTGTATTCTAGTGATGATACTGATTACATTTTCAAATGTCAGCATTACATGTGAACAGAAGAAAACAATATGTTATGAAGATATTAGAGTGGAAAATCTATGTAATTGCGTAGTTGCAAAAGCAAATTCTGACATGTTAGGATGACATTATTGTTCACGCGAGAAGAAAGGTCATTAAAATCTATGAGGTAAAAGCGATGTCCAGGAATGCGTGGTATAGTATCTACAAGATGGGTAAAAAAAATTTGCCGATTAAAAGATATTTGATATTAGTGGGGGTACAATTTGGTCCTCTATTTTGCCGCCAATTATTCGGAAGTTCGTTATATCATATATGTTGCCTACCTTGATATGAGGTGCTATATAATGATAATCAGCATCTATAGCAGTTCCCTCAATGGCATCGTCCTATAAGATAGGAAAACATAGATGTTAAAATATGAAGGAAAAAAAGGCTAGTTGACGAAAAAGGTGAATTAACTTGTGCTAAGCGTAACATTTTATGATCATTTTGATGAATAGATCTTTCAATTGGCAGAGTTTTACCGCCTCATCTACTAAAACGCAATGCAAGCCACCAAATTTGTTGGACGTTGTATGAAACTTGGGTCTCCAGATTCTGCATATTCCTACGCGGACAATTTTTATGTGTTGGAAGGGTACCAAGTCACGAATGGGCGTTATAGCCATTGTCTTCTTAGCCTGGAACGAAGTGAAATCAAACAGCTAATGACAAATTATTTAACTCATACCGTGATAAGAAAAAACATGAATAGAATTTTGATATATTTGTGGCATGTTAGAATTATTGAGGTATCAAAGCCTTTATGAATGAGTCTTTTGATTATTATAATCAAATTGTATCATAGTGATAGGGTGGAGTGCAATTGGAGCCACTCTAAAACTATGAGAACTTAAAATGACATTTTGACTGTAGGAAAAATTTGAGCAGATTTGTGATTCACATCATACGAATACTGAGACTATAAAGTAGGTGCTTATTTAGAAATCAAAGCACCTAAATGACAACCAAATCGTAAGCGGAGTTTGAATGGATGGGAAGATAACACAGTTGGTGATTTAGAGGTCAAATACTATGTTTTATAGGGATGAACTTCAGATTGGCAATCAAATATAAACGCAGACTTCCACAACATGAACATCGAGGAATATCATCTCATTTGTGAATGGAGACAAAGTTGAATAGAAAAATAAAATGAAAATTTATTTTCTCATGTAACATCCCGACTTGAAAATAACATCCCGACTTCAAAATTACAGAATTATCTGGAAATTATCGAGAAGAATCAAGATTAGTGGAGGCAAAAAGACAATTTTGCCCCTGAACAGGAAAAATGTTGACTTTTGACTCTGGAATTTATTTGCACGTTAGTTGAGGCCCGTTGCATAGATCAAGAGATTTTGAGTACGTAAACAGGCAGCACATCGAATTTGGACGATGTACGGTTATTTTATGGATATATAACGGTTTGATCGATTTTTCAGTGGCACATGTTACAAGAAAGTTATATTGTTGTTTGTTTGATATGGGGCTGAAAATATCTTAGTAGGGACCATAAGATGAGTGACAAGTGTCACTTACCCTATTGGTCTATATCCACCCACCATGAAAACCCTTCTCCTATTTGTTTATCACACCTGAAACCCCCAATTTTCCCTTTTCTTCATTGTCTTAGCAGTTGGGCTGCTTGAGAGAGACTGAGAGTGAGACTGAGGGTCTGAGAGAGGCGGTGGACGACAGAAGAGCCACGGTGGCTGCATGAAAAATGAGAAACAGGTAAAAACCCGAGAACCCTTTTAGCTTGAATTTCGGGTATTAAATTTTAGGGGTTAAAACTTGGGTTTCTAATCACCTTCAACTTCTCTGAGTTCATACGAGCTCAAGGGGCCAAAAATGGAAGGAAATGGACGTGTGACCAGCCCTAGAAGGAAGCTCAACGGTTGGCCGAGAAAGTTAAGCTTGGCCAAGCGATCTTGACATGACCCATCCCAAATCCCTCTGGGATTAACGCGGGATGTGCCATGCTCCCGTCTGACACAAAGGGATAACTCAAAACCGTAGCCCATTCGGGGCTTCGAGAGCGCGCCAGGATTAGTGGAGCAGTGTGATGTCTCGGTCTCTACTACAACCCACATCCGTTATCAACCTGAAAGGCATTAAAACCATTAAAATCTGTGAGTGGACGAAAAATCAACAAGTTAATAAAACACATTTCATAAAGAAACATTTATGCCCTTCACTAAAAAGCATGCATGCATTCGAAAACCAATAATCAAACCATTTACTTTAATTAAATCATTAGGGCCATAGCCCAAAACCATAAATCTAAGTATGTGGGAACTCAGCCCAAAACTGTAAATCCAAGTATGTGGGCCACTGCCCAAAACCACCAACACTGAAATACCATTTCATATATCCCATAAATCTAAAATCCACATACATAATCCAGTAAAGCCATGAATCACAATTCAATCCAATACCATTATATACCAATCCTCGGCATCCTAGATGTCTGGCGTCCCATACGCTTGACGTCCCGGACTTCATGTCACAGTCCAAGCTACGCGTGCTACCCGGGGTCTCAATCCGAGTCAATCTCTGACATCCCAGATGTCTGATGTTCCAGACGTCTAGCAATCCTGCTCCTGAGTCACTATACAGTCTGGTCGCTCCGTGCAGTGACCCCTTGCATGCAATGCACCGTGACCACTCCAGCGTCCCAGAAGACTAGAGGACACAATCCATAGATATAAGGATGGTATATGGAAAACATTTTATAAATCATCTCAAACCGTTCAAATAGGCATATGCCCGGGATTTCCATAAAACCATCGTAATCCACAAATTCGATTTCTCAAATCCAAATCCATTTATGGGTCCCCACCCGAAATCATATTCATAGAACACAATTGGGCCTTATGCTCGATTTCGTAAACCAACTGGGCCCCCAGCCCTATGCCTTATTAAATCAAATGGACTCCCAGTCCGATAGTTCGTAAATCAAATGGGTCTCAAGCCCGATTCCATATTTCCAAATCCAAAACCATTCCATTAAGTCATCATTCAAAACCCAAGCACGTATAAACATAGTATAAAATCGTAAATCTCGAAATATGTGTAAATACTGAGAACACCTCGAAATACGTGCAAATATGTAAATCACCAATACCACAATCATCATCATAGAAATCACATATATAAAACATATAAAACAGTTAGGAATACATCCCAATTTAGAAAACAATGTCCACTCACAGACCGTCCTAACTATCATCTCGATATGCATGCCATAAGCCTCCCCGGTTAAATCACCATCCTTGGAATATCTGAACCTGACCATTTGGAGTTTTCGGCTGGTTGCCACTGAAATCCCTCCACGGTCGTTCCACCGCCGTGTTCTCCTGCCTCCGACCACCTTCAGCCATGAACTCAATCCCCATACGTCCACACAACCGCCAGGAACCCATCCCAACAGTTAGAATCGATTAAAAGCTTCAAAAACCAAATCTTGAATTTTGAACTGAAAGCTTACCATTCATGGCTTCGTTGACCACCGTCCACGACGGTCGATGCTGTTAACACCATCCTCATCGTCTCCCTTCACTCTTTCTTTTTCCTTCACAAGTCACGGGCAAAGAAGGACGTTTTGAAGGTGTTTGTATGGATTGTTTCTCACGGGTTCACGGTTTTCGGTTCTCCTCCACCGTGGCCACCGCCATGGCTCAGGCCGTCCCTCAGCCTCACCGTTCTCAGTCCCTCACTCACGGTCTCTTAGTGATCATAGAAGATGACAGGGCAGAGGGGTGGTGAGTGTTTGCTTAGAGAGAAAATGGAGGGAGTGCACGGGGAAGGGAGAAGAGAATATGTGAGGGAAAAATATAAAATAATAATAATATATATTTTAATGCTAATCGTCCAATCACAAACCAGATCAATGATTTATGGGAAATGACCAATGGGATGAGTGAAAAGTGTCACTCATCCAAGGGTCCCATATTAATTAATTAGCAAATCAGATTTTAATTAATATTTAATTTGAATCCCGAAACGTAAGTTCTCGATTTCGATCTAGTGACCATAACTTCCCTGTTCGACGTCCGATTTCGACGTGCCGCCTTTCTACGGACTCGTAACGTCCCGATCTACGTAACTGTCCTTGGTCCTCGTATGTTTGGCTCTCTGAGTCAAAAGTCAAAATTTTTCCCAATTCCAAGGGCAAAATGGTTATTGTACACCGTCCGTCCGATTTCTCTCGATTAATCCTTGATTAATCATACTAAATCCATAATTAATTAATATTTAATCTCGATATTTGGGACGGGTCATTATAGATCTCAGGTTAGTATCTCATGATTTTAAGCCCATAGAACTCTTCCTAGGTGAGAGACGAATATCTGGGTGAAAGAATAGAGAGTTTTGGTTAAGCATTGAGTGAAAACGGACCGGGTTTCGAATTCGAAACGAATGACCCGTTCTAGGGTCGCAGGTCGACCCATTTAAAGGTAGGAGACGATGATGTAGCATGCCACATCATCATTTTCAGGCCACGTGGCAAACCAAGTGGTGACATGTGGTAGCATGTTGGAAATGTGTGAGGGCTGACGTGGCAGTGATGATGTCAGCATGATGTCAGCATGATGTCAGTAGGTACATGTGGTAGGTGTCAAGTGGGGATACGTGACATGACCCATCCCAATCCCCCTAGATTATCGTGGGATACGGAATGCTCCTATCTGACACCACGTGTCAGATCAGGGATAAAACCGTAACCCGCTCGAGGTTACCCAGAGTGCGCAGAGATTTGTGGAGTTCGCAACGGAATGTGATGTCTGGGTCTCTGCTATAGCCCGTATCCGCGATCAACCTGAAGGGTATCAAAAACCATAAAAGTTATAAGTGGACACAAATAATCAGTTTAGAAAAACCATTTAACGAAAAGACATTTATACCCTTCACGTAAAAGCATGCATGCATTAGAAAACAAATATTTCAAATACTTTTCTCAAAAGAAAATCATTTGGCTTTTCAAATCAAAACACAGTGAAAAATGCTTCTTAATCAAAGACATTTCTTAAGTAGGGTCTCAGCCCAAAACCAAATCACACAGGGTCACAGCCCAAAATATAAACCACGTGGGACCTTAGCACAAATATGAAACCATGTGGGATCTCAGCCCATCATCGAAAACCTCTGTGCACACAGCACCCATCGAAAACAAACATAACCAATCCTCGTATCCAACATCAATCATGATATCCCAGCAACGCGTGCCCAATAGCTCTAGGACTGCTCCAATTCGAGCACGTCCCTGTGAACACATCACCGGCCGACGTTCTAGATCGTCATGAACACATCATCGATCAATCGTCATTTAATACCAGCACTCCTTAGTCGAGCCTCCCTCAGTTGCATGACACCAGGCAATGCTTCGTGGCCTCTCCAGGCGAACACATCCCATCCCGGATGCGAGCATTATCACCAGGACTTCTCCGGGGAAACACATTCCTACCGGAGGCCCTCAACCATGTCAATCTCATGAGGATGGTCTTAGTGAAAACAGTAATCAAATCACGTACGGACTCATCCCAAATCCAAATCTTGTAGGGACTCAGCCCAAAATCATCGTAATAGGGCCCGTAGCTCGAAACATAACTTTCAAACCGCATGGACTCACTCCTGGAGTCCAAAATCTTTCCAAAAGGGTCTCAACCCTGATTCCCATTTCATAAATCCATAACAGGGTCACAAGCCCGAAATCTCATTTCCAAAAATAACATCGTTCAGTTTCCCATTTGACTATACTCTAAGTAAAACCATAAATCAACTGGGACACAAGCCCCAATATTCTTTCCAAATTTGAAAACCATTTCATTGTTTAAAATTACCTTTGACTATCATCCATGTCAAAGTCTACATCAACTAGGTCTCATGCCCGAAATACTGATTTCACGCATCTCTTTGAAATCATTCAAAACTGTTAGTCAAATCCTTGATTTCACGCCTCTCTGTGAAACCATCAAAATCACATAAACACATACACGTGGAATATTCGGCCTAAGCACAAGTATCATATAAAACATAAATCTCGAAAAAAGTGCAATATCGTACTTTCTACGAAAATTCCAAATCAACAATATTTACCATGTGTAAATCATATGCACTCAAGGCATCTCAAATCATGTTCATAAATATATAAAACTGTTATGCACGCATCATATTTATAAATCAAACGTCCACTCACAGACTGTCCATGCTACGCGCCTACAACCTGCACCGCAAGCCACTCCAGGGCTAATCCATACTCTTCGGGACGTCCAGATCTATCCAAATCATACTCAAAGGTTACTACCAACCTATACAAGTACTAATCATAAACCCTCAAAACTCCCGGAATAGTCAACATGTCCCGAACACGCTTCCCAAGGCTAAAAACCTCCAAATGACCTATCAAACGATCTCTGATTGACCTGAAAGCACCACCATTGAATTCAGAACGTCAAAACCCTTTGAACAAGATCATTTTGACCTCAAAATTTGTGCCCTCGCGCCGATCAAAGTCTGGTCAACAAAAAGTCAAAAGTCAACACTAACATCAGCCTGACAGGTTTAACAACCTACCACGTGACACACCCTGACTGGTGCCACGTGTCACTAACACGTCAGCTCTGACAACTTGACACACTGCCACGTGGCACCACTTCATTGGTCCATGTGGTCTGATAATGCTGACGTGGACCTGCCACGTTAACTGCCATGTCATTTGACACCCACTAAGATGTTGCCATGTGGCACCGCCTTACTGGTTCACGTGGTAACCTGTTTGACGTGGCACTACTATGTCACTATTGAGTGGACCTGAAACTTGGCCATGTGTCACCCTCTAGTTGGCCACATGGCATGATAGGTCTGACAGGTGATGACGTGGATTGCCATGTCATTATCGTCAACCTCTGGCAAAGTCGACCTGAACCTCTGTAACAGGTCGTTTGACCCGCGACCCTGACCCAGCCATATCTCGGTCGTCCAACCAACCTTTTCCTCTGTTCTTCACCCATTCGACTCACCTACTTCCCAAGAAGGGATCTACAACCTCAAAACTAGAAGAAAAGGCCTGAAATTACCTATTCGAAGTCAAATCTTCACAGCCCACCTTCGAGCTTCCTTCCAGGGCTATTCCAGCAGCCTCAGCTGTCCATTCCCGTCCTTATGAGCTCTTCCAAACTCAGCAAACACAACCCAGTTATCAGAACACATGCCCAAACGTCTAAAACCCAATTTCAAAAATTCAAACATAAATGGGTTTTGGGTTTTACCTTTTCCTCAGACCACCGCAATGCTCAACCGTCATTCGTCGCTTCTCAATCCTCCCTCACTCTCAGTCTTTCTCTCAAGTAGCAGTAGGGCTGAGGGATGAGGAAAAATGGTTGGGTTGGGGCTTCGGGTAGAAGGAAAATGAAGATGATGAAATGAAATGGTAAATGTGTGTATGTGGGTTATGGACCAAGGGACTTGTCACTCATCTATTGGTCCAGGCCAGATCTTTTGGGCCCACTAAAGACAACCCAAAATTCAATCCTCGTAAAATGTGCAATTGTAAATAGTTCCTAGAACAGTTCTAAACCCGTAACTTTTTTGTACGATGTCCGATTTCGACGTGCCGCTTGTCTACGGACTCGTACCATCTCGATTTATGTAATGATTTTCGATCCACGTGCATTGGACCTCTCGGGTCAAAAGTTAACTTTTTCACCCTTTCTAAGGGCAAAATTGCCATTTTATCCCGATCGTTCAATCATCCTTGACTAATCTCGATTAGTCATAATTAGTTTTTGATAATCCGTCATTAACCTTAATTAATCTCGTAGGTTTGGGACGGGTCCTTATAACACGTGGCACCAATTAGAGGGTGCCACGCGGCAGTTTGTCAGGTTGTTAGGCTGATGTAAATGGTGACGTCAACGTTGACCAAACTTTGATTAGAAAGTGAGGGCTCGTGGATATGAATTTCATGGTTAAACAGGTCATGTTCGAAAAGTTTCAACGTCTTGAATCCAATGGTGGTGGTTTTAGGTCGATCGGAGATCATTTGATGGGTGTTTTGGAGGTTTTTCTTCTCGGGAAGCATGTTCGGGACGCTTTTTTAGTTCCGAAGTTGGTGGGGTTTCTGATACGGACTTTTATAGATTGATAGTGACCCTTGGGAGTAATTTGGACAGGTCCGGACATCCCAGAGGCTTCGGATTTTTTTACGGCTCGGATTTTGAGCGACTGGCGGTACTGTGAATGGACAGTTTCTTTCATAACCTTCATGCATGCATTATTGACAGGACTCGTCCCAATTCCCCTGGATTATTGTGGGACGTGCTTACTCCTGTCTGACATTGCGTGTCAAACCAGGGATAAACTCACCACCCGCTCGGGGTCCATCAGAGTACACCAGGATCAGTGGTGGCATGTAATGTCTTGATCTCTACTACAGCCCGCATTTACGATCAACCTGAAGGGTATTAAAAACATGAAAGCTGTGAGTGGACAAAACAAACAGTTTTCTTTGGAAAACATTTCAGCAAAAGACATTTATACTCTTCACGTAAAAGCATGCATGCATTATAAAACCAGTTATAAAACCGTTTTCTTTAATTAATTCATTAATCAATAAAACGGTTCGACAACCAAAACAAGTTCCTTACTCGGACAATAATTAGGGCCTTAGCGCAAACTGTAAAATCAATCGCATGAGAACTTAGCCCAAAACCAATCTCTAAAATCATCAAACACGGGGTCTCAGCCCCACACCCACCTCGGTGAAACATCATATATATATATATATATATATATATAACCTATCCTCGGCATCTCATATTCCCAATCAAGAACCCGTCACGATATATCTACAGTATGCATACTACTCGGGTCTCATCTCTGAGTCTACCCCCAGGATCTACGTAGTCTAGGAGGACCTATCTCCGGACCCTATCCAAGACTATATCATATCTCTCACCCCTGGGCATGTGCTCCCTCTCGGACACACTCATCCCAGGTAGTGGATCGTGACACTCCAGGATCATCGACGTCTGGAGGAGACTATTCATACAGGAGGGTATATACACATAAGTGAAAACAAACTTCTCTTTCAAATCATAGTTCAACTGGGTCTTAGACCCGATTCATAATCCAGGATTCCTCGAATCCGATTCAAATCCAAATCTCAATGGGACTCAGCCCAAATTCGCATCTCAATAGGGTCTTAAACTCGAACATCTCAACAGGGACTTAACCTGAAATCTCATTTCATACCACAACTGGGACTCAAGCCCGATACCACAATTCAACTGGGCCTCAAGCCCGATATCACAATCAACTAGGCCTCAAGCCCGATACCACAAATCAAATGGGCTTCAAACCTGATATCATAAGTCAACTGGGCCTCAAGCCCACTATCATAAACCAATTGGGTGTCAAGCACGATATCATAAATCAACTGGGTCTCAAGCCTGACACTATCAATCAACTAGGCCTCAAGCCCGATGCCACAAATCAATTGGGTCTCTAGCCCGAGTTCATACTTTCAAATCTGAAATCCTTTCATCAATCAAATCATTTGATAACACAAGCACATATAAAACCCGGCCTAAGCCCAAGGTATCACATAAAACAGGAAATCTCAAAACATGTTCATAAACACGTATAAAAAATTTATACATGCATCAATTCATAAAACAAAGTCCACTCATAGACTATCCCAGCTGCGCCTCAATACACGCGCCATAAGCCTCTCTGGGCCAATCACCTTTTCTGGAACTCCCGGACCTGTCCAAATCATACTAGAGGGTTACTAACTACTTTAATAACCTTCATAAAAGACCCCTAATTTTCCGGGATTTTTAAACGTATTTTAAACTCGATCCTAAACCTTCGAACATCCCAAAATATATCGAAACGATGTCCGATCGACTTAAAACCAGTCCCAAATTGTTTGTTACATCGAAGGAATGATTTCATGTGTTGGACCGTGTCTCCCCATTCTGCCCCACGCGCCGCCCAAAGGTGCTGCGCGTGGAGCTCACGCGCCAGGGAACATGTCGTCTTCAACCTCGCTATTCGGCCTGTCTAGCTGAACCGGCATGACCGGTCCAGGGCTATATCTTCCTATTTTTTCATCCTTTTTCTTCCTTCTTTCCACCAATCCTCTCTAATTTATCCTAGGGATTGTTCTATGTAATCAAATTAATGAAAACAATCCTAAAACTCATTGGTTCATTAAACCATTTAAAGCCCAAAATTCCATTCCATGCTCTGGGCATCTACGGACCAAAACTTCATCCTAATGATCCCATTTAGTTCCTAAGGTACTAAAAAAAATGTTTGGAGGTTTGATTCGAGCTTACTTGGTCGAAAACTCAATTCGGTGGCTAGCCATCAAAAATTCCTCACAATCGTTCCACCGCCATGCTTGCACCACCGCGGCCACCCTCTGTCTTGTCTCAACCTCCCAAACATCATCAAGTCATTAGGAACAGCCCCCAAATGTCTAAAACCAAAAATCCAAAACTGTGAACATAAAACTCACCTTCGTGGTTTCCCGGCCATCGTGCACGACGGTCCTCAATCTCACCACCGTCCAACTCATCTCGACCTCCTCTCCCTCTTTCATTTATGGTTCACAATCATCAGATGAGGTTGAGGGGTGTTTGTGAGGGATGGGGTTGCACGGTTTTGGTTCGAATGGATGAAACAGATGAGGATGGAGGATGGGTGCATGTATCTGTGTAATGGGAGCAATGGATGAGTGACACTTGTAACTCATCCATTGGGCCTAGGGAAAATATATGGGGCTCATAAAACGTACAATAGTGCCTCAAAACTTCCGTGACTCGTAACTTTCCCGTCGAATGTCCGATTTCGACATGCCACCCGTCTATGGACTCGTATCGACACGATCTACATAATGATCCTCAGTCCTAGTGCATCGGGCCTCTCGGGTCAAAAGTCATCTTTTTACCTCCATTTAGGGGCAAAATTGTAATTTCGCCCTGAAAGTCCGATAATTCTCGATTAATCTTCGATTAGCATTGCTAATCCATAATTAATTCTTAATTAATCCCAAGGATTTGGAACGGGCCGTTACAAACTTCCGTCCGTAAAAAATTTTAACTTTAAAATTAAAACATACCCAATTGCACAGCTAAACCATGGAAATCCAATTGTGTCTCCCACTCGGAGCACCCTCGTGTAAACATAAACGTCCGACATAACCACAGCACATGTCAATGCGCAGCTTCCAAAGCTCCAACTCAACTCTCGAGAAGCCACACGTTGGCTCATAAGTTTCACTCGAGACAGAATGTCGGTGTCTCACCTGTCACCTACTCGGACAGGTCAGTTATACTAAGTTGTCGTCAAATCGGCTTTTTAGCCTGACGACCATTCTCATCCGCTAACTGGAGCTGAGAACCTGCTCAACATCCGATTAGGCAACATCCTATAGATCCTGCCATCACCATGGCACGGCTCACAATCGCACAGGCCGCTCCAATTTGTGGCATCTATCGGCTTTGGTACTCACACCAACCAATTGCTTTATTTCCCATACTCATGCTGACTCTCACTAGAGTCCCATCACTACACACCAATATGAAACAGTCGGATACCAATCCATCCCATTACCACAACATGCCAGATTGACTTCGTATGGAAGCTAATCCCTTCGACAACTATCGTGACCAGCCAGCAACTCCCGGCTCCACTGCGCTCTCGTTGCGCTACTCTGATCTCGACTTACTCTCAATTCCCCATATCGTATCTCATGTCGTTCAGCGACCTCTACTGAAATCCCGACTCATCTCGAGTTTCGAATTGATACATCGTTCCTCCTGTCAATACATCGACATGTCACCCATCCCGGGTGTATCTGGACCTCATCGAATGCTTGCCACAGCAGAGATAGTCACAACAATCTCACTAGGGTTCCTTTGGTCTACATGTCCCTGAGCTCTCGGCTCTCATAATCTCTGAACCCTCTCAATCCACTATGCTCGAGCACATGGTAGTTGACGTCCAGTCATCACCTCAACATGTCGGAACACATCCTATCACTATCTTACGTCCATCTAGGACTCCATTTGAAGATTCTACAATATCCGTCAAACTGGTCAATCCCAATGTCCAACGTGCCACAACTCTGTGGTGCACCCACATCATGTCAAGCATCGGCTACCATGTAACGACCCATCCCGGGGGTCGGGATTAGCAAAGTGATTAGTGACGGGTTAGTAGGTTAATCGGTGATTAGTCGGTTACTTTTGGACAGTTAGCGCAGAATGACGATTTTTCCCCTAGAATGTGCAAAAAGTTGACTTTCCGTTCGGGCAGTCAATTGGGCATTGACCAATGACCGTGACGTAGTCCGGGACGTCACGAGTCTGTAGACAGGTGGCACGTCCGATTTGGACAATCGAAGAAAAAGTTATGGTGTTCGGAAGGTTAAGGGCATTACCGTAATTTGGTTAAATAAAGGGAAAATGTTGACTTTTTGCTGGAGTCTTAGTTTTCACGTAGACTGAGGACCGTTAGTTAGGTCTCGACGTCCTGAGTACAACGACAAGCGGCACGCTGTCATCGGACGTCGGACGATTGAGTTGTGACTCTAGGAAGTTGAGGGGTAAAATGGTAAATTGGACTTCTAGGGGCATTTTGGTCTTTTCACACTTGGGCCAATCAGATAAGGCCATGTGGGGAAGTGTGATTGGATATTTTAATTTCTGTCCATAGGATGATGGACACGTGGGGGGCACCTAGAGGTTTCTAGTTGGTTTTGGGTGTGCACGGCTACAAATTGCACGGCTGTGCAATCGTCCAACCGTTCAGAAAGAGGGGAAAACGGGGAGAGTGATTGTTGATCGATTCCCAGCCATTAAGGACGTTGAGTTGGAGTGAGTGATCAAAGGAGGTTCAGTGTGAGTGTGTGTGAGTGTTGAGGTGAACTGGAGTGAGGATTGTGTGGGTGCGAGGTGTGCAGAACTCAGAAAAACAAAGAGAAGTCAAGAGTTGTGGTGCAACCACAGTCGATCAATTGGATTCAATTTGGTTCGAAGGAGTGTTGGGGAGGCTGAGGACAGCCTTGTGAACCCGGAGGATCACGGCGGCGAGCACAGCGGAGGCCAGAGTAAGGGTAAGTGTTCACTGTCCCCTGTTTGTCCAGATTTCTTTAAATTGAAAGTCTTGAGGTTTGGGTGATTGTCGAGGTATTCTAGGGATCCTATTAGCTCTAGGAGGGTGATAGTGACCTTAGGGTGTGAACTGGAGCTTCACGTTGGTCGTGGGTGGCCGGAGACAGAAACTCAGATTTTCTTAGTTTTCTTCGAGCTTTGGACGATGGGATTTGGTTCTTTATTTCACGAATTAATTAAGGGAATCAATTACCTAGACTAGGACGAAACTAAGGGGATCAAAAGGAGTGGAAATGGTTGGAAAATTGCGAGGAACCGGTCATGTCGGTTCGGTTCACCTGGACCGGTCTGAACCGGTTGAGCAGAAGGTTGAAGACGATGAACAGTGCTGGCGCGTGAAGCCCACGCGTAGCTCCTTTGGGCTGCGCGTGAGGACTATTCTAGGGAAACTTCCAACATGGTTTTCACTCTAATTGATGTAACGAACATTTTAGGACAAGTTTCGAGTCTATCAGACATCGTCTCGATATGTTTCGGGATTTCCGAAGTTGTTAGGGCTCAGTTAAACATAGTTAAAAATACGAAAAAATTATGGGGCTTTAGTATGACCTTTGTGAAGTAGTTAGTGACCTCGTTATGGGAATTGGATAGGTTCGGGGAAGCCGATGATAGCGGAATGGCCGAGAACAGCGTAAGTGCACGCTATCGAGGCGACGTCGGAATGGTCTGTGAGTGGACTTGCTTTCTAACTTATGATGCATGCATATATGTTTTTAAATGTTTTCTATACTTGATTCTATGATTTGAATTATGATCTTCATGGTTGACGGTTTTGCACGGTTTTCGAGGTAGTTTACGAAATTTCACGTTTTACGAATTTTCGAACGATCTTGTGATTTGACTGTGGTTTTAATGATTTGATTTTGGGAATTGAAATATGATTTGATTTCCAGGATTTGAAATGGATTTTGGAAAGGTGATTTCGGGCTTGGAGCCCTGTTCATGAGCTTGAGATTTGGAAAGGAAGTCTGGATTTGGGTTCGGGACAGTGGTTTCGGATGCCGGCTTACGGAATCATTGTTGTGAATTCGAATGTGGATTTTTTTGTGGTTTTCACTGATTTAATGGAAAAATGGTTTTGGGTTTAAAGACCCGAAAAAAGAGAAAAACCCACTGGACTTGGTTTTGAGTTTAAAGACTCGGATTGATTGACGGGGCGAGGGCCCTGGATTGATATGTTTTGAGTTTAAAGACTCCGTATATGTTTTGAGTTTAAAGACTCGGATATGATACCCCCCGAGGCCTGTGATTGTGTTTTGAGTTTAAAGACTCAGATATCCCGGGAAGGCCTGGCTATTTGCGCATTGTGTTTTGAGTTTAAAGACTCGGGCGCACTTGAGATCCAGTAACTTGTATGGCTGATATTTTCACTGGTTTTTCACTGGTTTTTTGATGTTTTGGGCATTGGCCCGGATGAAGAGGATTTGACGAGTTTTGGGACTGAGTTCCCGGATTTGTGATTGATTTGTGATTTGAGGCTGAGGCCTGGATTTGAATAGAGGATTTGATTCGGGTTCTCGAATGATTTTCAAGATGGCTTTGATATGAATGGTTTCATGATTTGACTTGATATGCATGCATTGGTTCTTGCGTGAAGGGTAAAAATGTAATTGTTTTATGAACTGTTTTTAAACTTATAACTTTATTTTTGTCCACTCAAAGTCTTTTCGTGTTTTCGATACCCTCTAGGTTGTTGCGGAACGGGCTGTTGGTCGAGAGAGACGGAGACATCACACCTGCAATCCACAGTAGTTCGGTATACTCTGGGAAGACCGGTACTTTTTCGGATGGTTGGTTCGAGAATCCCTTGTCCGACTTACATGTCACATGAAGGTTGAATGCCAGTTTAGCCTTTGTGTCATGCATAAGTTAGACGGGATCTGGATTTAGCCCTTAATCCCGGGGGATTAGGGGTGGGTCCTGACATACCACCCGACCTGCTCACAGACTACGCTCAAGCTACGCCCATCCATGTAACAATCATGTATAAACCCTCATTTCGAATACAGTTCAATACTCAACCGTACGTCACGGGCTAACCTCAATCCATCACAATCTCTATTCTCATATTCACTTGAGGCATCGGCTATTCATCTTTTCCAGATCGATATCTTCATATCGTTCTTGTCTAATACTTATTTACATATCTAACCTCCACTTACTCGGACAACATCTACCTATGTGTCTCGTAAACCGTCTAACCTTAATATCCAACTTGTCTATCCAATAATACCGTTTATGTACATCCAAAAGGATGTCATCCTTCATTATCTGATTCTCACGTTTTTACTTTTATAGGTTCAACTCATGTACCCGCACTAGTGAAATTCGTCCAAAAAGAACTAGGGCACCTGTCACCAATCCAGGTATACCCCATGCCTCGCACTGAGCCACCCAGGATCCTCTCTGTCTTGCTCAATACCCGATGGACTCACCTGTTTTTCAAACTCGGGCATTTCTACCATCTCGTTCACACTCCAAGCTTTCTTAGAATTACATCCCTTAGACACATGGTGTCAATCAGAATTATCCAATCATCGTTGGATTCCATCCAACACGTCTCTGACATCTCCCACTCATCTCAGTCACCTCCCTTGTGGTAGCGTGGCACACTCGCCAATGCCAAAAGCTCAACTCCTTCTGTGATCGCACTCAGGTGTAACCGAGTCGAATCCAACATCACTGCTTGTACTGTGCGTCACTCACGCACCTCCGTATCCTCATCACGACTGATGAATCTCCTTCGTCTCAATCATCAATGTAACATGAGCCTATTCAACATGATGAGAATACTAATCCCATGGACAAGTCTCATCGATAGTAATGTTTGCCACAACTTTGTGCAGATCAATCCAGAAACGCTTCGTTATCGAGACTCTATACTCATGCAGTCAACTCACCGTCGGCACCAACTGCTCAGCACACAACATCCACCGATCGGTCCAACTCAGGATCCAGTCCACAAGTACCACACTCTTGGTAACTTGTCCAATCAATCTCAAACTAGGGTTATCACGAACCCGACTTCTCACTGTAACACATCCATCCTGACCGATTCATTGCTCTCGACCCTGAAAATTCGTCACACTCCGGTACTAGTATCACTACCACCCAGTAACTACTATCCACGGACCTCGTCCTCACGTAACTCCACAGCCTCCAGCCGTTGGGCCTTCCAGAACCTGGTACCACTCAATGTCCAACACTGCCCAATCATTATCGATCACAAACACGGCCTACCATACCACACAACATCTATACCGTGGCATCCTCTGCCAATCAACATGTAACGACCCGTCCCAGGAGTCGGGATTAGTGACGTGATTAGTAACGGATTAGTTAGATTAATCGGTGTTTAGTTGGTTACTTTTGGACTTTTGGCGTAGAATGAGGATTTTGCCCCTAAAATGGGCAAAAAGTTGACTTTTAGTTTGGACAGTCAATTGGGCATTGACCGATGACCGTGACGTAGTTCGGGACGTCACGAGTCCGTGGACAGGTGGCACACCCGATTCCTACATCCGAGAAGGAAGTTATGATGTTCGGAAGGCTGAGGGCACTTTCGTAATTTGGTTACAATAGGGGCAAAAGTTGACTTTTTGCACGACAAGGTTTCTTCACGTAAACCAAGGACCGTTAGATAGATCTCGACGTCCTGAGTACAACGACAGGCGGCATGCCTTTATCGGACGTCAGATGAGTGAGATACGGGTCTAGAAAGTAAAGGGTAAAATTTTAATTTAAAGAATTAGGGGTATTTTGGTCTTTTTGCACCTTGGGAATTGTGCCAATCTGATGAGGACAAGTGTACAGGATTTAATTGGATATTTTGGGCTGGCCCAGCAGGTGTGTGACACCTGGCTGTTTTCTAGTGGCTTCTAGCCACTTGCACAACGCAAATTAAATTGGCTGTGTTGAGTTTGAGTCGTGCTTAGGAAAACAGAGGCTGAAGACAGTGAGGTGTAATCGATCCAATTGAGTGATTGTGTGAGTGTTGAGGGATTCTATTGTGTTTAAGTGAGAGTTAGGAAGTGTGTGATCGTGTTTGAGAGGAATTGGGAGTGACTGAGTGTGTGAGTGGTGGGGCAAAACCAGAGAAACAGAGAGGGAGTCTTGGTGGTGGTGCAGTGTAATCGATCAATCGTGGCTGGTAGTGGTGTTCTAAGGACAGAGGAGGACCAGAGGATTCAAGTAGACCCAGGGGAAAGCAGCGGCGACCACTGCGGAGGCCAGAACGACGGTGAGTTTACTGTGTCCTCTGTTTTTCAGTTTGGGTTCAAACTTAAAGTCGTGGGTTTTGAGGTTGAGTCGAACTGTTTTAGGGGTTCTAAGGAGTCCAGTGAGTTGTCTTTGAGCTTAGGGAAACAATTTGAGGCTGGGAGGAGGAGCTGGTGGCCGGGAACAGAAATAGGGTTTTTCTGGGTTTCTGGTTCGAGCTTGGAAGGTGAGTATTAAGGCCGTGATGTTGTGTTTTTAGTAGTGGAATTAGTTGCTAGGAAGAGGATGAAGCTAGTGGGTTTGAAAGGAACGAAAACGGACAGGAAACGGCGAGGAACCAGTCACGCCGGTTCAGACCGATAGAGTGGCTGAGGAAGAAGATGAACAGTGTTCACTGTTCAGGCGCGTGGGGCAGTTTCCGAGGAAGTGTCCAACATGATTTTTAGTCTAATCGTTGTAACGAACCTTTTGGGACAAGTTTCGAGATGATCAGATATCGTTTCGGGTTCGTTTCGGGTTAGTTTCGGGTGTTCGAAGGTTTAGGGTTCCGTTTAATTACGTTTAAAATTCCGGGAAAATTGGGGAAAATAGGATAATTGTCAGGACCCACCCCGGTTTCACCCCGAAACCCGAGGTAAATCCTACTCCCGTCTGACTCCCCGACGCAGGAGTAATTAACCACAATGCTCTGAAGTTATCGTTTTACAGAGTATAGCACGAAATCCAAAGAAATAAAAACAGATAAAATACACGCACACGGAAGACTTCCAACTACTCCGGAATCCCTCACATCACTTCTATGCCTCGGACACTGCCTCGACGTCAAGACCACGCGCTAGCTCCACAACCTGGAGGGCAGTTTAAAATAGAAAATGTGAGTAGACCATAATAAAAGAAAAGTTCTTTAACCATTTATCAGAAAACCGAATTTAACCCTCCGTTTTGAAAACCACGTGCATAACCCAGTTATTAAAACAGTTAGAAACCAAAGTACCCCATCATGAGAAACAGAAACACTATAAAACAGTTATAGAAATCACAGTATATGTATCATAAAACTGTATCAGGATCCATAAACAGCAATTCACTATTTTCCGATCAAACCTGCTGGACCTATCCGAGTCTTTAAACTCAATCCAGGCCTTAATAGTATCCGAGTCTTTAAACTCCCGAGTCTTTAAACTCAAAGGCCTACGGGGGAAATATCAATATATCCGAGTCTTTAAACTCCCGAGTCTGTAAACTCAATCCAGGCCCGTCCCCGTCCAATATATCCGGGTCTTTAAACCCAATAACCAGATCCAGCAAATCCAATCCCAAAATCATTTTAAAACCACTGGAATCCATATCCAAACTCGAATCCGAAATCCCCGGTCTGAAGCCCTTCCGGCTTCCAGAACCGCCATTCCGAACCCAAATTCGGAAATCCACTTTTCAACTTTAAAACCAAATCTCGTTTTCTGAAATCCGATTTTAAAACCGAAAACCTTTAATCATCGAAATCATGTTCCAGAATCCCTTTATAATCATTAGAAATCAACCTTTTATCGTAAAACGTACCAAATACCGTATTTTCTCGAAAAACGTGCAACTATGTAAAATCACATCATAAATCCAAAAATCATGATATCACATATATAAAACAATTATAGAAAACAGTTATGCATGTTTGAGTTTAAGAAAAGGGTCCACTCACAGTACTGAGCCCTACTCGCGTCCTGAACGTCCTGTACGTTCCTTGGCTTCCTCGGGAAATCCCGATCCTGTTAAACATCGTCAAAATACATCACTAATACGTCTACAAAAATTCACCTAAATTTCCTCAAAATTCCCCGAAACGAAAACGTAAAACCCGGGACCCTAAACCTTCACCCTCGCGGAACTAAACTCAAACGACGTCCGATTGACCCGAAACCAACTCCATTGAACTCACCATAACTCCTAGACCAACAACCATGTTGACTACTTCTCCAACCGCTGCCGCACGCGACCCCACGCGCCACCCAAAGTGGCTGCGCGTGGCCCTCACGCGCTGCTACAGTACACCGTCATCAACCTCGACTCACTGTGTTGAACCGGCGCTGCAACCTGGACCGGCGAGAAGCAATCTCCACCGTCCGGCCACCATTTCATCTCCTCTCTTTTCCTATAGCTTCATCCAGGCACCATGAATTCATCCCCCTACTCCTCTAACCTCGACATGGCCCCATCATCGTCGATTCAAGCTCGAACCAGACGGCCATACTCCCCCTGTTTCACGATCCATCCGCTCCGGTCACCCCCCGTCACGGTGGCAACACCAGACTCTTCCTGGGGCCCTACTGATCCTAGACCAACACTCCTAGACCTTCGACTCAGCCCCAACCTCGACGACTTTGGGTTCGAACATCACGGCAAAAACTGAGCACCAGAGTGCCTGCCGTCGTCTGATCTCCGCCGTGTACACCCCCGTCATAGCGACCATCCTAGTCGACGCCTATGACCCTCCTGAACCTCACCCTGACCTCCATTCGTCTCGACTCTAAGCCCAACCTCACGACTTCCAAATTGAACATCACGGAAAAAAACAGAGCAAGAGATCTCACCTTTCGATTGCGTCTCCGCCGTGCGCACCGCCACGTGCCACGGTGTTCGTTGGACTCCCTGTAGCCTCCTGAACTTCCCACGGTCATGGTTTGAGTCACCACACGGCGTAGCCACCACCAACTCTCTCACGGTCTCCCTGTTTCCCAAAACTTTGCCGCATCACCACCGTGCCGCCGTGCACGATTCCTCCACCAAAACACGATCACTAGTAAAAACACTCATCCCTGTCACTCTCTCACAAGCACTCTTCACTCCCCCCTTGCACTGAGTCGATCAATTGCTCCCAATTCCTCACCCTCTGTTTCTGTCTGTGTCGAAGAACAACACACGGGCACACGCTGTTGCACCCAAATAATTGGGACCGCGCACGTACAGGATTCCACCAGAATCCTCTAGTCCTGTGCCACATGTCACCAATCACTCAACCCTTCTCCCACCTGGTTCAATCTCAGCCTTCCATTCTTCTCTCTCTGCACAAATCACAATGTGCCACAAAGACCAAAATACCCTCCAATTTAACTCATTTTTTACAGTTTTGCCACAACTTCCTAGACCCGTATCTCTCGCCTCGTAAATCCGATGAATACGTGCCGCCTGTCATCGAACTCAGGACGACGAGATCTATCTAACCATCCTAGGTCAACATACCAAAACTCGATTTTTCAAAAAGTCAACTTTTCCCCCTATTTTACCAAAATTACGATAATACCCTCGACCTTCCGATCATCACAACTTCCTCCTCGGATGTCGGAATCGAACGTACCACATGTCTACGGGTTCGTGACGTCCTAAACTACGTCCTAGTCACCGGTCAAGTCCATTTGACCACCCCAACTAAAGTCAACATTTTGCCCGAACTAGGGGCAAAATCGTCATTCTACACTTACGGACCCATCGGGACCACCTAACCGCCGATTAACCTCACTAATCACACCTTAATCACCCTACTCATCCCGGCTCTCGGGACGGGTTGTTACAATAAGCCTAGTTGAAGTGTTAGTGACCCGTTTTGGTGACTTTTGACAGGTTGGGAAATCCCCGAGGCGACCGAGGAACGTACGGGACGCGAGTGATGTGCCCGGGAACTGTGAGTGGACTCTTTCTTTCTAACTGAGCATGCATAACTGCTTTTATCTACTTGTTTTTTGGTTTTTATTATGCTTTCATGATTATTGATTATTTTATATCTGTTTTACGTGACATTTTTCGAGGCGTTTACGTATTTCAGCACGTTTTACGAGAAATGCTTTGATTATAATTTTGATACTGTGCTTTTGGGGTTTCACTCTATAAATGATTTTCTATGGCTATAAATGGGTTTTGAAACATGATTTGATAAACAAGGATTCCAGTTTTAGAATCAGATTTCGGAAATCGAGATTTTGGTTTTAAAGTTGGAAAAAGGGGATTCCGAATTTGGGTTCGGAATGACGGTTCTGAACGCCAGAAGGGCTTCAGGATAGTGATTTCGGATTCGGGTTTGGATCTGAATTAGAAATGGTTTTCAATCGGTTTTGGATTGGATTTGTTGGATCTGGTTATTGGGTTTAAAGACTCAGATTATGATTGACGGGGGATGGGCCCGGATTGGGTTTAAAGACCCGGATTGAGTTTAAATACTCGGAAGTTTAAAGAATCGGATATTATATTTTTCCCCCGTAGGCCTGTTGAGTTTAAAGACTCAGGAGTTTAAAGACTCGGATTATATTGAGGCCTGGATTGAGTTTAAAGACTCGGGAGTTTAAAGACTCGGATAGATCTAGCAGGTTTGATCGGATGATGACATTGGTATTTTATGTTTTATGATACTGTTTCCATAATGATTACTATGTGATTATAAATGTTTTCAGATATTGGGTTATGCATGCATGTTTTTAAAACGGAGGGAAAAACCCTGGTTTGTTTATTAAATTGTTTTTGAAACTCTTTTTATTTCTAATCCACTCACACCTTCTGGTTTTTAAATGCCCTCCAGGTCGTGGTGCTAGCACTGTATGGCTGTAGTTCACTTTTAGTTGGATTTCTGTTTACCTTGTTTTGTACTATGCTCTGTATGGCTGTTGACTTGTTGGATTTTGAATTCTCCCTGGTCTGGCAATGTAATTTGTGGGTTTTCGTGAGGTCGTTTCGGTCTTTTGTGTTGGGTTGTCAGACAGGAGCAGGGTTCACCTCGGCTATCGGGGTGATAATCGGGGTGGGTCCTGTCACAACATCCCTCTGGGATTCGACACACTGAACTTGGCATCTCACGCCAAATACGATCAGTCTTAACTAGGGCTAGCTTGGGTCATCGTGCACCTGACTGCTCCCAGTAGCATAATCTCTGATTTTTTAATTTTATCGTGGACGACCCTAACATCCGACCTCCACGGATACCACTTTGGCACAGTCCACTATCTGATATGACCTTACTGTTGAACGGTCACAATTTCGTAATATCTTTTTACTCGGACAACCGGTTCAATAAGTCTCATCCACGATTAACACAATGGCTCTAAGTCGTTGGATTCCTATGCACATCGATCCTACTTGGGATCCAACCTCACTACCACGTGGCATCCTGTGCCAATCGAACCCTAAACCATTGCACCTCGTGCCTAACCTAATCTAACTAGGGTTCGATTCCATTGAATCTTCAGACTCTTACCCTAACTATAAGGTTGATGATGTGTTGTTACCACTGTAGAGACATCACATCCAGCACCTACGTGTCACTCTGAGAGAAACACATGCATTGATACCAAATTGACAGGAATCGTCCCAATCCCCCTAGATTATCATGGGACGTGCCTGCTCCCGTCTGGCACCGTGTGTCAGACCAGGGATAAACTCGTCACCCACTCAGGGTCCATCATAGTACACCAAGATCGGTGGTGGCATGTGATGTCTCGATCTCTACTACAGCCCGCATTTGCAATCAACCTGAAGGGTATTAAAAACATGAAAGCTTTGAGTGGACAAAATAAACAGTTTTCTTAGGAAAACATTTCAGTAAAATACATTTATACCCTTCACGTAAAAGCATGCATGCATCATAAAACCAGTTATCAAACCATTTGCTTTAATTAAATCATTACTCAATAAAATGGTTCGACAACCAAAATCAGTTCCTTCCTCAGACAATCATTAAGGCCTTAGCCCAAACTGTAAAATTAATCGCATGGGAACTCAGCCCAAAACCAATCTCCCAAATCATAAAACACAGGGTTTCAGCCCCACACCCACCTCGGTGAAACATCATATACATATATATAACCCATCCTCGGCATCTCATATGTCCAATCAAGAACCCGTCACGATATATTTGCAGTATGCATACTACTCGGGTCTCATCTCCGAGTCTACCTCCAGGATTTACGACGTCTGGGAGGACCTGTCTTCGGACCCTCTCCGAGACTATATCATATCTCTCACTCCTGGGTATGTGATCTCTCCCGGAGTCACTCATCCTAAGTAGTGGATCGTGACACTCCAAGATCATCGACGTCTAGAAGAGACTATTCATACGGGAAGGTATATACATATAAGTGAAAACATACTTCACTTTCAAATCATAGTTCAACTGGGTCTCAGACCCGATTCATAATCCAGGATTCCTCGAATCCGATTCAAATCCAAATCTCACAGGGACTCATCCCAAATTCACATCTCAATAGGTTCTTAAGCCCAAACATTTCAATAGGGTCTTAACCCGAAATCTCATTTCATACCACAACTGGGACTCAAGCCCGATACCACAATTCAACTAGGTCTCAAGCCCGATATCACAATAAACTGGCCCTCAAGCCTGATACCACAATCAAATGGGCTTCAAACCGATATCATAAGTCAACTGGGCCTCAAACCCGATATCATAAACCAATTGGGTCTCAAACCCGATATCATAAATCAACTTGGTCTCAAGCCCGACACTATCAATTAACTGGGCCTCAAGCCCGATACCACAAATCAATTGGGTCTCAAGCCCGAGTTCATACATTCAAATCCAAAATCCTTTCATCAATCAAATCATTTGATAAAATAAGCACGTATAAAACCCGGCCTAAGCCCAAGGTATCACATAAAACAGGAAATCTCGAAATACGTGCAATAACACATTTTCCTCCGAAGAGGCCAACAATTCATATTTAAATCTCATGCACTCGTGGCATCTCAAAACATGTTCATAAACACGTATAAAATATTCATGCATGCATCAATTCATAAAACAAAGTCCACTCACAGATTGTCCCAGTTGCGCCTCGATACACGTGCCATAAGCCTCTCCGGGCCAATAGCCTTCTCTGGAACTCCCGGACCTGTCCAAATCATACTAGAGGGTTACTAACTACTTTAATAACCTCTCATAAAAGTCCTCTAATTTTCTGGGATTTTTAAACGTATTTTAAACTCGATCCTAAATCTTCGAACATCCCGAACTATATCGAAACGATGTATGATCGACTCGAAACCAGTCCCAAATTGTTTGTTACATCGAAAGGACGATTTCATGTGTTGACCATGTCTCCCCATTTTGCCCCACGCACCGCCCAAAGGTGCTGCTTGTGGAGCTCACGCGCTAGAGAACAGGTCGTCTTCAACCTCGCGATTCGGTTGGTCCAGACCGGTCCACTGGTCAGCTAGTCCAGCTGAACCGGCATGACCAGTCCAGGGCTATATCTTCCTATTTTTTTTTCATCCTTTTTCTTCATTCTTTCCACCAATCCTCTTTAATCTATCCTAGGGATTGTTCTATGTAATCAAATCAATGAAAACAATACTAAAACTCATTGGTTCATTAAACCATTTAAAGCCCAAAATTTCATTCCATGTTCTGGGCACATCTAGGGACCAAAAATTCATCCTAATGATCCCATTTAGTTCCTAAGGTACTTGAAAACATGTTTGGAGGTTTGATTCAAGCTTACCTGGCTGGAAACTGAATTCGGTGGCTAGCCACCGAAAATTCCTCACGGTCTTTCCACTGCCGTGCTTGCACCACCGCGGCCATCCTCTGTCATGTCTCAACCTCCCAAACATCATCAAGTCATCAGGAACAGCCCCCAAACGTCTAAAACCAAAAATCTAAAACTTTGAATGTAAAACTCATCTCTGTGGTTTCCCGGCCACTGTGCAGGACGATCCTCGATCTCAACACCATCCAACTCGTCTCGACCTCCTCTCCCTCTTTCATTAACGGTTCACAATCATCAGATAAGGTTGAGGTGTGTTTGTGAGGGATGGAGTTGCACGGTTTTGGTTTGAATGGATAAAACAGATAAGGATGGAGGGTGGGTACATGTATCTATGTAATAGGAGAAATGGATGAGTGACACTTGTCACTCATCCATTGGGCTTGGGGAAATATCTGGGGCCTACTGAGGACAAATGTCAATTCGTCTTGTAAAACGTGCAATAGTGCCTCAAAACTTCCGTGACCCATAACTTTCCTGTCGAATGTCCGAGTTCTACGTGCTGCCTATCTACGAACTCGTATCGACACGATCTACATAACGGTCCTCGGTCCTCGTGCATTGAACCTCTCGGGTCAAAAGTTAACTTTTTACCCTCATTCAGGGGAAAAATCGTAATTTCTCCCTGAACGTCCGATAATCCTCGATTAATCTCCGATTAGCCTTGCTAGTCCATAATTAATTTTTAATTAATCCCAAGGATTTGGGACGGGTCATTATATTATTATATGTTTTCACTAGTTTAATACTATGGTTTAGCATGATTATGATTGTGAATATATGCTTGGATTTGAAACGTATTTATGATTGTTATTTCTTAATAACAAGTTATAGTGGTTATGGAAACTGTTTTGGGCTGGTGCCCGGGTTCAAATTTTATTTTGACTTGACTATATTATATGTTCTGGATTAGTCAATTTTAGGCGATTGGATCACCATTTCGTAGTAGGACTCCATGGATAACCAGAGACGAACTCAGATGTGGTCAGAGTTGGGCTCGACACTTACCGACGCAGTTGAACTCCATGGATCTGTAATTGTCTACCAGTAGTACAGATGGGATGCTAGTTGGACTAGCGAGCTGGTTGGACCATCGAGACGAGGTTTGACTTATGGTTGGTTGAACCAGCGCAATCTAGTTTGGTATGTACACTGATTTATGAATTGTGTAGCGATTATTTGAAAAGGTTTTCAAAATGACTTAGAGCTGATGATTTCATCGGAGTGTGGGCCAGAGGGCCTTTATTATTCATGTGTTTTTGGGTTGGACCCATTCTTTATATATATATATATATATTGCTGTTTGATTTGAAAGTAAAGATTTTTTTGCTATGCATGCATGTTTTAACGGAGGGTTAAACTGTGTTTTCAGAAAATGATTTTCCAATACTTTATTTTTTGTCCACTCACACCTTTTATTGGTTTTGGCACTCTCCAAGTTGGATGCGGACGCGGGCTGTAGGAAGACTTAGGTGTAACGACCCGTCCCGAATTCCGGGATTAGATTAGTCACTAATCTCGTTTAGTGAGGTTGATCGGTGGTTAGTGGGGCGGAATCGGACAAATTGTGCAAAATGACCGTTTTGCCCTTGGTTGTGGGCAAAATGTTGACTTTTGGATCGGGCGGTCAAATGGACATTGACCGACGACCGTGACGTAGTTCGGGACGTCACGAGTTCATAGACAGGCGGCACGTTCGATTCCGACATTCGTAGAGAAAGTTATGGTGTTCAGAAGTTGAGGGGCATTTTGGTAATTTGGCATGTTTGGGGCCAAATGTTGACTTTTTGACCGAGAGGTCCGATGGACGAGGGCCAAGGACCGAGGACCATTACGTAGGTATCGTCGATACGAATCCAACGACAGGCGGCATGCCGAAATCGGAGATTCAACGACAACGTTATGGTCAAAGAAACGAATTTACGAACCGAGGCTCGGATTAAAATAATAGTATAATAATGAATAGTGACCGTTGACCCTACACACCTGGATGAGTGACAAGTGTCACTCATCCCTTGAAACCAGAATCCATGTTTTGGGGGAGACCTAATTATGGTGTTTATTATTAATTAATTATTAAATCATTTTATTATCCATTAATCTCCTCTCTGTTTTCCTTAACCGTGTACAACCAAATCCAGTTTTCTCCCACCCTTAATTCCTCTTCCATTCCTGAACCTGAGTGTGCGATTTTGTGAGTAAGTTGAGAGTGAGTTGAGCTGGATAAACACGAGAGATCGACAGAGAGAAGGAGACTGTAATTTCAGATTTTAGAATTTTGGGGGGAAAGTCGGGTTTTGAACTATAGGCCGTGAGGATCGAAATTGAGCTCACATTCAGCTTCCTGGGATCAACACGAATCGATCTGCAACAAGAACGAAGGGATTTGGGGTCGAATTGAGGAAGAACAGAAGGGAGGAGGCCTCTGAAATTTCGAGGTTGAGTCGTGATCGTGGAGTGTTTAGACGACGGAATTGAGGTGGGGAAACTACTTCTCATGATCCCACGATGCTTCTGGGTTCATCAATTGAAGGAAACCGATCGAGATCGATGAAACTCCATGGTTGAACAGTAACGGTGTTCGAGCTTGAGTCGTGACGATTGAGCGCAGGATTGAAGCAATTGAGTTGGGGGAAATGCTTAACGGAGTCCATGGAAGCTTCTGGTTGAATCAATTTAAGGAAATCAATTGGAATTGAAGGAATTCCATGATTGCACAGTAACCGGGTGTTCTTCGTGGATCATCGTTGAATCGTGGAATTGTAGGTAATGTTTTGTGTAATCAACGTTACAGAACTTAAATTAGAATTAAAACGAAACTAACTAAATGATCAATTGAAGGAATTAGGATCGAATTGACAGAATACGAACCGGGTCGTGTCGCGGGCAGTTTGGACCCGTTTACCAGACATACGGGTTAGGACGATGCACTGTAGCAGGCGCGTGGATTTCACGCGCAGCCACTCACGGCGGCGCGTGACGGCGCGTGGGCACGAATCTCGAGGTGAGGTCAACATGACTTTTAATACATTCGATGTAACGGACATTTTGGGATTGGTTTCGTGTCGATCGGACACCGTCTCGATATTGTTCGGGATGTCCGAAGGTTTTAAATTAAGTTTAAAAATAAGTAAAAATTCGGGAAAATTACGGAACTTTGATAGGATGTTAATGATGAGGTTAGTAACCTTCTAATGTGATTTGGACAGGATTGGGAGTCCCGGTGATAGTGGTGTGGCCCGATGGCACGCGTATCGAGGCATACCGTTAAAACGGTCTGTGAGTGGACTTTGGTTTTATAAATCCTATGCATGCTTAAATGTGATATATGGTTTATATACATGATTTCTATGATGGTATTTGTGAGTATTGATTTCGGGTATGTTGCACGTATTTCGAGGTGTTTTCCGTATTTCACGTGTATCGGGATTAACGGTTTATTTGTGGTTTTGCGTACTCGTGGTTAAATAAATAATATGATAAAACGGTTTTTATATTGGAAAGATGAATTCGGGCTTGAGGCCCACTTGTTTTGGAAATCTCGGACTTGGAGTCCATTTGAGTACGTAATCGGGCTGTGGGCCCAGTTGGTTTATAAGTCGGGCTACGGGCCCAGTTGGTTTATAAATCGGGCCGTGGGCCCAGTGATTCATAAAGTCGGGCATGAGGCCCAGTTGGATTAAAATGATGATTTCGGGTCAGGGACCCTAAATGGAAATGTGTTGTTTTATGGAAAATTCGGGCAGGGCCCATTGTGATGTTGTGAAATGAATTAATAAAAACTGTTTTCCATATACCATCTTGATACAAGGATATATGATGGTCTCCTCCAGATGTCTAGGACACTGGGGAAGTCACGGTGCATTGCCTGCGAAGGGTCACCATACGGAGCAGCCGGACCGTATGATGACTCAGGAGCAGGATTGCTATGATTGACGTCTGGGACGTCAGACATCAGGGATGTCAGATATATGGACCCGGAGAGACCCCGGGCAGCACGCGTAGCTTATAAAACCGTGAGATATGACGTCAGGGACGTCTAGCATCAGGGATGCTGGTGATGGTAATGGTAAAATACGAATTAATGAAATGGCTTTCCGGGTGGATTTGTGATTATATGATTTTAATGGATTGATGTTCATTTATGGTTTTGGGTGGTGACCCACATGGTTGTTTATGTATAATTGTGGTATTTCACAGTTTTGGGCTGAGTTCCCACACTTGGTTTTTGGTTAACGGTTTTTGGGCTAAGGCCCTAATGGCTCGGTTGAGCAAACGTTTTGGTTACTGATTTTTGTGGCATGCATACGTTTTTATTGGAGGGCATAAATGTCTTATAAATGTGTTTAATAAACTTATTGGTTTTGTCCACTCACTGATTTTGGTTTTAATGCCCTTCAGGTTGATTACGGATGCGATTGCAGCAGAGGATGAGACATTGCACACCTCCTCCATCGATCCTTGCGCACTCTGGATGCCCCGTTTGGGCAGTGGCTCTTGGTCATCCCTTGTCTGACACCCCTTGTTGGACGGGAGCAGGGCACATTCCATGGTAATCCCGGGTTTTGGGGGGGGGGGGGATTGGGATGGGGTCCTGTCATTAGGCATCACAAGGATTTGCGTACTCTGATTATCCGAGGTAAGAAGTAGGTTATCCCTGGTGTGACGGGAGCAGGTCCTGCCACGCTAATCGAGGGGGATTACGGGGAGGGTCTTCTCATCTCATCTCAAGCGAGTCACATATATCATTGATAAATGAATATTTCAAAATAAATGAATATTTCAAAACAAATGAGTGATTCAAAATGTTGAAATCAGTGTTGTAAAATACATTATGAAACTGCAGTTAGATCAAGCTTGGAAAACATGAAGCAAACCCCCAAAGAACATGTACAATCAATATTAGAAAGCAAATAAATAAGGTATCAAAGCTTTTATGAATAAGTCTTTTGAGCTATTAAGACCAGTTTGTATCATAGTGAAAGGGTGGAGAGTAATTGGAGCCAATTTAAAACTAAGAGAACTTAAATGATATTTTGATTGTAGGCAGAATTTGAGCATATTTGTAGCTCACATTATACGAACATTGAGACTATCAAGTAATTGTTGATTTAGAAACCGAAGCACCTAAATGACCACCAAATTGTAAGCAGAGTTTGAGCGGATGAGAAGATAACGCAGTTGATTATTTAGAGGTCAAATATTGCGTTTTATAGGGATAAACTTCAGATTGGCAATCAAATATAAACGCAAACTTTTGCAACATGAACATCGCCGAACATCATCTCATTTGCGAATGAAGACAAAGGAATAGAAAAATGAGCTGAAAATTAATTTTCTCATCCTAAACGAGTCACATATACCATTGGAAAATAAGTATTTCAAAACAAGTGAGTGATTAAAAATGTTGAAATTAGTGTTGTAAAATGCATTATCAAACTGCAAGTAGTTAAAGCCTGGAAAGAAGCAAATCCCCAAAAAAAAATGTACAATCAATATTAGAATCAGTGTTTGAATAGCTGTTTTGAAATGCCCTATCAAAATGCAGGTGAATAGAAAGTGAAAGCACAAATATAAGTACATATGTTCATTCGTCTTAAACAGTTAGTATATAAGTGGGGTACATGGTTGTGAAAAGTAATCCAAATTGCATGCGAACCAGTGAACGGAAGAGATATTAAATGAACAGAAACCAGGAAATTTAGAGAAACAACATTGCAAGACGCAAAAATCGTCTATGAAAAAACAACCAAAGTAATCAAATGTCATATATAACGTTAGGCATGAAAAAATGTGAAAGACATCATGCAAGAAGAAGAAACCAACGTCAATAATGAACTGAAGGTATAGGAACTGCAAAACTTAGTTCCAAACTAATAATGAAATGTATGAATGCAAACTTCATGTCAACTAACACAAACAATAGCTAACGAAAGAAAAATTGCAATGAGAATGCGCCGTATAGAATCAAAGGATTCCAAATAGGCAAATACTGAACTCAAGGGGTATTCATTCAACAAACAATCCAACGACACAACGGTTCACAAATTGCAGTGACAATCAAGTTGTACACAAACTTCATAATGCAACAATCAAGGAATGAAACGTAAACAAAAAGCCAACAACAAGTTGACGCCCAACACTTAAATTTTAACATCGAAGCTTGGAATATGTGGGAATGAAGGAATGAAGGAACGAAAACGTAAACAAAAAGGAACAAAAAGCTAACAGCAAGTTGATGCCCAACACTTACAGTTTAACATCAAAGCTTAGAATATGTGGGAATGAAAACGAGTGAAGAAAATGGAGAAGCGTACCTCAGTTGCTTCAACTCGGTGATCCTCTGTAGAAACAATAGAGCCTATCAAAATTTAAAATGAAATTTAAGATGTGTGAGGAAAAACCGAAAGACAACAATAGTTAAAGAACATAAGCAGACAAACAACTAAGGACATGCTAAATTGGAAGTGAATGAACAACAAAGTGAGAGAAAAATGAGTGACATGAAGTCCGACAATTCTGAACACTAAACTGAATGCGTATTCTGTGAACAAAACCAACGAAGCAGCGCTTTACAAATTGCAACAACAATCAAAATGTTCAGGAACTTAAATACGCAAGAATGAAGTCCAACTAATAAAAATTTCCTATGCATAGTAGTAGAATGAGTGATAAATTCAATCTCTTCATTTTGATCCCTTCCAAATTTCGAATTCTTATAGGGTCAATGACTTCATGTTTACAAAATCCATAGTTAACTACCGCATTGCTGAGTTTGGAAACTAATTTATTTAACTATTCATTGAATTGAGAGAACTCATAATAGTTCGAACATACATACTCCAGTAATATTGGTGATACACCCTAACCCGAAAATTCCACTTAGGGCACATAGATTGAGGCGTGTTGGCCAATATCGGGACAATGATGAAAGTCAATTAAATAAAATGATGCGTATTATCGAATCGAGTGAAACAACCAGTGAAAACCGATTACATTTCGCCACGACAGCGGAAGTATAGAGCATGGACATGATCTTGATGATCATAATTATTTTCTTAACAATCTGAAATTCCTAGATGTCCACTGCGTCACTCTAAAGGCGGAAGTGACTGTCATATCAGCTATCCAAGCATCCTCGAAATGCATGTAACACCAGTGATACCTGAGGGGTTTCCAAACAAAGGGTGAATGGATCCAATACTTTATTTCAATGTAAACCATAGTTAATAAAACATTACACTTTAACCCTTCAATTTATCGAAAATCCCAAACAGTCATATCATAAGTATGACACAATGCCAATCCATTAATCACTTACTCTTGAGTAGCTTATCAGAACTGCACATCTTACTTGCGTACCATGACCACATGAAGGACTGGGTGCAATGCACCGACACCTCGAGTCCCCTCGGGGACAGGACTAGCACTTTTTAACTAGTATAGCAAGTAGCGTCGGTGAAAGATCACATGGAGGATTGGTCTGTGGCCACACAGATGGCTACTAGATACCAGGGACTCCTAAGTGGGTTCTAACATCTCTATCTCATCAGTGTAGCCCTCGGCATTGAGCAGGGCAAGCCCGACCCAAATTTTTTGGGCTTGAGCCGAGCTTATTAAATAATTTTTAAAATGAAGGGTCGTGTCGGGCGGGCTTATTTACATATATAAGAGCTCAAGCTCTTTATCTGGCCGGGCTTTTATCGGATTTTTCGGGTCGGGCCTATTAAGCCCACTCGGACCAGGTTCAAGTGGGGTTTTAGAAATAAGCTATTTTTCAAATTTTAAAGTTCCAAAAAAATAAATGCATGTGATTTCATTTTTTTTCATACTGAAACTTTAAACGAGCCATTTCCATTTATTTATTTCAATTGTGGGTATATATATTCTTATTGTTTAATTTGCCTGTCTCACATACTAAGACCAATTATATACGTTCAAACTTCAAACCCAAGGTAGGATTTGGATTATAAGACAGTTGGGTAAATAGTAAATGCATGAAAGAATATATGTACTATTTACCGGCACTTCCTTTTATGTATAACAACTTGATAGGCAGTGCCATTAGTACCTATTAATATAATGACAATAGTTAGGATTTTCAATTAAGCAAGTTGTATGGAAGGTTAGTTTGTGTTTGTGAGAGCCAAAGAGTTGTATTGTATAATTTGTATAGGTAGGTTAGAGTTTCTATCATCTTTGAGCCGAAAGGGTTATACTGGGTTGAGGTTGGGCTTTGGGTTGTATTGGTCTTGGGTGGATTTAGCTCTTTTAGGTTATTTGGGCTATTATAAAAAATGGGTTTGGGTGGGATTAGTGTCTTTAGGTTATTTGGGCTATATATTCGGGTTTAGGGGTCAGGCTTATATAGGCGGGTCAGGTTGAGCTTATCGGGCCCGAGCCTATTAGGCCTATCACGATTGAACACCGTAAGCCCAAGTCCAGCTCGCTAACTCTCGGGTCGGGCGGGGCTTTTGTCCACCGGGCCTTGATAGGTCATCAATTAAGCATTATTTTATATTATTTTATACCCTTTATACTTGACTTTTAATATTAAAATAATAAATAATTAGATAAAATAATTTATTTTGTGTTATTTTTGTTTAAATAAATAAAGTTTGTAATTTGAAGCATTTTTGCGAAAGAATCATCCCGATCGGAATTATAACGAAGAAATTACGGACGAAATTCGGTTGAATTATATAAATTAATTGTTTTTATTTTGCAGCCCAAATTAATAAAAGAAATGCAGCCCAGCCAAAAGCCCAGTCCAGGCCTAAGGAACCGGTCCAAACCCTTGCGGCCCAGCCAGCTTCAGCGCCTGCCCAAGCTGTCGGAGCGCGCCTGCCGAACCGAGTTCCAGAACTTCGGCGCGCGCATGCCGAAAACAGAGGCCCACTCCAGCGCCTGCCTGCCGAGCCTTCTTTTCTCCATTCAGCTGCAACCTACCGAATTTTGGAAGTGATTTTCAGCAGGTCTCTACTGAATCCGAGCCCAACTGCAACCCCCTCTTTTGCACAACAACTTGCCCCAAATTATGCAACATTTAGGCCACTTTACAGCCAAACCCACTTCTAAACATCATCACAAATCTTTATTACTCATCATTCCATTATTTAACATTTTTTATTGTATTTTTGTATTATTTTTGGTAGCTTTTTCCACCTATAAATAGGGTTTCATTTCACTTGATGAAATACACCTTCTTTGAGGCACACATTTGAGTCTTCCTTAAGAGAAACTTTGGCAAAATATTTCCAATACAAAGTTCAGAGTTTGAGTCCATATTTCCCAAGTTTATTTCCTCCATCTTCATAAGGTTCAGTCTGCTGTCGGAGAATCGTGTGAATAACAATCCATTGTTTTCATCCACCTTGAAAGTGTAACAATTACTCTCCATTTACTCAAACTCTCATTTTTGTTATTGGTTTTGATTATAGTTCAATATATGTGAGGTATTTTCTTACTAATATTTGTAAGTGTTAAATGCAATCTCCATGTGTCTTACTTTATGAATTTTAGTTATTTTATACATTTTAGTGCTTCATACTTCAATTCAATGTTAAGTATTTTATCCGTTGTCGGTGCACTTAGAGTAGAATTGAAGAGACTTAATGTTGATCGCTGTCGGCGCATTCAGTCAAACACAAAAGGTAGATCATGTTGTACGTGTTATCCGTTGTCGGTGCATTTATAATATTGAAAAATGTATAAAGATAATTGAGATGATTAAGGTAAAATTTCGTGATTGTTTTAATATTTGCAATTATTAGAGTGTTGGTAAGATATGTGCTTTAAGAAGATCACTTGTACATAAATTAGAGTAGAAGTAAGATTAGTTGATTTATGTTTTTACTTATTTGCATGATTACAAACTTTTCAAAAACCCCCTTTTTATCCTTTTTATTCTTTTATTCTTTTATTCTTTTATTCTTTCATTCTTTTAATTCTTTATTCTTTTATTCTTTTATTCTTTTATTTTATTCTTTCATTCTCTTATTCTTTTATTCTTTCATTTCTTTATTCTTTTATTCTTTTATTCTTTTACTCTTTAATTTATTGATTCTTTGATTAATTAATTCTTTAATTTGTTAATTCTTTATTCTCTTATTCTTTAATTCATTAATTCTTTTATTATTTAATTCTTTTATTCTTTAATTCATTAACTTATTCATTATTCTTGTATTCATTATTCTTTCCCACTAATACATTATTAATGTTCCTTAATTTCCCCGGTTAAGAACGATCCCTATTTACCAATACTACATCTACACAAAAAGGGTTTAAATTGCATAACACTCAAATTACATGTTTAATTTAATGCGTAATTTGGGCTTAGTCAATTTTTGGCACCGTTGCCGGGGAAATTAAAATCATTCTTAATGTGTATATAAATTGTTTATATATAAAATGTTCATACTTGTGAATAATGTTTACATATTGTACATGTGTTTAACTTTTATTTTTACACTATTCCATTATTCTTGTTTAACTAACCTTATTCCATTACATTTTATATCATTACTCTTTATTCCATTAACTTTATATTCACACTTTTTTCTTTATTACATTAACTTTACATATATTTCATTAACTTTATTTCATTAACTTTCTTTTCCATTAATTTTATCAACTTTATGTTCCACTAACTTTATGTTTACACTTATTTTATTCTTATGTAATTAATTGTTTGTTTATGTCTTTTTAGACTTTTAAATTTTTAAATAAAAGAAAAAAAATCGGAATTAAAAAAATTAAAAAAATAATAATAATAAATTTATAAAAAAATCAAAAAGAAAAAAAAAGTAAGAAACTTTATTTATCTTTGAATTTCCTAAAGTGTAAATATTGTTTCCTATTAAATGTTTTAGAGTTGCATGAATCTAGAGCCCTTTTTCTTCAAAATCTTACTTTCGGGAACAGTTAATGCCCCTCTTATTTACTTTCTCCTTAACCCTTCATGATGTGTGGATTTCATCACCACACACCATAGACTCGAATCTATGGACATGAGGTTGGGGCGGAGTTTGTAAACACTTGGATTTAGTAATTCACTAAATCGTCATTTGGATTGATCATGGTGTCTAGGAGTGTTATGACTGGTGACAAGTTTTGGATTAAGAAAGAGACCACTAATGGAGTATATGCCAAGCTAGCCTTAGGGTGTTCTCAAAATTATTCTTACTTCTCGCGTTACATCTATCTCAATTGGCCATGATTTATGTTGAATGGTGGAATGGTGGTTATCAGTACGCACAGGCCGTACGCCCGGGAAAGTACTATGAGAAGCGGAAGGGGAAAGTTATTCATGACAGTCTAAAAACTCTACTTATTGCATTATTAGTTTACATTTGGCACTTGCACTTTCCTTCCATTAACGTAACTTTTTGTTAATTCTGGTTTCCATTTATGTGATACTTTATGCAAATCTCTACTCTCTTACACTTATTATCTCTTCGTGTGTATACTTGCCTTCTAACTTAGAGTTTTGTTTTAATAGAGGTACGAACTTATGAATGCGCGCTCATCAATCTAAGATTGATCGGCTGAGAAGACAACTTGACATCTCACCAAGCAACGCAACATTCAGAGACGCACTTAAGCAAACCAGCTCATCCGGACCTCCATCCCCAATAATCGGTGAATCCATAAGTGAGAAGAGTAATTCAGAAGAAGAACAGACTTTCGGAACACCAATAGCCATGGCACGAAACCTGATTATCCGGGAGCAGACATGTGCAAACACAAATGGCACTACAAACTTTTGCATCCAGTATCCCGAGCCTAGAACCAACAAGAAAGATATTGAGCTTAAGAGTGGAGTCTTTCATCAGCTACCCAAGTTCTGTGGAATCAAAAATGAAGATCCACACAAACATTTAATGGAGCTCCAATTCATCATTGGTAGTATGTGTCCGGATGATGCGGACTTGGAAATCATGAAGCTGAAAGCTTTCCCGTTGTCCTTGGAAGAAAGAGCACGGGTATGGATTTTGGGTCTCCCACCCAATCATATTGACTCTTTGGAGAAGTTGGTTAAGGAGTTTCTTACCAAGTACTTCCCTGCCTCAAAGATTACGGTCCTAAGAAAAGAGACCACTGGAATCAAGCAGAAAGAGCATGATGAGAATTTCAGCCAGTACTACGAGAGGTTTAAGGAACTTTGTGCTTCATGCCCTACTCACGGGATCACAGAAGGCTATCTTTTAACCTACTTACGAAGGGCTCAAAGGTTGGGATAGAGGACTGCTCGATGCTGCAGCTAATGGAAGTTTCTTAGCTCGGAGCCTAGTAGATGGCCGTGCACTACTTGAAAGCCGTGCACTTAATGATGCACAATACGAAGGTGCCGATCCTATTTCTAGAAAGGTACATGAGGTAAGTTCCCATGCTATAAATGATTCTAAGTTAGATAAGATCACCTCTATGCTTTCGAATGAAACAGGTAGCTCCAGTTTATTCCATATGCTCTCAAGGCCATCTTGAGGAGTAATGTCCCTACACTGCAAGGGAGGAAGACTCCAGAATTGAAATGACACACGCCATTGGAGGCTTTCAAGGAGGGACAAGGACCCAAGGTTACAGTTGGAGAGATCCGAACAATGTCCTAAACCCTCACCACATGTCGATCGGGCCAAACCGTGTCCCAAACCATTTCCCAAGGCCCACATGGCAACCAAGGCCCCCGGTCCCATTTTCTAACTTTTCTCATAATCATGCAAATAATAATATTTCTTCATCTTCTAATCCTGATTATGATAAAATGTTGGCTGCTCTTTCCCAAGGGCAGCAAACACTAATGGCGTCAACTCAGGCTCTTGTAACAGGTCAGCAAAATCAACAAAAAGACATCGCTGATCTCAAGGACCAAATGGGCAAGGTCATGGACTTCATGGGTAAGATCCAAGCTAGCGGGGTGCTTCCACCTCAACCTACACCCAACCCGAATGCAAGACCTGAAGCCAATGCAATTATCACTCGAAGTGGTAAAGTGCTCGGAGAAATAGAGCCAGATCCAGCCGTTTCTGAGGCTGAAAAGCGCAAGGTGGCAACTAAGACCACCACGACACAACCACCAGTTCAACCTACCCACACACAAGGTAAAAACCCAATCCCTTCAAGTTCGGTTGTTACTAATTCCCCGTTTGTGCATGCACCATTTCCAAGTAGGCTTGCCAAATCTAAGAAGGATGAATCCGATGAGGAAATTTTAGAGATCTTCAAAAGGGTGCAAATCAACATGCCTTTGATCGAGTGCATCAAACAAGTGCCGAAATACGCAAAATTTCTGAAAGAGTTATGCACTCCAAGGCACCAGACGAGGGAGAAGGAGGTTGTGATGGTGAGTGAAACAGTTTCTGCTGTAATCCAACGTCGGCTACCCCCAAAGTTGAAGGACCCAGGGAGTTTTTTTGTTCCCTGCGTGATTGGTAACAAGTCATTTGATAAAGTCATGCTAGACTTAGGTGCATCCATTAATGTTATGCCATATTCACTAGATGTTGCCCTAGGTCTAGGTAAATTACAGCATGACGATGTTATCATTCAATTAGCCGATCACTCTAATGTGTATCCTAAGGGATACGTCGAAGATGTTCTTGTGTAGGTTAACCAGCTCATCTTCCCCGCGGATTTTTATGTCCTAGACATGGACGATTCCCCTACGAATCAAGCTCCACTAATGTTGTTGGGAAGACCATTCATGAGAACTGCCAAGACGAAGATTGATGTGTTCAATGGAACATTAACTATGGAAGTCAATGGAGAGGAAATTGGCTTCAACATTTTCGATGCCATGAGGTACCCTAGTTCCACAACTCAAACTACTTTTTCTGTTGACGTGTGCACTTCTTTCGCAAAGAAACATCTTGATTCAATTCGAGAAGACACACTCAACATGATAATCCAGGAAGGAGTTGGCCTAACGCAATCAGGGGACGCCTTGGTTGAAGATACGGATTACGAACTAGAGCCTCGAATTTGGGATGAAGTCATGACCCTAAATGAGGCCCCCAGAATGGTAAATCATCAGGTATCCTTGTCACTTCCAATTAGTACTAATGCCACTCCTCCTTCAGTGATTCAAGCCCCCATTCTCGAGCTCAAAGTTTTGCCTGACCACCTGAAGTATGCCTATCTTGGCCCAGACGACACTCTACATGTCATAGTGTCTTCTGCACTAACCGAATCACAAGAAGACAGATTGGTACGGGTCTTGACGAAGTACAAGACATCCATTGGATGGAATCTGTCAGATATCAAGGGAATCAGCCCTACAACCTGTGTGCATCGAATCTTGCTAGAAGATGATGTAAAACCCTCTCGTGAAACCCACCGTCGCCTCCATCCTCCGATGATGGAAGTCGTGAAACAAGAGGTCATGAAACTCTTGGACTGTGGTGTCATCTACCCAATTTCAGACAGAAAATGGGTCTCACCAGTCCAAGTAGTCCCGAAGAAAAGTGGAGTCACAGTTGTTGCGAACAGTGAAAGAGAGCTAATGCCCCAGCGAACAGTGACCGGATACAGAGTCTGCATCGACTATCGACGCCTAAAAAAAGCAACTAGGAAGGATCACTTTCCTTTGCCCTTCATTGATCAAATACTTGAAAGGTTAGCAGGTCACTCCTATTACTGCTTTCTTGATGGTTATTCCGGGTACAATCAAATCTGTATCGCTCAAAATGACCAAGACAAAACGACTTTTACTTGTCCTTTTGTCACTTTTGCATACCGAAGAATGCCCTTCAGTTTATGTAACGCCCCAAGTACTTTCCAAAGATGCATGCTTTCTATTTTCTCTGAATACGTCGAAAAAATAATTGAAGTATTTATCGACGATTTCAGTGTCTTTGTGGATAGTTTTGATGCATGCTTAGAACACTTAGCACTTATCTTACAAAGGTGTGTCGAAACTAATCTGGTACTTAACTGGGAGAAATGTCATTTCATGGTTAGACAAGGGATAGTCTTAGGCCATATTTTCTCTGAAAGAGGAATTGAAGTTGGTAAATCTAAAGTTGATATTGTGCGCCACTTACCCTCTCCCACTTCGGTGAGAGGGATCCGTTCATTTCTTGGTCACGCAGGTTTCTACATAAGATTTATCAAAGACTTCTCCCACATTGCAAGGCCCTTGTGCTGACTGCTTCAGAAGGAGACACCTTTCGTCTTTGATGTAGACTGTCAGGAAGCTTTTGAGAAGCTTAAAAATCTCTTAACCACTGCCCTCATTCTTTGTGCCCCGGATTGGTCCTTACCCTTTGAACTATTGTGCGATGCCTCTGATTATGCAGTTGGAGCCGTACTCGGACAAAGGCAGGACAAGAAGCCCTACGCCATCTACTATGCATCCAGAACCTTGAATGATGCCCAAATGAACTACACCACTACCGAAAAGGAGTTGCTTGCTGTTGTGTTTGCTTTAGATAAGTTTCGCACTTATCTACTTCGAACTAAAGTCGTTATTTACACTGATCATGCAGCACTGAAGTATCTCATATCCAAGAAGGAAGCGAAACCAAGGCTAATCCGATGGATTCTTCTTCTTCAAGAGTTTGACATCGAGATTAAAGATAAGAAAGATGTAGAAAACGTGGTGGCAGACCATTTGAGTCGCATAGCACATGAATGAGATCCTGTGGCGATTCAAGAGATGTTTCCGGACGAACAACTCTTCAGAATCGAGGGCAGTACTCCTTGGTATGCTGATATTGTCAATTACTTAGTCACCAAGCAGTTGCCCACCACTCTCACCCGTGCACAAAAAGATAAACTTAAGAAGCATGCTAGACACTATGTTTGGGATGAACCTTATTTATGGAAACACTGTGCAGATTTATTAATTAGGAGATGTGTCCCTGATATTGAACATAGACCAGTCCTAGAGTTCTGCCATAACCATGCTTGTGGAGGCCACTTTGGATCTAGAAAAACTGCACTTAAAATTTTAGAATCTGGATTATATTGGCCCACACTTTTTAAAGATGCACATTCATTCTGCTTAGCCTGTAATAAATGTCAGAGATTATGAAATTTAGGACGAATGGATGAAATGCCACAACATTATGTTTTAACTGTTGAAATATTTGATGTTTGGGGTATCGATTTTATGGGTCCATTTCCTCAATCTAATGGCTATCTCTATATCTTACTTGCTGTTGATTATGTATCAAAATGGGTGGAAGCTAACGCCACCAGGACTAATGACTCTAAAATTGTTGCAGATTTCCTCAGAACTAACATTCTTTCTAGGTTTGGGATCCCGCGGGTCCTAATAAGTGATGGAGGAAGTCATTTCTGCAATAAGACCATTGAAGCTTTAATGAAACGGTATGGTGTCACTCACAGAGTCTCTACACCTTACCATCCTCAAACGAGTGGAATGGCTGAAGTCAGTAATAGGGAGATCAAGAAGATATTAGAGCGAACTGTGGGTCCTAATCGTAAGGATTGGAGCCAACGGTTGGATGATGCACTTTGGGCATACAGGACGGCATACAAAACACCTATAGGAATGTCACCCTATAGGTTGGTGTACGGTAAAGCATGTCACCTTCCGGTGGAACTAGAGCATAAAGCATGGTGGGCCGTCAAGACTTTCAATATCAAACTAGATGACGCCGGTTTGCATCGAAAGCTCCAGCTGAGTGAGCTTGAGGAAATCAGAAATGATGCATTTGAAAACACTCTGATCTACAAGGAAAAGGCTAAGGCATTTCATGACAAACAGATCAAGAGTAAAACGTTTGACATTGGCCAGAAAGTTTTTCTGTTCAATTCCCGGCGAGACTCTTTTCAGGTAAATTATTTTCCCGATGGGTAGGTCCTTTTTTTGTTACTAATGTGTTTGCCCATGGAGCCATACAAATCAAAAGTATTGAAACGGGAAAAGAGTTCAAGGTCAATGGCCACCGATTAAAGCCTTACATCGAGGCAATTGAAGAACACGATGTGGAGCCAGACAGAGTGCTTCTACTCCCCATCGGATGAACATAATCAAGAATTTGGTCTAGGCTGGATGGACGTTAAACTTCAAGCGCTTGTTGGGAGGCAACCCAATGTGTTCCCGAGTTGTGAAGGAGTCATCAATACAGATTTGCTTTCTTTCAACCCTTCACTCTCTTTTACTTTGTTTATGTTTTTCTTTCTTACTTCATTTTCTTAAATCATCTTCCTTACTTTGATTCTATGTTTAATTACTTCGTATTTTCCTACATTGAGGAAAATGTAGAGTTTGAGTGTGGGGGAATGGTTTACAAAATTTATTTGTGCAATTGAAATTGTTTTATTAAGTCTTTCTTACGAATATATATATATATATATATACGAAAAAAAACAAAAAAACAAAATTATTGCTTTCTTGAGTCTTTGTTTTAACGTAGTGTTTTTACGAGTATCAAGTTGCCCTTTAACTGGTCAATGATATAAATGAACGGAAATGAATATGATATGGATATAAAGATGATCACTATAACTTGAATTCGTTTGTTAATACCTTGTGATTAAGTGTTATAACTTGAAGATAATGCATGTAAATTGGTACATAAACTAGCATGATAAGATAAGTATGAATCATATGAACCTTATGTGAGCTTTAGAACTTTATATACATCTTTGATGAGTGATTCATAAGTTCTTTGTTTAAATTGATATACATATGCCTCATAACTGCTTGCCATAGCTTTTAGTGAACTCTAGAGTACTAGAACTTATTTTATGTGATTTTCAAAACTTTTAAGTCAATAAACTCTCTAATTTTGGAAATGATTAAGGCACGAGGGTTAACACCATAAATTCAAACATCCATGTTCCCTATTTTGTGCGCACAAGTTGCGACCCCTTTAGTTTTAACCCTTTTGAGCCCACGTTAAGTCTTTCTTTCATCACCATGATTATCTAAACACTTGAGCTTAGTATAGACATCATTTATCCTTGTTCCAAGGACTCGGTTGAAGACATAAAGATTGTGTGAAGAGAAATTGATGATGTTTTGAAGACTTTTATGTATATAGAATTACTCACTCAAACTTTGTTGTATTTTTTACACATGTTATTACCTTGATATATGAGTCCAAAAAAAAAAGGTATTGAGTTTCTATCAAGGTAATAAGGTTTGATTATGTAATGTTTGAGTTAAGTCCCTTACATTTGTAAATCCGACACAAAGAATGATTGTGAGGCCCAACATGATGGAATTAGGCCTATGTTCGAAGGGATGAATTACTGATATCATTGAACTAAGGTTGGGAAGTTATGATACATTTTGGGAGTCTATTGAGTCTTGGAACGAACTGAGCACCACTTGTCCTATATTTTCCTTGCCTCTAAACATAGCCTCATTACAACCTTCGTAAAGACCTTATGATCCTTAAGATGGTAAATTTTGATTAGTGGAGTCAATCACTTGAGTAAGCTTATGGTTTTGGTTCATTTGTGCAAGTATGTTTTGTTTTTATCTTGAGGTGTTTGTTTGAAATTTTGCAAAAGTACTTCATTTCGATTATGTGAGTATTTCTCACATACTTTGAGTGCAAACACAAACCCTCACAAATTGAGTGAATTTATGAGTGCATATCCTTGTGAGTTGATTCATACTCGTTTTACTCATGTTGAGATCCAATTCACCATATTTATTCATTATCTTACTTGTTGAAACATTTTGTCACCATGTATTAACTCTTGAATTCCATATGCTTAAATGTTTTAAGTGAAAATCTTTTCTGTCAAGATAATAAAGAAATATTGAGACAAATGGTTAAGGGTTTACTTGTTTTGAATTCGTAGTTTGATTTTAGTATTTGCTAGGGACTAGCAAAGTTTAAGTGTGGGGGTATTTGATAGGTCCTCAATTAAGCATTATTTTATATTATTTTATACCCTTTATACTTGACTTTTAATATTAAAATAATAAATAATTAGATAAAATAATTTATTTTGTGTTATTTTTGTTTAAATAAATAAAGTTTGTAATTTGGAGCATTTTGGCAAAAGAATCGTCCCGATCGGAATTATAACGAAGAAATTACGGACGAAATTCGGTTGAATTATATAAATTAATTGTTTTATTTTGCAGCCCAAATTAATCCAAGCCCAAATTCATAAAAGAAATGCAGCCCAGCCAAAAGCCCAGTCCAGGCCTAAGGAACCGGTCCAAACCCTTGCGGCCCAGCCCAGAAATCCGGCCCAGCCAGCTTCAGCGCCTGCCTAAGCTGTCGGAGCGCGCCTGCCGAACCGAGTTCCAGAACTTCGGCGTGGGCATGCCAAAAACAGAGGCCCACTCCAGCGCCTGCCTGTTGAGCCCTCTTTTCTCCATTCAGCTGCAACCTACCAAATTTTGGAAGTGATTTTCAGCAGGTCTCTACTGAATCCGAGCCCAACTGCAACCCCCTCTTTTGCACAACAACTTGCCCCAAATTATGCAACCTTTAGGCCACTTTTCAGCCAAAACCACTTCTAAACATCATCACAAATCTTTATTACTCATCATTCCATTATTTAACATTTTTTATTGTATTTTTGTATTATTTTTGGTAGCTTTTTCCACCTATAAATAGGGTTTCATTTCACTTGATGAAATACATTTTCTTTGAGGCACACATTTGAGCCTTCCTTAAGAGAAACTTTGGCAAAATATTTCCAATACAAAGTTTAGAGTTTGAGTCCATATTTCCCAAGTTTATTTCCTCCATCTTCATAAGGTTCCGTCCGTTGTCGAAGAATCGTGTGAATAACAATCCATTGTTTTCATCCACCTTGAAAGTATAACAATTACTCTCCATTTACTCAAACTCTCATTTTTGTTATTGGTTTTGATTATAGTTCAATATATGTAAGGTATTTTCTTACTAATATTTGTAAGTGTTAAATGCAATCTCCATGTGTCTTACTTTATGAATTTTAGTTATTTTATACATTTTAGTGCTTCATACTTCAATTCAATGTTAAGTGTTTTATCCGTTGTCGGTGCACTTAGAGTAGAATTGAAGAGACTTAATGCTGATCGTTGTCGGCGCATTCTGTCAAGACCCGACCCTCCTCTGTCAGGTCCCGACTCATCTAGCACAATATTGTCCGCTTTGCGCCTCCTTGCCCTTACCCTCACGGTTTTGTTTTCGAGAGCTCATGGTGCAACTTCCTAGGGGGTCATCCATCATAAAATTGCACCAGCCTCAACTCGCTTAACTTCGGGATTCCAATCTCCCCCCCCCCCTACCCCACAAAGCCACTGAGCTCCCAAAAGGCCTCATGCTAGATAGGTGTGTGCCTACACCTTTAATGTAACGACCCGTCCCGGAATTCGGGATTAGGTTAGTAACTAATCATGATTAATGAGGGTTAATCAGTGGTTAGTTGGGTGGATTCGGACGAACGGTGCCAAATGGCCGTTTTGCCCCTGGTCGTGGGTAAAACGTTGACTTTTAATTCGGACGGTCAAATGTACTTTGACCAACGACCGTGACGTAGTTTGGGACGTCACGAGTTCATAGACAGGTGGCACGTTCGATTCCGACATCCGAGGTGAAAGTTATGACGTTCGGAAGCCCAGGGGCATTTCCGTAATTTGAACGAAATGGGGGGAAATGTTAACTTTTTGGTCGGGAAGTCTGATGGCCGAGGACCGAGGACCGTTAGGTTCGTCTCGAAGCCCTGAGTACAACGACAGGCGGCACGCGTCAAACGGACATCGGGTGACCAAGTTACGGGTCACGGATGGTGAGGGGCATTTTGGTAATTATTGCCCTGAGGGCATTTTGGTCATTTGCACGGGTTACTGTTCAATCAACCGTGAAAGCAGAGCCTGCACGCCGTGTTGGGTGGTGCTCTGATCGGGTTATTCTTTTAAACGGCTTAGTGGACTAAACATGAAATTGTTTATGTATTTTGAGGTATTGGACGGCATTGTGGCATGGGCTTAGACAAACCAGTGCACGGGTACTCGTTTTCCATGGCTCCGGGTTCTGGTTGCGGGAAACAACCTTCAGTGGAATCAGACGGATTCCCACGAGCTGTTGGCCACGCCGTTCGATTATCTGGGTGCTGAGTGTACTTCTGAGCGTCATTTTGGAACAAGGGATGGCTGAGCGTTGAGAGAACCAGCTCTGGGAGAAAAATCGAAAAATTGAGGGAAAAATCGAAATTTGAATTGTGTGAGGAATTGGACGAAACTAGGGACAGTGATCGTCTTCTGGGACCCTTTGGAGATCAATCGTAGCTATTAGCAAGGGATTTGATAGCTGTCTGGCCATGATCACTGGTTCCTGTTTCAGAGTGGTGCAGGGACTGTGGACGACGACTTCCAGGTGAGTTCGTGTGCAATTGGTCGTGTTAGAGTGTTCTATTGGGTCCCCTTAAGCTCATGTTTAGGTTAATTTGGAAATGGAATTGAGTTGAGTGAGTTTGGAATGTCGACCCGATTTGAGGTCCGAGTTTGGATGGATTAATTTAGTCAGTGTCGAGGCTAATAGAGGACATAGAACTAGAATTAAATGGTTATAGAAGAGGTTAGGATCAAAAAGGGAAGGAATTGATTGAGAATTGATAGCTATCTAACCGGGTTGCCACGCGGGTTGCAGGACCCGTTTACAGAGGAAACGGGCGAAGAAGGCGAACTGTTCACCGTCACTGTAGCAGGCGCGTGGGTGTCACGCGCAGCCGCTTGCGGCGGCGCGTGACGGCGCGTGGGTCCGATTTTCAAGGTGAGTTCAAAACGACTTCTGCCTTACACAGCGTAACGAACATTTTAGCGTTGGTTTCGGAATTTTCGGACACCGTTTCGATGTTATTCCGAGGGTCCGAAGATTTATGTTACGTTTGTAATTAACGATTAATTCCCGGAAAATTATGGGAAATTAGTATGCTGTTATCTAAGCCCTTAGTGACACTAAAGTATGTTTTCGGACAGGATTTGAAATTATGGAAAATATCAGAAATTACGGGCGTGCGTGCGGCGCGAAACCGAGCCTTAAAATTGGTGTGTGAGTGGACGTTGCTTTCAAAATTTAATGCATGCATAAATTATTTCTATGATTTTTATGATTATGATTATAAGTTGTGATTGATCTCGATTCCCGTATTTATCCGTATTCGATTTCCGTATTTATACGTATTTTTACTATATATGTGAAATTACATGCATTTCGAGACTATGGTTACTTTTGTGCTTAAAAATGGTTTAATGAAAGAGTTTATATGAAATGGGCGTATGATGATTTAAGAATGTTCTTAATGATTATGAGGGCGATTCACGGTGTTTTCACGGTTTTCGAGGTTTTTTGCGGTTTTACACGTTTTACGAGATTTGAGGTCATTGTGATTTGATCACTGTTTGATGTTTTATTTTGGATTCTTGGTTTGGGTTCGGGATGATGCTTCCGGATGCCGGCTTACGGAATCATTATTGCGAATTCGAATTCGGGAATGAAAAAGGATTTAATAAAGTGATTTGCTATGATTGTGCATGCCCCGTGTTTAATGGTGATTTGAACATGTTTTGTGAAGTAAGGTTGGGAAATGGAATGTGGAAATTCGGACCATGAGTCCTGTGGTGAAAAATGTGATTTTGGGGATGGAACCCACGTTGTTGTGTTTGAAAACTGTTTTGGGATTTAAAGACCCGTTAAAAATTGTTTTGGGTTAAAGACCCGGTGCCATTGCTGGAGCACGTTTTGAGTTTAAAGACTCGGTTAATGGATGACGGGGGAGGGCCCTTAATGAGTTTAAAGACTCGTGAGTTTAAAGACTCGGTTACTGTGATACCCCCGAGGCCTATTGATTATGTTCTGAGTTTAAAGACTCGTTGATATCCCGGGAAGGCCTGTTTATGCGCATGTTTTGAGTTTAAAGACTCGGGCGCACTTGATATCCAGCAAAATGATTGACTTGTGATTTATTGATGATTTCTGATGTTTCGGTTGAGTTGGGCAGTGGCCCGGTATATGGTTGTTGGTTTTGGATCATGTTGTGCATTTGGTTTGATTCGTGGTTTTGGGCTGAGGCCCGGTGATTATGATTGCGGGCTAAGACCCGATGGTTGAGAAAGGAAAAATGATTTTTAGGTTCATACGAGTTTTTCCTTATGTTGAAATTTGATACACAGTTTTACTTATGCGGAAAATCTTGACCGACTGCGAAATGATTTTTGTATGCATGCATTGGTTTTTACGCGGAGGGTAAAAACGTTTGTTGTGACTGTTTTGTTAAATTGATTTATTTTTGTCCACTCACACCTTTGGTTTTTATTGACCCTCCAGGTCGTGGCGCGTTGTTCGAGGCTGTACGAGGGGCGGAGGCATGAGTAAGCACATGTGGCTATCCCTGGTCTGGCACGTACTGAGGGTAACTTGGGTATTTCAGTCGACTTGTCAGACGGGAGCAGGACCGGGCACGGTTATCGATGCCCCTTCCGGGGGCGGTCCTGTCAATTTGGTATCAGAGCCAGGTTGCTGATTCTGTTGCCACATCATGCCTCCGGAGCGTAAGCCTCGTGCGCGACCTGGTAGTGAGACGAGTAGGTGAGGGTGTTCGGGACCTCGTGTTAGATCTCGGCTGAGATTGACCCTGGTTTGAGGGTCAGATGTCGGGCAGAGTACACTGTGAGTTGCGATTTGTTAGATATAGAATTGCGTAGGTCGCAAGGACGAACGAGACCGGTGGCTGGAAGGCCGCATTTTTGGGCAAATTGTACTTTCTCTTAGGCCCTATTGGTCGAATAGGAAGTGGTTGAGCATTGGATATTTCTCGGGGATTGGGTATGTCAGTGATGACATGATTGGTTTGGTATGAGATTGGACTCAGGAGGAGTCAAGATGTGGATGCGGGACTCACGATGAGTCAGGACTTGGGGTTAGGAACGTGAGGTGAATCATGATATGGTGGCAAGGCTTGAGTGGAGCCAGAAAGGCGGAGTGAGGAACGTTGGGCACTTAGGATGCCAAGGACCGATTTATGGTCATTTATTGGATGAGTTAGGAAGTTATGGCTTGATTTTGTGGAACGGTGGTCTGGGGTAGATGGCTAATTGTCGTGAGCACTTGGAGTAGTGGTAGTAGTTGAGAATCAGGGGGCGACCTGAGAACGTTCATCTATCCTGATGTGGATTGTCGGGATGGTGGTACCCATGGTTGTGGGGTATGAGTAGTGATGCGGGATCGTCGCTCGGTATGAGCGGAGATCCGGGGCTACCCACTTTGCACACAGTGTGCTAGTGTGGATGTTTGTACGTTGGTGCGCTAGCGCTGGTGCTGGTGTCCGTGAGGGAGATCGTGGGAGCCACGTTTTGGGATGTAACTCTATTATGATGGGCACATGGTCGGTATTTGAGTTTCGGGCTGGATAGGATCCAGCGGAGATTATGAGGTATAGGGGTAAGTCCCAACAGTGACGAGGCGACAAGAGTTGAGTAATTCCCAGTCGGAATCGGTGTATGTGCCTAATTAGTCATTAATTGACATGAGGTATGAGTATTGGACTGATTGTGGACGCGTGGTTGTCCAAGTGAGTTACGGATGTAGGGAGTCCGGAGGTTGGACTTGACATATCATGGGGAGTGTGTCTATTTTCAACGTGGGTGGAATCTTAGTTTCGAGGAGAGTTGTGACTGTGGGAAGTGAGCGGTGCTCGTTTCCGCATTGGCATTCGATATTCGGAAGTCATCGAGGTTGACTTTTTATCTTCTGCCCTGGCAGACGTTGATCGCGGATACCAGTACGATGAGCGTGTATTTGGTGTGGACCCATGTGTGTTTTGGGGTCGTCGGGTGAGGTTGCATTTCTCGAGGTTGGGGCAAACGGGATTCCCATTTTCAGCTTGGTGGCAGGCGATGTTGGATATTTGGTACGGTGGGTGCAGTGAGTTGTGTTTGCACTCACAGAGGATGGATGTTGATTATATCGTATTGGATCATCCTTGGTCTCTCCTAGGTGGAGTGGCAGGGATCGATATGAGGTATTTGGAGGGGATCCACATAGTGGATGTGTTACGTTGTTGAGTGATTGATTGGAGGAGAAAATAGTTGAGGAATGTTGGGTGGTTGACAAGAAATCTAGTGGGTGTAAGACCCTATTATCGGGTTCCGGATGGATTGCCAGCTGTGAGCATGTGTGGATCCTAGGTGGATCTGGTTGATGAGGTTGTTGGCCTTGGACGTGGTAACGAATTTGGACTGTGATCGCCTTGATCGGGCTAGGTGGAGAGCTTATCGCTCTGTCGTAAATGTTTAGAGATGAGGATAGTGGGATTGAACTTCTTTTCGAAGTTAATCCGTACTCGAGCGAGTGGGGACGTCTATGTTTTGGACTCGAGGCTTGACCTGTGGATGAGTGGATATCCAACAGGGTCTAATCGGTCAGTCGTAGAGATGGGCGTTTGGGATTGGCTTCTTTTCGAAGTCAATCGGATGTGACGTGGTAACCGTTGAGCGAGTATAGATTCGGGGTTGGTGTGCCTCAGTAATTGTGAGAAAGATCGGATGCCCTTTCGGCATGACTGTACACGCCTTGGTGCGCGTGCTTGGATTGGTACATCCTGGACGACGTGTTTGGGAGTTGATTTTGTGCTACTGGTCGGGCGACCATGGGATCTAGAATGGATGACGAGTTAGAATGATCGATTTGTCTAGTATGAGATTGGACAAGAAACCCGAGTGTCAGGTTGTGAGTGACCGTGAACCTTGTAGTGGACTTGTCGGAGATGGGTGTACGTACCCTGTACGGTGTACGAGGAGTGGTACCGGACAGGCTGAGTGGTATCTAGTGACGGTGCGTGGGAGGTACCAGTGGGTTGATTATACGTGTTGGCTTTCGGCTTAGTTCCGACACACTTGGAATTTGTTGTGAACTGGACTTGAGCTTGAGATATGCCGCAGGGTTGGGTTTGCCCCGCGAGATGAAATCATGATGCTAATCTTACGCTACTTTGAGTAACACCAATTGGCTGATGATTGGCGCTTTACTAGGGCGGTAAAGCTTAGTGGTGATCCATTTCACTTGGGGTGGTCGAGTGTGGTCAGTGCGACGTGAGACTAGGATGGGACCTCTGAGCACAAATGGGTTTAGCTGATGTGCGAGTGTACACGTGTTGCGAGGTCGAAATGTTTCCACAAGGTGGATGTGAAATGAGAATGATTGGAAATTTCGAGAACAGAACTGGTTTTAGGAGAGAGAAACGGTTGAGTTTTAATCGGTTGGAATTTCGGGGACGAAATTCTTTAAGGGGGGAAGATTGTAACGACCCGTCCCGGAATTCGGGATTAGGTTAGTAACTAATCATGATTAATGAGGGTTAATCAGTGGTTAGTTGGGTGGATTCGGACGAACGGTGCCAAATGGCCGTTTTGCCCCTGGTCGTGGGTAAAACGTTGACTTTTAATTTGGACGGTCAAATGTACTTTGACCAACGACCGTGACGTAGTTTGGGACGTCACGAGTTCATAGACAGGTGGCACGTTCGATTCCGACATCCGAGGTGAAAGTTATGACGTTCGGAAGCCCAGGGGCATTTCCGTAATTTGAACGAAATGGGGGGAAATGTTGACTTTTTGGTCGGGAAGTCTGATGGCCGAGGACCGAGGACCGTTAGGTTCGTCTCGAAGCCCTGAGTACAACGACAGGCGGCACGCGTCAAACGGACATCGGGTGACCAAGTTACGGGTCACGGATGGTGAGGGGCATTTTGGTAATTATTGCCCTGAGGGCATTTTGGTCATTTGCACGGGTTACTGTTCAATCAACCGTGAAAGCAGAGCCTGCACGCCGTGTTGGGTGGTGCTCTGATCGGGTTATTCTTTTAAACGGCTTAGTGGACTAAACATGAAATTGTTTATGTATTTTGAGGTATTGGACGGCATTGTGGCATGGGCTGAGACAAACCAGTGCACGGGTACTCGTTTTCCATGGCTCCGGGTTCTGGTTGCGGGAAACAACCTTCAGTGGAATCAGACGGATTCCCACGAGCTGTTGGCCACGCCGTTCGATTATCTGGGTGCTGAGTGTACTTCTGAGCGTCATTTTGGAACAAGGGATGGCTGAGCGTTGAGAGAACCAGCTCTGGGAGAAAAATCGAAAAATTGAGGGAAAAATCGAAATTTGAATTGTGTGAGGAATTGGACGAAACTAGGGACAGTGATCGTCTTCTGGGACCCTTTGGAGATCAATCGTAGCTATTAGCAAGGGATTTGATAGCTGTCTGGCCATGATCACTGGTTCCTGTTTCAGAGTGGTGCAGGGACTGTGGACGACGACTTCCAGGTGAGTTCGTGTGCAATTGGTCGTGTTAGAGTGTTCTATTGGGTCCCCTTAAGCTCATGTTTAGGTTAATTTGGAAATGGAATTGAGTTGAGTGAGTTTGGAATGTCGACCCGATTTGAGGTCCGAGTTTGGATGGATTAATTTAGTCAGTGTCGAGGCTAATAGAGGACATAGAACTAGAATTAAATGGTTATAGAAGAGGTTAGGATCAAAAAGGGAAGGAATTGATTGAGAATTGATAGCTATCTAACCGGGTTGCCACGCGGGTTGCAGGACCCGTTTACAGAGGAAACGGGCGAAGAAGGCGAACTGTTCACCGTCACTGTAGCAGGCGCGTGGGTGTCACGCGCAGCCGCTTGCGGCGGCGCGTGACGGCGCGTGGGTCCGATTTTCAAGGTGAGTTCAAAACGACTTCTGCCTTACACAGCGTAACGAACATTTTAGCGTTGGTTTCGGAATTTTCGGACACCGTTTCGATGTTATTCCGAGGGTCCGAAGATTTATGTTACGTTTGTAATTAACGATTAATTCCCGGAAAATTATGGGAAATTAGTATGCTGTTATCTAAGCCCTTAGTGACACTAAAGTATGTTTTCGGACAGGATTTGAAATTATGGAAAATATCAGAAATTACGGGCGTGCGTGCGGCGCGAAACCGAGCCTTAAAATTGGTGTGTGAGTGGACGTTGCTTTCAAAATTTAATGCATGCATAAATTATTTCTATGATTTTTATGATTATGATTATAAGTTGTGATTGATCTCGATTCCCGTATTTATCCGTATTCGATTTCCGTATTTATACGTATTTTTACTATATATGTGAAATTACATGCATTTCGAGACTATGGTTACTTTTGTGCTTAAAAATGGTTTAATGAAAGAGTTTATATGAAATGGGCGTATGATGATTTAAGAATGTTCTTAATGATTATGAGGGCGATTCACGGTGTTTTCACGGTTTTCGAGGTTTTTTGCGGTTTTACACGTTTTACGAGATTTGAGGTCATTGTGATTTGATCACTGTTTGATGTTTTATTTTGGAATGTGAATTGAGGGTTGCGATTTCGAGGATTTTAAATTGGATTTTGAGTATGCTTGACTAGACCGGGATTTTTGTGATTATGGTCGTGGTTTTGATGCCCGGATAAAGCAAATTGAGAAATGAAGTGATTTCAAGGAATTAAAATAAATATTGAAAAAGATGATTTCTGGTTTGGCGCTTGGGGCATAAAAGTAACTTGGATTAACGAGTTTTTCAGTTTTCGGAAATTTAATGTGGATTCTTGGTTTGGGTTCGGGATGATGCTTCCGGATGCCGGCTTACGGAATCATTATTGCGAATTCGAATTCGGGAATGAAAAAGGATTTAATAAAGTGATTTGCTATGATTGTGCATGCCCCGTGTTTAATGGTGATTTGAACATGTTTTGTGAAGTAAGGTTGGGAAATGGAATGTGGAAATTCGGACCATGAGTCCTGTGGTGAAAAATGTGATTTTGGGGATGGAACCCACGTTGTTGTGTTTGAAAACTGTTTTGGGATTTAAAGACCCGTTAAAAATTGTTTTGGGTTAAAGACCCGGTGCCATTGCTGGAGCACGTTTTGAGTTTAAAGACTCGGTTAATGGATGACGGGGGAGGGCTCTTAATGAGTTTAAAGACTCGTGAGTTTAAAGACTCGGTTACTGTGATACCCCCGAGGCCTATTGATTATGTTCTGAGTTTAAAGACTCGTTGATATCCCGGGAAGGCCTGTTTATGCGCATGTTTTGAGTTTAAAGACTCGGGCGCACTTGATATCCAGCAAAATGATTGACTTGTGATTTATTGATGATTTCTGATGTTTCGGTTGAGTTGGGCAGTGGCCCGGTATATGGTTGTTGGTTTTGGATCATGTTGTGCATTTGGTTTGATTCGTGGTTTTGGGCTGAGGCCCGGTGATTATGATTGCGGGCTAAGACCCGATGGTTGAGAAAGGAAAAATGATTTTTAGGTTCATACGAGTTTTTCCTTATGTTGAAATTTGATACACAGTTTTACTTATGCGGAAAATCTTGACCGACTGCGAAATGATTTTTGTATGCATGCATTGGTTTTTACGCGGAGGGTAAAAACGTTTGTTGTGACTGTTTTGTTAAATTGATTTATTTTTGTCCACTCACACCTTTGGTTTTTATTGACCCTCCAGGTCGTGGCGCGTTGTTCGAGGCTGTACGAGGGGCGGAGGCATGAGTAAGCACATGTGGCTATCCCTGGTCTGGCACGTACTGAGGGTAACTTGGGTATTTCAGTCGACTTGCCAGACGGGAGCAGGACCGGGCACGGTTATCGATGCCCCTTCCGGGGGCGGTCCTGTCAAGGCACACCACTATTCCCTTCCTAGACCATTCCCCCCTCGCAGGAATGTGGGATTGTTCACTGTTCCCTCCAGGACACGGGTCTTACAATCCACCCCCCTTAGGGCCCAGCGTCCTCGTTGGCACACTTCCCGGTTGAGGTCTGACTCTGATACCATTCTGTCAAGACCCGACCCTCCTCTGTCAGGTCCCGACTCATCTAGCACGATATTGTCCGCTTTGGGCCTCCTTGCCCTTACCCTCACGGTTTTGTTTTCGGGAGCTCATGATGCAACTTTCCAGGGGGTCACCCATCATGAAATTGCACCAGCCTCAACTCGCTTAACTTTGGGGTTCCAATCCCACCCAAAGCCACTGAGCTCCCAAAAAGCCTCATGCTAGATAGGTGTGTGCCTACACCTTTAAGGCACACCACTATTCCCTTCCCAGACTATTCCCCCCTCACAGGAATGTGGGATTGTTCACCGTTCCCTCCAGGACATGGGTCTTACACATTCAATCAAAAACAAAAGGTAAATCATGTTGTAAGTGTTATCCGCTGTCGGTGCATTTATAATATTGAAAAATGTATAAAGGTAATTGAGACGATTAAGGTAAAATTTCGTGATTGTTTTAATATTTGCAATTATTAGAGTGTTGGTAAGATATGTACTTTAAGAAGGTCACTTGTACATAAATTAGAGTAGAAGTAAGATTAGTTGATTTATGTTTACTTATTTGCATGATTACAAACCTTTTCAAAACCCCTATTTTTATCCTTTTTATTCTTTTATTCTTTTATTCTTTCATTCTTTTAATTCTTTATTCTTTGATTCTTTGATTCTTTTATTTTATTCTTTCATTCTCTTATTCTTTTATTCTTTCATTTCTTTATTCTTTTATTCCTTTACTTTTTAATTTATTGATTCTTTGATTAATTAATTCTTTAATTCTTTAATTCTTTATTCTTTTATTCTTTTATTCTTTAAATCATTAATTCTTTAATTTGTTAATTCTTTATTCTCTTATTCTTTAATTCGTTAATTCTTCGATTATTTAATTCTTTTATTCTTTAATTCATTTATTCATTATTCTTGTATTCATTATTCTTTCCCACTAACACATTATTAATGTTCCCTAATTTCCCCGGTTAAGAACGATCCCTATTTACCAATACTACATCTACACAAAAAGGGTTTAAATTGCATAACACTCAAATTACATGTTTAATTTAATGTGTAGTTTGAGCTTAGTCAGGCCTATCGGGCACCCATAAGCCCATAAGCTTTTGAACCAAATGGTGAGGGCTACATCAATGCCCTAGGGATTAATATGAAAATGCAACATGTGACAACTAGCACATCCAAGTAAGCATCGTAAATCAAGCATCCCAATCATACCCCACAAATATTTCACATGGTAATTCATGCATGCTCGATACTTACCATAAGCAAGTAGTATAAAGCAAGTAACTCAAACATACTCCACTTATGAGGGACTAGGTTCATTCTTCATGCTAATCCCATTCAATTTTGTATCCCATAGGAAAGGTTGTGGGGATTGAATTTCTAGCAGCCATTTTTTACGAATCAAATTGTCATTTTATGTACGTATTGACTAAGCCGGCATCCTTACTTCTTAAGTTGATATTTGGATAAGAAATTTCAAAATATTAAAAAATTGGATATATATATATATATATTACAAATGAATGAATAGAGTGCTTTTACGTAATTAATTGAGTAACTAGTAAGGAAATACATGCGCCACATACAGTGTTGTAGTCATGATTTTATTTATAAAAGGGGTTTTTCACAAAGTACTTAAAAATAAAAATTGAACTTTAAATGTAATTCAATTCATCATTATATATATATATATAACATCATATCATGTTACCAATTTATGATGATCGAGAAACTGTTGCTATAGTCCCTGAACTCACTGATTAGCTATAGTCCCTGAATTTCATTATTAGTAGCATATATCTTTGAACTATACCCAAATATGTAGTAATCGTCTGTTAAAATTGTTAGTTTTTCTATTAAAATTAAGGGTAAGGTAGTCTTTTCAAGTATATTTATACAGTTTTCACTATTCAACCTAATTGAAACCCAAAATTTCTATTTTCGCACAAAATTTCAATCCATGGATATGTGGAATTTCTAAGGCGACTAGCTAATATAATAATTTATCAAAATTAAAATAAACAACCAAAAAATCTGGATTTTTTTTTTGAATATATATGCATATTTCATCGCTAAATGCGAAAAACACCATTAGTGATTTAGTGGCGAATTTTTAAGATAAACAGTATCTCTAAAACATCTTTTTTCGACAACTTTCATCAACAATTCATCACCAAAAATGCATATACATTCCAATTTTTCTTTTTCTTTTTTGTTTTTTCTTTTAATTTTAATATTTTATTAAATTTGTGGACTCAAAAATTCCAAAAATATCCATGGATTTGGAAGTTAACAATTTGGGTTTGCATTTAGATTGAATAGAGATAATTGCACAAATATACTTAAAAGAGACTATCTTGCCCTTATGTTTAACAGAAAAAGTTAATAATTTTGACAAATAGACGATTACTACATATTTGGACATAGTTCAGAGACCTCTGCTACTAATAATAAAGTTCAATGACTATAGCTAACATTAGTGTAAAGTTCATGGATTATAGCAAACAAATCTCTTATTACGATCATAGTTGCTAAAAGGCCCCTTCCCAAAATCTCCTTAATAATCGTGCCAATTCCCGCTCCCGTCTGACAAATAAATCGAAATTTGTAAAAATGCCCTTAACACATGCTAGACAAGCGATAATGATACTGATGTTCCAATCATACCTTCGCCTCAAGATCAACTCCGGTCTCTGTGCAACGTTCTGGAAGGAAAAAAAAAACCATTAAAAATGTGAGTAGACAAAAATAATCATTTGAAAATACATTTCCGAAGAAAATAAACCTTTACCCTCCAAATATAAAATGTGCATGCATAAGGTAAAACATAAACAATTGGATTTTAATTCAAATCATAATCATAAGTCCTGAGACCTACAAATCATAATCATAACATGTAACCAAAGTTTTTGGTCCACCTTTCTCTGAAATCCATGTTTATAAAATCACGTAGTAAAACTTGGACATCAATATCAATAACCAATCAAAATGAAACATTTACTACCCCGAGCATTAACCGTCTTGGAAAAACCCTGAACTTCGTCTGTCTAGGAACAATAACAATAACCTCGAGCATTAGCCGTTTGGGAAACACCACGGACTTCGTCTGCTTGGAAACAATAACAATAACAATAACAATAACCCTGAGTATCAACCGTCTAGGAAACACCTCTAACTTCGGCTACCTGGGAAGCAGTCGCCCCAAGCATCAGCAGTCTGGGAAACACCCCTAGTTTCGGCTACATGGGACAAAATAACCCCTAGCTTCGGTCATTTAGGAAACACCTCTAACTTCGATGGTCTGGGAACTCAACACAATAATAGTAGAAAAGTAGTCCATGGATTAAATTTGAATCTTTACTTTTAAAACAAAACCTTGACTTAAATTCCAAGTCAAAAACATTTCTGAACCGGACCTAAGCCCAAAACACTGTTTCCACAATACCATAAAATCTCTTTCCAGAAACCAGTCAAATTCGAAAATCATCAAACACAATTAGAATCATTTATTCAACCCATTGTGATTAGACTCATGCAATAAAACACTTAAAATATTTAACTATTCATGCATCACAGTTTATAAAACAAATGTTCATTCACTGCCCATCCAAACAACTTAATCCCAACCTGTGCATTCCTTTAAAGTCCGAGGGAGCTATCTGACATGTCAGAAAAATTATAATTGAGCTCACTAATGTCTGAAGTAATCTAATATTCAAATCCCCTAATTTCTGGGATAACATACGTACATAAAACATAAACATAAACACTTTAGACATACAAAACTACCCCTAAGACGATGTCAGGTCAATTCGAAACCTGCACCAAAATGTTCGTTACATCGATTACATGCCGAATTTCGAGGCAACATGGCACGTACCCTCATGTGTCACCTAAGCTCCCTGCGACTGGGCCTCGTGTTCCTGCAGTTGTTGTCGCAAGGCCAGTTGCCTTCAAGCCCTAACAGGGTCGACCCACAGGTCTACAACTAGGACCGACCCAAGCGACCCCAACTTGGTCCAAAATCACCAATTTTCACGTCAAATCTTACATTTTAAACATCTAATCACGTCCAAAAATGGTTCTATGATTCAAATCATGAAATCCTCACCTCAAATTTACAAACTCAAACCTTGGATTTTTGGCTAACTTTCAGCTCTTCGTCCCAAGCACTTTCAGCGTCCAAAACCTTCAAGTCCTAGTTCAATTAAGGTCGTACAACTCTTAGGAAGATGATAGGAAGCTTATTTTCAAAGTTCCATGACAGGACCCGCTCCTAAACCATTTTGATAATCTTGCCTAGTCTTGCTCCCGTCTGACAAACAATCAGAAATATTGAAACTACTCTCAACACTTATCAAACAAGGGATACTTAAACTGATATTCTGCTAATGCCTCCATCTCTCGATCAACCCCGATTTTTGTGCAACGGCCTGGAAGGTCATCAAAAACATGAACAGTGTGAAAGAATAAAAATAAACATTTTAAAAATACGTTTTCCGAGGAAAATATAAATTTACCCTCCATTTTCCTAAAACATGCATGCATAGAATAAATCCTAAACAATCGAAATTGAAATCAATCAATCACACCAAATCAACCAATCCAATATCAATAAGTCAAATCGACAAATCAATACTAGTAAAGACCATCCAATCCAATATCAATCAACTAACCAATCTGCAACAAGCTACATATCCTAGCCTCTGTCGGTCGAATATCATGTCTACATAGACAGCCTTACAACCTCAGAATCCGTGGAGGCGTGCTCCAAACGTTTGAGTCTCATCTCTGAAATTAGCGATGTTTGGAAGCCACCCCAAGCTCAAGCTGTTCCCATCCGGAAGATGTCATTTCTCTAACCTCATAGCCCTCCGAATCAACAGAGCCGAGCTCCGGATGTTTGAGTGTCAACCATAGAAAAACAATTCACAAACCAAGAAAATTCACTTAACACAATCCTTGACCTAAAACCAAGTCAAAACACATTCAAAATATGGGTCTAAGTCCAAACTTAAGGGGGGAAGATTGTAACGACCCGTCTCGAATTATCAAGATTAATTAAGAATGAATGATAGATTAGCGAGACTAATTGGGAATTAGACGAGGATTAACGGACGTTCAAGGAGAAATGACGATTTTGCCCCTGGAATGGGCAAAACGTTGACTCTTCGTTTAGGAGGTCCAATGGACTTTGGCCGATGACTGTGACGTAGTTCAGAACATCACAAGTTCATAGCCAGGTGACACGTTCGATTCCGACGTTCGATTCCGACGTTCGATGAAGAAGTTATGATTTTTGGAAGTTCGGGGGTACTTTGGTAATTTGGTTGAAAAGGGGCAAATAGTTGACTTTTGACCCAGGAGGTCCGGTGGCCGAGGGACGAGGACCGTTACGTAGATCCGGATGATACGAATCTGTAGATAGGTGGCATGTCGAATTCGGAAGTTCGACGGAGAAGTTACAGTTCTCGAAAGTTCGAGGTAACTATTGTACGAAGTTTGAGACGGATTGACTTTTGTCTCAAGTAGGCCCCAGATATTTTCTCAGGGCCAATGGATGAGTGACAAGTGTCACTCATCCATTGCACACTCAAATATATTCATGCATCTCATCTCCATTTTCTTTGTTCGACCATATCCCCACCAAACCTGATCACCTTTTCATCCCAATCCAAACCCATACCCTTCTGATCATGTGTGTGAGACCAAGAGATTGAGAGGAGGACTGGAGGATGATGGTGGCTGGTCAGGACGGCGCCGCCATGGACGCGGAGGCAAGTCGTACAAAGGTATCGGTTTTGCCCATTTTTCTTCTAATTTCGATTTGGTACATTATGGCCGGTTTTTATTGATTTGAATGGGGTAAATAGGTTTCTAGGGAAGTTATGGGATGGTTTTGATGGTGGTTCACGGCTGAGGAAGCCCAGGGGGTGGTCGGGGAGTTTGGACCATGAGAATGAGTTTTGGTTAGTCGGGCTTTACATGGTTTTTCTTAGGTTTTTTGATAGGAAATGATAGGAAATGAAAAAATAGGAAGAATGGAATCGAAAGGGGAAGAAACGAACTGAAAATGAATGGGTTAGAGGGCTGAACCGGCCACGCCGGTTCGGCTGGACCGCTGTTGCAGGAAAAAAATGGGCTGGCTGGTTCGAACTGGCCTGGCCGAAGGTTGAAGACGGTCTACAGTGCGGCGCGTGGCTCCCACACGCAAGGGCTGTTGCCGGAGCATGTGGGCGCTTGGCCCACTTTCTGGGGAAGGTTCCAACATGTAATTTCATCTATTCGATGTAACAAACATTTTGGGGCTGGTTTCGAGTCAATCGGACATCGTTTCAATATAGTTCGGGACGTCCGAAGGTTTAGGCTCGCGTTTAAAAATAGTTAAAATTCCAAAAAATTACGGGGCTTTAGTGAGGGGTTATTTAAGTAGTTAGTAACCCTCTATATTAATTTGGACAGGTTCGGGAACCCCGAAGGCGACGATTGGCCGGGGGGAGGCTTATGGCGCGCCTATCGAGGCGCGACTTCGGATGGTCTGTGAGTGGACCTTTCTTTTGAACTTGATGCATGCATAAATGTTTTATAAGTGTTTTAATATATGTTTTGTGATTCCATGAGTGCATTTGTTTGTGGTAGCCTAGGATTTACGTATTTGCACGTATTTCGAGATTTCTGGTTTTATATGATGCTTGTACGTGTTAGGTTTTCAATGAGGGTTGGTTTTGGATTTGGAAATATGAAATCGGGAACGACACCCATTTGATTTATGAACTCTCGGACTTGGAGTCCCTTTAATTTGACGAGAAATCAGGCTGGGGGCCCATTTGAACTATACAATCGAGCCGTGGGCCCTGTTGGTTTATGAATTTGGGCTTGAGGCCCATTTGGTTGTAATATCAGGATGGAGGCCCCTTTGATTGTAGTATCGGGCTTGAGGCCCCGTTGGTTGTGAAATCGGGATTGAGGCCCCGTTGAGTTATGGTTTCGGGCTTAGGGCCCAGTTAGTTGTGATATCGGGCTAGAGGCCCAGTTGATTGTGAAATCGATCTTGAGTCCCAATTCGGTTAATGAAATGAGAATTCGGGCATGTGACCCTATTGAACTATGGATTTAGGCCGAGGCCTGTGAAATTGATTTGAATTGGATTCGAGGAACCCTGTTAAGATGAATCGGGTATGAGACCCAGTTGAAATATGTTTTGAGAAAGAAAATGTATATAAACCCTCCATATGATTTATTTGGTCTCCTCCAGACGTCGACCTGGAGAGTCACTATCGACAGAGCAGAATGGGTATCCCCATAGGGATCTCGTTCTAGGAATGGAAGTTATGGTGTGGCCCCAGACCAGATTCCGGAGAGATGATCGGACTAGGTCCGAAGATAAAGCCTCCCAAATGGAGAATTCTTCGGGGAAGACTCGGAGTGAGACCCCGAGTAGTGTGCACACTAGTATAGAGATGAATCGTGACATATATCGGGGATGTGTTCCCTAGGGGTTGTGTGCCCCGAGTTGGCATCTTCTCAGAAGTGTCGCGGATGGGTTATACGTATGCGTACATATGAGGTTTACGGAAAGTGATTTGGGGCCAGAGACCCCGTGTTCCATGTTTTAGAAAGTGATTTGGGACGGAGACCCCGTATTTGATATTTTGGAAATGGCTTGGGGCGGAGACCCCGTATTCGATGTTTTAGTATTTCACTGAGAACAATTTTGGGTTGAGACCCACGTTTACTGGATTTGGGCAGAGTCCCACTTGTGTTTGATTTGGGATGAGTTCTCATGTATTGATTTACGGATTTCAGGCCTAGGTCCAAATGGATTTATGGTTCATGACGGTTTATGGGGATCAGCATGAACCCTTGAAAGGTTTTTATGGTTCATGACGGTTTATGGGGACCGAGCATGAACCCTTGAAAGGTTTTGAGAATTTTTTCAAATGGTTTTATGAACATTTTGGTAAATGATTTTTGAATGCTTACATATGCTTTTAGTGAAGGGCATAAATGTCTTTTTGTGAAATATTTTTATTAAAATATTTATTTTGTCCACTCACAGTTTTCGTGGTTTTAATGCCTTTTAGGTTGATCGCGGATGCAGGCTGTAACAGAGATCAAGACATCACACTCCTCCTCCTACAATCCTGGCATACTCTGTAAGCCCTGGTGAGGGCTAAAGATGGAATTATCCCTAGTCTAACACTTTGTGTCAAACGGGAGTAGGCACGTCCCATGTTAATCCCGGGGGATTTGGGACGGGTCCTGACATCGAAAACCAGAGGCGGAGGACCATTGGACAACCCTAGGTGGAGGTTTGAAACTGGTCCAGTGAAGGTCGAGTCAGACATGTACTTTCTAGCCCTTGTTTCGTGATTTTAAAGTCATAGAACCCTTTTTGGTATCAAGACGAGTCTAATGGTGAAAGAATGGCTGAAAAAGGTGGCGGGACAATGGAGATATGACTGGATCAAGGTCGCAAGTCAAACGACCCGTTACAGTCAAACGGGTCAACCCGGTTAGAGGTTGAAGGTGATGACGTGGATGTCCACGTCATCACTTGTCAAACCTATTATGCCACGTGGCCAACCAAAGGGTGACACGTGGCCAAGTGTTAGGTTCAGTCAACAGTGACATGGTAGTGCCACGTCAGACATTGTCAGACCACATGGACCAATGAGATGGTGCCACTTGGTGAGCTGTCAGAGTGTGTCAGATGAAATGACAACTGATTTGATAGGCCCACGTCATCATTGTCAGACCACGTGGACCAATGGGATGGTGCCACATGGTAGGGGGTCAGGTTGTTAGAGCTGAGGTGTCAGTGACACGTGTTAATGATGACGTCAGCAGATGACGTCATCACGTGACATGGCAGGGTCAAAGGGTGACATGTTGCACCAATCTGGAAGTGCCACATGGCAGGCTGTCAGACCTATCAGGCTAAAGTTAGCAGATGACGTCAGCGGCTGACGTTAGCATGACATCACCTTTGATCACCGTTGATCACCGTTGACCAAAGTGTGGGGAACTTTGACTTGCTCGTGAGGGCGTGTGGGCATGAATTTAGAGGTGAAACTGATCTTATTCAAAAGTTTTTGAAAATCTGAATCCAATGGTAGTGATTTCAGGTCGATCAGAGATCATTTGATATGTCAATTGGAGGTTTTTAGCCTTGGGAACCGTGTTTGGGACATGTTGCCTATTCTGAGAGTTTTGAAGATTTATGATTAGGACTTGTATCAATAGATAGTAACCTTTTAGATATGATTTGGATAGGTCCAGAAGTCCCGGAGAGTATGGATTAGCCCCAGAGTAGCTTACGACGAGGGTTTCGGAGCGTGCAGTATGGACAGTCTGTGAGTGGACATTTGCTTTGTAAATATAATGCATGCATAACTGTTTTATATGTTTTATTAACATGATTTAAGATGCATAGATTTCATATGATTTAAATATGATTTGTTTGGTATTTTCGTAGAAAATGCGTTATTGCACGTAGTTTGAGATTTCTATTTTATATGGTACTTGGGCTTAGGCCAAGTATTCTACATGCATATGTTTTATGTGATTTTGATGGTTTCACAGAGAGACGTGAAATCGATATTCGGGCATGAGTCCCAGTTGATAATACCTTGACTTGGATTGAAGTCAAGGATGATTTTGGAAAGTGTTTTGAATCGTGAAATGGTTTTCGGGCGTATGACCTAATTGATTTATGGTTTGACTTAAAGTATAGTCAAACGTGAGATATATCGGGCTGTGACCCAGTTATAAGATTTATGAAAGATATTTTGGGCATGAGACCCGGTCGTGGATTTGTTAGGATTCAAGGAATCCTAGGTTTATGAAGTGTTGATAGACACTGTTTTCAACGATGGTTTTGTGGAAACTGATTTGATGGAACTATATTCCGGGCGTCGACCCTGTTGAGATCATTTGTGAGAAATAACTGTTAAATGTTTCCACATTTTTCAAAATGATGATTATGATTTTTAGTTTAAAGACTCAGATTTTATGACAGGACCGCCGGTTGTGAATATGTTTCCCCGGAAAAATACCCTGGAGATAATGCTCGCCTCCGAGGTACGGAGAGGTCAAGATGCGCCTACTGTCGAGCAGCCGAGATAGGCGGCATCCGAGAGAGGCGACAGCCGAGAGAGGCTCGACTTAAGAGTGCGGTATATGAAATCGATCGATGATATGTTCACGACGATCTGGTGATTGTCGATTGGTGATGTGTTCACAGTGACATGCTCAAGATCAGAGTAGTCCTTGAGCTTGTGGGCACGCGTTGCTGGGATTAGAATTGTGACTAATAATACTGATGATGATGGGATGAGATCCCACATGGTTTTATAGTTGGGCTGAGGTCCGACGTGTTTTATCTTTTAGCTAAAACCCTATGTGATTTGATTTGGGCTGAGACTCTGTATGATTTGGTTTTGGACTGAGACCCTACTGAGGAAATGGCTTCGATTGAGAAGTATTTTTCACTGTGTTTTGATTTGAAAAGCAATACGTCTTGCGTTTAAGAAAGTATTTGAAATACTATTTTCTGATGCATGCATACTTTTACGTGAAGGGTATAAATGTCATTTTGATAAATTATTTTTATAACCGATTGTTTTTGTCCACTCAAAGCTTTTATGTTTTTTATTCCCTTCAAGTTGATCGCGGATGCGGGCTGTAGCAGAGATCGAGACATCACACGTCGCCACAAATCCTTGCGTACTCTAGATAACCCTGAGCGGGTTAATGTGTTATTCCTTATCTAGCACGTGGTGTCAAACGGGCGCAGGCACATCCCACGATAATCTAGAGGACTCAACTAGGATATTATTTAACTTGATTGTAAGCTTGAAAGCTTCAAATGCTTCGAACGATCAATTCTCAATTTTACGGTCTTTCGAGTTTAGGGTTTATGCTGGCTCTCCTCTTCTTTTTCCTCTTTTTAGTTTTCTTCTTCTCTTCTCTCCTCTCTTCTCTCTTTCTCTCATTCTCTAGTTTCCTCTCCTTCCTCCGTCACGGTTGATTTTTGCTCATGGGTCTAAAACAACCACCATACACACACAACATATATATATAGTAAGTCGGTGCACACACCGATGGGATAAGGGATGGAAGAGATAAGACATATGTCACCATCAAAAAATATCTCACTTGTGAAATGACCAATCTTTTAGTGTCAAAATTACCAAAATGCCTCTGGTTCCAACATACCGCCTATCTACGAACTCAGAATTCCAAGGCCTACATAACGGTTCTCACAAAAAGTCCATAAAGTACCTAGAGAAAAAGGTCAAATTTTGACCTTCAAACGCAAAATTGTTAATTTTATTTTTTAATTTTCCGAAATTACCTTTTTAAAATTTTCGGGTCTTTACAATCTAGGTATGGAAAAGGTTCCAAGCAATTGGGTCCTCTTGGGTTCTCAGGTTTTGTTCTTCCTCTCTCTTCTCTAGTTTTCTCTCTTCCTCCCTAGCTCTCTCGCATATTTTTTTCCTCTTCTATATTTGATTTCCTTCTCAAGTGCGTTTTGCTAGGCTCTTGGGTTATTTTGGGATTTTTAAGGTTGCAACACACTAAACACACACAGAGTATGATGACTAAAAGGAGGTGGTGGTGCTACTCATTGAAACCAGATGGTGACACATGTCACCATCCCACAAGACCCAGGTAGTGACTTAGCACAATTTAGCCAGAAGATCAAAATACCCCTATGCTCCAAATTACCAAAATACCCTTGGATATTTAAGGCCTATAACGATCTCATCTGAACTCCAATTCCAATATGCCACTTGTCTACGGGTTCAATATTCCAAGATCTAAGCAGCAGTCCTTGAAAAATGTGTAAAAATTACTCCAATAAAAAAGTCAAATGTTGACCTCTAATATAACCAAAGGTGAAAACGTCAATTTACAATCCCAACTTCTAGAAGTACATTTTTTTGAATTTCCGGATAATTACATTTGCACTCGATGGGTACTCATTTTATAAAATTGTTGCATAAAAATTGTGTTATTTGTGCTCTTAAAAATATATTTTTCGATATACTGAATCATTCAATCAGTCATCCTTAAATTTTCATTTGTTGCATAATAATTTTACTATAAACAAAAGAAATATATAATTAATTTTCTTGACCAAAAAAATAAAGAGAAAGGGATTTTTTTTTCATATGCATTGATCACGCTATTTTGAATGCTGATATACCCAAAAGAAAAAAAAAATGAATGATTTTAATTAACCCTTATTAGTGGCTTGATAATGATAAATTAACCAAAAAATAATAATATAGTTAACTCGACATAAAATAAATTAAAATTACTGGGATCCAGGACCTGATGGATCCCATTTGCCTCCTCAATTGGCCATATGAGCATAACAAAACCTAAAACCTTTAAACAAGAGATTTGCAAAATAAGTATTACTTACACATCCCTCCAAATGTGTATCTAATCATTTACGAATTCGTTACTTTAAAATCCCTGATTTTTAAACAATTTTATTTAAATCCTTAGTACTTTTAATTCTCAACCAAACATAACCTTAAATGTTTTCATTTCGGAGAATCACTTACACGTACCAACCTTAAATACTATGAAGAACGTTTTCATTTTGGAGAATCACTTACACGTACCAACCTTAAATACTATGAAGATCTGATATTTAGTAAAAGTAATATTTTGGGCAATTAACGTGTAGGTACTTACTAATATATAAATTTATTTAAAAACTTGCATATAGAAAAATTAAACTCATAGATCTTTAGACTATTAAAAGGACTATACAATTTAAAATAAACTATAATTTTTATATAAATTACAACTAATGTCATCCAATTATAAACTAATCCAATAACAATCTAAAAAACACTTACCAAAATCTATCATAATTTCAACATTACTTTTTATTTTTATTTTTTTTATTATAAGATTATATAGAGGATACTCATATTTATAATTTTTTTTTTCACTTGCTCATTTTAAAAGTAATATGAGTATCAAATATAACTTAAAGTAAGATAATTAAAAATAATAATTCTTCAAAAATAATTTAAAATTTTAAAATTTTTTATCTTCCGATATTAAATACTTTGGTTAATTTCGTATAGTTTAGGGTTTAATTCTTGAATTTTATGTCAAAATCTATACCCTACCGTTGAATCTCAGAGAATACAGACTTTATGTATTTGTAACTATATACAATATATATATATAGCATACATATATAATATTTATTATATACATATTATAATAAAGGGCCCAAGAGGCCAAATGAATCAAATACTAAGTGGCACATAGGGCAAAGATGAAAAAAAAACAATAATATTTTTAATTATTTAAAGGAATTATCAATAACTCACTCATCTTTTTTATTGAGATATAAAAGATTAGATGTGAAATTTATTACTTACAAATTCTGTTTATGGAATCAAACACTAAGTGGCACATAGGGCAAAGATGGAAAAAAAAAACAATAATATTTTTAATTATTTAAAGGAATTATCAATAACTCACTCATCTTTTTTATTGAGATATAAAAGATTAGATGTGAAATTTATTACTTACAAATTCTGTTTATGGACTTTTGAATTAAAAAATTTAAAATAAAGTCTTATTTTGTTTAATATACATGTATTAAAAATTCTAAATAAAAATAAAAGTTGTTAAAAGTGTAACAATGATTTGCGCTAATAATTTCATCCACTTGTATGTACTCATTCCCATGATTCATCATTGAATATTTCGTCTTCAAATGTGATATTCCCCTTTTTTATGCACTTTCTTGTGTTGCAAATGCAGGGTACAATTCACCCTCACACGTGCATTCACTTCCCACATTAGCATACAGGAACTTAGCAACTCTGTGTACGTACCACCCTGTGGGAACACAGAGAGTAGGGGTATGTATCCGTGACAAGCAAGATTTTCTCGAAGCACAAACCAGCATATATCCATATTTACCTGCATACTAATGGAACACTTTTATACTAATGTCATGGAACAATGCTTAGTCCTCATAGATTGGAACCCAGTCATACTGAATTATAACTTCTAGTTTCGTATTGCATGACAATCAGTTGAATGGAAGAACCTCCAATTAACACCATAATCTGTTAACATATAAGTCCCAAAGGTAGTAAGTAGCCTAGTTACTAGCACAGAGTTTTAATTCATAACAACCTAATCAAATGAGTCCTGGAAAATTGTGAAGCATAAATTTGAGTATAACCTAAAACCGAGTATAGCGCATATTCTAAAATGGCCTCAGACATCATTCGATACTGTAAAGCCCGGCATGAAATGAATTTATAGTTTACAATCATCAATGGCAAACTGGGAAAGAGCCAAGCATGTCTGAGTTAACGTGAAATATGAACTTTGTTCTTTCAGTTTCCTATATACCCTTGATGATTGTAATCTTTAATTTTATTTCAACCAGTGCTTTTACAGTACAAAATCATTTATGAGGCCATTTTAGAATATGAGCACTACTCGGTCGCCCATGCCTCCCAAATCAATAAACCGCAGCCTCCTTCACATTTCTTTATCGATGATGTCTCGCATCATCTGTAACGGGATGAGCCCTTCCGTCCGGATGGCATCTTTGCTTGAATCTGGACTGATAAAAAGCAATGTGGGCAATCCTCTTACCTGATTGAATGAGTTAAGCCAGATTCATCATTCAACCTCCAAGACAATAGGGAAAAGAAGTGCAGAGCTTTATTTGTTCTTGAGAATTTTGAAAAAGTAACACTAGCAATAAACAAGATCTCTTCAGAAGCCATGATAGAAAAGTATTATAACCAGCCAGTTTATCCGGAATATTTATCATCGAGACTAATGCAAATTTGTCTCACAAAAAAAACATCTAGCTACAATCATATAAACTTGAATGGCTCATAAAGGTTACTAGATGCCACAAAATCGACAATAATTTCAGTGCAACAAGGACGACTTGAGAGCATGGAAGAAGATGAGAGAGTAAAGAGAAAATAAACGTAGAAAACTGTAAAGGAAAAAAGGAAAAGAAATTACCTGCATGTCACGCGCAAATTCATACTCATCATCTGTATCAACCTTAATAATTTTTACATTACTCTCATACTCCACAGCAAGCTGTATGAAAATTAAAATATTCATTGTTACTCCTATATTTGCAAACCCTATATAGCTGGGATTCAGGGGCTTATATTATCCCCACTGTATGAAAGCTTTCACGACCCACTTTAATACTACAACTTCAGTTAATCTAAGACATATACAGAAGAATAAAACTATCAAAATTTGATCTGGAGTCAAGTAATCTATACTAATAAGAATTTTCAGATCACACATCAAAAGGTACAACAGGGGAGGAGCCATTCCAATCTTGAATATCGTTACCCTTTCCTGTGGTCCATTAATCAAAACAGCACACAGCTATTAGGCCCATGATAATCAAATGGCATTTACATTTGAAACTTCACCATGTTTTCATCCCAAAAGAAAATAATTAAGAGAATCCTAAAGCTAAATAGTGAATAACCCGTCCCTACATCCATACAAATATATTCAATAGATATAATTCAGTTTGATTTTCAAACATTAACTCAAATTTTGAGTTCAGTAGAATTTGACGAACATGATAATCTAAATTCTTTCAATATAGACTTTTTGCTGTCGTATGATAATATTTTGTTTCAAAAGAAATCTGCACATGTGGAATTTTTATTTGGGTTGTTTCACAAATGAGGATTAATTATTAATCCTCATTTTCTATCAGCAACTTTGACACATTGCTAGCCGATGCCCTTAAATTCTAAAATAACCCATAACCGGCATAATGCTGTTTTCTGTACTGCACCAATGTATACAACATTGGATTACCTGGATTTCCGCATCTTATGAAAACTGAGATATTGGGCTTACTATTAAACTGTTCAAAATTTGGTATATGGTTCCATTATTCATTTCATTGTTCTTGTAGCTCACATAAAAATTCGAACCTATGATTCAATAAGGCTTACAAGCTTATCAAAGTTTTAATGAAACAAGTGTCATGCTGAAATTCCATTCTGGCGAACTCAAATAACATGAAAGAATAAAGCTAATGCCTCCCGTTTCCTTCAAAGTTCATAGAAAAGAATTAGCCAAGAATCATGTTTCTTATTTCCAATTTGATGGAAGTTCTCATCAAGTAAATATGATTTTCTACTGTCAGCACAAGACTCACAGTAATATTCCAATACCTTCTCTACGTTATAGCATCTACTTTTCCCAAACGCCTGACTAAGCAGCAGCTCGAGAGAATGAAGTGTTTGTGCTGAAAACACAAGCATACATTGTCACTTTTTTTGGAAACTGGGATCTAGGAAATGAACTTGAGTTCAGACTTCATTCATCTCGTATCATAACGTTCAACAGCATTTCTAAAATAGATCCCATCCAATAGCTAAAGTGGTACACTCTCTTTGAAGATTTTTCTCACCCATTTAAAACATGCAGGATAAGGATTTTCTTCATTTACCATCCAATTGAAGAGATGAATTTCTAAGTTAGTATTAATATGATCAATAACAAACCGCCGTGAATCTTCACAAAAAGGTGGGACGCCTACTCGCCTTTTATTGTTTAGAAACACTCACAACCACTCAATCATAATCAAACAGCCACCATACAAAAATGGGACCTCTACATTTAAGCAGCACATGAATATAGTCCTAAGCATGAGAAGTAATATTGGGTGGTTAGTCTCTTTCGAAAGTCGATACGAGTGCTTATCTAACTGCTCAGAGTTCACCTCATTATCTTTCAAAGGTTCGTGTGTGTCAAATACAGATATGTCTGCATAGTAGGAAGCATAATTTGTGGAAAGGGTTGGACTTTATCAAAATCTCCTTTAGATATCTCTCCATATACGCACAAGTTCAGTAAACTGAAATTTCTCTGACAACCAGTTTGAAATCCATATCGAAGTACTAAATATTGAGTAATTTTATAAAAGTAACATATTAGCCACTAAAGTTTAAACAGATATGAATACAAAGCAGCACAGCTAAAACTATGTTGCGTACGTGTAGAGCATACCATTTCAAGTTCTTGAGCCATCAGTATACACGGTCCACACCATGTTGCAAAGAAATCAACAACAAGGGGTACATTTCTTTCTCCTTTCACCAGTTCCTGCACCTCCTGTGCCGACACCTTCTTCTGCCCTCCCAAAAGGACAAATATGAGCTCAAATTTATTATTCAAAAATAAAAAGTAAAATAAAATTTCAATTTACTCATTATTGTTCCATTGCTCCTATCAGATCTCTCTAACTGATAAAAAGAAAATACAACAAAAGAGTAAATCTCAAGTTGATTTTCCAACTAACCCAAATGAAAGAAAATTTCCACGCTTTGCCATTTACCATACAGAGGTAAAGCCCTGAATTCAACTCAATTATCTCTTATCCTTTAGTTTTCGTACATTTCCTCACAAATCAGACCAATAATTTGAATTTTGAATACACAAACCAACCCATAAGAGCATTGCTACTTTTGAGGAGGAAAAACGTATGTAAAGAAAAGTAAACCAATATATAATGGTTAATTGCAATGCTATACTAAATAAGCATTTCTAGGAAAACATACCACAAGATAATCTTCTCTGACATGTTTCCCATGAGGAGGTCTGCAAAGCAACTTTCTTGTTACTGTTGAGAGTGAAGGCGGTGTGTTATTGGTGGAAAAAAGTGAATTTTGGTGGTGGGATTTCATGGCTGAGAGAGTAAAAGGGAGGGAAGGTGATGGGACATGGAATGATAAAACCATGGGAGAGTAAATGTGGGTTTCCAAGCTAAAGCCATGGCTGTGGGAAGGAGGAGCTGTCTGTGTTTGCAGGAGAGCCATCTTTCTACACAGGCAAAAAGATTAATCCTTTCCTCGCTATATATGGTATGTTTTCAGACATTTCAGGCCCAATAGATAAAATAAGAAGGGAAATTGGCCGAATGACCTTTTTTTATCAATTATAAATCTAAAACAACTTCTTGTGAAAGATAAGATGAGGTGATACTTCAGAAGTAGCCCTCATCATTTGACCCACGGGTTTATGGGTACCTGATAGGCCCAATGACAAAAAGTCTGATTCGGCCCGATATGGGCCGTGGACCGGCCCGGCCCGCATGTTGACGGGCTGGACTTGGGCTTAGGGTATTCAAGTCTGCTAGGCCCGATAGGTCCGAGCCCGATAAAGCCCGGTAAGCCCAGCCAGACCCGCCCAGGTAAACCCGACTCATAAGCCCGAAAATATAAAATAATTATAAATTAAGAATTGATACCCAATCCAATTTTGTTACTACTATCAAAGCCAAAATCAAAAACTCCAACCAAATCTCAACCTAGTGTCATTTAAAAGCCCAATACCCATCCAAACTCTAACCCTAAATTCAAAAAAACTCACTAGGTCTCTGACTCTCTTATCGACCTCCTTATCCTATCTCGGCTTTATGGTCTAAAAGTTAAGTCAATTCTCCAAATCCAATAGTACCCCTCCTTAGCTTATTTCAATATTCGATAATAATATTTAAGCTCAACTCACTTTTTTTTTTTACAATTAGGTAGGTACAAATGGGCTTAGTAGGCCCGGCCCAAGTGGGCTTAGTAGGTCCGACCCGTAAAGCCCGATAAAAGCCCGGCCCAAACCCGGCCCGACAAAGGGCATGGGCTTTCATATTTATGATCAAACCCGCCCGACCCGGCCCAGTATTTTTTAAATTATGAAATAGGCACGACCCGGCCCGGCCCAAGCCCAAAAATTTTGGGCCGGGCTTGCCCGACCCGGCCCAATGACGAGGCCTATTCAGATGTATTATATAATTTAGGATTTTTTTCTTTATGTAAATTTTAAATTTGCAAGTCATATTTTCACCTTATATTGATTATTAGTTCACCTAACATCCAGGTTGGGAGAGTGTTAGCGGTTGTTAGAGGTTTTGAAGGATTATGAGAAGGTATCTAGTCAATTGATTAATTTTACTAAGTCTGCTGCTTGTTTTAGCCCGAGTACTAATCCTATTTTGAAGCGTTTAATTTCCAATCTGTTGGGTATTAGAACTGTTGATTGTCATGAGAAATATCTGGGTCTTCCTACTGTTATCGGTCAAAATAAAAAGTTGATGTTTGGGAAGGTCAGGGATGTCCTTCGGGGGAGACTAACTACATAGAACTCTAAGTTACTGTATGCAGCAGGCAAGGAGGTCTTGGTCAAAGTAGTGGCCCAAGCCTTCCTACTTATTCAATGAGTGCATTCCAGTTGCTTAAGTCTATGTGCCATGAGCTTTCTACTGAGATTGCACAGTTTTGGTGGGGAAAAGCAAGTAGGAAAAGTATTCACTGGATGTGTTGGAATGGGTTGTGTAGACCCAAGGGCAAAGGAGGTTTAGGGTTTAAGAACTTTGAGTTTTTCAATCAGGCGATGGTGGCTAAATAGGCCAGAAGGCTGTTGGAACAGCATGCGTCCCTGGTGGGCCAGATGATGAAAGCCCGATACTTTCCTAATTATGACTTTATGGAGGCTGGGGTTGGATGTTTGCCTTCTTTTGTGTGGCGGTCCATCATTTGGGGGTGTGAGGTAATTAAACAGGGGTTGGTCTACCGAGTTGGTAGTGGGGAGTCAATTGGTGTGTTCATTGATCATTGGATTCCACGACCCAAGACTTTTCGGCCTATTTTGAACTAGGGGTTGGGGTAGGATGTGAGAGTGTCATCCCTCATTCAGCCTAGTGGTGGATGGAATGTTGAGATGTTGAAGGAATCCTTTTATGGAGAGGATGTGAGAGATATTTGCAATATACCCCTCCCCTCACGGGGCTCTTTTTCGGATGGCTGATATTGGTTCTTCTCTAAGTCTGAGAAATATACGGTCAAGTCCAGATATCATATTGCTTTTCAACTGTGGGTAGAGAATGTGGATGGTAGGGGTGAGTGCTCCTCTTCCGGGCAGAGTAAGGTTCTTTAGAAACATGTGTAGAAGTTGTGGGTCTCGAACAAGCTTAAAATTTTTTGTTGGCGGGCTTGCTCTGAGATCATACCTACGGGTTGTAACTTGGTTGCTCGGAAAGTGTCAACATCTGGTGTTTGTAGTCGTTGTGAGAGACACATTGAGGGTACTCTTCATGCCTTATGGGCATGTAAGCATAGCTAGAAAATGTGGAAACTCTCTGGTTGTCCACTTGCGGGGTTCCCCCTTACCGGATCTTATATTGATATCTTTGTTTTTTCTTACACTCACCTCTTCTCTTCGCAATTATGTCAATTTGTTTTTATTTGTTGAAGCGTTTGGAATTGGCGGAATAAAATGGTACATAATTTGCAGGTAAAGAGTACAGAGGAGGTTTATGAGCCGGCTATGGCCTCCTTTTTCGAAATTTAGTGGTCTACCACAGTTTCTTTGGGGGCCCTTTTGAGGCGTGTGCCTAAGTGGGTCAAGCCGTTGGAGGGGACCTTGAAGCTTAATTGTGATGGTGCGATTTGTAGAGACACCCTTCAACGGGGAGTAGGCGAAGTGCTTAGAGATTCGAGCGGCGTTCTTGTCAGGACCCACCCCGGTTCCCCCCCCCCCCCCCCCCCGGGAAACCCGAGGTAAATCCTGCTCCCGTCTGACTCCCCGACACAACACCAAATTAAAACTCACACGCAACCACCAAAGTACTCAGTCAGACGCAGGAGAAACTATACAATACATCCCGAAGTTAAAAGTTTACAGAGCATAGTCCCAAATACACAGGAAAGAAAACCAATAAACTAGATACACGCACGCGGAAAAGAAAAACACTCCGGGATCCCTCTCGCGACTGCTATGCCTCAGACGCTGCCTCGACGCCGAAACCCCGCTCTAGCTCCACGACCTGGAGGACAATTTAAAACAGAAAGTGTGAGTGAACCATAAATAAAAGAAAAGTTTCCAAAACCATTTTATAAGAAAACCGGGTTTAGCCCTCCGTTTTGAAACCACATGCATAACTCAGTTATTAAAACAGTTATAAATCAATCACCATAAAACATCATAAGAAACAGAAACACTATAAAACAGTTATAGAAAACATAGCAGAAACATCATAAAGCCGTATCATAAACCGTGAATATTAAACCATTCTTATCCGATCAAACCTGCTGGACCTATCTGAGTCTTTAAACTCCCGAGTCTTTAAACTCAATCCAGGCCTCAATAATATCTGAGTCTTTAAACTCCCGAGTCTTTAAACTCAACAGGCCTACGGGGGAAAATATCAATATATCCGAGTCTTTAAACTCCCGAGTCTTTAAACTCAATCCGGGCCCGTCCCCCGTCAATCAATATCCGGGTCTTTAAACACAATAACCAGATCCAGCAAATCCAATCCAAAACCATTTGAAAACCATTCTGAAATCCATATCCAAACTCGAATCTGAAACCACCGGTCCGATGCCCTTCCGGCTCCCCGAACCGTCATTTCGAACCCAAATCCGGAATTCCACTTTTCACTTTAAAACCAAATTCCGTTTCGAAATCCGATTCTAAAACCGAAAATCCTTTAATCACCAAATCATGTTTCAAAATCCCTTTATAAGCATTCAAACCAGTTATCCTTTGAACACCCCAAAACCATGGCATTTTACTCAGAAATCGACGTTTCTCGTAAAATGTGCCAAATACCGTACTTCCTCGAAAAACGTGCAACAATGTAAAACCAACAAAGCATATTCGATAAACATAGAATCATGATTAAAACCATAAAACAATTATAGAAAACAGTTATGCATGCTCGAGTTTAAGGAAAGGGTCCATTCACAGTACTGAGCCCTCAATCGCGTTCCGAACGTCTCGTACGTTCCTCAGCTTCCTCGGGAAGTCCCGATCCTGTCAACAACCGCCAAAGCACGTTACTAACGCGTCTACGAAGACTCTTCTAATTTCCCACAAAAATCCCCCGGGTCCTAATCGTAACTAACCGAACCCTAAGCCTTCACCCTCGCGAAACTACTACGATTCGACGTCCGATTAACCCGAAACCAACGCCAAAAGACTCGTCACAACTCCTAGACCAAAAACCATGTTGACCACTTTCCCAACCGCCACAGTACGCGCCCCCATGCGCCGCCCAAAGTGGCTGCGCGTGGCCCTCACGCACCAGCTACAGTACCTTCGTCTTCCTCGCGTCGACCCGGTTCAGCACAGTGCCTGCAAATCGAACCGGCGTCAGCGGTTCTCCGTCGTACCTGCACCAAATCGATCCCTCTCTTCATCCACTGCTTCGTCCCGTCCTAAGGAACTCATCCCCCTCACTCAAACTCCTCGTCTCAGGCTCTAACCCATCGACTCAAGCTCAAACAGAAACCCGAACACCTGCCATGTTTCCTTCTCCGGCCACCCAAGTCTACCCCCGTCACGGTGGTTACCCCAAACTCTTCCTAGGACTGTCCTAAACCTCACCCAACTCACCAAGACCGTCGACTCTCACCCAAAACCCACGACTTAACGTCTGAAGCAAAAGGGAAAAACAGAGTACACAGGGTACTCTCCGTTGTCTAGACTCCGTCGTGCACTCCTCCACCACGGCTGCACAACTAGAAGAACCCTAGGACCCTACTAAGTCCCCTAGACCTCACTAGACTCCTCGATTCAACCCCTAACGCCACGACTCTCGACTTGAAACTCGACGGCAAAACAGAGTATCGAAAGGGAAAATAAGAAATTACCTGCCTCCTGTCACCGTCGTGAGCTCAGCCGTGAGGCAGTAGCTCCTCCCGTCCACCTCCAGCCTCTGGACACCTCCTCTGGCCTCGTTTGATAGATCACAGCCGCAACACCACCCACAAACACTCACTTCCTCCCTGTTTTCCTTACTTTTTTCCCGTGGCTCCCAACTCCCCCACACACTACCACCGTACCTCAAAACCGCCTCTTTGTCTCCCTCTTGACCTCTGATCACTTACTTCCTCACCAATTCACACAACTCACACAAAACACCGTCCAATTTCTCTCAATTCTCTCCCTCTGTTTCTCTCTGGATCGACGAACACACACACGGGCACCCCAAATAATTGGGACCGTGCACACGCCTAGAAGCCAATAGGCCCTTGCCACGCGTCACCATCCTCTCCTCTCCCTCACATCTGTTTCAATCTCAGCCCTCCATCTGTCCCTATCTGTTGCACACATCCCAGAGCACAAAAGACCAAAATGCCTTTCTGTTTTAACCAAAATTACAACTTTGCCACTACCGTTCTAGACCCGTAACTCCCACATCGTAAGTCTGATGAATACGTGTCGTCTGCCGTTGGATTCAGGACGACAAGATCTCTCTAACGGTCCTAAGTCAACAAGTCAAAACCCGATCATACAAAAAGTCAACTTTCCCCCTATTTACCCAATTTACGGTTATGCCATCAACCTTCCGAACATCATAACTTCCTCCTCGGATGTCGGAATCGGGCGTACCACCTGTCTACGGATTCACAACGTCCTAAACTACGTCCTGGTCATCGATCAAAGTCCAATTGACCGCCCGAACTAAAAATCCACTTTTTGCCCGGACAAGGGGCAAAATCGTCATTCTACCCTATCGGTCCAAAAGTACCCAACTAAGTACTACTTAAACTCACTAATCCCGCCTTAAACACTATCTTAACCCTGATTTCCGGGACGGGTCGTTACAGTTCTGGTGGCTGGCTTCTCCAGCCCAGAATCTCCAGGTGGGTTTGTAGTTGCTACTGAGATTGAGGCTATTATGCGGGATCTATTGCAGGTTCAATGGTTGGAGCTGCAGAATGTGGTTGTGCAAATCGATTGTCTGGAGGCAGTCAGTACATCAAATCCGCCCAACACCTCTAGACACCGGTGGGTCTGATGACAGGACCCGCCCCGATCCTCTCTGGGACCACATGGGGACGTGCCCTGCTCCCGTCTGACACCCAAAATACATACCAATTTTAACCATAAACGTTCAAATGCATAAAAACCAAATTAAAGTTTTACATCAAATCCGAAATAAACAGATGTCAGACAAGGGATGAAATCCAAATTACAATTTGCGAGCATGACTCTAACATAACCTGCGGGTCAAAACGCCCAACAGGGATTCAGGTACGCAGAAGTAGATCTATGCCTCAGCCTCAGGTTCCTCCTCTACCTCAGTAGCACGACCTGGAGGGGTTACCAAAACATTAAGGGTGAGTGGGCCGAAACTCAAGTTTATAAAATCGTTTAGTAAGTAAAACATATAATTTACCCCTTCGTTTTCCAAACATGCATGCATCAGGATTTTAAACCATAAATCATATAATATGAACCATAAGGCATGTAATAAAACCATAACATAATTTTAGCCACTGCACTATACACTCCAATCCCGACATCCCCGATGTCTGACGTCCCTGACGTCTAATAAGGTCACAATCACAAGGCTACGCGTGCCACTCGGGTCTCAATTTCCGAGTTCAATCCCCGAACCCCGTTCGGGTACAGCATCCCCGATGCTTAGCGTCATAGACGCTGGACGTTCTATACGTCCGTGACCACTCCGGGGTACCTCATCCGGAGGAGACAGTATCATAAGAATGGATCTATACAGTGCAGTATTAAATACATTTTATTGATATCCACATGCAAAACATATATGTATACATAGGTAAAATCCGAACCGATCGTTACGTTTCATCAGTCGGGTCTCATGCCCAAATACCGTGAAACGTGCCATAACCGAAATTTCAATATTATCAAAACCATATCTTGATTCCAGCATGTGAACATATAAGTAAATCAGAAAACATTTAAGCATGCAAGGGTTTAATGAAATCGGGCCCACTCACAGTACGATCCCGGGGTGAACCTGCACGTACGAACTTGTACCGGGATTATCGTACAATTCCTGTCAGTCCAAATCACACGCAAGGGTCACTACAAGTTTTAAACATATATCCAAAAAGCCCGAAACAAAAACCGGCTCGGGGAAACCGTCAACACGTTTCCCGAGACAACCGGCCCTAAACTGACCCATCAAAACTATCTCAGATCAACATGGTTAATTCGCTAAAAATGTTCAGAATGATGAGAGGAACAAAAGTCATGTTGATCGTGATCTGAGATAAGGTCCAACGCGCCCTCACGCGCCGCCCAAAGTGGATGCGCGTGAAAGTCACGCGCTTGACACTGTAGCTGCTACAGTGTCACCACCCTCACCCGTTTGTCTGTAATACGGGTCTGCCACCCGCGGCTTGACCCGGTTAATTAACCATCAATTCCTACTCGATTTCAACCCAATTTGATCCTAACATGTTTATTATCCTTCCAATTTAAGTTCTGTGACACTAATTTGCCTCGACAAGTCCTTTAACTAGCCATTCGACCCGTGATCAACAAAACGGGTTGATCACCAGAACTTCCTGGTTTCTAATTCAAACTTCAATTAACTTCACAGGCAGTATAATAGGATCAAAACGAACTAATATGAACGATCAATTGGGTCTGAGAGTACCTGAAGATTGTCGTCCCAAGCTCTGCAACTCCTTTGTAGACGGCAGCCTGAGTCCCAGCTCAACCGTGGCTGATGGCCTTAGCTTTCGATGTGGTTGAGTTCCAAACACTCCCAGAAGACTAAACCAGGCCTTGGTTTGGTCCAACAGTCACCAGAAATCAAACCCTATTTTCCCTCCAATTTTGCCCGAAATGGTTTCTCTGGTTTTCATCTCCTGTTCTCAGTTCTTTCAGCATCAGAGTGATGCTTACCCACGTTCTAATCAGTTTTAAATAACCTCAGCCGTCCCAGAGGCTCGTGGAAGTCCAATTTGTCCACTGAAAATTGTTCCCCGAAAAGCTTCGATCTTGAAATTAAAAATTGTGGCTTTGGTGGATGTATCCAGCCATGTGCTGATGTCTAAAGGGTTTAAACAAATCCCAGCTTTCCAACTCACATACTAATTAATCAATTGGGGCACAGAACCACCGTACATGGTGGTGCCGTCCACGGTTCCCCTGCGGTTGCTACAGTGACCAGGGCAAAATGACCAAAATGCCCCTGGTTCAAATAATTACCAAACTGCCCCTTACTTTCTTGACCCGTAACTCAGCCATACGAAGTCCGATTTCGGCGTGCCGCCTGTCTACGGACTCAGGACATCGAGACCTACCTAACGGTCCTTGAGTCATGTGAAAATTAGTTGCCAAACGAAAAGTCAACATTTTCGCCCCTAAAGTCCAAATTACGGTAATGCCCATGAACTTCCGATAGTCATAACTTTTACCCAGATCGTCCGAATTGGACGTGCCACCAGTCTATGGACTCGTGACGTCCCGAACTACATCACGGTCATTGGTCACAGTCCATTTGACCCACCAATCAAAAAGTCAACGATTTGGCCATACCATTCATAAGGGTAAAAACGTCAATTCGTACATTAAATTACAATATTATAATCCTTGAATTTCCGGGGTGTTACATCTGATTGCTCGGGAGGTATTAGGATTATTACAAGTGCTTCAGATCCCGTTGGAGTATCTTTCTTGTGTGCCCCAGACAGCGAACCAAGTTGCCCATCACTTGGCACATGAGGGACGATGTACTTAGGAGCGAACAGGTTAGGGTTCGATGTTTTCCCCTTGGTTAGCACCATTTTTAACTAGGGACTTTGATGACTAGTTGGTTTTCATCTTGTTTTTATGTTTGGGGGGTACTTTTTTTTCCTCATTGGATTTATCATGTTTTAGCTGGGTTTTATGATGAGGGTTTTAACGAGACCCCTTGTGTAACGACCCGTCCCAAATTTTTGGGATTAATTAAGACTTAATTATGGATTAGTGGGGCTAATCGGGGATTAGTCGAGGATTATCGGACTTTCATGGTGAAATTTCGATTTTGCCCCTGAACGAGGGTAAAAAGTTGACTTTTGACCTAGGAAGTCAGATGCACGAGGGTCGATGACCGTTATGTAGATCGAGTCGATACGAGTCCGTAGATAGGTAGTACGTCGAAGTCGGACGTTGGACGAAAAAGTTACGGGTCATGGAAGGTCCGAAATACTATTGCACGTTTTAAGAGACGGATGGACTTTTATCTGGAAGTGGGCCCAGATATTTTGGACAGGCCTAATGGATGAGTGACAAGTGTCACTCATCCATTACTCACCTAACACATATACATGCATATCCATGCCCCTTCTCATTCGATCGACCAAACAACCCGAAAGCCCCAAACCAAACCCTTCCCCCTTTGATTTAGCTTGAGGCCAAGAGAGTAAGGCTGATGGGGAGATGATGATGGCTGGTCGAGGACAGAACCACTGTGGATGGCAGTGGAACCACAGGGTAAGGTTTTACGCGAGAACCCCGTTAATTTCAAATTTTGGATTTTTGGATTTGAACGTTTTGAATTGGTTCTAATGATTGGATGATGTTTGGGGGAGTTGTACGAGTTGTATGGGGCTGGAATCGGTGGCTGAGGTGGTCGGAAATGGCCGAAAACGGAGGAGGAAAACTGGTCCATGAAGTTCGATTCGAACAGGTAACTTCTAGACCTGTTTTTATGGTTTTGAAATTGTAGATTGATATGGAATAATGAGAGGAAGCTATAGGAATTAAAAGGGGTGAAAACGGGGTTGAAAAAGAGTAGAAAATGGCCTAAACCTGTCACGCCGGTTCTGTCAGACTGAAAACTAGAGAATCGGTTCGTCTGAAGGTGGAAGATGAACAGTCCCTGGGCCCGTGAGCTCCACGCGCAACGCCTTTGGGCGGGCGTAGGGGCATGTGGGACACTTTTTGGGGAACTGTTCAACATGTGTTTTCATCTATTCGATGTAACGAACATTTTGGGACTAGTTTTGAGTCGATCAGACATCATTTCGATATAGTTCGGGATGTCCGAAGGTTTAGGATCCAGTTTAAATATGTTAAAAATCACGAAAAAATTAGGGGGATTTAATGAAAGGTTATTAAAGTAGTTAGTAATCCCCTAGTATGATTTGGACAGGTTTGGGAACCCTGGAGATAGTGATTGGCCCGGGAAGGCTTATGGCTCGCATATCGAGACGAAAGCTAGGACAGTTTGTGAGTGGACCTTACTTTATAAATTGTGATGCATGCATAAATATTTTATATGTTCTATATCGATGATTTGAGATGCCTTGAGTGCATTTGATTGTGGTATTCAGTATTTACGTATTGGCACGTATTTCGAGGTTTATGGTTTTATATTGGCATATACGTGCTCATATTTCAATAACGGATTGATGAACTGATTTCAGATTTGGAAATATGGAATCGGGCATGAAACCCATTTGATTGGAAACCATTGGACTTGGAGTCCATTTGATTTAATGAGAAATCGGGCTGGAGACCCAATTGACTTATATGATCGGGCAGGGGGCCCCGTTGGTTTACGAATTCAGGCATGAGGCCCCGTTATGATTTATAAATGTGGTTTCGAGTCGGGAACCCATATATGAATTTATGGATTCGAATAAATAGATTTACGATGGTTTTATGGAAAACCTGGGCATAGCCCTTTAAACAGTTTTGAGATGATTTATGAAACGGTTTTTCGTATACCATCCTCATGAGCGGTTGCCTTCCAGACGTCCTTTAGTATCCTGGAGTGGCGGATTGTCTCCTCCAAAAGTCTCGTAGTATCTTGGAGTAGTCACGGGGCATTGCCTATGAGGGGTCATTACACGGAGCGACTGGTCCATATAGTGACTCGGGAGCAGGATTTCCAGAGGTTAAAACCTCCCCCTAGGGAGGGTCATTGATCTACGGGTTATTGACCTAGGTGGACCCTGGGGAGACTTGGAATTGAGACCCTGAGTAGCACGTGTAGCTTGGAACCTTGATGGTTTTGATTGTGACATCTGGGATGTCAAGCATCAGGGATGTCGAGGATTGGTTTTGGGCTGAGACCCACATGTATTGGATTTGGGCTGAGATCCATGTGATTTGATTTGGGCTGAGTTCCCACATGGTATGATTGGTTTTGGGTTGAGTTCCCACATACTTCGTTTACGGTTTTGGGCTAAGGCCCTAATGATTTAATTATTGATAAATAGTTTTCGAATGCATGCATGCTTTTTAATGAAGGGCATAAACGTCTTCTTTGTGAAATATGTTTTATAAATTATTGGTTTTGTCCACTCACAGCTTTTAATGATTTTAATTCCTTTCAGGTTGATCGCGAATGCGGACTGTATAGAGACTGAGAAATCACACTCATCCTCTGATCTTGGCGCACTCTAGAAGCCCCAATTGGGCTAAGATTGGAATTATCCTTATCTGACACTTCGTGTCAGACGGGAGCAAGCACGTCCCACGTTAATCCCGGGGGGATTTGGGACGGGTCCTGTCACCTTGCATCGCCTGGGGTGCACCAATTCAGTGTATCCTTCTTTAATCCTTCCATTAATGAAGATTCTCCTTTGAATAAAAAAAAGCATCCTATAACAATCGAGTTGATTCATTCAACTATTTTTTTTGTTATAAATGTTAAGTGTGCATGAAAAAAAGGAAAAAATATAAATTTTAACATGATTGCACGCTTAAGTCACTGTAAGAGTCTACGTGGAAGAGATTGGAACCCACAACCACCAAATTGTGAATCTTCCTCACAGTTCATGTTCAAAATCACAATATGGGGAAAATTTCTAGGGTTTTGAAATCAATTGAAATTGGGAAAAAATCCAAAGAGTTAATTGACGTCTGGGAGAGTAATTGACTGAGGCGATTTAGTAAGTTAGTACAAACGATTAGGGAGCTGATTCCTCGCGAGCTTAGAGAGAAGTAGCCAATATACATAAAGTTTTTTTTAAAATTTTCTTTGAAGCTGCTTTCTAGGTTTAAATTTCATAGATTATTCATTGAATCTACTCTATGGGTTTAAGATATTTGGATTATTCATAGATTATTATGGACTGATGTAGCTGTATGTCGTTGGGTTTGAGAAATTTTGATTTTTGGACTCGTTATCTTGGTTTATTGTATGTATCTGGGTTTAGTGTACATCTAGCTATCTAGATTTAGTTTATGTCATTATTTTTTTCCGTATGTGTATGTCATAGATTAGTTTCTGTTGAAAGAGGATATTCTATGTGGGTTTAGTTTATGTCGTTGGTTTAACATATTTGTTGAAAAAGAATTGGCTATTTAGCGAATATGCACCATATGCTGAAACTTTTGGTTACACTTCACACTATGTACTCAATATTTTGGTTACACTTTGCACCATGTACTTGAATTTTTTGTTACACTTTGAACCCTCAACTCCCTACTCAGTCACATCGTGTGCTTGGTTGGTTAGTTGGTTAGTTGTTATTTGGTATATGCATGCAGATGACATAGACATATTTAGTATAAAGGTTCACTATGAAGATGAACTGGTTGAGGATGAGTCCAGTTGGAATTGCGTAGGGGGACACGTGATGTTCTATTATTATATCACAGTTGATTAGATTTCATTATTTGAATTAAAGTACATAAGGAAAAATCTAGATTATTTACCTTTTGCTATGTCTGTATACTCTCATGAAGTAGATAATGATAGCTTGGTCAAAGTAACCTCTGCTGGTCAATTATTCAAACTGTGTAATTTATGCTAGGAGTAGTAAATGTATCCCTATGTATATGAAAAGATGAAGTGGTGATGGGATCAAACGGCCACAGCGTGTGGATACTGAAAATGAGATTGTGGATATGAGGAAGGTGAGTGCAAGAAAAGGTTGGCCAAAGAAACCAATACATTTTTTTACTGATAGTCATTCAAAGACTGAAGATGATGAAGATAGTGATGATCCTGAGCGGGTTAATGATGATTATAGGCAAATGGATGAGGTTAACATGGAATAATATGATGATAACTTGTTTGCAGCGTATGTGGATGTTGAAGATTTTGATTATGTGACAAATGAAGATGGTGGTGAGGCAACCTAAGAAGATGAAGCACCTAATTCTCCAAGGCTCAATGTATTTGAATCAGAAGCAGATGGTAATAAGAAAGATAAACCTCTTAAAAAGGTGTCAATGAGGAAGAAATCTTTTGGGCCATTTAGAGAGTTTAACTCTGAGGTTGATATGAAAAATCCATAGTTTGTTCTTGGAATGAAGTTGTAATGACCCTCCCAAAAAATTCAAGGAATTTTGGGAAATTAATTAGGAATGGACGGATTTACCCTTGCTTTTATTAATGGCTCAAAAGTCGATTTGAACTTGGGGAACCTTTTGGGAGTTCTCTTTGGAAGGATACATGTGTTTTGGACTCACGAGTCCATAGAATGGCATCATGTAGGAAATGGAGACCATATGGAAGAGTTACGAGTCTTGACATTCAAGGGCCTTTTATTTATGGTTAAAAATGGGGTATTTTGGTAAATTGTTAATTTTTTTGTTGAGTCAAAAAAGTGCTACTAACTCATTTAATTGGTGACACATTGCACCTAGTTATGGAGATTAGTGGCATCACCATATGGGTATGATGTTTAAAAAGCAAAGTGACGAAAACGGGGAGAAGTGGGGGGACATAGGTGGCTTTTCGGTGGCAAGAATCGAAACTTCAAAGTCTTATTACCTTCACCACTCGACGGCTAGAGGACCATGTTATTGAGGTGAGGATAATCCCCACAACTTATTGAGTGTAGTCTAGACTAGGACAGGGGTTGCCGATGACTGTGAGGGTTGAACTTGAAATGAATTTCGTGAGCATGTGGCTTCTCAGGGAAAGGGGAAGAGATCAAGGATGAGTTGATGGAAACCAAGGTTGGAAATATGTTCCATTCAGCTTAGCGAGTTGATTGAGACCACCCTCAAAGTAAGAGATTAGTGGTGGAGGGATAGGTAGGTTCATCGACGGAGCTGAGGAATCTCGACCGTAATTTCAGCCATTTCATTACAGGACCCGTTCCCAAATTACAAGACTAACAGAACTGCTCTTGCTCCCATCTGACCATTAATGTCAGACAAGAGATACCATTTACTTCATAGATCAATTAGCCAACAAAATCTACTTTGTACGGGGTACCACCCATGTCCAACTTATTTACCCCGAAAAGTAGTGGAAACTACTAATTCGACCATATTCAAACCTTAATTCAATTTTATACTTATCACAATTACAACATGAGTTATTAATCTAAACTAAAAAGACCACGAATTATAATACATAACCGCTTAATTTCCTTATATTACAAAATATATATTGCAACCATATTGTAACTTAAGTAGTTGATGCCAAACTTAATAGGATCATCAAATACGAAATACCACAAGTTTATAAGTTTACTAAGCATAGTTAACATTAGCAACAACAAATCATTTTAACACCCATCTCTTGTATGGACAAATCCTTATAACTTCCATAACACTAACCATCATAATTCACCAATAAAGCTCATTAAGATCAACATAAGCCCCATGCCAAACTCCCATAATTTCCCAAAATTAAAGGAATATTTAAACATTAACATAAAATGAGACGTCCAAAACGGTACTCAAACGAAGTCGATTAACTCACAAAATTTTCCATTAAACTCATAACACCATAAGGAACAACTTTCATGTTGACGACATCCCCAAACTCCACTAGACACAATGTCACGTGCCGCTGGAGCTCATTGTATGCGGGCTTCATGGGCGCCACAGAGTTGCCTTCAACCTAGAACCGGGTCGACTAGGTTCATGCAACCCAGGTCGCCAACCCGCAAACCCGACCCACTTGTTTCTTTATGGTTTTACGTCCAATTTTTACGTTCTTTACTTCGAATTGGAACATTTTTTAGCCCAGAAATATGTCTATGTACACAAAACAACAAGAAACATATTAAAGACTAAGGAAACATACCTTCATGCTTCAATCATGGTTTCCCAAGCTGTCTAGCAGCGTTTCTTGCGCCCAGACTCTCATTTTGTTTTCATAGGACGATCGACGGAGTTCAGATAACTCCCTAAGGTCCTCGGCTCATGCTAAAAACCCTTGAAATGGTCCAAACCTTTGCAGGCCAATCTTAAACACCCCACAAATTCTAATCATGAATACGACCACGGACTACCTTACCCCTTTCCATACACTTCCATTTCTCTTCTCATTTTTTTCTCTCATTTTCTTCTTACTCAGTCCTCCTCTCCTAGCTGGTTCTCTTTCTTTTTTTTCATTTTCGTTCTATTTCTTCTAGTTCGGCCATCCACCAGAATGCCCTCCAAACACACATTTCAAATATATATAATCATAGGTCGGTGAAGATAGCTTGGGGGTAAAATTGAAGATAATTCTAACATATTCTAGGGCTTTCTAGGACTTTCATGTAAAGTTACCAATTTGCCCTTGTGCTAAAATTATCATTTTTCCCTTTGTCAATTTTGACCCTTATTGAGTCATTTCCATATCTCATTTAGAACGTACAAAAAGTCTTTCGATCAAAAGTCTGCTTTAGTAGAAAACTTACATTCCTTGTCCTTTCCTCAAGTTTTAAACATCTAATCTGCTTTATTTGATGCCATGAAGAGATCCATGACAAGGAAATAACAAGAACTCACCTCAAAAGTCATGCCCGAATCCAAGAACTTCGGCCAAAACTTCAGCCTTCGTCCCAGAGTGTTTCCTTCGTCCAACTTCCCTATTTTTAGGCCCAACTTGATCCCGAGGCTCCCAAAAAGACGTTAGGATACTTGTTATCACGTTCCCAAACCTCAAACAGAAGTTCAAAAATAAAAAGCCAATGAGGCAGTTTTGGGCTTATAGATTCTGAGGTTTTTTCATCCTCAAAGTATCATCATAATGCTCATTTCTCTCTGAGGATACCATTCTATCTACCTCTCATTCATTTTATGGCCTTTCCTCCCTCAAACTTTAAGCTCACTCTCTCGGCCAACACCTTTTATGGTGTTCGACCTTTATCACCGAATCCTTAAGGCCAACACACACACACACACACACACACACACACACACACACGCACGCACGCACGCACACACACACACACACACACACACACACACACACACACACACACACACACACACACACACACACACACACACACACACACACACACACACACACACACACACACACACACACACACACACACACACACATGTACAAATATGTGACTAATTCGGTGGAGCAGATAAGGAGGGGAAAATAAAAAGTTATTTAGAGTTCTCTAGGCTCCTCTCAAAAAATGACTAAAATGCCCCTTAAGACCAATATTAGCAAAATACCCTTACTTCCTTTTGACCTGTATTATTGTTGATCGGTCTCCCCCTGAAAAGTCACCTCTGGTAGACCCAGACTCCACAAGGTCACCAATTTACTGCAACAATCTATGATTGCCCCATGGTCTCCTAGCCAGTCCATTCCAAGTATTACATCAAAATCATGCAAGTCCATAATAATCAAGTCGGTTAACAGCTCCAAGTCCCCAACTCTCACTGGGCAATCATTCATCAACTGGGAAATCATATTTGCACAAGCACCACATCAATCATCGCATCACAACGACACTACCAATAGGCCATACAGTACCACTCAAAAATCAAAGCCCGTGGTTCGATGTCCAAGTAAACTCGACTCAGGATCCAAAGCCCCCGGCTCAACATCTGAGTGGTCACCACAATATCAGTCTCAAGATTCGGTGCCCTCGGCTTGACGTCTGAGACTAACTATTCAATCAACACAATCACAACAACATTTCATACATCACGAGTAGCAAGAAACACATGCTCATATAACATCTCAATATCATAATCAAATTCACAATCAAAACCTCGGGCCTAAGCCCAAAATCATAATCAACATCGTTCTCGTAAAATGTATCATCAAAGTAATATTCGAAAAACCAAAAAAAAAAAGTTATATGAAAATCACCAAAATCCAATATCACAAAATCTCATGTCATCATTCACATTCAATTCAAAACCACAGTCGAATTCAAATCCAAAAATGGAATTTACGTAAATCCTCAAAAAAAACGCAATAATATATTAATTAAATATTCATAAAATCACCAAAATTTTGATAAAATTTCCAATCACTCAATTATGACCAAAATAACATATAAAACCATTTAAATCATATAAGTATGCATTCATAATAGTTTAGGGAAAGAAATCCTACTCACACACCTTCTGTATGGTCGAATCTAGCTTTGCACGCGTTCCCGTAATTTTTGGGAATCGCAAAACCTGTCATAAATCACATCTAAAGATCATTAACCATCACATATATATTCTATTTCAATCCCACAATTTTTTGGGATTTTTAAACGAATTTAAAACGAATTCCAAACCTTCGGACAACCCAAACTGCCCCGAGACGATATCTGATTGCCTCGAATATTGTACTGTTAGATTTGTAACATCGAATACCATAGCTTTCGTGTTGGACGCATTTCCAAAAACTAACCCATATGCGTTAAAAATTCCCTGCGCATGTGCCTCCGCGAGGGCACTGTTCAAATTCACCTACCTCTGCTCGACCTGTTTTCCTACAACCGGGTAGCTCAACCTAGGGACCTAGACCCGGTCCTATCTCACTAGTTTTTCACTCTTTTTCACTTCTATTTTTTCTATTTTACTCAAATTGGGCTTAAGAATAGATCTATGAAGTTAAAATGAGAGAAAACTCACCATGAAGTTCATCTTCCCACTTCAACCTTTCGGTCGTCCACGCCCTTGCTGTTCTAGTGATCCGCCACGTCTAAAATCATGATAGAGCATCTTTTTAGGATCACGGAACTTCAAGGACGGTGTCTCTGAACCAGTTTACCAAGTTCCCACTTAAAAACTGGGTCGAGCAAGTCAAACTCGTAAAAGCTCCATCTAGGGTTTGATCGTGGGCCTACGGGTCTGAGCCTTCCAATCCTCTCCCTTCTCTCACTTGTTTTCTTCTCCCTTCATCCCCCTCTTCTCTAGATTTCTCTTCTTTTCCCCTGCTTCTTTTCCTTCCTAGTTTTTCTCTTGTTATTCATTTCTCTCTCTCGGCCGAAACACCCAACATCACACATACACACACAACATTAACATAAAACTAGCACACACAATCCTACAGTCAGTGGCACATAAACATAAGGGATACCATACATTTCTCCCAATCCCATTCACTCACAAGTAAATTACAAAAATGCCCCCATTAACTAAATTACCAAAATGCCCTTACGCCTTCTAGACCCAGATCGAAATTGTCCAAACTCCGTTTACGGCATGCCGTCTGCCAACGTAACTGGGAAATTGAGACCTTCGTAACAGTCTCTATGAAAAATCCAAAAGTCATCCCAATAAAAAATTCAATACTTTGATTTTTGGTCAAAAGTCAACCCTTTGACTTTAGGGGCAAAATGGTTAATTTCATTTGACTTTTCCAATTTTGCCCTCGTTAAAAGTTTGGGTCATTACACACATGCTCTTGATACAGTTATGATGTGAGTTTAAAGACTCATAATCGGAAGGCCGGATATATCTGAGTTTAAAGGCTCGTGCTTGGGAAAGCCTAGGATGATATTTTGAACATAACCTCGACCTGCATGCGTAAATTTCAAGGACGAAATTTCTGTGAGAGGGGAAGACTGTAACGATCCATCTAAATAATTCAAGGCATTTTGGGCAATTAATTAGGAATGGATGGACTTACCCTACTTTTATTAATGCTCAAAAATCAATTTGAATTTGGGGAAGCTTTCTGGAGTTTTGTTTGGGCTGATACGTGTGTTTTAAACTCACAAGTCCATAAAGTGGCGGCATGTAGGAAATGAGACCGTATGGAAGAGTTACGAGTCTGGACGTCTAAGGGCATTTTGGTATTTATGATTGAAAATATGGGTATTTTGGTAAATTGTTAAATTGTTTATTGAGCTATCGAAAGTGCTATTAACTCATTTAATTGGTGACACATGGCACCAAGGTGTGGATATTAGTGGCATCACCTCCAGGTATGATGCTTAAAAAGCAAAGTGTACGAAAACGTAGAGAATGAGGTACCCATCTAGTTTTTCAATGGCAAGGGACCGAACCTCAATGTCTCATTACCTTCACTAATCGACGACTAGGAGGGACGTATTATGGGGGTAAGGATATTCCCCACAACTTACTGAGCGTAGTCTAGACTAGGATAGGGGTCACAAACGACCGTGAGGGCAGAACTTGAAGTGGATTTTGTGAGAATGTGGCTTCTCAGGGAAAGGGAAAGAGATCAAGGATGATTCGATGGAAACCAATGCTATAAATATGTTCCACTCAGCTTAGCGAGTATATTGAGACCACCCTCAGAATAAGTAATTAACGGTGAAGGGACAAATAGGTTCAGCGACGGAGTTGAGGACTCTTGACCGCAATTCTGGCCATTTTAGGTGCTTACCTCTGAAATTAAGTATATAATCGAGTTCCTGATGATGATAGGATCCATTTTGATGTGAATATCTTCAGGATTGGTTGAGAATTGGTTAAAATATTGAAATTGGGTCGCGGGGCCCATTATAGAGAATTGGGTTGAACTTATAACCCGGTTGAAGGACAAGGGTGAGTACCTATGTGACTATAGCTACAGTGTGCATGGGATTCACTCACCATCCCTTCACTGGCGCGTGGTGGTGCGTGCGGTGGCTTCTTAAGGTACGACCAACACGAAAAATCCTCCTATTTGAATTCTGAATTTAATGGTATAATTTTTGAGATGTTTGGTTATGATTTTGAGACAGTTTTATTCATTCAATATAATAAGATTGTTAGTTTCGTTATAATGGAACTCTCGTGATTACGGGATGTTGGTTATTTGATTCTTGTCGTGATGACAATGTTAGAATGAGACCTAATTGGAATTAAAACATTAGCTCAAGGCCTGGAAGGAGCCAAAGTCACAGAATCCATTACTTGAGAGGGGACAGTGGGTTGGATGTGGGTGGTGACCTTGCGATGACATATTCTGTTTGGTTGACTAATCGAGACATGTATATTTTGTGTTTGATGAGTTCACTGTTCAGGGTATTTCATGGTTATCAACTGAAGTGTTAGACGTGAGTAAGATTAAACACGATTATCAAATTAATTTGGGAACAGGTCTTGTCAGAAGTTCTCAAGTGGTACAGTTTTCAGAGAAGTTGTGAGAAAATATTTTGTCAATACTTAGAGGCAAATTGTTCTCAAGGTGAATAAATCGGACAAAATCAAGGCCAAGTGTGTTCAAGTAGAAGGATGTTCTTTTGTTATATATGCCTCTAAGGTAAACATGATGGAGTACTCGTAATTCAAAACTTAGAATGGAGTACATGTATGTGACCAGGGTACTAGTAATTATCACGCCAATTCCAAGTGGATAAAGGTCACAAAGCAGCTTACAAGAAAAAAGTGGGATATTTGTGAATTGAAATATATGGTTAATCAAGAAACTAAATATAGGCCTGGTAAGACTCAATGTTATTGGGCAGGGAGGATGTCCTTTCAGATTCATGAGAGGGCTTACTTGTCCCAACATGAGAAGCTCAAGGACTATTGTGAGGAGCTATTTAAATTTAATAGTAACTGCACGATGAAAATTAAGACTGAAATGGAATGTGATGGACAATTTAGTTTCCAAAGGGTATATCTTTGCTTGGGTGCTTCCAAAGAGGGTTGGCTGAATGATTGTAGGCCATTCATTGGGTTGAATGGTGCTCACATAAAACGTCCATATAATGGCTAAATATTGAGTGTTATCTCATTTGATGCAAACAATGGCATGTTCCCAGTAGCATATGTCTCTGTAGAGGTAGAAAGCTACTAATCCTAGAAGTGGTCCCTTGAACTGTTGGCAATGGATTTGAAGATTCAAAATATTGAAGGATACTTTTCATCACAAATAAGCAGAAGGGTTTACTTGAGGTTGTGGGGTAGTTGTTTCCAAGAGCAGAACATAGGCATTGTACCATATATATATATATAGGCATTGTACCATATATATATATATATGGGCATTGTACCATATATATATATATATATATATATATATATATATATGCAAAGTTCAATGCCTTTCATAAGGGTTTGGCACTGAAGAAGCAGTTTGAAAAGATCTCAAGATGCACCAGTGTGGCCTGGTACCACTCTCAGATGAAGAAAATGGCTTATTTGAGTCATGTTGCCCATGATTGGTTAAGCAAGATGGATTCAATACAATGGATAATGTCTCATTTCAACACAGTTTTCAAGTGTGATATTCTTTTCAACAATCTCAATAAGTCGTTCAACAAGTCAATATTACCAACTAAAGATAAGCTATAATAACCTTGCTTAAGGGAATCAGAACATTTTTTATGGTGATGTACTCTATGAGGAAATAGGTAGGTGTGAATTGGATGTGGCATCAAATGTGATAGGACCCGACCCAAAAAGCACCTTGTGAACCACACATGGGCCCTACTTCTGTCTGACAGGTAACCGATACCAAATTTACCCTCAAAACCCTGTCAGATAAGGGATACACGTATTCTCAAAGTTCATGCCTCCAACTCCTAAATAGCCTCGGTTCTCGTAAATAGCCTTGGTTCATAAACATACTCGTCAAACACAGGTAAATATCCAGAATCACATCTAAAATACCAAGAAAACATATTCTGATAACATATATCAATTCCAAAACCAAGTCCAGAATCCAAAATATCCAAAATACAACATATACGAGTTTCTCGCAACATGTGCATTAAACAATTATTGTAAAATTGTCCAAAACTCACCATTATAGAGAAAACACATTTAATATCTAAAATCACAATTTAAAACCCTAGGTTTAAGCCCAAAACACAATTCTAGCACAAACCTCGTAAAACGTGTTATTAAAATAATAATGAAATCCAAAAATCGTATAAAAATGTCAATCAATCAAATATCATTAAGATCACATTGAAAACCATTTAAAACAATCAAATATGGATGCATCATAAGTTTAAGAAGGAAAAGGTTCACTCACACTCAGTCCACGCGGTCCAATACCGACTTGCACGTTTTTTTGTAATTCTCAAAACCTCTCCCACCTATCATAATTCGCTTTTAGGGTCATTAATTATCCCAAATAACTCAAACTTTAATCCCATAATTTTTCGGGATTTTTAAACGGTTTTTAAACAACTCTTAAACCTTCAGAAAATCAAAACTACCTTGAAACGATACCTAATCACATTGTATCGTTAGACTCGTAGGATCGAAAACTAGAAGTTTTGTGTTGACCATAATTTGAGAGGAATCATCATGCGCCCTCACCCGCCCATTTTTTTCCCTACGCGTGAAACCTACGCGCTACTGTTCACTCACAAATATCTTCCCGACAAACCTAGTTTCTCGTAAATTGGGTCGCCTGACTCAGCGACCGTGACCTGGGTAGAAAACTTACATTTCTTGTCCTTTCCTCAAGTTTTAAACATCTAATCTGCTTTATTAGTTTCCATGAAGAGATCCATGACAAGGAAATAACAAGAACTCACCTCAAAAGTCTGCCCGAATACAAAAACTTCGGCCAAAACTTCAGCCTTCGCCCCAGAGTGTTTCCTTCGTCCAACTTCCTTATTTTTAGGCCCAACTTGATCTCGAGGCTCCCAAAAAGACGTTAGGATACTTGTTATCACGTTCCCAAACCTCAAACAGAAGTTCAAAAATAAAAACGCAATGAGGCAGTTTTGGGCTTATGGATTCTGAGGGTTTTTCACCCTCAAAGTATCATCATAATGCTCATTTCTCTCTCAGGATATCCTTCTATCTACCTCTCATTCATTTTCTGGCCTTTCCTCCCTCAAACTTTAAGTTCACTCTCTCGGCCAACACCTTTTATGGTGTTCGACCTTTATCACCTAATCCTTAAGGCCAACACACACACACACACACACACACACACACACACACACACACACACACACACACACACACACACACACACACACACACACACACACACACACACACACACACACACACACACACACACACACACACACACACACACACACAAATGTATAAATATGTGACTAATTCGGTGGAGCAGATAACGAGGGGAAAATAAAGAGTTATTTAGAGTTCTCTAGGCTCCTCTCAAAAAATGACCAAAATGCCACTTAAGGCCAATATTAGCAAAATACCCTTACTTCCTTTTGACATGTATTATTGTCGATCGGTCTCCCCCTGAAAAGTCACCTCTGGTAGACCCAGACTCCACAAGGTCACCAATTTACTGCAACAATCTATGATTGCCCCATGGTCTCCTAATCAGTCCATTCCAAGTATTACATCAAAATCATGCAGGTCCATAATAATCAAGTCGGTTAACAGCTCCAAGTCCCCAACTCTCACTAGGTAATCATTCATCGCCCGCAAGAAAAGCATGACAAAGCCCTCGGTCCTGACGACCCCACAGATGCACTACTCACAGCAGTCTGTTATGGCCAAAAGCTCAATCTCTTTCTCGATCTCTGAGGACTCCCAAATCTGCCGGATCGTCCACAGGTAGGAGAGAATGACCTCCCACCAGAGTGTCCTCCCTTCTAACCCCTGTGGCTTGAAGGTCCAAGATGCAGTCGGTCCCGGCGTCGTCCCTCACTATGGGACTACTACTGCTGTATTGCCAGGCTGGCCTCCACACGCACTGCGACGTCGGTCAAATCCCTCAGGGTGGCGTAGTTGGAAGCCTTCACAATGGTCTGGATGTCCCTCCGAAGTTGTCAGGACCCGTCCCAAATATCACCTCGATACTCGGGATGAACCCTGCTCCCGTCTGACAATCATACTTACAATACCAAAAAGAAACTTAATACAACTATAAGCATAACCATCAGACGAAGGAGTAAATATATATAACAGCAAGTCAGAGCATAGTTCTACAAAATGGGCACCAAAAGTCCTACGAGTCTAAATCCGCAACGGAAGAACGTCGGAAGCCCTATGCCTCGATCTCTGCCTCAACGTTCACCCCGGCGCTATCACCACGACCTGGAGGGAAAATTAAAAACAAAAGGTGTGAGTGGACCAAAAAGAATGAAAGTTTTAAAACCGTTTACCAACAAATCAACATAAGGAAATAAAATCGTTTGTTCCCCTCCGGTTCAAAACCAGGCATGCCAATGGAGTAATAGAAAAATCATAGTATGAAAAACATCATAAGAAACAGAGACACTATAAATACCATAAGAAACAGATACACAATATTAAAACATCATAAGAAACCAGAGTATAACCCGATCAAACCTGCTGGACCTATCCGAGTCTTTAAACTCAACCAGGCCTCACATATCAATCCGAGTCTTTAAACTCCCGAGTCTTTAAACTCAATAGGCCTATGGGGGTAAGATCATAGTATCCGAGTCTTTAAACTCCCGAGTCTTTAAACTCAATCCGGGCCCGTCCCCCATCAATATCAATCCGGGTCTTTAAACCCATATCCAGATCCAGCAAATCCAATCCATATCCAGTGTAAAACCAGTTCAAAAATTCGCTCGCCAAATCCGAATTCGAAATCCCCGGTTCGAAGCCCTTCCGGCGTTCAGAACCGACATTCCGAACCCAAATCCGGAAAATCCATTTCCATACTAAAAACCATAGGAAATCCCTAACCATGTTTCATAACCCATTTACCATCATCAGAAAACAGTTATAGGGTGAATTTCTCAAATATGGCATCAAAATCTGAAAATCGGCTTTTTCTCGAAAAACGTGTAAAACCCCGAAAATATCTCGAAAAACGTGCAAACATCTCAATCACGAATAACCATCATTTAAAACATAAAAACACACATAGAATCATAAAACAGTAAATTAAAACAGTTGGCATGCTCGGAAATAAGAAAGAGTCCACTCACAGTTTACGACACGTCACTCGCGCTCCGTGCGCTCCTCAACCGTCTCCGGTGTCTCCCGTCCTGTCAATAGATACCAAATAGGTCACAATAACATCAAGGATACCTTCCCTATTTTCCCCAATTTTTCGGGAATTTAATAATATTTTAATCATAAACCCTAAACCGTACGGATTCCCGAACCATTCCGTAACACCGTCCGATTAACCCGAAAACTATACCATTGGACTCCTTAGGACATTTAGAGTTAAACTCATGTTGGACGCTTAACTGGATTCCTTCCCACGCGCCCCCACGCGCCGCCCAAAGTGGCTGCGCGTGGGCCTCACGCGCCTGCTACAGTCACCTTCAACCTCGAGTCACCCGGTTCAACACAGTTGAACCGGCGTGACCGGTTCTCCGCCGTTCACGCCACCGTTCTTCTCCATTTCAATCCCACTAGCTTCGTCCAGTTCCCTGCAATCAATCCCAGTCCTAAATCCCAGCAATCACGGCCTAGAAACCCTTCGTCCTCAACCTCGAAAAAACTATGCCCGTGGCTCTGTTTTCCTTCCCGGCCGTCCACAGCTTCCCCCTTCACGGTGGTGATACCAGCACCACCCTAGGACCTTACTGAGTCCTACCCAACTCACAGAATCCGTCGATTCAATTCCCCGAAGTCCACGACTTCAAGTTTGAAATCACGTCCAAAACAGAGTATTGGATACTCGCCGTCGAACCACCAGCCACCGTGAACCTCCGTCACGGCAACCGCCACAGACGACGCCTAAGACCTCCCTGAACAACACCCTGACCTCCTAATCCCTCGACTCTAAGCCCATCATCACGACTTTGCAATTGAAAAAGCCACGAAAAACAGAGTAAACGGGCTTACCTTTCGATTCCGGCGCCGCCGTGAGAACCGTCAACCACCACCGTGCTCGTGGGACTCCCCTCAACCTCCTGAGTTTCCTACCCGCCTCGGTTTGCCTCACCACACGGCACAACAGCCTCCATCGTCCACGATCTTCTCTGTTTTCCTCACAGACGTTCGCCGCACCACCACCGTGCCGCCGTGCACGATTCCAATCCCAAAACACGATCAGCACCTCACCCACGTCTCTCTGTCACTCTCACCAGTCACTCCTCACTCTCCCTGGCCTCCAGATCGATCACCGCCTCACTCAACCTCCTCTCTGTTTTCAGTTGCCTTCGAATTGGTGCACGGTTCAAAAATGTCCAAGTGTGGCCGTGCACACTTAAGTTCCTCCTGGAACCATCTAGGGTCCCCCACGTGTCCATCAACCATTGGCCATCCCAAAATATCTGCCACTTGCCCTTATCTGATTGGGCTGAGGGAAAATGACCAAAATGCCCCTCCTGCACAAAATTACCATTTTGCCCTCAGACTTTCCAGACCCGTATCTTTTCCGTCCGACGTCCGATGACAGCGTGCCGCCTGTCGTTGAACTCAGGACGTCGAGACCTATCCAACGGTCCTCGGTCTACGTGAAAATCACACATCCTCCAAAAAGTCAACATTTTCCCTTTTAGCTCAAAATTACGGTAACGCCCCCAACCTTCCGTACATCATAACTTTTCCTCCGGTTGTCCGAATCGAACCTGCCGCCTGTCTTCGGACTCGTGACGTCCTAACCTACATCACGGTCAAGGGCTAACACTCATCCAATCAATATTACAAAAGTCAACTTTTCGTTTACTATTCACAGGGGCAAAATCGTCCTTTTTACAAAACTTCACAGAAATTACATTTTTACCCTTCCCGTAGGTACGGGTTGTTACAGAAGTCCCTGCTCGAAACGACGACACTTGTCCACTTTGGTCCTCACATATGCTGAGGAAAATTGAGACAGTGCCAGGAAGCTCTGTTAGTACTCTGCAACCGTCCGGCACCCCTACTGGAGCTGTAAAAACTCTGCCTCCCGAGCATCCCGAAATGAACGAGGGTAGTATTGGTCCAAAAATCTCTCTCTGAACATTTCCCAAGGTGTAATGGCTACACTCCAGCCAGTCACCTCCAGTGCGTACCACCATTAGTAGGCACCACCCTCAATCATAAACGTCGCTAATAGTACCCACTCCTCAAGAGGACAATGCATAACTGAGAAAATGAGCTCCCACCGATTTATCCACATATAAGCCTCCTCGGGGTCAGATCCCCCAGTGAATATCGTAGCACCCAGTCATTGGGCTCTCTCAATGCTCGTACTTCCCATCTCCTTTGCGCCCTCTTCCTCCGTTCATGCCAAAGGTTCGTGTCAGGGAGGCATGATCCACTGCTAAGAGACAGATTAGTTATCACATTAAAAGACTCAAGCTGATACAATAAGATATCCTAGTGCTCAACCTTGCTCTGATACCAACTTGATAGGATCCATCCCGATCCCCCAGGGACCACGTGGGGATGCGCCCTGCTCCTATCTGACACAACCCCAGAAAATGACCAAAATACCCATAACATGTTAAATAATTCACAATAAACATTTTGAACATCAAATACATCCGAGAATATGTCTAACAGTGTCAGACAAGAGATAGAGAACACTACAAAAATACGAGCATGAATAAACAATTTTAGAAAATGGTGCTCGACCTACCCAACCAGGGTATCAAGTACGCAGTAGTAATGTGACTATGTCTCAACCTCGCATCCTGGAGGGGTCAAGAAAATAATGAAAGTGTGAGTGGGCTGAAAATAAAGGATATTTCAAAACCGTTCACAATACATAGTAAAAATACTGCTTTACCCCTCCGTTTTCAAATCATGCATGAATTTGAGTCAAAACATATATATATATAATAAAACTGAAACATATTACACATCATCAATCATATATCATATAATCACACACAATAATATTAAAATAATGCATCCACTATTATCATATTGCACCGTATATCCTAACACTAACATCCCAAATGTCGGACGTCCCAGACTCTAATAAGGTCACAGTCCTAAGGTTACACGTGTTGCCCGGGGTCTCAATCCTGAGTTCTATCCCCGAACTCAGTCCGGGTATGACATCCCAGATGCCTGACGTTCCAGACGTCTAATCATAACAATCCTGCTTCTGAGCCACCCTACGGTCTGGTAACTATGTAGCATGACCACTCGCGGGCAATGCGCCGTGACCGCTCCAGGGTACCAATAACTGATGCGACAGTAATCCATATGGCAATATATCCGGTGTAATAGTATGAACCTGTGATTTCCCGGTATGATTCCACAACTCACATAATAACCAGACGGGTCACATGCCTACACAGTATAATATATCGATACATAATCCATAAATAAGACCCAACATACTTATACACACAATCATATAATAGTATAATGAAAATAGTTATGCATGCATTCAGTTAGAAATCAAAAGACCCACTCACATTACTGTCCTGCTGCTTAATCAACGTCTAAAACCTGTCCTGAAGCTATATCACAGTCTCTGACCTATCCAAACATATCAAAGGATCACTACTGGTCTCTATAAACTCATATCTAAAACCTAGGAGCAGTGCCGGCCAGAAAATGCGTCTTGAACACGCTTCTCGAGCCCTTAAACCCCATTTTGACCAATTAAATGATCTCTGATCGACCCGAAACCACCACCATTGGATTCGGATCGTCAAAACCAATAAAATGGCACTGGTCCCACCTCAAAAAATATGCCCACGTGTCCCCATGCGTGGGTCAAAGTCGTGGCCAACATGACGAAAAAGTCAAAATTGACGTCAGCAAAAGTCAACGTTGACGTCAGGTCAACGGTCAAAGTCAACGCTAACGTCACTACTGACGTCAGCCACTAATGTCATCTGACAGTGTCAAGTTTGACATGTGTCAGTTGCTGGTTAGTCCACGTCACTAACATATCAGTGACACGTGGCAGCCATTGATTGGGCCATGTCACTGACGTCAATAGCCCTACGGGGGAAATATCAATATATCCGAGTCTTTAAACTCCCGAGTCTTTAAACTCAATCCGGGTCTTTAAACCCAATTCGGGCCCGTCCCCCGTCAATCAATATCCGGGTCTTTAAACCCAATAACCAGATCCAGCAAATCCAATCACAACCATTTGAAAACCATTTTGAAATCCATATCCAAATCCGAATACGAAATCACTGCTCCGATGCCCTTCCGGCATCCCGAACCGTCATTTCGAACCCAAATCCGGAATTCCACTTTTCAACTTTAAAACCAAATTCCGCTTTCCGAAATCCAATTCTAAGACCGAAAACCTTGATCATCAAATCATGCTCCAAAATCCCTTTATAATCATTGAAAACCCTTTATCATTTGAAATCCCAAAACTAGCTTCCTCGTAAAACGTACTGAAAATCGTAACTTCTCGTAAAACGTGCAATTATGTAAAATCAACAAAGCATATTCGATAATCATAAAATCACATATAAAACCATAAAACAATTATAGAAAAATAGTTATGCATGCTCGAGTTTAAGGAAAGGGTCCACTCACAGTACCGAGCCCTCAATCGCGTCCCGAACGTCTCGTACGTTCCTCAGCTTCCTCATGAACTCCTGATCCTGTCAACAACCGCCAAAGTACGTTACTAACATGTCTACGAAGGTCCACCTAATTTCCCTAAAAATCCCCGGGTCCTAAACGTATCGAACCGGAACCCTAAACTGTCACCTTCGCGAAACTACTTCGATTTGACGTCCGATTCACCCGAAAACAACGCTAAAAGACTCGTCACAACACCTAGACCAAAAACCATGTTGACAACTTCCCCTGCCGCCGCCGCACGTGCCCCCACGCGCCGCCCAAGTGGCTGCGCGTGACCCTCACGCGCCAGCTACAGTGCATCGTCTTCCTCGAGCAGACCCGGTTCGACACAGTGCCTGCAAATCGAACCGGCGAGGACGGTTCTCCGCCGTACCTATACCAAAACCACTCCTCTCTTCACCAACAGCATCGTCCAGACCTAAGCTATCCATTCCCCTTACTCAGACATCTCGACTCAGCCCCTAAGTCATCGTCCCTAACTCGAAACCAGACCCGTTCAGTCCCCTGTTTCCTTCTCCGGCCACCCAGGTCATCCCCCGTCACGGTGGCTATCTTAAACCCTTCCTAGGACCTCACTGAGTCTCACCCAACTCACCAAAACCGTCGACTCACACCCAAAACCCACGACTTTCGATTTGAAAATCGACGGCAAAACAGAGCACACCGGTACTCTCCGTCGTGCTAACCTCCGCCGTGCACTCTCCGTCACGGCTGCTCCACCAGAAGACTCCTAGGACTCCACTGAACTCCCTAGACCTCACTAGACTCCTCGATTCTACCCCTAAAGTCACGACTTAGCTCCTGAAACTAGACGGCAAAACAGAGCATCGAAAGGGAAAACAAGAAATTACCTGTCCTCCTGTCGCCGTCGTGAGCTCAGTCGTGAGGCAGTAGCTCCTCCCGTCCTCCTCCGTCCTCTGGACACCTCCATTGGCCTCGATTGATCGATCACGGCCGCACCTCCACCACGATCTTCCACTTCTTCTCTGTTTCCTTTGAAAACCGATTGCCCCGACCACCGTGTTCTTGTACGATCTCACTCCCCCAAACACTCACCGGTTCACTCTTCCACCCTCTGATCACTCCTCACTCACCGGAACACACCAACACTCACCATCATCTCTCAATTTTCTCTCAATCTCCCTCTTTGTTTCTCCCTGGTTCAAAGAACACACACACACACACACACACACACACACACACACACACACACACACACACACACACACACACACACACACACACACACACACACACACACACACACACACACACACACACACACACACACACACACACACACACACACACGGTTGCACCCCAAATAATTGGACCGTGCACTCACTAGAACCAACGAGACCTCCTACACGTGTCACCATCTTATCCTTCCTCTCACAAATGGCCCAATCTCAGCCATCCAATTTCCTCTCTGTGCACAGATCCCCAGACAACCCAAAAGATCAAAATACCCTTTCTTTTAACCCAAATTTACGATTGCGCCACTATCTTTCTAGACCTGTAACTCACACATCGTAAGTCCGATGAATACGTGCCGCCTGTCATCGAACTCAGGACGACGAGATCTATCTAACGGTCCTAGGTCAACATACCAAAACCCGATCATACGAAAAGTCAACTTTTTCCCCTATTTTACCCAAATTACGGTTATGCCCTCAACATTCTGAACATCATAACTTCCTTCTCGGGTGTCGGAATCGGGCGTACCACCTGTCTATGGATTCGTGACATCCTAAACTACGTCCTGGTCATCGGTCAAAACCCAATTGACCACCCGAACTAAAAGTCCACTTTTTGCTTGGACCAGGGGCAAAATCGTCATTCTACACTAACGACCCCAACGAGACCAACTAACCACCGATTTAGCTTACTAATCTCATCTTAATCACTATCTTAACCCTAGTTCTGGGACGGGTCATTACATGCTAGGAAGGTTTTAAGAGGATTTGGATGTTAGTTCACAGCGGAGGAAGCGGTGAGGGTGACCGGGAAAAACAGGGTCGTGAGGCCCTTTGATTATGGTTGGGATTTAGGTAGTTTTTCTTAGGTTTGTTGATTGGAATTGATAGAAAACTAGAAAATAGGAAGAATGGAATCAAAAAGGAAGAGATTGGACAAAAAATGGGGGAGGAAACTGGCCAGACCGGTCACGCCGGTCCAGCTCGACCGGCTGTACAGAGTGAACCCGCCGGACCGGTTCAACGCGTGAAGTAGAAGATGAATAGTCCTGGCGCGTGAGGCCCACTCGCAGGACCTTCCTAAGGTGTGTGAGGGCACGTGGTCCATATTTTCAGGGTGGTTCCTACATGTCATTTCATCTATTCGATGTAACGAAAATTTTGGGACTGGTTTCGTGTCAATCGGACATCGTTTCGATATAGTTCGGGTTGTCCGAAGGTTTAGGTTCTAGTATAAAAATAGTTAGAAATTCCGAAAAATTACGGGGCTTTAGTGAGGGGTTATATAAGTAGTTAGTAACCCTCTAAATGAATTTGGACAGGTTCGGGAATCTCGGAGGCGACGTTTGACCCGGGAGACGGTTATGGCACGCGTATCGAGGCGCGGCTTTGGACGGTCTGTGAGTGGACTTGTTTTATGAATTTGATGCATGCATAAATGTTTTATAATTGTTTTAGAATATATTTTGTGATGCCATGAGTGCATTTGTTTGTGGTAGCCTAGGATTTACGTATTTGCACGTATTTCGAGATTTACGGTTTTATACGATGCTTATACGTGCTAGGTTTTCAACGAGGGTTTAATAAATGGATTTCGGATTTAGAAATATGAAATCGGGCACCAGACACATTTGATTTACGAACTCTCGGACTTGAAGTCCATTTGATTTGACGAGGAATCGGACCTAGGGTCCATTTGAGCCATACGATCGGACCGAGGGTCCAGTTGGTTTACGATTCGGGTTTGAGGCCCAGTTAGTGGTACTATTGGGCTTGATGCCCCGTTGATTTATGATATCGGGCCTGAGACCCATTTAGTTGAGATATCGGGCTTAAAGCCTCGTTAGTTGTGAAATCGGACTTGAGGTCCTATTGCTTTATGGTTCCGGGCGTAGGGCCCAATTGGTTGTGACATCGGGCTTGAGTCCCAGTTCAGTTTATGAAATGAGAATTCAGGCAAGAGACCCTGTTGAACTGTGGATTTAGGCCGAGGCCTGTGAAATGGTTTTGAATCGGATTCGAGGAATCCTATTGATATGAATCGGGTATGAAACCCAGTTAAGAAATGTGATTGAGAAAGAAAGAAAAGAGTATTTGAAAATGTGACCTCCTTCATGTTTATATGGTCTCCTCCAGCGTCGACTTGGAGAGTCACGATCCACAGACCAGAGTGGGTATCCCCATAGGGATCCCGTTCCAGGAGTTGAGGTTATGAGATATGATGTGGTCCCGGACCAGATTCCGGAGAGATATGTGGACTAGATCCAGAGAGAGAGCTCAGACTAGATCCAGAGATTGAGCCTCCCAGATGGAGATTCCTGGGAGAAGACTCGGAGTGAGACCCCAAGTAGTGTGCACACTAGATAGATATGATTAATCGTGACTTATATCGGGGATGTGTTCCCTAGGGGCTGTGTGTCTCGAGTTGGCATCTTCTCCGGAAGTGCCTAGGATGGGTTATACGTATGTTGATACGTATGAGGTTTTACAGAAAGTGATTTGGGGGCGGAGACCCCGTGTTTTATGATTTAGAAAGTGATTTGGGGCGGCGACTCCGTATACGATGTTTTAGAAATGGTTTGGGGCGGAGGCCCCGTATTCTATGCTTTGTATTTCATTGAGAACGGTTTTGGGATGAGACCCACGTACGTTGATTTGGGCTGAGTTCCCACATGTTATGGTTGAAAGGTTTTGAGTTGTGATGTCGGGTCGAGGACCCAAATTAGATTTATGGGTCATGACGGTTTATGGGGCCGGGCATGAACCCTTGAAAGGTTTTGAGAATGTTTTCAAGTGTTTTTATGAATGTTTGATAAATGGTTTTGAATGCATGCGTATGTTTTTATGAAGGGCATAAATGTCTTTAAGAGAAAATGTTTTAATGAAATTATTATTTTGTCCACTCACGACTTTTAATGTTTTAATGTCCTTCAAGTTGATCACGGATGCGAGCTGTAGCAGAGACGAGACATCACTCCTCTCCTCATATGATCCTGACGCACTCTGATAGCCCCGGCGAGGGCTAGAGTTGGAATTTTCCCTGGTCTGACACTTCGTGTCAGACGGGATCAAGCGGGTCCCACGTTAATCCCGGGGGATTTGGGACCGGTCCTGACACACAACCCGACCCGAATCTAGAATCCATATTTCTCAAACATTTTTTATCTGGTTTTCCCTACACGATCGTCTCAACCTAACTAAGAGTTCTACATGATCAAAACTGGAAAACACGAACTAAAAACTACCTGAACTTTGATGAACAGTGAGTCGTAAACTTTCCCCTATGTTTCCTCTCAACTCCGGCCACTCCTTGTTTCGCAGACTAGCTGACTAATATCGTCTAGGTCACTAGAATAGTTTAGGGACCATTAGGTTGTTCGAAAAACGTCAAAACCCAAAGTTACAAAAATGGGGTTACACGGGTTTCCAATTTTTTACCTTTCCCGCCGTGATCTGCCGCCGTGTACGTCCACCGTCGTCCTCGTTTGCTCTCCCAAGTCACACACTCTCACTTAGGCACTCAAAGATCAGAGGAATGATAAAGAGGTAGGGTGATCAGGTTATGGAGTGTTTGTGTTTTGGTGCTCACGGGTTAGAAAGAAAATGATGCAGATGAACAATGAAGAAAATGGATGAGGATGGAACCCTACATTAATCCAAGCGCATGGGGAAACCCACCAATGGGACGAGTGACACTTATCACTCATCCAAGGATCCCACCAGATTTTCCTTATCCAATTAGAACTAGCCAAGTGTGACATTCCCGGGATTCTATGAATAGTGCCATTTTTGCGTTCTTGACCATAACTTTCCCATCCGGACTCCGATTCAGGCATGCCGCCTGTCTACGGACTTGTGACATCTCGATCTACGTCACGATCATAGGTTAGGGTACAAACTACAATTCGAGTCAAAAGTTAACAATTTCCCTCCAATAAGGGCCAAAATGGTCATTTTATATTAAAATTTCAATTTTACCAAATTAGAAAAGTCTGGGGTGTTAAATGGACCTTCCACGTCACTTGACAGATCCTGACACCCTGCCACGTGACACTCTCTCACTCGTCGATGTGGTCTGACGTGGACCTACCACGTCAGATGCTGACTAGACTGACACCTGGCCACATATTACGCTCTGATTTGCCACGTGGCTTAATATGATGATGTGGCTTGCCACGTCATCGTCTTCAACCCTCATATGGGTAGACCCGTTTGATTTTAAAGGGTTGTTCGACCCGCAACCCTGACCTGGTCAGTTCTCCGTCGTCCATCCACCAAAGTCCGCCATTCTTTGACCAAACTGCTCGTCTCACTCTTAAGAACAACCCTATGACCTTAAAAACACAAAACAGAGCTTGAAAGTACCTAATAAATATCGAGATCGTTTACAGTCAACAAAAATGACGGAAATTAAGTCTAAAAGTTGGAAATTTGGAATGAAACTTTGGGGAAAACTAAGTACCCAATGATGGTTATATATAACCTATAAAAACTATAAAATGACTTTGATATAATAAATATTGATGAATAATGTGATACAATAGGGTTCTACCGATGACTAATAATATAAAATTTTAAATATAAATATAAATTGAAGTGAATTACTATAATTGAATATTAATTTAGTTAAAACATAAAAATAAGCATAATAATGGAGTTTACATTTACATAATAATTTATAAAATCGGGGAATTTGTATTTACATAATAATTTAGAAAATTGGACGTAAAACGAATCCTTATTAATCGTATGTTCATCTCATATTTTTCTAAAATCCATTAGTATTCAAATAAGTTTCTTCAATTCAACGTAATTTACTTGAATTGAATTCACCATAATTTGCTTCAAATTAACCATCTTTACTCTACGAATCATTCCATTCAATATAATTTGCTTCAAAAATTCATTAATATTCAAAGTAACCTTATATTTGTATTCCTAATTTTTTTTTTATATCAAATACTAATTTAAATATAAAACATATTATATTAGATTTTCATAAATGTACCCATATGATATCCAATTAATTTCAAAGTTGTACCATTAAACTCAAAAAAAAAAAGTTCATATTGGACGAGCCCGTGACAACCTCTGCACTCGGTGGCCTCGCGCTTGCACAGTGGTTGCTCCCTACCTCGAGCCGGGTCTGCGATTCGGGTTTCGAACCTAGCGCCATAACCCGACTGGAAATCGATGATTTTACATTCGATTTTCAAGCAATTTGGCCCTATCTCGATCATTTTAATCAAATAATGAAATCTATAAGCTTAAAATAATAAAAAAATGTCGAAATTTCGCTCAATATCTTCCCCCCTCTTATGTGCCGCTAGCTAAAAAGAACAAAATTTTGGCGATATTTTGCCGATAAAGTCCGATATTTTCATCCATGTCCACAACCAGACTTTGAACTCGAACCCATGTCTGTCTAGCCCTCATTTTCCTTCGATTTTTGATCTTATGCACTCGTCCAACCTCATAAAACATAACCCAGTCATTAGAACAATTCCCAAACGCCCAAAACTCAAAATCCAAAATCCAACCTAAACGGGTTTACGGGTTACCTGGTTTTCTGGATTTTATGGCCACTGTCTAGGGCTCCAGCTTCATCCTCCGTTGTCTCTTAGTCCTCCCTCACTCTTAGTCTCTCTCTCACACGACAACACAGATGAAGATGTAGGTTTGTGGTGGGTTTCGTGACAGGACCCGCCCCGATCCCACAGGGACCACAAGTGAACGTGCCCTGCTCCCGTCTGTCACCCAATAATTCATACCAATTTTAACCTCAAAAATATCAAATGCATAAATAACCAAATTAAAGTTATACATCAAATCCGAATTAAACAGATGTCAGACAAGGGATGAAATCCAAACGACAAGTTGCGAGCACGACTCTAACATAAACCTGCGGGTACACCACCCAACAGGGGTTCAGGTACGCAGAAGTGGATCTATGCCTCAGCCTCAGGTTCCTCCTCTACCTCATTAGCACGACCTGGAGGGGTTACCAAAACATTAAGGGTGAGTGGACCGAAACTCAAGTTTATAAAATCATTTGATAAGTAAAACATATAATTTACCCCTCCGTTTTCCAAACATGCATGCAACCGAATTTAAAACCATCAATCATATAATATAAACCATAAGGCATATAATAAAACCATAAACATAATTTTAACCACTGCACTATACACTCCAATCCCGACATCCCTGATGTCTGACGTCCCTGACGTCCAATAAGGTCACAATCACAAGGCTACACGTGCCACTCGGGTCTCAATTCCGAGTTCAATCCCCGAACCCTGTTCGGTTACAGCATCCCCGATGCTTAGCGTCATAGACGCTGGACGTACTAGACGTCTGTGACCTCTTTGGGGTACCTCATCCGGAGGAGACAATATAATATGGAAGGATCTATACAGTGCAGTACCAAATACATTTTATTGATATCCACATGCAAAACATATATGTATACATAGGTAAAATCCGAACCGATCGTTACGTTTCATCAGACGGGTCTCATGCCCAAATACCGTGAAACGTGCCATAACCGAAATTTCAATATCATCACAACCATTTCTTGATTCCAGCATGTGAACATATAAGAAAATCAAAAAACATTTAAGCATGCAAGGGTTTAATGAAATCGGGCCCACTCACAGTACAATCCTGCTAGGAACCGAACGTATACCCTCGCCCTGGTACAAATGTACAGTCCCTGTCAAGTCTAAAGTATTCGTAAAGGTCAATTTAAACCCCTAACATTCAACCATGAAAACCTAGGCTGAAACCGGCCGGGAAACGCCGCCCGAACGCGCTTCCCAAGGCAATAAACCTCATTTTGACCAACTTAATGATCTCCGATCGACCCGAAACCACCGCCATTGGATTCGGATCGTCGAAACCTAAAGAATGGTGGTGGTCCCACCAAAAACACTGTTCACACGCGCCCCCATGCGCCGGTCAACGCGTCGGTCAACGCAGGAACAGTCACTGTTGACGTCATCGCTTACGTCACTGCTAACGTCAGCATGACGTCATGCTGACATCATCTGACAGCTATCAGGTCTGACATGTCAGACTCTGACAGGTGCCACGTGTCAACACCCGATTGGTCCACCTCACTGATCTGTCAGGCCACGTGTCAGATCTGACATGTGCCACGTGTCAGCACGGCACTGGTCCACGTCACTGACATGTCAGTGACACGTGGCAGTCCCTGATTGGGCCACGTCACTGACATGTCAGTGCTGACTGTGCACTGACATGTGATACGTGTCGGCTCACGAGTGGTCCACGTCACCTGACAGGTTTGACATGGTGCCATGTCATCACCTCTGTCCTCAGACAGTTGACCCGTATCTCTGCAACTCGGGTCGATCAGACCCGCGATCATGACCCGGTCACCATTTCATCATTTCTTAACCATTTCAGTCCTAGTTTGTTCCTAGATGCTCGTCTCAATCCCAGAAACAGTTCTATGGAATCAAAATCAGTAAACAAGGGCTGAATCGAAGACTTACCTCGATGAACAGACCCGGTTTCCCGTCGCCGTTTGTACTCCGTTCAGGCTACCTCCGGTCACGCAATTGAGCCCAATAGGTTCCTAACAGTCCCTAGAGTTGATTAGGGTAAATAGAAACCAAAACTAAACGTTGGAATTCAAGTTATCAAATCCTGAGTTTTTGAAACCGTTTCGGGTTTTGAAACCAGCTCACCTCGCCGCTGTCTGCCGCCGTCCACCGCCGTGCCTTAGTCCTTCCCCGTGAGTCCAGCAACACAGACACAGAGACAGGGTGTAGTGCGTAAGTGTTGGATCAATGGACAGTGAGTGAGGGTGTCGGGTGAGAAAATATATAGAAATGGAGGGAAATGGATGGACGGTCCAGATTAGATCTCAGAAATGAGATCAATGGCTAGGATTAGATCTGGAGGTTTTCAGATCAAAGGCTAAGATTAAAAGATGATTTAAATCCTAAATAAATGCTTAGTGGAGCTTGATCCAATCTAACCAATGGGTGAGCCAGGTGTCCTCCAATCAGATTTTCAGAATAAAATATTCGACACGAAAACCGAGACACGAACCTCCCGATTTCACGTTTCTGATCATAACTTCCTCATACGAAGTCCGATTTCGGCGTGCCGCCTGTCTACGGACTCAGGACGTCGAGACCTACCTAACGGTCCTTGAGTCGCGTGAAAACTAGTTGTCAAACGAAAAGTCAACATTTTCGCCCCTGAAGTCCAAATTACGATAATGCCCCTGAACTTCCGATAGTCATAACTTTTTCCCCGATCGTCCGAATTGGACGTGCCACCTGTCTATGAACTCGTGACATCCCGAACTACGTCACGGTCACTGGTCAAAGTCCATTTGACCCACCAATCAAAAAGTCAACAATTTGGTCATACCATTCACAAGGGTAAAAATGTCAATTCATACATTAAATTACAATATTAAAATCCTCGAATTTCCGGGGTGTTACATTTCAGATGGATGAACGAAATAGGAAGGAAATGGGAGATGATGCATGTATGTAATGTGTGGATCAATGGATGAGTGACATTTGTAACTCATGTATTAGTCCATATAAGATATTTTGGGTCCACTCAAGACAAATCCAAAAGTCAACGCATCGTAAAATATGCAACTATTAATAGTTTAAACAATCGTTTTGTACCCCTATTTTTCCCGTACGATGTCCGATTCCGACGTGCTTCCTGTCTACGAACTCGTATTATCTCGATCTACGTAATGGACTTCGATCTACGTACATTTGACCTCATAGGTCCAAAGTCAACGTTTTACCCTTATAGGGGTAAAATCATTATTTTACCCCGATCGTCTGATAATCCTTGATTAATTCCTGGTTAATATTTAATTAATCCTTAATAAATTTTTGTTAACCACTAAATTCGAGACAGATCATTACAATCTATCCCCCTTAAAGAATTTCGTCCACGAAATTCAAGTCAACTCAATCCACTGCGGAAATCCAATCCTACCTCCAACTCAAGGTACACTTGAGAGCCTCTATCCACAGTATGCACCAACATCAACGTCACTCGATGTTAACTACAATCCGACGGTCAATACTGAACTCGGCTCAATCTCTATGACCGTATCCAACAAATGTGTGACCAACTGTCACCGAAAATTCCAACGCTCCAATGCTCAATCTCAAGTCTCAAATTCCAAGTCTCGAGCGAGACATCGACACTGGTCGGTCTTACCTGTCACTCACGCAGGTGTACTCAGAATCCAATCTGGTGGTTATGCTCTATCAAGCTGACATTCATAATCCTGTTGCTAATCCTGCTATACCATGCTGATAACCCTGTTCAGCATCCAATTTGACAATCGTGCTCAACAAACAATCCAAGCTGACAATCCTACTCCTGCTGAGCATCACAAGTCATCTGTCTCACTCGATGGTCTACAACCGTCAAACACAGGTACGACGCACCGTCTTGACCAGCCAGTAACTCACGGCTCCAATGTGACTACTCGAGTCACTAACTACACACTCAACTCGCTCTCCAGCCCAAACATCGTACCTCATGTCACTCAGTGACCAACTCTGTGATCCTAACTTCTCTCGGGTCTCAAACTGTCCAGTTCTCTTACTCAATGTGCAATCAACATTGGACTCCGTCCGATTATCATACCATGTCCATCTCAAACTCAATATGTTGATCGTACCATATCAATCAGAATGATTAATACTCCGTAATCTCGCTGTTAAACGTGTGAGTAGTGCACGTTGACCACGTACAAATATTCACACCCCGAACATAGCTCAGGTCTAATCCCTCTACCGGATCACGTCGATCGCGAATTCAATCCAATCATCTTCTAGCTTATCTATCGAATTGGCATGGCAACCCAACGCTAGATCCTGTCCGTCCGATCCTTGACCTGGATAAATCGCATACTAACTCAAATCTTCTTGGAGTTCTCCCGGTCACTTGACCAATACTTAAGATGTGTCTCACACATATTCTCATCGAGAACTCCAAAGACTAACCGACTCACGTCTATCAAGAAGTACCAATCCAAACCTCGACCCCCATCCTAATGATACGAAGGGTCGGATCTTGAAGTCGTGTTGTAACATCGATGCTAGCCTATGTGTCTTATTGGAACACTGTCCAATAACACTCCATGGTCATCTCCCACCAGTAAAATACCTCAAACTGGAGCTCTCACATCAAATATTGATGAATAGTACAAATCAGAGTTAACGAGCCTGCACATATCCTACTCGAGGCATCGGCTTCTAGACTCATCTTTTCCCGAATGATACTCAATTTATCCTCAACATCTATCAATCAGCTTCAACCGTCTCCTCTACCTCGAGTTCCATTCCCTTGGAGTACCCACACATAAGGCTCCGTGATTATTAAAATCCTGCACATCTCTCGAGGAAATAGTGAATCCAACTTGCATGCACAAGCACCACGGTAGCAAAACTCCCACTAACGTCCGGAAAAACCACCCTGGAGCTGTGATCAAAATTTCGCTCATTCCAGTAACATCTCATACCAAATTGACTCTTTTCCGAGTCAATCCTATCAATAGACTATAATCACAGGGATAACCTCCACTTAATAATCAGCGACACTTATCCATTCTGAGTGAATCCAATCTCAATCGTCATAATTAGTTAACACCGATCCCAACTCTCTCCATCCACAACCAACTCGATCATCTTGATCCACCATTCTCGATCTATAACCCAGATCGGTCCAAAAATGTCGCGATGCATAAGCATCTCGAGCCACAACCAACTCGATCCTCAATCGTCTAAATCCGTATTTATCTCGATCCACAACCATCCACATGCATCTCGTTCCTCTCAATCCACCGAGGATCCACACTGGTTCTCTCAGCCAAATGTAACATAACCCATAACACCAACACAGCTCCACCAAATCAAAACTACACTCAACAACGTTAGGTGATGCCAAGCACCTTCCCCTCCTCTACTCATTTAAATTCTAGTCCACAGCCAATTTGACTTCTACTTGGGTGATATCTCCATGAAACCCAGAAGTGATGAAGAAAGTTCACTAAGAACTGTCGGGATAAGGATTTCTGTTGACATTGTCCAACTGTCTCGTCAAATCTAACTCTCGAAGTTCCATCGAATTTCAACAAGGACACTAGGGTTTCCCACAATGACATTCCAAGTCAACTTAACCCCAATTCCACTAAGTTCAATTACAAGACTTAGTTAGAAAAACTCCTCTAAGTGGCAACCATCTAGCAACCATGTACATCCTGTGTCATCGGAGGAAACTCAGCACAACCTAAATCACTCCATGCTCACTAAGCTAACTGGGGACATCACAACACAAGTCCCATGTCCCTAACGTTCAATCTGTCATATCGTTCCGGCCTCCAAGCTGTATCTCACTCGGACATCAACCACATGTCCTAGAAACTAATCTATCTTACCACCTTATTCAACCAGAACAGTCTCGGTTTACCAAACTACAACCAATGTAGTATTGGTCAGAGTACTCGCTCGTATGTCCCAAACCTATGGGATCAACTCCTGCACACAACACTCGTGCAATTCGTCCAAAAACAACTAGGGTACCTGTCACCAATCCAGGCATACCCCATGCCTCCAGTAATCCAATCAAACTAAGAGGATACTGAAATCTTACTAGGCTACTCGGGATCCTCTCTGTCCCGCTCATCGATCTATGTGATCACACTATTTCTACTCGAAGACTCAGATTGCTTCTAGCTTTTTGGCATCTGCAACCTCTGGACGCACTCCACGTCATCTTGAATCACCCGATCACTGCTAGATTACACCCAGCTCATCTCAGTCATCTCTATCACTACTGAGATTCTGTCAACTCATCTCCACTGAAATATCACACTAACACTCGAGTCTTACTCCCAAGACCCGACACAAACCAGCGAATCCTTATCGTCTCTTCGTCACTGTAACATGAGCATACCATGACAAAATCCTAAGTCTCTACTCATACTGAGCTACCATCAAATCTACTACTTATGTCGGAGGAACTCAGCCTCTAGAGATAAACTCTACCTCCCGAGATAAACTCTACCTCCCGAGATAAACTCTACCTCTGTCGTATCTCGATAAGACTAGGGAGAAAATAATGTAAGAAACGTTCCTCGAACGTCACTTAACTCGCAATAGTCTCATCAACGTCCGTCGATAGCAATGTCTGCCATGAACCTCGTGCAGACCCTACCAACAAACACCCCGCTGATCGATCCATCTCGAGATCCAATCTCAAACTAGGGTCATCCACGACTTCGCTTGCTACCAGCAGCACATCCATCCTGACTATCATCGGTCACGACTCTGAAAAGTCATCATACTGGGATAACTGGCATACAATCAACCAGTAACTACTATACGAGGATCCCATCCACTCGTAACTCTACGGCCTCCAACCGTTGGGACCACAAGAAACTCAGTCCTCCCCAGGTCTAACACGCTGAAACAAGACATATTATTCCTAAAAGAATCTATCCGGGGTTCATTCCCACTTAACTTTCCTATTCTTACCCTCACTATAAGGTTGATTTGGGGATGACAACAGCCCAGAGACATCACATCTGACACATGCGCAACACCACAAGAGCAACCTAGTCCTCTGATACCAAACTAACAAGACTCATCCCAATCCCCTTGGATTATCGTGGGATGTGCCCTGCTCCCGTCTGACACCACGTGTCAGACCAAGGATAAAACCGTAACCCGCTCGGGGTTACCTGAGTGCGTAGTGACTTGTGGAGTACGCAGCGGCATGTGATGTCTCGGTCTTTGCTACAGCTCGCATCCGCGATCAACTTGAAGGGTATCAAAAACTATAAAAGTTGTGAGTGCACAAAAATAAACAGTTTATAAAATCAATTATAAAAAATGACATTATACCCTTCACGTAAAAGCATGCATGCATTAGAAAATAGTATCTTAAATACTTTCGTAAAAGCAAATCGTGTGGCTTTTCAAATCAATACAAAGTGAAAATTGAAAACATTTATCAATCAAAACCATTTCCTTAGTAGGGTCGCAACCTAAAACCAAATTATTTGGGGTCTCAGCCCAAATCCAAGTCTAATAAAATATCTCAATAGGGCATTTGCCCGAAACCTCGACTCACATCCGAAGTCGTATGACAACATGATCAATTATCCACTTTATCCAATATCCAAAAAAAAATCATCTCATTGGTCACGATATCAGCGCTACCGCGTGCGACTCGGGATTACACATCCGAATATACATTAGGCTCAGAGCCCGTGGCTTGACATCTAGGTATTTTAACTCAAGCTCGGAACGTCTAGCTCAACGTCTAAGCGACGACATCTACAGGCTCAGAACCCCTAGCTCGACGTCTGCAAAATGTCCATCTCTGACACTCCTGCAGGCAATGTCCTCGTGACCTCTCTAGGATCTACGACGTCTGGAGGCTACAACCACATCATAGAGGATGGTAGTATGGAAAACATTTCACAAATCATCTCAAAATATCTCACTGGGGCCCAAGCCCGGAATATAGTTCATCAAATTAGTTTCCACAAAACCATCATAAAAACATTGTTCAAAATATTTCCCAAATCCAGGGTTCCTCGAATCCTATGAAATCCAAACTAGTAAATCCATAACAGGGTCGCAAGCCCGATATATCAAATCATAAATCTGAAACAGGGTCACAGCCCGATATATCATTTCCCTCACGTTTGACTATACTCTAAGTCAAAGCATAAATCAATTGGGACACAAGCCCGAATGTTATTTCCAAATCCGAAAAACCATTTCATTGTTCAAAATCACCTTTGACTATCATTCGATTCAAAGCCTAAATCAACTGGGTCTCATGCCCGAAATACCAATTTCACGCATCTCCGTGAAATCACTTAAAACCGATAATCAAATCCTCGATTTCATGCCTATCCGTGAAATCATTCGAACACATAAACCACACGCACGTTGAAAACTCAGACTAAGACTAAATATCATATAAAACATAAATCTCGAAATACGTGCATAACAACATTTTTCAAGAAAATGCCCAATCATATTCAAAAAATCATGCAATCAATGCATCTCAAATCATGATCATAAAACATATAAAATATTTATGCATGTATCATTTCATAAAGCAAAGTCCACTCACTGACCGTCCAAGCTGCGCACCTACAAGTTGCGCCGTAAGACGGTCCGAGGCTAATCCACAATCTCCGGGACGTCCGGACTTGTCCAAATCATACCCATAGGTCACTATTAACCTATACAAGTCCATAACATAAACCCTCAAAACTCCCGAAACAGTCAACGTGTCCCGAACATACTTTTCGAGGCTAAAAACCACCAAATGACCTATCAAACGATCTCCGATCGACCTGAAACCACCACCATTGGATTCAGAGCATCGAAATCTTTTGAATAAGACATGTTTGACCTCAAAATTTGTGCCTGTAACGATCCATCCCGGAATTTGGGATTAGACTTGCAACTAATCCTGATTAGTGGGGGTTAATCGGTGATTAGTTTGGCGGAAGCAGACGAACGATGCAAAATGACCGTTTTGCCCCTAGTTGTGGGTAAAACGTTGATTTTTAATTCATGCGATAAAATGGACGTTGGCCCATGACCGTGACGTAGTTCGGGACGTCACGAGTTCATAGACAAGTGGCACGTTCGATTCGGACGCTCGAGGTGGAAGTTATGACGTTCGGAAGCCTAAGGGCATTTTCGTAATTTGGACGAAATAAGGGAAAATGTTGACTTTTTGATCGGGGGTCCGATGACCGAGGGCCAAGGATCGTTAGGAAGGTCTCGATGCCCTGAGTCCGTAGGCAGGCGGCACGCGCCGATCGGAGTCCGAATGACCAAGTTACGGGTCACGGAGGTCGGAGGGCATTTTAGTAATTTGCCAAGTGAGGGAAAATGGTAAATTGGCCATTGTTTTGGAACAGCTGTGTGCGGCGTGGTTCTCCTTTTAGAAACTGGGCATGGGCTGAGGGAATTGTTTAGTCTGCCCAATGAATTTATTATTAACGGTTAGTGACATTGGGAGAAGAATGTTTGGCACTATAGACTTAGTGCCAGGCGTGCTTGGTTGTTTTTACAGTGGGGTGTTTTGGGCAGTGCACGGGCACAATGCCGTGTTGGTTTTTGAGGAAGCACAAGGATCGTGCTGGCGAGTGCTCAGTGTGGGTGAGAGTGTTTGAGTGGAATTTGAGGCCACGGGTGACTTGGAGTGGGTGGAGCAGAGGTTGAGTGGTGTCTGTGCGGGGAACAAGACGCTGGGCTGGTGCTATGGGAGCCGAGAAAAACAGAGACATTGTTTAGGCCATGATCGACCTTTCCAAGGCCAAATCGAGTGAATTTGTGAGCGAGAAGGGGATCCAGGAGGTGAGAGCGGAGTGTTGAGACTGAGAGAGGGAGGAATGGGATGAAAATGGTGAGATGAGAACCCAAAATCCGAAACGGTTTCTTGAGGGAGTGAGAATCCAATTTCAAAATGTAGGCCAGCCCATGGCAAATTAAGGATTCATTGAGTCTTCTGGGATCATTCCTAGTCGATCCAGTGCAAGAGGGAAGTTAATTGCTGTTGTTTTGGCTACGAACGGACTTGGCGACTGAGGGGAAAAAAATCGAGCTTGAGTCGTGGAGTTGGAGGGGTTTAAGGGAGAAATTGGCCTGAGAAGCAAACTTATACAAACCCTATGAAGCCTCTGAGTGGATCAATTTCAAGGGAACAAACGAAAATGGTCGAGAATGATGAACGAACAGTGTTCGTCTGTTTTTCGATGTCCATCGTCGAGTCGTGGGTTTTTAGGTAAGTTCTTACAAATCTAACGTTACAAAACAGCAATTGGACTTAAACCGAAGATGTTTGATTACTCAATTGAAGGGATGGAGGTTGGTTTGGCAGGAATTGGAACGGGTTATAGCGCGGGTTACCGGACCCGTTTCACAGTGGAATCGGGTGAGGAAGGTGAACAGTGTCCGCACTGTAGCAGCGCGTGGGTCCGATTTTTGAGGTAAGTCCAACATGAATTCTGTCCTACACTTTGTAACGAACATTTTAACGTTGGTTTAGAAATTATCGGACACCGTTTCGATGTTGTTTCGAGGGTCCGAAGGTTTAGGTTACGTTTTTAATTAACGATTAATTCCCGGAAAATTATGGGAAATTAGTATGTTGTTATTTGAAACCTTAATGACCCTGGAATGTGATTTCAGACCGGATTCGGGTTTTCTGGACAATGCCGGAAATTACGGGAATGCGTGCTGCGCGAAACCGAGCCTTAAGAACGGTGTGTGAGTGGACGTTGCTTTCAAAATTTAATGCATGCATAAATATTTCCATGATTTTTATGATTGTGATTATGAGTTGTGATTGATTTCGATTCCCGTATTTATATGTATTTTTGCTATACATAAGAAATTACACGTATTTTGAGACTATGGTCACTCTTATGCATGATGATGGTTTAATGAAAGAATTTGCATGATTTGTGCGTATAATGTTTCATGAATGTGGTTTATGATTGTGAGTGTGACTCACGGTGTTGACACGGTTTATGATTGTGAGTGTGACTCACGGTTTATGAATGTGGTTTATGATTGTGAGTGTGACTCACGGTGTTGACACGGTTTTCAAGATTTCTGCGGTTTTCGAGATTTTGCGTATTGTGAATTGATCCAACATGAGTTGTGCGTGTCATGTTTTACTAATGTTTTGAATGTGAATGTGAGTATGATTTACGATTGTGACACGTTTTTCAAGAATGTTCCGGATTTGCACGTTTTACGAGATTTTGAATATATTGTGATTGGACCGTGATTTTGGTGATTATTGATCGTGGTTTTGATGTTTTGATGATGAGATTTGAAAAATGAAGTGATTTCAAGGAATTAAAATGGATTTTGAAGAAAAGGCGATTTCGGGTTTGATGCTCGGGGCATACAAGTAACTTTGATTAAAAGGATTTCGGTTTTCAGAAATTTAAAGCGGATTCTTGGTTTGGGTTCGGGATGATGCTTCCGGATGCCAGCTTACGGAATCATTATTGCGAATACGAATTCGGGAATGAAAAAGAGGATTTAATAAAGTAATTTGTATATTTTTGCATGCCCCGTGTGTAATGATGATTTGAATATGTTTTGAGAAGTATGACTTAGGAACTCGAATGTGGAAATTCGGACCATGAGTCCTGTTGAGAACAATGTGAATTCGGGAATGGATCCCACGTTGTTGTGATTGACAAATGTTTTGGGTTTAAAGACCCGTTGAAAACTGTTTTGGGTTTAAAGACCCGTTGAAAACTGTTTTGGGTTTAAAGACCCGGTGCTATTGCTGGAACACGTTTTGAGTTTAAAGACTCGGTTAATTGATGACGGGGGATGGCCCTTAATGAGTTTAAAGACTCGTGAGTTTAAAGACTCGGTTATTGTGATACCCCCGAGGCCTATTGATTATGTTTTGAGTTTAAAGACTCGTTGAAATCCCGGGAAGGCCTGTTTATGTGCATGGTTTTGAGTTTAAAGACGCCGGCGCACTTGATATCCAGCAAAATGTTTGACTTGTGATTTATTGTGGTTCTGATGTTTTCGGGTGTGTGGGGCTGTGACCCGGTTTATGTGATTGATGGTTTGGATCATGTTGAGTATCTGGTTTTGATTCGTGGTTTTGGGTTGAGGCCCTGTGTTCAAGCTTGCGGGCTAAGACCGGAAGATTAAGAATTGGAAAATGTTTTTTATTTTCATATACGGATTTCTTATGTTGAAAATGTAACGGTTTGCGAAACGATTTTTGTATGCATGCATTGTTTTACGCGGAGGGTAAAAACGTATTTTGTAACTGTTATTATAAACTGATTTCTTTTTGTCCACTCACACCCTTTTGGTTTTTATTGACCCTCCAGGTCGTGGCGCGTCGGTCGAGACTGCTCGTGAGGTGGAGGCATGAGTAAGTACGTGTGGCTATCCCTGGTTTGGCAAGTACTGAGGGTAACTTGGGGATTTTAGTCGTCTTGCCAGACGGGAGCAGGACCGGGCACGGTTATCGATGCCCTTTTCGAGGGCGGTCCTGTCAGTGCCCATGAACCCTCACGCGCTGGTCAAACCTCTCACGCGCCTGGTCAACGCAGTCAACGACGGTTAACGCTGACATCACCTGTTGACTTCAGCCTGACAACTCTGACACATGTTAGCTCTGACAGCCTATCATGTGGCACACCTTGACTGGTGCCACGTGTCATTGACAAGTCTGACATCTCTCTCACACACTACCATGTGACACCACCTGTCAGGACCCGTCCCAAATTCCCCGGGATTAACGTGGGACACGCCTAATCCCGTCTGACACGAAGTGTCAGACCAGGGAAAATTCCGTCTCTAACCCTCACCAGGCTTCTAGAGTATGCTAGGATCGTAAGAAGAGGAGTGTGATGTCTCGATCTCTACTACAACCCGCATCCGCGATCAACCTGAAGGGCATTAAAACAACGAAAACTGTGAGTGGACAAAATAATATTTTAATAAAACACATTTCATAAAAAGACATTTATGCCCTTCACTAAAACATATGCATGCATTCGAAAACCATTTATCAACACGATCATAAACCATTTGAAAACATTTACAAAACCTTTCAAGGGTTCATACCCGGTCCCCATAAACCGTCATGACCCATAAAAACCTTTCAAGGATTCATGCCGGTCCCCATAAACAGTCATGAACCATAAATCCATTTATGGGTCCCCAACCCGAAATCACAAAACCCGTGAATCAATACATAGGGACTTAACCCAAATCAAACTCAAGTGGGACTCAGCCCAAAACCATTCTCAGTGAAATACCATAACATCAAGTACGGGGTCTCCGCCCCCAATCACTTTCATAAACCTCATACGTAAGCATATGTATAACCCATCCGCGGCATTTCCGAGAAGATGCCAACTTGGGCCATACAGCCCCTAGGGAACACATCCCCGATATATGTCACGATTCATCTCTATACTAGTGTGCACACCACTCGGGGTCTCACTACGAGTCTTCCCCCAAGGATTCTCCATCTGGGAGGCTCTATCTCTGGATCTAGTCCGAGCTCTATCTCTGGATCTAGTCTGATCATCTCTCCGGAATCTGGTCCAGGACCACATCATAACTTCCACTCTTGGAACGGGATCCCTATGGGGATACCCATTCTGGTCTGTGGATCGTGACTCTCCAAGTCGACGTCTGGAAGAGACCATATAAATCATATGGAGGGTTCATATATATTTTCCAAAACACTTTATTTCTCAAAACATTCCTCAACTGGGTCTCATACCCGATTCATCTCAATAGGATTCCTCGAATCCGATTCAAATCCACTTTCACAGGCCTCGGCCTAAATCCACAGTTCAATAGGGTCTCATGCCTGAATTCTCATTTCACAAACTGAACTGGGACTCAAGCCTGATGTTACAATCAATTGGGCCTCTAGCCCGATATCACAACTAATTGGGCCCTAAGACCAAAACCATAAAGCAACGGGGCCTCAAACCCGATTTCAAACCCAATAGGGCCTCAAGCCCGATACTACAGTCAACTGGGCTTCCAACCCGATATTACAACCAAATGGGCCACAACCCGGACTCGTAAACCAACGGGGCCCTCGGCCCGATCGTATAACTCAAATGGACCCTCAGTCTGATTCCTCATCAAATCAAATGGACTCCAAGTCCGAGAGTTCGTAAATCAAATGGGTCTCAAGCCCGATTTCATATTTCCAAATCCAAAACCAATTTATTAAATCCTTATTGGAAACCTAGCACGTATAAGCATCGTATAAAACTAGAAATCTCGAAATACGTGCAAATAAGTAAATCCTAGGCTACCACAAACAAATGCACTCATGGCATCACAAAACATATATTAAAACACTTATAAAACATTTATGCATGCATCGAATTCATAAAACAAGTCCACTCACAGACCATCCAAAGTCGCGCCTCGATACGCATGCCAAGACGTCTTCCCTGGCCAATTGTCGCCTCCAGAATTCCCAAACCTGTCCAAATCGTAATAGAAGGTTATTAACTACTTAAATAACCCCTCACTAAAACCTCGTAATTTTTCGAAATTTTTAACTATTTTTAAACGCGAACCTAAACCTTCGGACGTCCCGAACTATATCTAAACGATGTCCGATTGACACGAAACTAGTCCCAAAATGTTTGTTACATCGAATAGATGATTTCGTGTAACGACCCGAACCAAGAATACTAATATTTTAATGTAAAAATACTATTTTGCCCCTGAGGGGGGGGGGGGGGGGAACTTTGACTTTTGACCCGGGAAATAATTTGAACTTTGACCCATGACTATGACGTAGGTCGGGACGTCACGAATCCGTAAGCAGGCGGCACGCCGAAATCAGAGTTCGTATGAAGAAGTTATGGTCACATACGTATTTTAGCGGAAATTACGAACCGAGAACAATGGAATAAAATATTAATTAATTATGGGAATCCGTGCCAGGTCAGATTTGAATCAAACTAGCGGATGAGTGACAAGTGTCACTCATCCAAGTCAACACTATTCCAATAAAGCAACCTTACAACTATTTACCCATTTTATACTAATTTATTTGCCTCATTGAACCCTAGCCATTGGATTTTCTGCCCAAACTAATCCCAGCCCTCCATTCCTTCTGTTTTTTCTTCTTCATGCACGATCATGTTCTCTGGGGAGAAAACACAAAGATACACATCCATCCCCCCTAAACCGTGCACCCATCTTCCCTTTCGATTTTCTCTCAACCCAAACGCACAAACTATCAAACTTCACACCACCAGCCGACCACCCACAACACCACCATCATCTCCTCATCACCATCGTGCACCACCAGCAACCACCGTCCACTTCCTTGCCCTGCAAAAACCGTGCAAACTCAGACCCGAAACACAGAGGAATCGGGTCCAAGAAGCAACACCCCACATTTTCACCACCTCGACTCAAGTGGAGCTCCAGTTGACACCGTGAGGACCCCAGGAGCACTACTGAACAGACGGCGAAGGCCATGGCGGCGGTAAGGCCCAAAACCCGAGAGCCCGTTTTTATTCCCTGTTTCGAACCAACCCGTTTTAATGCCAAGAAATCGACCCTTTGGTTAGGAACATGTCCTAGGGTTAGAGACGAGCTGATTGGGGCTGTCGTGGACGGCTGAGACGGCGTGGATCGCCGGAGACGACGACCGGATTTCTGGCCGTGAAGTTCAGCAAGGCCTGGTGAGTTTCTTCTCATTTTCTTCCAGTTTTGAGATTGTAGAACCATAGAACAGACCTAGACGACCCTATAGGAATGAACCTCGTCGAAAATGGTGGCCGGAAACGTACGGTGGAATCGGGTCAAGCCTTGGGTCAACGGCGACCCGGTTCTAGTAAAACGGGCTGACCCGGTACTGTAACAATGATGACGTCATCATGAAGTCACTTCTGACGTCATGATGACGTCATCTTGTCAGATGTTGTCAGACCAGGGACCAATCAGAACATGCCACGTGTCACCTGACAAGTGTCAGTGATGACGTCAGCATGACGTCACTACTGACGTCAGCAGTACTGTAGCAGCGTTGACCCACGCGTTGACCAGGCACGTGGGGGCGCGTGTGAACAGTGATTTTGGTGGGGCTGGTACCATTTTCAAGGTTTCGACGATACGGATCCAATGAAGGTGGTTTCGTGTCGATCAGAGATCGTTAGGTTAGTCAAAATGGGGTTTGAAGCATCGGGAATAGTGCCTGGGATGCGATTTTGAGGCGGATCTGTTCTAGGGTCTTGGTATTGATGTTATAGGGTCCTTAAGTAACCCTCAGGTATAATAATACAGGTTTTAGAGATCGTTGAGCAGCAAGGACCGAGTGTGAGTGGGCTGTTTGATTTATAAAAGGCTTGCATGCATAAACTGTTTTACTATTTCCACTTATGATTTCGATGAGTCTTATATGAACTGTTTATATATGCTATTACAATGTTTTGGGCATGAGACCCGTCTGGATTATATGTGGATTTTGTTTGGGATGTCCGGGGGGACATAGGGTAAACTATACTATTATTGTATTGTACTTTCCTACCTGTGTATATTGTCTCCTCCAGGGAGGGTCGTTGGCCTGGGTGGACCCTAGAGTAGTCACGGGGCCCTGACTGAGTGGAGTTGACCCCCATTGGGCTGTTTACTCTCAGGAAGGCATGTTCATATACCTCGGGTAGTGACCAGGATACCGGGAGCTGATGTACCTAGAGAGTCTCGGGTGTGAGATCCTGAGTGGCAACGCGTAGCCTTAGAACCGTGACATCATTTGGGTTGGGTTTTACAGTACACTGATATGTTAGTTTCTCCTTTCGATTATTATTGTGGTTATATGGTTATGATTTCGTTATAACATTATGTTTTCACTGCATGCAAGATTTGGAAAACGGAGGGGTAAAACCTTATGATTATTTTATTATTAAATTGATTTATAAACTGTTATTTTTGGCCCACTCACTCTTGTTTTACTGTCCCCTCCAGACCCTGACACGAAAATAGAGGAGGAGGCAGAGGTTTAGTTTGCTTAGCTGTGCACCTGTACACCCACTTGTGGGTAGGTTGAGCACCGAATAATGTACTCTAACTATTGTGCTCACGTGTTGTTATTTTACTATCCCTTGTCTCACAGTATCGCTTTAAACACTGTTGTTGTATGTTATCTATCTATTTGAGTATTCGGTTTTTATTTAAGGGTAATTTTGGTATGTTTGGAGTCATTGTCAGACGAGAGCGGGGCACGTCCCCGGGTGGTCCCAGTGGGATTGGGACGGGTCCTGTCAATACGTGCCCACACATATAAGGCACTTCACCTTTCCCTCCCCGAGCGATGTGGAATTGTTCACCGATCTTACATTTCCAAGCTCACGGGTCTTGCTCACCGTTCTTGCTTCCAAGATCGGGTCTTACAATCCACCCCCCTTGGGGCCCAGCGTCCTCGCTGGCACACTTCCGGTCAGGATCCGGCTCTGATACCATTCTGTCACGACCCGGCCCATCTAACACAATATTGTCCGCTTTGGGCCCAGCCCTCACGGTTTTGTTTTCGGGAGCTCACGTTCAACTTCCCAATAGGTCACCCATCATGGGATTGCACCAGCCTCAACTCGCTTAACTTTGGGGTTCCAATCCCCCCCCCCCCCCAAGCCACTGAGCTCCCAAAAGGTCTTGTGTTAGATAGATACGTGCCCACACATATAAGGCACTTCACCTTTCCCTCCCCGAGCGATGTGGAACTGTTCACCGATCTTACATTTCCAAGCTCACGGGTCTTGCTCACCGTTCTTGCTTCTCAAGCTCACGGGTCTTGCTCACCGTTCTTGCTTCCAAGACCGGGTCTTACATTGTAAGCTCAGCAGCAAGCACAGAAATCCCTAGGGGGGTAGATCCCAAGAAGCCAACAACAACCACCCCTTTTGAGTCTCGAACAACATCTCCAATACCCCTCAAGTTGCCATAGACATGAGTCACTGCATCATAATTAAGTTTATAGTATCCACCCATCGGTTTGGACCATCGCTGCTGACGCACAAACCTAGCACCACGGGTTTTGGGTTGAAGACCTAAGAACATTTTTTGCGCCGCCAAACCCTAAGGAGTAAGGATTGTGACATCACAACAGGGCAACCTATGGAAAATTTTATTCCACCCGTGCCAGACCTGCCAACATACAAAAATGTGTTCTATCTCAATAGTGGAAAACTTATGGAAAACAAAATCAAGCAATTCCACATAACGGACAACTCGTTAAAGAGCCTACCAGTGCACTGCCACACTTTCTGACTCTGTTTGCAATCACAAAGTGCATGAAAGGCATATTCACTCTTCTGATAACATCGACAACAAAGTCCGAATGGAAGAACCTTTATGAGAAGAATATTTATTGCAGTAGGTAGAATTTCCAGGCTCGTTTTCCAAACGAAAAGTTTTAGCTTATTCGAGACCCGAAGTTTCCGAAGGTGTTCCTAGAACCGCTCAGTAGCCCCCATATCTTAGCACTCCCTCCGCTCCTAGTTGCTCTTCCAACAGACTCAATGTCAAGTGATAACCAAACTTAATCGATACTTCCCAATTTTGGCATAGAACCAGTAACAGCCATTCGAGAACCTAAGAACAAAGGGAAGGACAATGTTACTGATAGCTTGAACATCCTCCTCACAAAAAAAAAATCAAGAGTAAGTCCTAATTCCATAACCGATCAAGAGTATTAAGGGAGGAGACCATACAATCACTTGACATGTAACGACCTGAACCTTTAACAAGGGTAAAATCAGAAAAGTTAGATGAAATTGACGATTTTGCCCCTAAGTTAAAGAGATGAATTTTTTATCGGGATCTCATTTGAGTAATTCAATAAGATCATTATGAAAGTCTCAACCTCCAGAGTTTGTAGACAGGCAGCACGTTAAAATTGAAGTTCCGACGAATTGGTTACGGGTCTAAAACTATCAAGGGCATTTTGGTAATTATTAAGCTAAGGGTATTTTGGTCATTTCCTAGTGAGATATTCTGTAAAAAGGACAGGTGTCCAGATTTTCCCCCTCTCTTATTATCTCGGTCCTTGTTCACAGACTTGGGTTTTGATCAAATATATATATATATATATACACACACACACACACACACACATAGGTGTTCTTGGTTGTGTTTGGTGTGGGTGATCATGGTGTAACCGTGAGAATTGAAGAAGGAAAGAAAAACAAGATTATGAAAGTGAAACAGATAGGGGAAAAGTGATTGAAAGAAGGAGAAATCAGGAGAGGAGTGGAACAGAACTCGTTCGTGAAAAACCCAGGAATTCCATGAATATTGGATTTTTCGGGTTTGATGAATTAAACCTAGGTTGTTTGAATTGAGGTTGTAAACCTCTTATTGGAGCTACTACGAGTAGAAATATTGAAAGACAGAAGAAAAATACGTAGGGTTAAGCCCAGAACAAGGTTCGAATTTTAACCGTGAGGTTGGGTTCGAAATTGAGGAAATCAAGGAAAGGAAACATCAAATTAAGTCCATAGTTTTGTTCCTAGATTAATTTCGAGTAGAATCGTGATTTCAATTGTGAAAAATGAGCTGAAATTGAAGGATTTGAAATCGAGTCGCGAATCGGGTCGGAACTCGAGTTGCAGACCCAGCACCAGCTTGAAGATGAACATTATTTTAATTACGTGATTAACAAGAATTAATTAAGGATTAATCGAGGATTATCGGACGATCAAGGTAAAATGACAACCCCTAGAAGGGTAAAACGTAACTTTTGACCTGGGAGATCAAATGTACGTGGATCGAAGTCCATAACGTAGATCGAGACGATACAAGTCTGTAAACAGGCAACACGTCATAATCGAACATCGTACGAGAAAGATACGGGTCAAGAAAGATTATTCAAACTATTCACGGTTGCACATTTTACGAGGCATTGACTTTTGTATTTGTCTTGAGTGGGCCCAAAATGTAAGACCCGTGTCCTGGAGGGAACGGTGAACAATCCCACATTCCTGCGAGGGGGGAATGGTCTGGGAGAGGATGGTGGTGTGCCTTAAAGGTGTAGGCACACACCTATCTAGCACTAGGCCTTTTGGAGCTCAAGTGGCTTTGGGGGGGATTGGAATCCCAAAGTTAAGCGAGTTGAGGCTGGTGTAATTCCATGATGGGTGACCCCCCAGGAAGTTGCACCATGAGCTCTTGAAAACAAAACCGTGAGGGCGAGACCCAAAGTGGACAATATGGTGCTAGATGAGTCGGGTCCTGACCGAGGAGGGTTAGGTCCTAACACAAAATATCTCCTGTGGACCAATAGATGAGTGACAAGTCACTCATTCATTGGTCCACACATTACATACATGCATCATGAACCATTTCCTTCCTATTTCATTCATCCACCTGAAACCCACCCTAAACCTTCATCTTCATCTATGTTGCCGCGTGAGAGAGAGACTGAAAGCGAGGGAGGACTAAGAGATGACGGATGATGAAGCTGGAGCCCTGGACGGTGGACAGAAAACCCAAAAAACCAAGTAACGCGTAAACCCATCTAGGTTGGATTTTGGATTTTGAGTTTTGGGCGTTTGGGAACTGTTCTAATGACTGGGTTGTGTTTTCTGAGGTTGGACGAGTGCATAGGATCAAAAATTGAAGGAAAATGAGGGCTGGACAGACTTGGGTTCAAGTTCAAAGTCTGGCCATGGAAGATCGATTTCCATCAGGTACTTTCAGGCTCTATTTCGTGTTTTTAAGGTCATAGGGTTGTTCCTGGGAGTGAGACGAGCAATTTGGTCGAAGAATGGAGAATTTTGGTGGTCGGATAGTGGAGAACCGACCGGGTCAGGATCGCAGGTTGAACGACCTGTTATAATCAAACAGGTCGACCCGTTTGAGGGTTGAAGATGATGACATGGCAAGCCACATCATCATGTCAAACCACGTGTCCAATTAGAGCGAGACACGTGGCCAGGTGTTAGTCCACTCAGCAGCTGACGTGGCAGGTCTGCGTCAGCCATGTTAGACCACGTGGACTAGTGAGAGGGTGCCACGTGGTAGGGTATCAAGATCTATCAGTTGACGTGGCAGATCCACGCTAGCATTGTTAGACCACGTGGACCAATGTGGTGGTGTAACGACCCATCCCGAATTAGCGGGATTAATTAAGAATTAATGACGGATTAGCAAGACTAATCGGGGATTAGACGAGGATTAGCGGACATTCATGCAAAATGATGATTTTGCCCATAGAATGGGTGAATCGTTGACTTTTAGTTCAAGCAGTCAAATGGACTTTGGCCGATGACTGTGACGTATTTCGGGATGTCACGAGTTCATAGACAGGTGGCACGTTCGATTCCGACGTTCAAGGAAGAAGTTCTGATTTTCGGAAGTTCGAGGGCAATTTGGTAATTTGGTTGAATATGAGCAAATAGTTGACTTTTGACCCGGGAGGTCCGATAGCCGAGGGCCAAGGACAGTTACGTAGATCGAGATGATATGAATCCATAAACAGGCGGCACGTCGAATTCAGACGTTCGACGGAGAAGTTACGGTTCATGGAAGTTGCACCCTTCCCTTTCTTCCTCTCATCTATTTCATTGAACCTGAGCCCCCAAACCATGAAACCCACACATATCACCCTCCTCAATCCTCATCTATTGCTCTTTGGCCATAAAGGAAGTTTGGAGGGAAGACTGAGATGTGCAGGACGGTGGCAGGATCGTGGGCCGCCATGCACGGTGGTCGGGAAACCACGGGAGGTAACCTTTTACGTTCAAATTGTCATTTTTGTGTTTTAGATGTTAGGAAGGTTTTCTGTCGATTGGAGGAGGTTTAGAAGGTTTGTAGAGATGTCTAGAGGTGTTGGTTGACGGCGGTGGACGGCCAAACGGCCCAGGGAGAAACCTACAAAACTGGGTCGTGAGGGGTATGTCGAACCAAGGGACTTTTGATGGTTTTTTCCTTGTTTTATTTATATAAATTGGTAGGAAATGAGAAAATAGGAAGATTGGGATTGGATTGGAACGGATTGACGAAAAATGGGTGAGAAACCAGGCTGGACTGGTCACGCCGGTCCAGGCAAACAAGTGAACCAGCCGAACCCGATTTGATCGCAAGAAGAAGAAGCACTGTTCTCGGCGCGTGAGGCCCACGCGCAGGGCCAGTCTTGGGGCGCTTGACAGCGCGTGGCCCACTTTCTGGGGATGTGTTCAACACACGAAATGTAAGACCCGTGTCTTGGAGGGAACAGTGAACAATCCACATTCCTGCGAGGGGGAAATAGTCTGGGAAGGGAATGGTGGTGTGCCTTAAAGGTGTAGGCACACACCTATCTAGCATGAGGCCTTTTGCGAGCTCAGTGGCTTTGGGGGGGGGGGGGGGATTGGAACCCCAAAGTTAAGCGAGTTGAGGCTGGTGCAATTCCATGATGGGTGACCCCCTGGGAAGTTGCACCGTGAGCTCCCGAAAACAAAACCGTGAGGGCAAGGGCAAGGAGGCCTTAAGCGGACAATATCATGCTAGATGAGTCGGGACCTGACAGATGAGGGTCGGGTCCTGACAATTTGGTATCAGAGCCAGACCCCGACCGGGAAGTGTGCTAGCGAGGACGCTGGGCCCTAAGGGGGGTGGATTGTAAGATCCGTGTCCTGGAGGGAACGGTGAACAATCCCACATTCCTGCGAGGGGGGAATGGTCTGGGAATGGAATGGTGGTGTGCCTTAAAGGTGTAGGCACACACCTATCTAGCATGAGGCCTTTTGAGAGCTCAGTGGCTTTGGGGGATTGGAACCCCAAAGTTAAGCGAGTTGAGTCTGGTGCAATTCCATGATGGGTGACCCCCTGGGAAGTTGCACCGTGAGCTCCCGAAAACAAAACCGTGAGGGCAAGGGCAAGGAGGCCTAAAGCGGACAATATCATGCTAGATGAGTCGGGACCTGACAGATGAGGGTCGGGTCCTGACACGTATCTATCTAACACAAGGCCTTTTGGGGCTCAGTGGCTTTGGGGGGGGATTGGAACCCCAAAGTTAAGCGAGTTGAGGCTGGTGCAATCCCATGATGGGTGACATACTGGGAAGTTGAACGTGAGCTCCCGAAAACAAAACCGTGAGGGCTGGGCCCAAAGCGGACAATATTGTGTTAGATGGGCCGGGGGTAACATACAACCTTGAAAAAAGGCTGCTTATTGTGCAATATCTGGAACTGTGTAATGTGCTAGTAGAGACTGACTCTATGGAGGTTGTTGTTGCATTTGTAGGCTGCTCAGGATAATTGGAACCCCATAGGCTCTTTATGGATGCGCTCTTTATCCCTGCTGATTGTTTGGGTTTTGTTCCACGTGAGGAGAATAAAGTTGCGCATCATCAGACGTAGCAAGGGCTTCAGTCACAACTTAGAACAACTTGGTTTTGCCAGCTCCACTGTGGGTTCAATCTCTTCTTGTGTGTTTGATAAATCTTAGTATAGTGATAATGTTTGCAATTCAATACTTAACAAGCTTAATATATAAAATTTTGAATATTGAGTATTGTTTTTTTTTTTGTATCTTTATTTTTCTATATCTTTATTATTTTTTTATTTCTTAACGATTTTAAACCGTTTCGATCCAAACCGAACTGTTAGTAACAGTTTGGATCGAAATGGTTTTATTTCTAATTTTAGAAAATTTAAACCCTATCGAACTATTAAATTTTAATAATTTAGATTTAGATATTATCAATATACATATCGAATTGAACCGTACCCACCAACCCTATCGAACTATTAAATTTTAATAATTTAGATTTAGATATTATCAATATACATATCGAATTGAACCGTACCCACCTCTAGTTTGTATTGGTTATGTATACCTCTTCATATTAATGAATGAAATTTTCATTTAGTTAAAAAAAAGCGAAGCCTGATGTAATAAATTTGTGCGTGGCGTTTCTAAATTTAACGGGCCCGTCCCTTCAGAAAAAGAAAGAAAAACTCACATTTGTGCTCTCTCTCTCTCTCTCTCTCTCTCGCTCGCGCTTGCTCGCCATAGTAGACTCCTTCACAAGGCACACGGAAGTCCTATAAAGAAAATCCAATACCAACACCCAAAGAATCTCAATACATCTTTGTGCGCTCCAATTTCCCATTTTCAATGCAACATTAGAGCCACTCGCTGCTAGGGCTCTGATCTCAGATCCACCGGCAAAGGTACAAGCGCCCCTTCTGGCACGTTCTTGGACAGTTTTGTCGATGACTGTTCTACTGTGAATTTCATCCCAGAGGATCATTTTCATGGCGTCTCAAATGCCGTGATTTTCTTCTCTTTCTCCTTTACTTCTGTTGATTCAGAACTAAGCTGCCTTTGAAATTAGTTGCTAATTTATTTGTTTGCTGACTTCTGTGCTCTGATTGGTTGCTGAGAAAACCTATGTGAATTCTGTCTGACATTTGGACTGTTCATCTCTCGGAAATTGATATTAGGCGAAATAGATGCTGTTACTGTTTCGTATTTGTGGTTTTATGAACATTTATTTTCTTGTACTAAGAATCTGGACTTGCCATTGATGATAGGATTTCTGAAGCGATGGAAGGGTTAAGGCAACTGGAGGCGTTGTGTGAGAGGTTGTACAATTCGCAGGACTCGGTTGAGCGTGCCCACGCCGAGAACACTCTCAAATGCTTTTCTGTGAACATCGAATACATTTCCCAGTGCCAATACATTCTCGACAATGCCGTGACTCCATATGCGTTGATGCTAGCTAGTTCTAGTTTGTTGAAGCAAGTCACTGAGCATAGCCTTGCTTTGCAGCTTCGTCTTGATATCCGTAACATTCCTTTACTTTAATTCCATTACTGGTCCTCTTGTTGTTTACTATCTATTGAACAATGTGCAAATTTGTTGTAGGGAGTTACCTTATTAACTATCTGGCCACTAGAGGACCTGAGTTGCAACCATTTGTGACTGCATCCTTAATCCAACTGTTATGTCGACTCACCAAGTTTGGGTGGTTTGATGATGATAGATTCCGGGAAGTTGTGAAAGAGTCAATGAACTTCTTGAACCAGGTGATATGACTTTCTGTATGTAATTTTTACATGTGGTAACTTCTTCAAGTACTATCAATCTATGTTGTTTTATAAGGTCTATTGTTCCAAGCTGCAAATTTATTTATGCATGTGTAATGTGCATATATTTTCATCTTCAACTTCTGTTCTTCATTTGATACTTGTATTATTACAACTTTGTGGCAATGCTTTTGTGTTATAAGCAATTTAGCCCGGAGAAAGATAGAATAAGCAGCTATGACAGTTGAACAAGCTCTCCAGTGAATATAAAACAGTTTACACAGGCACTGTCTACTTAAAAACGGACAACAAATCACAAGTGACAACGTCCTCGTGCATAAATGTATTTAAAAAATTAAAATTTTTCATAAAAGTATTTGCTCTATACTTTACTCACACACGCTATACAGATTGTTCCATGTCCCATTTCCCATGGTTAGAAATTTTCCTTTTTTCTGTTAGTCTGGGGTTTGGTGTTCAGTTGAAATTTAAACGAATGTGAAGGGGAGCACACTTCTCTATAATCTTTATTGAAAATTGTCACCTTGCATCCTTCCAGAAGCTGAATTCATCTGGGGAATTTTCTTGTAATATCTTATCATTGAATTATACTGTCTTTGTTCCAACCCTCTTCTTCTTTGATTTGAAAAGCTAAAATAATCCATGTGTTCTTGCTTGAACTATAGCTCATGGAAAGGATTGAAAATGTAGAGTATTGGTTTCTTCACTGGCCCATTTCTTTATGCGTATGGTTTAAGATTATTTAGAGAGGCTGGATTTTTCTTGGAAATCTCAGCAACTTGCAAGGCTATTTTGGCGAAAGAATAAGGTTTTCGGGACTGGAAAGAATGGAAAGTTGTTGTCGGACTGTGATTGATTTTGGCTGTTTAAAAGGAATAATTTTTTTTTTTAAGGTTCTGAAGGGAAGGGGTGGGGGTCTTATGGGATGTAGTATTTGGACGTCATTTTGTCTTCAGTTTCTTTCGATTTCAGGCAATTCCTTGCTTTTTTTTCTATTTTCTCTTTTTTCGGATTGTAAAGCTATTCTTATCTAAAGTTTGTAGTTGTTGTTGGATTGTTAGATCTTTATTACATGGGCTATTTGGTTTTCGGAGGATAGCTTGTCCACAAGAATTGTAAGTTGTCTAGCTTAGACAAAGTTTTCCTAAACTGCGCAAATGGTTTAGCCCCTACCCCCCATTATTGTAAGAACACCCTCAACAATTTGGTGGAAAAAGGCACTTTGTATGAATGGTTGAAAATAGGGGGCCAACCAAGACCCCTACCTGCTTCTTTCTGATGTCCATGTGCCAATGCCAGGTTGGATTGGTCGAGACAATTGAATCTTTACTTAGTTTTTAATGATAAAAAAGGGGAACTCTAATTATATATATATATGTGTATATATATAATATGGGAAGTTACTTCACCTTATTTGCTTCCAACCATATATTTAATTGAGCTTATAATTGGCTTTTTAGAAAGTTTTATCAAGCTACCACATTGGTAGATATTTGAAAGTTTATGAATATCAAATATACAGGTTACCTCTGGTTACAGGGTATGTGCACTTGAATTTATTTAACACATTGTGGCCATATGATCCCCTGTCTGCTCGCTTCCTTGCTCATCTTAGCATCCTGCAGTTCAGTGCTCCATTTTGCATTGTTATACTGCTCTCATGAGCTCCATTTTCTTCTCCAAAAAAAAAAAAAATTGAAAAAAGAAAAAGGTGCTCTCTTACACCTGTAGAGGGGTTTTCGCAATATATGCAGTGATTATATTTAAGTTCTATTATTGAGAGATTCAAGTGGGTGTCTTACCTATTTTATGTATTTTCTTACACATTGAAATTTTCAAACTATTGTAACTCACTATTTGTTTTACCAGGCATCATCTGATCACTATGCCATTGGTTTGAAGATATTGAACCAACTTGTGTCTGAGATGAATCAGGTTAGACTTAAATTATTCTTTCAGTTTATCATCATTTCCAATTAGGTTTTGCAGGAGGTAACCACTATGTTCTTACTTTTTGTTGTTTCTTGTCTTACTGTAATTATTGTCCGAGTTGAACCACATATCAGCCTGAATTTTTCAGTGCATGCTTTCATTGTTTGATGGTAGTGCACGTTTGGGATACTTATGCATTGACTTTCTTGTTCATGAACATTAATGTATTTTGCACATGGTCTATCACCTGCTGGCATATTATTCTACAATTATTTTTCGTACTAAATCGGAGTCATCTTTAACTCCAATTGTGCAAAGAATTAATCTTATATATTTTTTTCTTTCCTGCTTCATTTATTTATTTATCTATTTACGAATACTAACAAACATGTGCTCTCATAAACTGCTAAATGGTCAGTCTAATCCTGGGTTGCCATCAACACATCATCGAAGGGTTGCTTGCAACTTCAGGGATCAGTCTCTTTTTCAAATATTCCAAATTTCCTTAACTTCATTGCGTCAACTGGAAAATAATGGTAATTTTCTGAATTTCATTCTTAAGTAGTTTGGATTCCCCCCTTACTGTTACTTTCTAACATTATACTTGGTTTACTGGTATTAATGCTGTTGGATTTTGTGATGCACAGTTTCAAGTCGATTACAAGAGTTGGCTCTTTCTCTTTCACTTAAATGTTTATCTTTTGATTTTGTTGGAACATCAATTGATGAAAGTTCTGAAGAATTTGGTACGGTTCAGGTAATTTTCTCTTTTGTTTTCCATTTTATCCTTTTGAAGGTATGTCAACAAGTACCTTCTGCTATTGGTCATTAATAATAACGCAACTGTAATCTTACAGATACCATCTGGTTGGAAGTCAGCTTTCGAGGATCCTTCTACACTTAAAGTATTCTTTGATTACTATGCCATTACAAAGGCCCCTCTTTCGAAGGAGGTTAGTATATGTAATTATCTTTTTTAACTAATTTTTGAGATTTATCCGTCCTCTCATTGGAAATTTCATTATGGACTGTTGTGTACACATTGCTTATTCACCGACAATTACCTATAAATTTTCCATGTAATGTGACCTACTGTAGTTACTTTGACTCTATGTTGGCATATTTGAACTCTCGTGAGTAAACTATCCTAAATTTTGCTGAGAAATCTTCAGAGTTGTGAGTTTTCAGATTGCTGTCTTGTCCATCTTGTGTAGTTTGAGGTTCCTTTCATTCAAAGGAGAAAAAAAAAAAGAATTATAAGGATGTCATGCATGTCATGGATTTGTACATCATGTTAAATATAGCCATTCCTTTGCATACCAATGAACAAATAGGAATGAAAAAAAGAAACTGAAATATCTGTAAATAGTTCAAAGAATCAAATTAAGCTATATAAATGAAAACTGTGTTCAGCAGGTCCCGTCAGTTATTAAAGGCTATATGACCAAATTGATGGATATACGTAGATATATTAGATTTGAAACTAGATAAGCAGGAGTGCAGTAGCAAGCAAGCAACAGAAGATGAAAAAAATTCAAGAACAGTGCCAAACGTGACCCATGACAGATCTGAAGCCTACGATTTAACAAACTAGAGGAAGGAAACTTTAAGAAAACAAGCATAAAACTTAAAAGATAGGTCTGGAATCACTCCAGGGACTTCACATCCGAAATTGGCTTCACACCAAAGCTTGGTTTCACACCAAAATAGTCTGGAATCGCTCTAGGGGCTTCGCACCCAAAATAATCCTTTCGCTGGAAAATATTCTCAAACTTCATTCATGAACTCATCTCCCTTCCATTGAATTACAATGGGGTATTTATAGGGAATTACACAACTAGAAACCCTAATTAAACTGAAATTAGAAAAAATATCCTAATCCTAGTAAAACATGGGAACATGCCTACTCCTAATTAAAACAGAAAAAAATAAACTAATCCTAATAGAACATGGAAACATGTCTATTCCTTATTAAAACATAAAACAGAAAATACTAAAACCTTAAAGACTAAATTGTCCTTGACCATTCCGCATCATTCTCCCTAAAGAGGGACCGTTGGCCAGAGGAGCCCCTAGTGTTGCGGTTGGAGGGGTAACCGCGAAAGGATTGAGTTGGGTGGGCTGTTATTGGGGGAGTGGGTGCTGTGTGGGCTGCACGTTTGGAAGCAGCCTCATGCTGAACAAGCATGTCATGAAGGTTTTCAAAGGGGAGAGTGGTGTCCCTGGACCGCACAACTGCTGCAATTTCTCTAAATTCAGGTCCAACTCCATTAAGAACATGGAGAAAAAGGTCATCATCAGACAGTGGTCTGTCAATGGCAGCCAGCTCATCTGCAAGAACCCTAATTTCCTGCAGGTATTCAGAAACTGGGCGGGAATTTTGCCTCAGAAGGGTCAGCCGTTCCTTGAGGCCAAGGACACGAGCCCTGGCTTTGCTGGCATAGAGGTGAGTGAGCCGTGCCCAGGCAGTTGCTGAAGTTGGTGCAGCGGCAATGAGTTGAATCACCTGAGGGGAGACGGAGGCCAGAATGGCATGAAGCAGGAGTTGATCCTGACGAACCCAAAAATCATGAAGGGCTGTTTCTGTGGTGGGTGGGCAGGGCTGAGAGTCATCAACATAGCCCATGAGATCATACCCTCGAAGCAGGGCATTGAATTGAGCTCGCCACGGAAAGAAGGTGGTGGCAGTAAGCTTGACGGGAAGTTGGGCTGCAGTGTTGATGGTGACGAAGGTGGGAAGATTAGGGTTTGGGTCACCGACGGTTGGTGGGAGGGTGGGATTGACAGGGGCGGCAGTGGTTTGAGCAGCAGCAGCGGTGGGTTGGGCGGCCATGGATTAGGGTTTGTTTTTTTTTTCTAGGGTTCACTCGGTGGAGCTTTTAGAGCTCTGATACCATAAAGAGGTATAGAAGTTTTTTGTTCAATTGAATTAATTAAGATGTACAGCAGTAGTGTGTTTTATACAGACCTAGACTAGACCTAACTATGAAAGAAATAAAGACTATCTAGACTAGGAAGTTTATACATCAAGAAGGAATCAATATTGATTCCTGTTAACTAATCCTAGCAGATCAGGAAGATTGGATAATCAATCTTCTGTGATCTGGTGGACCCGTGGAGGATCCTTAATACTCCCCTGATTGAAAAACTTGACTCTGACAAGTTTAAGCGAGGAGCTTGGACATTAACGGCTAACCAACATCAAAAGGATAATTCTTGTCATTAGCGGATGCTCGCAAAGTCAGATTTCTCCTCCATTTTTTCCCAATTTTTTCATGCTCTTGCAGCACATGTCCTCCACTTTTTATACGTGCACTTTGCCCAGCTCTTTGTAGAGACTTAGATCTCCTCATGAATGCCTCTGTTCCTGAAAGCTGCACGTCCTTTTTCTTGAATTTAAGTTGATGGGTCATAAGAGGAATTTGAAGAATGATATTGCTTGGTTTCTGAATAGAAGGAACAGTAACCATTGGCAGAATTGGTGCATAAATAGGCATTGACTCGATCACCGGCAATGTTGGCTCTTGCTTATCCAATCGAATGAATATTTCCTCTATTATTGGTTGAACCAGGGCTGGCATTGATCTGTGTTCAGTTGGCTGTGCAACCTGATTTTCCAAAGTTGTTTTTTCTTGAAATTTTTCTTTTTGTCTACCTCTCCATTCAGCCAAAACTCATTAATCATACCAACTGACCTTGGCATCATAACCTTTTTATTAGCATCTAGTTGGCAGAAATTCTTGCCTTCTCTTTCTGTGTCATGGTCTCTGTTATGGCGACTTCCCAAGGCGATGGAGTGCTCTCGCAATAGGGTGGTGTGTTCTTGCAGCGTGGTTCGAATTTCAGCAACATCCCTGGACAGTTTCTCTAGGATTTGTGCTGTCCATCCAGCATCCATATTTGATGGGTCGTCCACTCGTTGTGAATTGTGGACATACAATAGTGCCCAGAGGAGAAAGAATCTGCTCTGATACCACATTTGACGCATGACAGATCTGAAGCCTACGATTTAACAAACTAGCGGAAGCAAACTTTAAGAAAACAAACATAAAACTTAAAAGATAGGTCTGGAATCACTCCAGGGACTTCACATCCGAAATTGGTTTCACCCCAAAATAGTCTGGAATCGCTCCAAGGGCTTCGCTCCCAAAATAATCCTTTCGTTGGAAAATATTCTCGAACTTCATTCCTAAACTCATCTCCCTTCCATTGAATTACAATGGGGTATTTATAGGGAATTAAACAACTAGAAACCCTAATTAAACTGAAATTAGAAAGAATATCCTAATCCTAGTAGAACATGGGAACATGCCTACTCCTAATTAAAACAGAAAACATATAAACTAATCCTAATAGAACATGGAAACATGTCTATTCCTTATTAAAACATAAAACAGAAAATACTAAAACCCTAAAGACTAAATTGTCCTTGACCATTCCGCTTCAAAATGCTGGTGATTTCACTATCTCTTCTAGTCAAAATATTCTATTTTTAGCATGTGAAAACCTCTCTACAATGATTCTGGATGTCTACAAGAATTTTCTGGTTTCCATGTGGCAAAGTATGTTGCTGTCCGTTACGTGGTGCATGTTCTGAACCACAATAAGAAGAATCCCTTTCTTTCTTTTTTTCTTCTTCTTTTTTCCTCAATTATAGCTCCAGCAACCATGTAGTAATGAAGACAGTGATTGCGTTAGCCATATAGTGGTTCAGGTGGCAGTGTCGTACTCAATTCTTTTCAGTTAATGGCTCCCTTGGACTCCATTGCTGTAATCCACCGTAAATAGAAAAGAAAGTCCACCAACTACTATGAACCCAGTATACTTGCAAGTTAAAAGCACAACTTATCTCTGATGGACAAGTAGGAAAGTTTCACCCTAGTGTTGTCTGGTGTTTTATTTTTAGTACTTTGACTCACAGCAATAGCATCTAGCTAGTTCAGTGGATAAGATGGTTGCATTTGATTTCTAAACTAGGGGTAATTAAATCTGTCTTTGCATGTGTTCTGATGCATTAATGCATGATGGTAAGGTTTGAAATATCTTCAATACAGCTGTACTGTCGACACACAAAGTTCTGTTTTATCATCTCTTTTGCTAAGATATCAGTGTTTTGGTGGAATCTCTCAAAAAAAAAAAAATTATGTCATCGGATATGGATATTTTAATAGTTTGTTGTGGAAGGTCATAGCATACAACATTCGCACAATTACAACTAAAGGCCATATTGTTATATATCCACCTAATTAATCGTATGCTTCTACATTGATTGGATTAGAAATTGTCCTAGATGGTCTTGGGTCAATAGGTATTTCCAAATTTGTAGTTTTTCTGGCAAGCTGTAGTAATTACTTTTTAATTTGTATGGCTGAAATTTATCCAAGTGTGATCTGTAAGGTGTTGACCGTATTTTGGATTTAAAAAGGTAGTTAGGTTGAACATATTATTATTATTATATATCTTTCATTGGAAACTTAGCAATCTGCTATGAATAAAAAATGGGAGTACAATCAATGTGGACCGGATGTCCACATGAAAGATGCAACTCTCAGCCTAAAAACTAAGCATCAAGAGCGTATTCAGCGAAAAAACAGCACTCAATGAAGGGTGCAAACAGAGCAAAGATGCCCAAGCTATGATCAAGAAGAATAGACAGTCACGACACGCTAGGATAACTAAAGGCCAGACTGAGGCTCAAAATCTAGCGTTGTTGCATGAATATTTCGTACAGTTACATGAAAGGACAGTGTTTTGACTATAATCTCAAAGCAATTCGGACAAGCGATAATCAATGTTCTCTATATCCTACTTGTACCGCACCGATGGGGTTAAAAAAAAATATGGTCTTACAAGTATAATTTCCTTGTTACTTTGTAATGCACGGAAGGAGTAGTGATGCCGGAAAAAGAAAAGAAAAAGCTGTCTCTTGTTGTGCAATTCATTGCTGATTCTTTATATATTCTTGACGGGTTCATAAGGGCTAGTAATACTTTATCCTTTTTCGTAATTTGTATAGCATTTTTATTACTTGTTGATAATTGCAACCACATCCAGTTACTGTTATTAAAATATGTGAAAGTGTACACCAGCGGAATTTTGTCTCTTTACTATAACATGTGCGGGTCTTTATATGTTGGAGCAACAAGTTTTGTCTCCCACCACTTGAAATGCTACATATTTTTTTTTTGTTCATTAACGAATAATCCAACTGATTTTTTTATTTACCTTTTTACTCACTGTTGTTCTATCTAGGCACTGGAGTGCTTGGTGCGACTAGCTTCGGTTAGACGTTCTTTATTCACAAATGATGCTGCCCGTTCCAAGTTCTTGGCCCATTTAATGACAGGAACCAAAGAAATCCTCCAAACTGGGAAAGGTATGCTTGGTTGACCCCCTTTTTCACTTTTCTTATGTTCTTCATGTATCTTGTGCTCTAATGATTCTGAAGAGGAATTAGTTTGTTCATGGATGTGTGGGTAATTACTAGCTTCGCGGATATTCATTTTTCGCCACTTCCTAGATATTTATTTTTTTTCCTCTTTTGATTTTCCTCAGCCTTCCATGAAATTTATGGACAGATTCATACCTTTGTTTATTAGATTGTTGTTCTCGTCATTTATTTATTGGGCCTATGATTTATATCCAAATTATACTCTAGCGGAGCTATGTTCTGGTTTTTGGCAACCTTAAGTCTCGGTGCTAGTAACCAGCTCTAAATCTATTTGTTATTCTACGATTTTCTGTTACTTTTTTCTATGATCTGTTGGGTTTTTGTTTATAATGATATGTTCGGACTGGAAATCAGGTCTTGCAGATCATGATAATTACCATGAATACTGTCGTCTTCTTGGACGTTTTCGAGTGAATTATCAGGTAACTCTTCTTCTTTTTGTTAATTTTGACATCAGGCTTTTCTTTGGCCAAGAATGCCGAAGAATCGTTGTTACTTTCTTGGGTCAATCATTAACATGAAAGTGTACTTGATTAATGGTGAAGAGTTTGGCAAGTGAAATTACCCCACATGTTTGCCCCACATTTTCCTTTGGATATTTCTTTTGATATATAATGCTGATCACATTGTTTGGTGAACTTTCATTTGTTGTTTTAGTTTTTGATATTGTACCCTGAAACATGATATTTGTTGTTCGAATTTGATTTGAGAATCGGTAAATAGCTTTTAGTTTATGATGATTATGAATTTTATTTTGATTGCTAACTATATCTTGATTATTTTAATGAAATCTATTCTTTATTGAATTTATATAATCTACCACAGTTGTCAGAGCTTGTGAATGTGGAAGGCTATAGTGACTGGATTCGTTTAGTAGCAGAGTTCACATTAAAGTCTTTGCAGTCCTGGAAGGTTGGCTGATGCATATCACTCTTTTTTAAGCATTGCCAAATAAAGGGTTCATACTAAGCCGTTAAGTGAAACATTATCAAGATAAAGCAGTGTCCTAAAATCTAATTTGTTGTACATCCTTGCATTTTACTTTATCCTGTGTGAGTCTTGGTCAGCCACGTAATCTTATACCTAAAATTTATATTCTTCCTTTGGTTAAGTGCCTCTATTAGTGTTCTCATCTTATAGTGCTTTAGTTGTCAACCCCAATGTTTGATTTTTGTTTTGTTTTGATCTAGTCACTTTTAGCACTTTTAGGTTGCCTTCATGGATGTATAAGAAATAGTGTTGCAGTAATTGCTTCATGCTTATCTCAATATGAGGCCAGCCAAGTCTTTTTATATTGTAAATATTACCTGGCTTGAAAAAACACACTTGAAGGTGAAACAGTAAAAACATGAAAATATTAATATTATTAATAATTTAAAGACACCTGTTCTGAGCAGATACATTGCCCTTAAATTTTTATATCGTCCCAAATTTCATCCTGTAAAGAATAGTTGTCTTACTGACAATAACTACTGTAATAAGTGATCACTATTTATGGTGCCTGGTGGCTGAAATTAATGATCTAGTTTACATGATACAACTTGAATCACTGACAAACTTTTTCTTCTTGCCAGTGGGCCAGCAGCAGTGTATACTACCTTCTAGGACTCTGGTCTAGGTTGGTAACATCTGTACCATACTTGAAAGGTGATGCCCCCAGCTTGCTTGATGACTTTGTGCCTAAGATAACCGAAGGTTTCATCACATCAAGATTTAACTCCGTGCAGGTAATCACCAAAAGCTTTTCTTGGCCAATACTGTAGTTCGATTTTCAAATTTAAGAAAGTTCTCTTTATTTATTCTATTACTATTTTACAGGATGGATCACCAGATGATCTTTCTGAGAACCCGTTAGACAATGTTGAACTTCTTCAAGATCAGTTGGATTGTTTTCCTTACCTCTGTAGATTCCAGGTTTAGCCTTTGAATATAATATGTTCTTATCTCTTTTCCAGTCAGATGAAAATATGCTGCAATTTCTGAAGGGCTATATAGAGGTGTATTTTCAATCTATATCCTGACTTGTACAGATCGAACTGATTTGATTATGTTAAAGCCGGCTCCGTGGCCTTTTTTTTTTGTTGCAGTATGAAAGCAGTAGTTTGTATATAATAAACATAGTGGAGCCCATTCTGCAATTATACACGGTATGGTCATTTGTAGTGAAGGATGCCTCTGGGAAATTAAAACTTGGATTGTTCATATTGTTGCTTATACACGGTATGGTCAATTGTGGCTTAATGTATTTGATGAATTCTTTGAACTTGAATAGGAAAGAGCTCGACTGCAGACCAGTGATAGCAGTGACCTTTCTGTTATTGAAGCCAAACTTGCTTGGATTGTTCATATTGTTGCTGCAATTCTTAAGACAAAACAATGTACTGGATGCAGGTAAAGAAATCAAAACTAATTTTCCAACAAAGACAAAACTATATTTACCCCTTTTTCATTTTTGGTTTTGCCTTCCATGCATGTGGCATGGTATTGCTACTGTGGTAGATCATTATTTGCTTACATTTTTACTTTGCAGTGCTGAATCGCAAGAAGTACTTGATGCTGAACTTTCGGCTCGTGTCTTACAATTAATAAATGTCACTGACAGTGGGGTACACAACCAGGTAAAGCAGCAGGAACGACGTCCTTTTAAATTTAGATATAATTCCATTTAGTGCTATATTATAAAATTCGTCTTCCTAATTTGGTACTTTCTGTGTGATGGTTTGATGTAAAATGAAAGAAAGGTCTTTTATGCATTGAGCTTCAAGCATTTTGTTTGTTATATTCAACCAAATCACTTGGTTTTAGTTTGATGTTCCACTTTATAAATTGCCTACTTTGTTAAGGATCCTGTTACAGATCTTGTAGAATCAGAGGAGATTGCAGATCAATCTCCTCCTTAATACCTAGGCTGTATCTTACCTAGTTAGGCCCTTGTTTATATTTTACTTAGGACTCTACTAGAATCTTACCTAGTTAGGACTCTCCTAGAACTGTATAAATCTGCCACTACTGTACAACTAATATTATTGAAATAATACCAGAAAATTCAATACCTTATATGGTATCAAAGCCCTAAAAGCTCCATCGAGCAAACCCTAGGGAAAAAAACCCTAATCCATGGCCACCCAACCTACAGCCGCCGCTGCTCAATCCACAGCCGCCCCTGTCAACCCTACTCTCCCACCACCAACCGACACCACCTCTACCCTTCCCGCCCTCATCACCATCAACGCCGCCGCCCAGCTCCCTGTCAAACTCACCTCCACCACCTTCTTCCCTTGGCGTGCCCAGTTCAACGCCTCCTCCGTGGGTATGAACTCATGGGTTACGTGGATGGCACGGATCCCTGCCCACCTACAGAAGAAACAGCCCTTCGGGCCCTCTGGATCCGCCAGGACCAGTTGCTCCTCCATGCCATTTTGGCATCTGTCTCCCCCCAGGTCATCACCCTAATTGCTGCAGCCCCAACATCAGCTGTTTCCTGGACCCGTCTCAAACGTCTCTACGCGAGCAAAGCCAGAGCTCGGGTACTAGGACTCAAGGAGCGTTTGACCCTCTTCCGCCAGGACTCATGGCCAGTCTCTGAATACCTCCAGGAGGTACGCATCATTGCTGATGAACTCGCAGCCATTGATACATCCCTGTCTGACGATGACCTGCTTCTCCATGTCCTCAATGGCATTGGCCCTGACTTCAAAGACCTAGCTGCTGCTGTCAGGTCCAGAGACACATCTGTCCCTTTTGAGAACTTGCATGACATGCTGGTTCAGCATGAAAATGCAGCCAATCGAGCTGCCCCCAACCCCCCTCCATCTACCATCACTGCTCATGTAACCCAAACAGCCCGTGGTCCCAACTACAACCGCCACAACCGTGGCCCCTCCGACCACCGATCCTCCAACCAGGCTTTTGACAGCCGTAGTTCCTCTTTCCAGCGCTCTGGTCTGCCCTCCAGCAACCAGCGCAGGTCCAACAGCACCCAAGGAAGTGGCTACCGCGGGTTTTGCCAGTGGTGTGGCACCCACGGCCACAGTGCTAAGCGCTGCCCTCAGCTCCAGCAACAATCCTCCCAGCCCCCCGTGGCTAATTCCACTATCCAGACTCACTCTTCTCCTTGGCTCTTGGACTCCGGTGCCTCCCATCATGTCACCTCCACTCCTCACCACCTCACGGAGGTCCACAACTACAATGGACCGGATGAAATCATCCTTGGCAATGGTAAGGGGTTACCCATAACCCACACTGGTACCCTCACACTCTCCTCTCCCTCCTCTCGTCCTTTTCTCCTTAAACATGTTCTCAGTGCTCCTACCATGACCAGAAACTTGCTCTCTATCTCCCAATTTAATGCCACTAACCACACCTCAATTGAATTTTATCCTGAATTTTTCCAGGTGAAGGATCTCAGCACGGGGGCGGTGCTTCTTCAAGGCCCGAGTAAGGACGGTGTGTACGAATGGTCCCCTACCTCCCTGCAACCTCAAGCTATGACTGGTGTGGTGGCATCCCTTACTTTGTGGCATCGTCGTCTTGGTCATCCTAGTGTTCGAGTCTTAGAGTCTGTTTTTCGTTCTGCTGCTATTTCAGTACCTTTAAAATCCAACCTCTCTGTATGTTCCTCTTGTCAATGCAATAAAAGTCATCGTCTCCCCTTTGGGGAGACTTCTCTTACAAGCACACGGCCTCTCCAATTAATTTTCTCAGATGTCTGGGGTCCTGCCCCTTACAAATCTCCTGAAGGTTTTACTTATTATGTCATATTTGTTGATCATTACACCAGATATACATGGCTGTACCCACTCAAAAAGAAATCTGATGTTTTTCTCACCTTCCTTGATTTCAAAAAACTGGTTGAAAATTATTTCCAAACCTCCATTGTCACTCTCTACACTGATGGCGGTGGAGAGTTTATCAAACTCAAAGCCTTCCTAGCCACCCAGGGTATTCACCATCTTCTCACCCCCCCTCACACACCCCAACATAATGGGGTGGCAGAACGGCGTCACCGCCATGTAGTGGACACGGGTCTTACTCTTCTTCATCAAGCTCATCTCCCTCTCTCCTACTGGCCGTATGCCTTTAAGGCTGCTGTCTATCTCATCAATCGCTTACCCATCTCCACTCTCCAGAACTCTACTCCCTACTCAACCCTCTTTCACCAGCCCCCAAATTACTCACGTCTAAAAGTCTTTGGTTGCCTCTGTTTTCCCTGGCTGCGTCCCTACACCACGAACAAAATGCAACCAAAATCCACCCCATGTGTCTTCCTCGGCTACTCCCTCAACCAGAGTGCCTACCTCTGTTTTGACCCCTCCTCTAGTCGTCTTTATGTGTCTAGGCATGTTCAGTTTGATGAGTCTTCCTTCCCGGGTATCCCTTCTCACTCTACTGCCCCTCAAGTCAATTCTGATCACTTTGACCAGTGGCTGTCCACCCTTCCTCTCGTAACTGCTTTTTCCCCATCCCCTGCCACCACACCAGCACCACCACCGGCGCCTGCAGCATTACTGGACCACACTGACACACTGCACCTGCCTGGTCTTGGCGTTGCACCGTCTCCAGCCCCAGATCCCTCCCTGCCCCAGCACCAACCTGCCATCAGCAACCTCCCTGTTTCCTCCTCTGCTGCCTCACCTGCTCCCGCTGCTGTCAGCCCCTCCCCACCACCCCCTGCACCCCCACTCTGCACCTACACCAGGTGTCAACCCCGCCTTCCCTCTCCTCCTAACCCCTCCCCCACCTTTCCCTCCCCCCCACCACCACCGCCCCCACCCCCAAACACTCACCCTATGCTCACTCGCACCAAAACAGGAACCATTCCCCCTGTACCCACCTATGCCCTCACTGCAACCACCTCTACACTCCTCACCTTGGCCGAGCCCACTTGTGTATCCCAGGCCATCAAGGATCCTCTTTGGCGCACCGCTATGTCCGCAGAATTCAATGCCCTGATCCAAAATGGTACCTGGGAGTTGGTACCTTCTCACCCACACCAGAATCTGGTTGGCAATAAGTGGGTATTCAGGATCAAAAGACACCCGGATGGCACTGTTGACTGCTACAAAGCCCGGCTAGTAGCAAAGGGCTACCACCAGCGCCCAAGCCTAGAATTCACAGAGACCTACAGCCCTGTGGTAAAACCCACTACTATACGAATTGTGCTCCATCTTGCTGTGACTCATGGCTGGCCCATCTGGCAGTTGGATGTAAACAATGCTTTCTTACAGGGCACCCTACATGAAGATGTCTACATGGAACAACGCAAGGGGTTTGTCGACCCACACACTCCCACCTATGTGTGCAAGCTCAAAAAGGCCCTCTATGGTCTAAAACAAGCCCCACGGGCCTGGTATCAGGAACTTCATCGTTTCCTCCTTCAACAAGGGTTTGTTACTATTCATTCTGATGCATCTCTCTTTGTTCTTAAGTAGGGACCTCATGTTCTTTACTTTCTGGCCTATGTGGATGACCTGATCCTTACGGGTAATGACCCTCCACTCCTCAACTCTTTCATCCACAACTTGGCTGCCCGGTTCTCTGTCAAGGATCTTGGACCCCTTCATTACTTCCTTGGTGTGGAAGTAACCAACACCCCCACGGGTCTGTTTCTCTCCCAGCATCGCTACATCAACGATCACCTTCACATGGCGGGTATGGAGGGAGCCAAACCAGTCTCAACCCCCTGGCCGTGAGCCCTACATTGGCTCTTCAGGATGGCTCCCCCCCGGCTGATCCTACCAGATTTCGCCGCATCATTGGTAGCCTTCAATATCTCAGCCTTACTCGCCCTGACGTTTCCTATGCTGTCAACAAGCTCTCCCAGTTCATGCATGCCCCTACAGATCTACACTGGCAAGCCCTTAAACGGGTCCTATTTTACCTACAGGGCACCATTCTCTACGGACTTCACCTCCACAAGAAGTCCACCCATGACCTTCGTGCTGTCACTCATGCATTCAACACATTAGCTCTGCCTTCTCTGATGCTGATTGGGCTGCTGATCGAGATGACCGCAAATCCACCACAGCTTACCTCGTCTACCTGGGTGGGAACCTCATTTCCTGGAGCTCCCGGAAACAAAAGTCCGTCTCCAGATCATCTACAGAGGCTGAATATCGCGCAGTTGCAGCAACTGCAGCAGAACTAACTTGGGTGCAGTCCCTCCTCAAAGAACTGGGCCTCTCCATCTCGGCCTGCCCCAATATCTCATGTGACAACATTGGCACCACCTTCTACTGTGCCAATCCAGCCCTACACTCTCGTATGAAACACGTGGACATTGATTTTCAGTTTGTCCGTGATCATGTCTCCCGTGGTCTACTCACTGTCTCCCATGTTGCCACTGATGATCAGCTTGCTGATGCCCTCACCAAGCCCTTATCCAGACCCCGGTTTCAGCTCCTACGTGACAAGATTGGTGTCGCAGATGGCTCCACCTTCTTGCGGGGGCGTGTTAAGGATCCTGTTACAGATCCTGTAGAATTAGAGGAGATTGCAGATCAATCTCCTCCTTAATACCTAGGTTGTATCTTACCTAGTTAGGCCCTTGTTTATATTTTACCTAGTTAGGACTCTACTAGAATCTTACCTAGTTAGGATTCTCCTAGAACTGTATAAATCTGCCACTACTGTACAACTAATATTATTGAAATAATACCAGAAAATTCAATACCTTATATACTTAACGTTTAGTTTCTTCATTGGGTGGCAGGGAATCTGTTCTTCCGGGAATCTGTTCTTCCGGGAATCTTGGTTCCAACATTCTTGGAATCAATTGTCCTGTTTATTCTAAGATTTTTGGTGATCACTTGCTTGTGAAGGACTATGTTGCACAGATAGGGATAGGGTGTAATACACAGCAAATCTTCAAATACTTGGATACGTTATGGCAATAGCTATTATTTCATAATACTATGGCTTATATCTTTTTTAAAAAAGAAACATGAACAAGCCTATCAAATGGTTTCATTCCATTCATCGATTATGTTCATCTTTCATTTATTACCTAGACAATAAATATCCAAGCTGTTTAAGAAGTTGATAACCCCATATTGCATACAGCACATTCAGAAATTGAAAAAAAAAAAAAAAGAAGCTTCTTTCGAACTCTTTTTTTCCCACTTCCATATTATTTACAGAAACCTTTAATTCTTTACATTACTAATATATTCCATCCTTTAGTAAAAAATAACCTTTTCCACATCTGTTGTGTTTATTTTCCAGCCCATAATGAGGCTAGGAATATTAGTCGTAGAAGATAGAAATTCAATTCAAAATAGGAGTGTTTTCCCAGTTGGAAAGATAGTCAGAATCCAATTGAAGGCCATTATTGCTGCTTTAAAAAGGAGGCTGCTGCGCTAGTTTGAAGGGGTCTAATCAGATAGCAATGAAGGAATATCGTGTTATACCGCCCAAGGTGTTAAGAGAGAGAATATTGATAGGGCAAAGTGTGTAAGAGAGAAGAAAAAAGATGAGGGTGCTTTGTTTCTGTTTCTTGTTCTTTCTGATTGTTCATCAAGCCTTGATTCTAGAGGCTTGGTAAGATATTAGTTGTACCCATTATTGATATAGTGGAATTTATGTTGTTCCTGCCCCGTGGACGTGGGCACGATTAAGGATCCCAGGCACATAGCTGAACCACGTTAATTATTGTTGTTTTTTATTGTTTTTCTTATTTCTTCTGTTTCCGAAGTTTGTCTGTCTTTCCAATTCTTAAACAATATTTCAACATGTTGGTCTCTGGGCAAAACCATCACCTTCTTAGGGAGGCTTCCCTTTTGCCAATGCATGGTTAAAGATTCAACTGGCAATGTAGTTTTGGTACCAAAGTCTACGACGGTTGGCGCCATGTAATTTGACATTTTGAATTCATGCATTTTTGTTTTTAGTGTACATTATTTCATGGTAACTGGTATAATTGATTGGGTGGAACATTGCTATAAAGCATGTGATGAATTTCATTTATGCATTAGCAACATTTATGTGGTGGCAGATGCATGTGTAGAAATGCATAAACCGTGTGTTTATTGCAACAGCCAATATGGCATTTTATAGAGGTGTGTTTAAGGGATAAGACAGAGCAGTTCTTATCTCCTTAAACTGCTTCTAACTGTGGTAGGACAGATGTCCTATATACATGTAATTGTAGGTAACTGTCTCTAAATAGGACAGGTGTCCTGTACCTAGTACTTAACTGATGTCTAGCTTTTACTAGGGACTTAGGTACACGGGTTCAACCTAGGAACTAATGTACAATGTGTGCTAGGGTGATATATACATATTCTAACATCCCCTCGCAAACTAGGCACCCGATGGGTGACAAGTTTGGTTGTAAGGTGGTTGTGGCGGGCTGTGAACAATCCCTTTGTGAACAGATCTGCAAGTTGCTGCTGGGAGGGGACGAACTGAACATGATGAGTTCCAGAAATCATCCTTTCTCGTAGGAAATGATAGTCCAGGGCTATATGCTTTGTTCTAGCATGAAAAACTGGGTTCTGAGACATGTAGCAAGTGCTCAGATTGTCACAGTGCAGCTGTATGGGCAGGGGAGGAGTAAACGTGAGTTCACAGAGTAGATTTAGGAGCCAAATGCTATCTGCACACGTGTAAGCCAGGGCTCTGTACTCTGCTTCTGAACTGGACCTGGAAACTGTCTTCTGTTTCTTGGAGCACCAAAGATAAGAGTAGGGCCTAGGAAGATGCAAAACCCTGTGACTGAACGTCTGGTGTCAGGACAGCCTGCCTAATTTGCATTTGAATAAGCCTGGAGTCTGAGGGGGAAGGGGGATTTGTGAATGGTGATGCCAAGGCCAATGGTGCCTTTTAGATAGCGGATGATCCGCTTTACAACAATAAGATGGAGGTCGGTAGGATGGCTCATGAATTGAGCAGCATGCTGTACTGCAAAGGAAATGTCTGGTCGGGTTAAGGTTAAGTATAGAAGGGCACCTACTAGTTGACGGTAGAGGGAAGCATCAGGCAGGGAGTTCTTGTGTGGGCTGAGATTAGCTGTTTGGAGGCCACGGGGGTGGGAGCAGGTTTGCAATCTAGGAGACCACTACGGGTTAGGATGTCTATTGTGTATTTGTTTTGGGCTAGATGAAGGCCGTTGGCTGTTGGAGTGGCTTCAACACCTAGGAAATAGTGAAGGGGTCCCAAATCTTTGATTGCAAATTCACGGGCCAGGCTGGTTTGGAAAGTCTGTATGGCAGATGTAGAGCTACCCGTGAGGATGATATCATCAACGTAGAGGAGGAGGAACAAGATAGTTGCTGAGGTCTTATAAATAAACAGCGAGGGATCTGCCCGGCTTTGAGTGAAGCCATGTTGGAACAGGAAGGTGCTGAAGCGTTCAAACCAAGCCCTGGGGGCCTGTTTGAGGCCATACAGAGCCTTGTGGAGTCTACACACATGATTGGGATGCTGTGGATCAGTAAAACCAGGAGGTTGTTCCTCCTCTGTGAGTGTGCCATGCAAGAAGGCATTGGTGACGTCCATTTGTCGAATGGACCAGCCAAGGGAGACAGCAATAGTTAGTACGACCCGGATAGTAGCTGGTTTGACAACGGGACTAAAGGTCTCTTGATAATCAAGACCTTCAGTTTGATGAAAACCCTTGGCGACTAGACGGGCTTTGTGCCTTTCTATGGTGCCATCTGCATGTCTTTTGGTTTTAAAGACCCATTTGTAGCCAACTGCATTGGCATGAGAGGGTAAAGGAACAAGGGACCAGGTTTTCTGGTTGAGGAGGGCAGAGTACTCAGTTTGCATAGCTTGGATCCAGTGGGGATATTTGGAGGCTTGTTTGTAAGTGGATGGTTCAGGATATTGGGTAACTAGTGTGGCATATACTTGAGGAAGGGGGTATTTGGAAAGAAAGAGAAGATTACGGGATTTGGAGTGACCTGATTTGGTTCGAGTGGTCATGGGGTGAATGTTGCAGTTTGGAGGTGGTGGAGGTGAATCAAAGGAGCTGGAAGGTGCTAGTGAGGTTGGAGGACTGTTTTGTGTTTGAACAGAGGCAAGAGGAGATGGGGAAGGTCCAGTTTGGGCAGAGTTGTGGTGGTAAGTATTGTGGGAAGGTGCTGTTGGGATGGAAGGGGACTGGTGTGTACTGGGAGGATTAGGGTCAGTATATCGAGTGACTGGGACAAAGGCAAAGTCTGGGGGGTGTGTTGGATTTGAGGGATACGGAAACTGGTCCTCATTAAAGAGGACATGGCGGCTGATATAAACACGTCCAGTGGGGACATGAAGGTAGCGATAGCCTGAGTGCTGAGCACTGTAGCCGAGGAAGAGACAATGAAAGGATCTGGACTCTTACTTGTGTTTTGTGTAATCTCCAAGGTAGGGAAAACAAGAACATCCAAATGTGCATAGAAGGGAATAGGGTGGGGATTTGTGATGGAGTAGGAAGTATGGAGAGGACCATTTGAGGATTACTGTGGGGAGGAGATTTATGAGGAAAACGGCTGTGGTAATGACATCAGCCCAATAACAGAAGGGGAGACCTGCTGTATTTAGAAGTGTGCGGGCAACTTCAGATATATGGCGATGTTTCCTCTCAGCCAACCCATTTTGTTGGGGGGGTATGAGGGCAGGAAAATCGCGGGTGAATACCATGGGTGGAACAGAAGTTTTGGAAGGCTTTGTTAGCAAATTCTTTGCCACCATCATTGTGAAATTGTTTGATGGTGGTAGAGAATTGGGTTGTGATATATCTGGAGAATTTAGAAAAATGGTCAAATACTTCAGATTTGAGTCTCATTGGGTATACCCATGTTTAGCGAGTGTAGTCATCAGTAAAAAGCACGTAATAACGAAAACCAGAAACAGATGGCACAGGGGACTGATGTGCTGCTGATTTGCTAAGGTGCGTAAGACTTGGGGAGATGGATGTCCTAGCCGCCGGTGCCAAAGACTTGGAGTGGTGGTGAGGAGTGCCTGGGGTGGGGAATTAGGCTTGATCGGATACCAGCCATCTCTACAGGGGCCCTGAAACAGAATGGTGTTGGTAATTAGATCTCGAATGACAAAGTGTGTTGGAAAGAAAGTAATGCTGACATGTTGGTCTTTAGTGTACTGTGCAACAGACGAGGTTTTTGCGGATGGATGGGACATGGAGGACATGAGAAAGATTGAAAGCGGAGGAGCCAGAGGAGAATTGGACATTACCCGAGTGTGTGATAGGCAGAGTCGTGCCATTGCCCACCATAACTTGGTCTGTAGTGGGAGGATTTGGGTGTTGGTGGCGCCACTGTCAGGATACCAATTGGGGTCATTGACGGCTGTGAGGTGAAGTCCGGCGAAGGCTTGGGAAAGATCATGATCTGCTGGCTGGTGAAGTTGGGGACAAGCGGCTGCAACATGGCCAAACTTGTTGTAGGACCAGCATTGGGGACCTTGGGGCCTGGCTGGATAAGTGGGAGGAGAACCGAGGACTCCTGGGGAGTTGTTGGAAGGTGGAAAGCGGCCAGAACCACGGCGGGAGAAGGGCCGGGAGCCACGGTTAGACCTGGAGCCACGTTGGTAATTGGAGCGACCTCTGTGGACATAGAATGTCTGAGGGGCAGGGAAAGGTGCAGGGGTGGGGCAGTGAACATAGAGGGCAGTGGGCGGAGGATTAGAGACATAGGAGGGATTTGTGACCTGCTGGGCCTCAAAGGAGAGGAGGTGAGCCCGCAGATCATTGAAGGGTGGGAGGGGAGGGAAATTTAGCATGGCAGTGACGAGCATCATGTATTCTGGTCCTAGACCACGAAGAACGGCAGTGACTAGATCATTTGGAGAGAAGGGTTCATTAATGGCTGCAAGGGAGTCGACCAGAGTTTTGGCGTGAGAGAGGTATTCAGATATGGTTCGAGTGCCTTTTGTGAGCGACATCAACTGGAAACGCAGATTTGTGGCATTAGCAAGGGATTGCTGTAAAAAGTTTTGGCGAAGACACTCCCAAATTTCTCTGGAGGTTTGAAGGCCAACGACCTGGGAGAGAACAGGCTCAGTTAGGGTGGCCCTCAGCATGCTGATCAGGGTCTGATCTATTTGGTACCATTGTTGGAAGGCAGGGTTGGGGAGAGGAGCAGCAGGGAATGTGAGAGCCGACTCAGAAGTGGCACATGTAGGAGAGGATGTCGCACTTGGTGTTGGGAGAGTGGAGGGAGGGGCAGGATGAGTACCATCTATGAAGCGCCAGTAGTTGTGGCCAATGAGGAAGGGCTTAATCTGGCTTTCCCAGAGGAGGTAATTTGATTCAGTGAGTTTGACAGAGACTAGATTGGAGACGTGAGTAGGGGAGGTTGAGGGAGTGGAGCAGGAATCGGTGGTCATCTGAATGGGGGAAGAACAGAAGAGGTTCAGTTTGGGAAGAACAGAGGGATCGGCTGCGGTTATCAGACTAAGTGCTCTGATACCATGTAGAAATGCATAAACCGTGTGTTTATTGCAACAGCCAATATGGAATTTTATGGGGGTGTGTTTAAGGGATAAGACAGAGCAGTTCTTATCTCCTTAAACTGCTTCTAACTGTGGTAGGACAGATGTCCTATATACATGTAACTGTAGGTAACTGTCTCTAAATAGGACAGGTGTCCTGTACCTAGTACTTAACTGATGTCTAGCTTTTACTAGGGACTTAGGTACATGGGTTCAACCTAGGAACTAATGTACAGTGTGTGCTAGGGTGATATATACATAGTCTAACAGCATGGGAGGTTCCTTTTGGCTTTATGTCTTCCTAGGTTTGTAATAAACATGGTGGTTACTGGCCTGTATGGGCATGCATGTATCTAGACTAGAGCCTTCTTACAAGGCCTATATAATCAGGATCAAGAACATTTCGGGTGGTTTACATTAAGATTTAATTAAACTAAAATGTGTGTGCCATCTATACTCACAGAACTTGAATGAGAAAGGGTGTGTAGTGGTGTATCATATTGGATAAGTGCTCGGGTTTGAAACAAAGTTTATGTTGTAGGTATATTGCTGAAGAGCTTGTTAGTTTTTGGTGTTCTGTCTTGGTTACTCATTGTCATCTTTCCTTTGTTCATTCCTTTATATTAAACTCAGTTGAATTTTTTGCGGTGGGAGGTCTATCCATATCCAATCCACATCTTATATTTTGAAGTATAGGTGCTTCATAGGTACAGGGTTATATTTTGGAATTTTTATTTATTTTTATCATTTTGTTGGTCGACCACTGTAAACTAGCTGTTGTACTGTGGCTTTTGAGAGCTTTAATAGAATCTTGTGCTTGTAGGGAAACAAGGCCCAATAAGGATGCATGATGTAACCATGTAACATGTATCCTTTTTTCGGTTAATTGATTTTTCAAATTCTATCTCAAATAATTTGAATTCTAGCAAAAATGACCCCTTTTATTCATAATTTGAATTCTAGCATTACATGACCCGTTTATTCATTCTTTTTCTGTATACATATACATATACATAATGTAGAAGTGTGGGTATGTCAAAAACAAATGTTGGTTTGAATTTATCACCTATTGTTTTTGTTAATTTTGATTTGCTCTGCATTATCCTAATCATTTGTTGGTTATAAGTTCACTATTGAGTTACCCACTGTGGCATTTGGCAGAGATATGGTGAAATTAGCAAGCAAAGACTTGATCGTGCAATTCTTACCTTTTTTCAACATTTTCGGAAGTCTTATGTGGGTGATCAGGCTATGCATTCTTCAAAGGTAATTAAGTTTTTCCTTGTCTCCTTTAAAGTTATGTTAACATCGCTCTTGAGGCTTCCCTATTTGTTGCAGCAGTTATATGCCCGCCTTTCTGAGCTCCTTGGACTTAATGATCATCTTTTAATGTTAAATGTCATTGTTGGCAAGATTGCTACGAACCTGAAATGTTATACAGAGGTGAAATCTCTTTCATGCTTTGCATATAGTAGATATTTTTTTAATTCTGTATCGCAATTAAAGTCTTGCGTGTTGACAGAGTGAGGAGGTAATTGGTCACACCCTGAGTTTATTCTTGGAACTTGCATCTGGGTTAGTTTTGTTACTTGAGCACTGTTGTTTAGAGCATTGGAGTTGGTTGTTGATTTTTGAGAGCCTCATATCCTTTAATTACCAATTCTTTTAGCAGATACATGACTGGAAAGCTGCTTTTGAAGTTGGATACCGTCAAATTTATAGTTGCTAATCATACTGTAAATCCCACCCAATCCGAATTCTTTCTTTTGCATTTAAAATTTTGATTTGACTATCTTGAAAGCCATCATGTATCTCTTGTCTAAAAATCATCTTGAATTTCTCTTTTCAGAGGGAGCACTTCCCTTTTCTAGAAGAGTATAGATGTTCTCGGAGCAGAACAACTTTCTATTATACGATTGGCTGGTTAATTTTCATGGAAGACAGCCCTGTGAAATTTAAATCTTCCATGGATCCACTTTTGCAAGTATATTCTCTCTCTCTCTCTCTCTCTCTCTCTCTCTCTCTCTCTCTCTCTCTCTCTCTCTCGCGCTCTCTCTCTCTCTCTCGCTCCCTCTCTCTCTCTCTCACACACACACCACACACACGCACACACACACACACATACACACCCACAAATGTAACATATTTGATACTGTTAATATCGGTATTAGTACTCAATGCATGGTTTTGTTTCTCATGACAGAAGAGTTTGCAAATCTGCGATACATCTTTTTTACTAAGATTTTCGCTGAGTCTTAAGTTTCATGTTATTTGCCAATATGTAGTCATGTTTACTTATTTTCTGATACGGAGCCGAATGAATTTATTGTGAAAGTGAAAACTAGAACAAGGAAGTTGAACAAGGATCGTACCTATCACGATAATTTGAATACCGGTTCAGCCAATTAGAAGAGAACAACCTCCTAGGTTTATTGCAAAATTCAATCCACATGGCAATTGTAAGATGCTCCGAAGGGGGTTTCCACTTACAAAAATTTTCACAGGGGGTTTCCACTTTCAAACTTTTTCACACGGCAAATCCACCTTGTGTTTATCTTTAATCCTAAACCTTCTCCATTTATTAATTTTTTTTCTTGAATTCTTTGATGGAAGATTGTTGCTATTTGTGTTTCCTGATATCAGTCATTTTTCTTGGTATTTATTTTAGTTACTCATGTACTGTATGTGATACTTAGGTTTTCATCAATCTGGAATCAACTCCTGATTCATTGTTTCGTACTGATGCTGTAAAGTATGCATTAATTGGGTTGATGAGAGACCTCAGAGGAATTGCCATGGCCACAAATAGGTAAGTACTTTTTAACAAATTCTAAAACTAGTTCTAAGCTATAAAAATAATTTTCTTTTGCTCTTTGAATTTCTTCAGTCGCAGAATGTATGGGCTTTTGTTTGATTGGTTGTATCCTGCGCACATGCCCCTTCTTTTGAAAAGCATCTTCAACTGGTCTGATACACCAGAGGTAAGGGATGATGTTAACTTCTTCCTTTATCAGTGAAATTGTGGTTAAGAGAAAAAGCATTATCTTAATTTTCTTACTTTGGAATTCTGACTTTTTTTACTAGTTGTGGATTTCTAAATTTTCAGAAGCTACTTTAATAAATAAATAGCTTTCTCGCAATACTAGTCGGTTTTCTTAGGTATTGAATGATAAGACAAAAATTGGTCTGTTCAACTTCCTCTTTGCATTATATCCTGTTGACAAGGCAGAGTTAATAGTATTTCTTGATTGTTTTGAAGCAGATTAAAATACAAGGGAAACAGGGAGCCTCTCTCTCTCTCTCTCTCTCTCTCTCTCTCGCTCTCTCTCCCCGATTTTTGATTTGTACTCTGTCCAATCTCATCTTTTGATATCACTTAATTTCTTCCATTATTTATAAATTTATCGTTCTTTACCTATATCCATGCCTGACTGCAATTTGTTACCCTCTCTTTCTCAGTTCTGTTACTTGCTCTTTCCATTTTCATATCACTTTTTTGTTCTTTATCTATATCCATCATTGACTGCATTTTGTTAATATCTTATTTCTTTCTAAAGTTAATGTTATATTTTTTTCAATTTTTTCTCACATGATTTTGTAGGTGACTACCCCTTTACTGAAATTCATGGCTGAGTTTGTGCTGAACAAAGCCCAACGATTAACTTTTGACTCATCGTCTCCTAATGGCATACTTCTTTTCCGAGAAGTCAGTAAATTGATTGTTGCTTATGGGTCAAGGATTTTGTCTCTTCCAAATGTTGCTGATATATATGCTTTCAAATACAAAGGAATATGGATTTCTTTAGCTATCCTCACAAGAGGTAAGACCATGAACATCTTGATTATTGTAATAGTAATGTGGGTGCCAGTCACTTACGATGTAGACTGGTATTATATTATATTTTGATTTGTGAATAGTCACTTTTGAAGAATGCTTTGTCAGCTTTGTATGAATGCCATCACTCTGTTTATATGACCTGTGCAGTCCTCAACATAAAACCTGTGGCTGCAGCTTGTCTTTTTGTTCTCTTTGGTTGGGCAATGTATTTACCGGGTTGCCCTTGAGCGGTGTAAAGTGCATCTTACAATTTGAAAATAGTTAATCATGTGTCTAGGTGCAGGACCAGCAGGAAAAACGACGAAGATCTAAATTAAGGTCTTTCCAGGCCATGAATAAATCAAGTTCTAAGTTGGCCAGTGGACGGTTAATTTATTTAGTAATCTTAAATGGGTAAAAAATTGGTCACGGAAGCCTGTTCAATCTGAAGTTGGGATGTTTAAAAGTTTGTGAAACTTGAGAGAAAAGATGTCACTGAAAAATTAATCGGTCAAAGAAAAAAAATGATCAAAGAAAAAAAAATGAAGGGTAGAAGAGAGTTGGAGAAATCAACACCAGCAAATAAAGCCCGGAACTTTAGTTGAACACAGAACTCAAAATGAATAAATTCTAAATACTATAAAAGGTTGAAGTTTATTTCATATTTTTCTTATTTTTGTTTGGTCTGTGTTTTAGATAAGTATCTCAAGGTGTGCTGGTGATGTATATTCAATTGAATTTTGTCCTCTAGCACAGAATTGCTGATGTTAGTTTTTATAGAAATCCTGTTGTGGCTGTTCCTTGGCTTCTGACTGACGATTAATAAAAATTAAATAGCGTCGTGTACACAATTTTTTATGAGCTGATTTTAGTATGTTGTTCCAAATGATAGCTCTTGCTGGAAACTATGTCAACTTTGGGGTGTTTGAACTATATGGCGATAGAGCGCTTTCTGATGGACTTGATATTGCACTGAAGATGACATTGTCAATTCCTTTGGCTGATATATTGGCATTCCGTAAGGTACATGAGCTTTTGTTTGTACCTCGTCTTTGCACATCCATTAGTTTTGACTACCTGGTTGGATTTGTTTTATCTAAATCATATGCTTTCCAATTTCTGCTTGTTTTTGTGCAATCTCTTTTTTCTTTCTTTGATTTTTTTGGTACTGTTTCTTTTTTTGTGGACCCTGGAATACGAAATTCCAGCTAATTAGATGTTGAGGAATTGGAGATGGTTGAGGATCTTTCAAACTAAATAAATTTAGTATTATTTATTACTAACCAACTACTAGTTTAAAATATTATAAATGAAGATAAACCATGCTGGAATCTAAGCCAACTTTTAGGTGTTCCAGCCAGTCTGTACTGAGAAATGGGTATTGGGTTCCACCTTTATTAACAATTGAAATATGGTAGAAACAGAGGAAAAGGCTTCGGATACCACAAATTTGAGTAGTAATTTCTGAGTATAATTAAAGGTATAAGAATAATCCATCTGGAATTAGAAATAGTCTATGCCTTTATTGTAAAGTATGAATAATACTTGTGGTTTTAATAAATTTACTGAGTATATAGAGAAGCCTATTTATACAAGTGGAAGTAGAGTCCTAACTAGAATAGAAAAGTAGAGTCCTAACTAGGAAAGGTAAATAGAGATTAACTAGGAAGTAATTACAAGAGGAAGGAATCAAAGAGGATTCCTAGATACAGCAGATCACTTAGAGATGGCCGTGATCTCTTGTGATCGGCTGGGATCGTGTATAGGATCCGTAGGACCCTTGATACGCCCCCGCAAGATGGTGGAGCTGTCGGCGACACCGATCTTGGATCGTAGGAGCTGAAAGCGAGGTCTGGGAAGGGCCTTGGTGAGGGCGTCAGCCAGCTGATCGTCGGTGGAGATGTGAGAGACTTGGAGGAGACCACGGCTGACCTGGTCCCGGACAAAGTTGTAGTCAATGGCAACATGCTTCATGCGGGAATGAAGTGTGGGGTTGGAGCAGTAGAAGGTGGTACCAATGTTATCACACGAGATGCTGGGCGGACGTGGGATGGAAAGGCCCAGCTCACGAAGAAGAGACTGCACCCAGAGAAGTTCACCAGTCGTGGAATCAACAGCACGGTACTCAGCCTCAGTGGAGGATCGGGAAACTGCCCGTTGTTTGCGAGAGCTCCAAGAAATCAGATTGCCACCTAAGTAGACGAGATAGGCCGTGGTGGACTTACGGTCGTCTGGATCACCAGCCCAGTCGGCATCGGAGAAGGCATGAAGAGTGTGGAAGGAATGAGCAACCGCATGAAGGTGACTGGAGGTGTGGCGGTGGAGATGGAGTCCATAAGTGAGTGTACCCTTCAAGTACCGTAGGACCCGCTTGAGTGCTTGCCAATGCTGGTCAGTGGGGGCATGCATGAACTGAGAGAGTTTGTTCACAGCATAGGACACATCAGGCCGAGTGAGGTTGAGGTACTGCAAGCTGCCCACAAGACGGCGGAATAGAGTAGCATCGGCTGGGGGGGAACCATCTCGAAGCTGGAGTGTAGGGGAGACAGCCAGAGGTGTGGCCACGGGTTTGGCACCATCCATACGGGCCAGGGTGAGAAGGTCGTGAATGTACTTGTGCTGGGACAGGAATAGACCGGAGGCAGTAGGGAGGACCTCAACACCAAGAAAGTAGTGAAGAGATCCGAGGTCCTTGATAGAGAACCGGGCAACCAAAGTGTGAATGAAGGTGGAGATGCACAGGGCTGGTTCCTGTCACAATTAGATCATCAACATAAACTAGAAAATACAGCACATTAGGACCCTTGTGGAGTATAAAAAGGGAGGCATCAGATTGAGTGTTAACAAAGCCATGAGAGTGGAGAAAGGTGGTGAGCTCCTGGTACCAGGCCCGGGGGGCTTGTTTGAGGCCATAGATGGCCTTGCGCAGCTTACAAACATAGGTGGGATGTTGGGGATCAACAAAGCCTGCGGGCTGAGCCATATGAACATCGTCATGGAGAGTGCCGTGGAGGAAGGCATTGTTGACGTCCAATTGGCGGAGGGGCCAGCCATGAGTGACAGCCATATGAAGGACAGTCTGAATGGTGGTGGGTTTGACCACCGGGCTGAATGTGGCAGTGAAGTCCATGCCAGGACGCTAGTGGTAGCCTTTAGCAACGAGCCTCGCCTTGTAACGGTTAATAGCACCCGTAGGAGTGCGCTTGATTCTGAACACCCACTTATTACCAACAATATTCTGGGAAGGGTGAGGAGGCACCAAGTCCCAAGTACCATTCTGAATAAGAGCATTAAGCTCATGGGACATGGCCGGACGCCACTGAGGGTCTTTGGCAGCTTGGGACACACGTTGGCTCGACCAAAGGGGGGAGAGGGAACCAGGTAGTGGCTGTAAGGGCATAGGAGGGAACAGGGGGAACAGTACCTGTTTGGGTGCGGGTGAGCATCGGATGAGTGCGGCGGGTGGGTGGGTGGGTGGGGGGGGGGGGGGGGGGGGAAAGGATGGGGTACGGGGGGCAGGGGTTCTAAGGGGCCGTCGGGAGTAGGTGCGGAGATGAGGGGGTTCAGTTTTTGGGGGGGGGGGGGGGTGGGCAGCAGGTGGAGGGGAGCAGCCAGAAGCAGGTGGAGCCGAGGCAGGCAGTGGCAGGACCTGAGCTGGGGAAGGTCCATTCTCAAGAGCTTGCAAGGACGGTGTGTCGTGGGAGTCCAGTGTAGGGGGAGAAGCAGCGGTGGACGGAGCAGAGGATAGGGAGGAGACCGGGGGAAGGGTAGATAGCCAAGAATCAAAGGTGGCCGGGGTGATGGAGGGAGAGGAAGGGTAGATAGCCAAGAAGTCTTAGTCACCTAACTTCGATATACTCAATTCCTCATGATAACCCAAGATAAATCCCGGGTTCACCAACCAATACACGACCAATGTAATGGTGACAACAATCCCTCATCTATCATCATCTACCATCATCTACCATCATCTACCAAGCTAGAACCTGAGAAATCACCCTAATGACTTCGAAATACCCATTACTAATGCGAAAAACCCGCATTCCTCTCGTCATTTCAATCGCAACTCTCTCGATTCCGAAGTTTCAACCATGTAGGAACCATGCTTAACTGTTTCTATTCCTGAGCTAGAAGTTCTCTTTCTTCGTCCTTTCCGTCCAACGACGAACGTCGATAGCTATTATAATCACCCATTCTATTTTTCACGATCAAAGTCCTCCTCAAACAAGCCTACCTGAACCTCAGGAGGTATGGTCAACCGCAGTTAACCATAACCAATCCAAAATGGATTCTCAAGTCCTTAGCTCATCCAGACATCATCCACGTGTTCCATCGACAAGTACCATACCATACCACTATATCTGACCAATTCTAACCAACACTGCCCAACTGGTCGCTAAACCCCACAACAGATCGAGTCTGACCAACCGGTCACTAATCCCCCATGACAGTACTCGATCCTTACATCTCAACTACCGATGGATCCTATCCAGTCCATCACTACCCGTGATCCATTCCCGAACCACAGATACCGAACATATGCCTATCTCAACGGAGTCACATCCCGACTCGTAACTCATCGTCAACATAATCACCGGCACCGGCACCAGCACCAGTACCAGTATCATCACTAACAACAATACTAGTATCAGCATACTAACACCTGTCAGTATCAACACAAAGTGTGCGAATTAGACAACCCTGGATCTCCGTTCAGTGTCAGCAGGGGCTGTGGCAGGTGGAGGGGAGCAGCCAGAAGCAGGTGGAGCCGAGGCAGGCAGTGGCAGGACCTGAGCTGGGGAAGGTCCATTCTCAAGAGCTTGCAAGGACGGTGTGTCGTGGGAGTCCAGTGTAGGGGGAGAAGCAGCGGTGGACGGAGCAGAGGATAGGGAGGAGACCGGGGGAAGGGTAGATAGCCAAGAATCAAAGGTGGCCGGGGTGATGGAGGGAGAGGAAGGGTAGATAGCCAAGAAGTCTTAGTCACCTAACTTCGATATACTCAATTCCTCATGATAACCCAAGATAAATCCCGGGTTCACCAACCAATACACGACCAATGTAATGGTGACAACAATCCCTCATCTATCATCATCTACCATCATCTACCATCATCTACCAAGCTAGAACCTGAGAAATCACCCTAATGACTTCGAAATACCCATTACTAATGCGAAAAACCCGCATTCCTCTCGTCATTTCAATCGCAACTCTCTCGGTTCCGAAGTTTCAACCATGTAGGAACCATGCTTAACTGTTTCTATTCCTGAGCTAGAAGTTCTCTTTCTTCGTCCTTTCCGTCCAACGACGAACGTCGATAGCTATTAGAATCACCCATTCTATTTTTCACGATCAAAGTCCTCCTCAAACAAGCCTACCTGAACCTCAGGAGGTATGGTCAACCGCAGTTAACCATAACCAATCCAAAATGGATTCTCAAGTCCTTAGCTCATCCAGACATCATCCACGTGTTCCATCGACAAGTACCATACCATACCACCATATCTGACCAATTCTAACCAACACTGCCCAACTGGTCGCTAAACCCCACAACAGATCGAGTCTGACCAACCGGTCACTAATCCCCCATGACAGTACTCGATCCTTACATCTCAACTACCGATGGATCCTATCCAGTCCATCACTACCCGTGATCCATTCCCGAACCACAGATACCGAACATATGCCTATCTCAACGGAGTCACATCCCGACTCGTAACTCATCGTCAACATAATCACCGGCACCGGCACCAGCACCAGTACCAGTATCATCACTAACAACAATACTAGTATCAGCATACTAACACCTGTCAGTATCAACACAAAGTGTGCGAATTAGACAACCCTGGATCTCCGTTCATACCGAGTGATAATCCCGTACCTCTGCTCGAATTGGAGAAACTCTGCCTCCCTCGTACCCAACATCTCTGGGTATAGTCACCCTGACAACTCGCATGAGAAAAGGAAACGCTCCCCCAAACGTGCCCGATTCCCAACAACCATAACTACAACCACTCTCGGTAGTAGCGCCTGCCACAGACTCGTGCAGACCTAACTACCAGACATTGCTATCGAACTCTGCATCCAACGGAATTGACTGCCCGTACCAATTACTCTGTATCCCACTCAGGGATTCCATCGACAAGTTCCAACCCCGGTAATTTGTCCAACCAATCTCTAACCAGTCGTAACTCGACTAAACCAATGTCATCTACCAGGTCGCCCGTGACCTTAGTTGTACCAACAATCCATCACAACTAGAGTAGCACGACAACCATCTAGGTCTAACCGATAAGTACAACCTCGATTGCAGAGTGCAGTCCCAACACTAAGTTGACATGACTAGATCTGACATGCCGATGATCTCAGCTCCGAAAAGTCGCCAAAGTCAACTACTCGCCAAGGACTTTGAAATCAAGGAAAGTGGAATAGACATCAGATTTTTTGCGTAGGGGATAAAGCCAGGAGTATTTAGTGAAGTGATCAATGAACAAAACATAATAGGAAAAGCCATCAATGGAAATAGAGGGAGCAGGCCCCCAGACATCAGTGTAAATTAACTGAAGGGGCCGAGAGCTATGTAATGAAGAGGCACCAAATGGAAGTTTATGACTTTTATTGCATAGGCAAGAATTACATAGAGTAGAAGACAAATGGGGGGAAATAGAGACATTGGATTGACGAAGAACAGTTTGAAGAACTTTAAAATGGGGATGACCTAGACGATGATGCCAAAGATTAGGGGAGACAACCACGCCCACCGAAGCATGAGGTTGGGAAGGGAGGGAGGAGGACCATTCGTACACACCATCCTTACTCGGGCCTTGAAGGAGAACCGCCCCCGTGCTGAGATCCTTCACAAGAAAAGAATGAGGAAAGAATTCAATAGAAAGGTTATTTTGCAGAGTAAATTGAGATATGGAAATAAGATTGCGAGACATAGAGGGAGCACAGAGAACATTGTGAACGGAAAGGGGGTTGGAGGGAGGGGAGGGTAACCGGAAAGAGCCAGTGTGAGTGATACCGAGTCCCTTACCATTCCCGATGATGATTTCATCAGGGCCGTGATATTGAGTGGCGTCAGATAGGTGTTGAGGGCTGGAGGCAACATGGTGAGAGGCACCGGAGTCTAGAAGCCAGCTGGAGGAGCCTGCCTAAGTGGCAGAATTGGCGACGGGGGGTGCGGCAGAGGAGTGATGGAGCTGCGGGCACCGTTTGGCGCTATGGCCCTGGGTTCCACACCATTGACAGAAACCGCGATAGCCACTGCCGGGTTGCTGCGACTTGCGGTGGTAATCAGAGGGGGAGGAGTGGAAACGAGAGCCATTGGAGCGGGAGCCATCAGAAGGCTGAGAGGCAGAGCGATGTCCAGAGGAACCGCGATTGTGGCGGAAGGCAGGGGAGTTGCGGTTTGAGTGAGCGGGGTTGGCAGTGATGGGTGGGGAGGGAGCTGGTGGAAGCTCACGGTGGGTGGCAGCTTCATGCTGAACCAGCATATCGTGAAGATTCTCAAACGTGATAGGAGTGTCACGAGAGCGGACATCGGCAGCAATTTCACGAAACTCAGAGCCAACGCCGTTGAGGACGTGAAGGAGAAGGTGATCGTCCTTGAAAGGAGCATCAATTGCGGCGATTTCATCAGAGAGGATACGGACCTCCTGGAGGTACTCGGACACAGGCCGTGACTCACGGCGGAGCAAGGTAAGTCGTCCTTTGAGGCTGAAAAAGCGGGCTCGAGCGGTGCTGGCAAACAGGTGAGTGAGGCGGTCCCAGGCTGCGGCAGAGGTTTTGGCGGCAGCAATCAAGGTGATGACCTGCGGGGAGACAGAGGCCAGGATGGCACTGAGGAGGAGCTGGTCCTGGCGAACCCAGAAGGTGCGAAGGGCAGGGTTCGAGGCGGGATGGTAGGGGAAGGTGCCGTCAACAAACCCCATAAGGTCATAGCCAAGAAGGATGGCGTTGAACTGAGCACGCCATGGAAAGTAGTTGGTGGAGGTGAGCTTCAGGGGAAGCTGGGCCAAGGCATTGATGGTGATGAGTGCGGAAAGAGGGGGAGCAGGGTCAGACGAGGGGGGATCGATGATAACAGAGGAGTTGGTTGGGGCAGCCATGGCGGAAATAGAGGGGTAGAAAAAAACTAAGGGAGTCGAGATACTCGTGAGAGCGTTAGAGCTCTGATACCATGTAAAGTATGAATAATACTTGTGGTTTTAATAAATTTACTGAGTATACAGAGAAGCCTATTTATACAAGTGGAAGTAGAGTCCTAACTAGGATAGAAAAGTAGAGTCCTAACTAGGAAAGCTAAATAGAGATTAACTAGGAAGTAATTACAAGAGGAAGGAATCAAAGAGGATTCCTAGATACAGCAGATCACTTAGAGATGGCCGTGATCTCTTGTGATCGGCTGGGATCCTGTATAGGATCCGTAGGACCCTTGATATTTATAAGGTATGAGGAATTTTATGTTTATTCACTTAATCACAAAGTGTACAGGGTAGGCAGGTTTTATACAGGAAGAAGTAGAGAGTCCTAACTAGGTATAAACTAGAAGAGTCCTAACTAGGAAATATACAACCTAGGTAAGTGTATATTCGAAGGAAGAACAGATATTAAGGAGGAGATTGATCTGCAATCTCCTCCGTTGGCTATGATTCCTTAACACGCCTCCGCAAGAAGGTGGAGCCATCTGTGACACTAATCTTCTCACGTAGGAGCTGAAAGCAAGGTCTTGGTAAGGGCTTAGTGAGGGCATTAGCTAGCTGATCATCAGTGGCCATATGTGAGACAGTGAGGAGGCACGAGAGATAGGGTCCCGGACGAACTGGAAATCAATGTCCACATGTTTCATACGTGAGTGTAGGGCCGGATTGGCACAATAGAAGGGGTGCCAATGTTGTCACAAGATATATGGGGTGGACCCGAGAGTAAAAGGCCAAGCTCCTTCACGAGGGACTGGACCCAAAGTAGCTTTGCTGCAGTGGAAGCTACAGGCCGGTATTCTGCTTCAGTAGATGATCTGGAGACGGACTTTTGCTTGCTGGAGCTCCAAGAGATGAGGTTTCCACCAAGATAAACTAGGTAGGCATTGGTGGACTTCCGGTCATCACGATCTGCGGCCTAATCGGCATCAGAAACGGCTGCTATAGTGTGAAAAGCATGAAACACAGCCCTGAGTTCATGAGTGGACTATCTGTGGAGATGCTGGCCGAAGTGGATGGTGCCCCTGAGATATCTGAGAACTCGTTTTAGGGATTGCCAGTGAGTCTGTGGGGGCATGCATAAATTGAGATAGCTTCTTGGTGGCGTAGGACACATCAGGACGAGTGAGGCTCAGATATTGTAGGCTGCCAATGATGCGTCGAAAGAGAGTGGAGTTGGCCGGGGGGGAGCCATCTTGGAGGATCAAAGGAGGAGACATGGCTAGGGGAGTGGGAACTGGTTTGGCACCCTCCATACGGGCCATGGTGAGGAGGTCATGAATGTAACGGTGCTGAGATAGGAAAAGTTCCGTGGGAGTGGGTATGACTTCCACTCCAAGAAAGTAATGGAGGGGTCCAAGATCCTTGACAGAAAACCGGTCCACCAGACGGTGGATGAAGGTTATGAGAAGCTGAGGTGCATTGCCGGTGAGAATCAGATCATCCACATAGACCAAAAAGTAGAGTACCTGGGAGCCCTGCTTAAGAACAAAGAGAGAGGCATCAGAGAGGATGGTTACAAAGCCTTGTTGAATTAAGAAGCCATGTAGTTCCTGGTACGAGGCTCGAGGGGCCTGTTTGAGACCGTAGAGGCTTTTCGGAGCTTGCACACATAGGTGGGTGTGTGAGGGTTAACAAAACTCTTCGGCTGGGCCATGTGGACATCCTCATTGAGGGTTCTTTGGAGGAATGCATTATTGACATCCAACTGTCAGATGGGCCAACCATGAGTCACTGCTAGGTGTAGGATGATGCGAATGGTAGTAGGCTTGACTACAGGGCTGTAGGTTTTGAAAAAATCAATGCCCGGGCGCTGATGGTAGCCCTTGGCCACGAGGCCGGCTTTGTATCTGTCCACAGTACCATTCGGGTGGCGCTTGATGCGAAACACCCACTTGTTGCCCACAAAATTCTAGTCCGGGTGGGGAGGAACCAAGTCCCAGGTGCCATTGGGAATGAGGGTTGTGAGCTCAGTGAACATGGTAGAGCGCCAATGGGGGTCCTTGACTGCTTGGGAGACACATGTGGGCTCGACCAGGGGGATGGGATGGGTGGTAGGTTGATGGTGGGGCAAAGGGGGAATAACAGATGGGAGTGGTGCTACTTCAATGCCAGGGAGGAGCGGTGTGTCCGTGGACTCCAGGGATGCTGCAGTTGCTGGTGGGGAGGCAGAGGTGGTGGCGGGAGAGTGGGGAAGAGAGAACACGGGTGGAAGAGTGGAAAGCCACTGCTGAAAATGGTCAGAGGTGACCGTAGGAACAGTGAAGTGAGGGGAGAGACCAGGAAAAGAGGACTCATCAAATTGGACATGCCTAGACACGTAAAGGCGGTTAGAGATAGGATCGAGATTCAAATAAGTACTTTGGTTGAGGGAGTATCCGAGAAAGACACATGGGGTGGACTTGGGCTGTAGTTTGTTGTTGGTGTAGAGGCGCAGCCAGGGATAGCACATTCATCCAAACACCTTGAGACTGTTGTAATTAGGGGGTTGGTGAAACAGGGCAGAGTATGGGGTTGAGTTGTTAAGTATGGAAGTGGGAAGGCGATTGATTAGGTAAACCGCAGGGAGGAGCGGTGTGTCCGTGGACTCCAGGGGTGCTGCAGTTGCTGGTGGGGAGGCAGAGGTGGTGGCGGGAGAGTGGGGAAGAGAGAACACGGGTGGAAGAGTGGAAAGCCATTGCTGAAAATGGTCAGAGGTGACCGTAGGAGCAGTGAAGTGAGGGGAGAGACCAGGAAAAGAGGACTCATCAAATTGGACATGCCTAGACACGTAAAGGCGGTTAGAGATAGGATCGAGATTCAAATAAGTACTTTGGTTGAGGGAGTATCCGAGAAAGACACATGGGGTGGACTTGGGCTGTAGTTCGTTGGTGGTGTAGAGGCGCAGCCAGGGATAGCACATTCATCCAAACACCTTGAGACTGTTGTAATTAGGGGGTTGGTGAAACAGGGCAGAGTATGGGGTTGAGTTGTGAAGTATGGAAGTGGGAAGGCGATTGATTAGGTAAACCGCAGGGAGGAGCGGTGTGTCCGTGGACTCCAGGGGTGCTGCAGTTGATGGTGGGGAGGCAGAGGTGGTGGCGGGAGAGTGGGGAAGAGAGAACACGGGTGGAAGAGTGGAAAGCCACTGCTGAAAATGGTCAGAGGTGACCGTAGGAGCAGTGAAGTGAGGGGAGAGACCAGGAAAAGAAGACTCATCAAATTGGACATGCCTAGACGCGTAAAGGCGGTTAGAGATAGGATCGAGATTCACATAAGTACTTTGGTTGAGGGAGTATCCAAGACACACATGGGGTGGACTTGGGCTGTAGTTTGTTGGTGGTGTAGAGGCGCAGCCAGGGATAGCACATTCATCCAAACACCTTGAGACGGGTGTAATTAGGGGGTTGGTGAAACAGGGCAGAGTATGGGGTTGAGTTGTGAAGTATGGAAGTGGGAAGGCGATTGATTAGGTAAACCGCAGCCTTAAAGGCAGAAAAGCTTTGAGTTTGATGAACTCTCCACCGCCATCGGTATAGAGAGTGGCAATGGAGGCTTGGAAGTAGCTTTCGACCAATTTTTTGAAATCGAGGAACATAGGATACACATCTGATTTTCTTTTCAGAGGGTATAACTAGGTGTATTTGGTAAAGTGGTCAACGAAAATGACATAATAGGCATAGCCTTCAGGGGAGATGTAGGGGGCAGGACCCCAAACATCAGAAAACAGTAACTGCAAGGATCGTGTGCTTTTAAAGAAGTCTCACCAAACGGGAGACGATGACTTTTATTGCATTGGCACGAGGAACAAATAGATGCTGGAAATTTGATAGGTACATGAATTGAATTGGAACGAAAAACAGACTCGAGGACTTTGTGACTAGGGTGATCATGACGACGATGCCACAATGTAGGGGATGCCACCACACTAGCGAGAGCTTGAGGTTGTTGGGAAGGAGGGGACCATTCGTACACACCGTCCTTACTCGAGCCTTGAAGAAGAGCTGCCCCCGTGCTGAGATCCTTCATCTGGAAGTAATCAGGATAGAATTCAATAGAAGTGCAGTTAGTGGTGTTGAATTGAGAGATAGGAAGCAGGTTTCTGGTCATATGGGGAACACTAAGTACATTTTGGAGAGTAAAAGGACGAAAGGAGGAAGAGGGGAGAGTGGTGGTACTGGTGTGGGTTATTGGTAACCCCTTACCATTGCCAAGTATGATTTCATCAGGGCCACGGTAGGTGTGTACTTCAGTGAATTGTTGAGGGTTGGAGGTGACATGGTGAGAGGCACCCGAATCAAGCAGCCAAGGAGCAGAGGAACTCTGTGTGAGGGAGTTGGCCACAGGTTGGTGTGCTGTTTGGGACTGCAGTTGTGGGTAGCGTTTGGCACTATGCCCTGGAGTGCCACACCACTGGCAAGTTCCACGGTAGCAGCTGCCAGGTGGGGGTGGAGTTGCGGGTGAAGTCTGAGCCAGTGGTAGAGGGATGCTGGTTGAAGTAGGAGCGGGTGGGCTCATGGTGGTTGGGACGGGAATTGGAGCCACGGTTGGGACGGTGGGTGCCACGGGATGCTTGAGTGGCGTTAACCGTAATGGGGGCGGCAGGTGTGGGGTTGACACGGTTGGAGGCAAGCTCATGCTGAACGAGCATGTCATGGAGGTTCTCGAATGAGACAGAGGTGTCCCGGGACTGGACAGCAGCAGCAATGTATTTAAACTCAGAACCCATACCATTCAAGACATGGAGAAGGAGGTCGTCATTAGAGTAGGGAGTGTCGATGGCGGCCAGTTCATCAGCAAGGACCCGAACCTCCTGGAGGTAATCAGAGACAGGGCAGCCATTCTGTCGAAGGAGGGTCAACTGCTCCTTGAGACCAAGAACCCGTGCTCTTGCTTTGCTGGCATAGAGATGGCTGAGACGACCCCGACATCAGCGGAGGTCTTGGCGGCAACAATAAGAGTGATCACCTGCAGTGATACAGTCGCCAAGATGGCGCGAAGAAGGAGCTGGTCTTGACGGAACTAGAAAGCTCGTTGGGCTGATTCGGTGGGAGGAGGGCAGGGATGGGTGCCATCCACATAGCCCATAAGGTCATATCCGTGGAGGAGGGCATGAATTGTGCGCGCCAGGGGAAGAAGGTGGTGGCCGTGAGTTTGACGGGGAGTTGAGAGCAGCGGTGTTAATGGTGATGAGGGATGAGAGGGTGGGTAGTGTATCGGTGGGTGGTGGTGGATTAGGGTTAAGAGTGTCGGCGACCGCAGTGGGTTGGGCGGCCATGGATTTAGGGTTTTGTTTTCTAGGGTTCCTCGGTGGAGCTTTTACTGCTCTGATACCATATAAGGTATGAGGAATTTTATGTTTATTCACTTCATCACAAAGTGTAGAGGGTAGACAGGATTTATACAGGAAGAAGTAGAGTCCTAACTAGGTATAAACTAGAAGAGTCCTAACTAGGAAATATACAACCTAGGTAAGTGTATATGCTAAGGAAGAACAGATATTAAGGAGGAGATTGATCTGCAATCTTCTCCGTTGGCTGTGATTCCTTAACAGCCTTCAATTCTTCAATTTCCCACATTACACCTTGGAAAGTACTCTTGTTACAGACTGGGAACCAAACTGATTGAACGCCTCCAAAAAAACACCTGTAACTATTGCAATAATTATTTTTATTTGATAGGATATGAATTTATATAATCTGGAATTGAGATATTATTATATGTTCTTGTGCTTTTTAGGGTTGATCATAACACTGTTAAAGTTAAAATTAACAAAAATTAACTGTTCTCTGTTGCTAAAAACTAATGAGAAATGAGAAAATGCTGTTGTTTGAAAACCAAGGCTCTGAACGCTGACTGTCCAATTTTTGTTTTCCTATTCTTTAGTTAGTCCTTCCTGAAAATTGTATAATGCCAATGCTTTAAAACTTTAGTTTGTTTACTTGATTCTAATAAATTGCAGATGGATAGATGAGACTTTTAGTTCTCTTTTTCAGTTTATTCTCTTGCCTAAAATTTCGAGGGGGTCTTTATATAGCTTTTTACCATGTGCAGCTGACTAGGGCCTATTTTGCATTCTTGGAGGTTTTATTCAACAGCCATATAGTTTATATACTGAATCTGGATACCAGTACTTTTATGCATATAGTTGGGTCTCTTGAATCTGGGCTTAAAGGGCTAGATACAAGCATCTCATCTCAGGTATGTGTTATTCCAATCAAAAGCATTTTTCCATCTTCCTTTGCATGTCTCAAATTGTAGGCACCAATTGTTGTCATAAAACAAATTGTTATTTAAAACGTGTTTCATTTTTTCCCCCATATCTAGTTCAGAACTAGAAGATCAGTCATAAACATGTACAACCAAAAAGGAAACTAACCTAATTAACTCATGCTTGTCAAGGGTAGAAGAAAGTTTGGATTAAGCTTAAACCTTCTGCTGCCATCTTTATACTCCTTCAAGTCCATTCTCTCACCCAATCCTCATCTTCTGCAACTCTGACTAGCCAGTCAGTGGCAACACCCCACAAGATCAATGGCTGGTCAGTGCTAAGTTCTGAATGTTAGCTCCAAAACAGAGAACACTGGCAATGAGGGTTATCTTACTGCAGCTTAAAAATAAGTAACTTTTTAAGTACAAGACAATTGAGAAAATTACTTGGAAAGAGTCATTCCACATGTTAAGATCTTAGGGCGGAAATATGTTATTATCTTAAAGACAAATGGCGCCGTGCCTGACCAGTTACTCTTCTGCATCTGCTACCATAGTTTCCATTGCTTCTATTTTTTGAATCCCATATTTATTTTTTGGTCCAGTGTGCATCTGCTGTCGATAATTTGGCTGCTTTCTACTTCAACAACATCACCATGGGTGAGGCACCCACATTACCTACTGCAGTTAATCTTGCACGTCACATTTCAGACTGCCCTAATTTATTTCCAGAGGTAATGGTCTCTTTGTTGTAGTTCTAATTGCTTCTGTTCTGCTTTATGATGTCTCAGCTAAGGGGATATGAATTGCATTTGGCTGATTAATTATAATATTTTAGTCAGCTATGTGATAACCCATGAGAACCGACAGTTGAGAAAATTTTCGGCTAATTTGAAACCTTGAGAAGTGTTATCTATTCTTAATTTCAACGGCATGGAACTGCAAGATTTAATTGTTTGCCTGTTATCATAAATTGATAAGCCCAACTGACTTATAAACATGTGTGCATTGTTATCAAGTGTTTCTGTGCCTCACTATTGAGAGAATAAGGTCCAGATGTGCATATGCGCTGTTGGGGAGTTTGGCTTGGTTTTTTATCTTTTTTTATTTTTCTTGTTGGAATGCTGAATAGAATCTTGAAATATGAAAGTCCACTTTCCAATATTGGAAAAGTTCGGTATTAGGAGTGACACAATTGAAAAATGCATCGTCTTGAAATCACTTTCATAAAAGGTGAACTGGATATACTTACCGTTATTTATGTTGCCATACGTCGATAATCTTTTGTGGGTTCTCTCTTCGTAATTACTCAATGTTTTTAGTTCTATGAATAATCCGAGTTCCTATATTTGTAAAGATACTGAAGACACTGTTTGAGATTGTTTTATTCGAAGACTGTGGCAACCAGTGGAGTCTTAGCAGACCAATGCTGAGCTTGATACTTCTTAGTGAGCAGGTGAGTGCACATATATTGTTTTTTGTTCAAGTTTACATTTTTTCACGATATGGATCATTGCAACATCTTTGTCTTACATGCTCCTTATGGATCACTTCATTCTACCTTCATCTATTACACTACTCACATCTCTCTCTCTCTCTCTCTCTCTCTCTCTCTCTCTCTCTCTCTCTCTCTCAACGTAAGAAATTAGAATATTCTTGGCTTGCCTTGTGTCTTCATAGTTTTTTATAGCCTTTTACCTTTCCACGTTCTTATGGCCTGCCTGACCTGTGAAAGGTTGTTCTTGCTTTGCGTTTCTGTAAAGAAAATGCATCATTGGATCCGGTCGTTTCAAGTTTTATTTATTTTTTTATATATTTATTTTTTAAACTCATTGTTTTGGCCCAACTTTGTTAGTTCTTGCATAAGCATCTTGAAATTGGATGAAAACCCAAATCGTGTAGATTGCTTCAATGACATTTAAAAAAAAAAAAATAATGTGGAAGAAGAAGTAAACAAGAAAGAGGGAAGTGAGAATAGACAGAAAGTCGAAAACAAAAACTTCACTGAACTCTTCATTTTTTCACTTTCTGTAAACTAATCTTGCATTTTCTTAAAGTTGTTATAATATTGATGGTCCCAACTTTTTACTTCTGATGTTCGTTTTTACTTTATATTTCACTAACAGATGGTCTCTAACCTAACCTGCAGATATTCTCTGATTTGAAAGTTCGGATCCTAGCATCACAGGTTAGTTTCTGCTCATTTGATTGTTTTAGATAATGAAATGTATGAAAATTAGAAAATCAGCCTAAAAGCTTTAAAGTTTTCAAAAGAATCTATTTAAATTTGTATTTATTATTAGGCCCTAAGTAGAGATTTATTGCTAAAAATTGTTTACTTTTGGGATTACTGACCATTGAATGAACTTATACATATTATGAGAAATTATTGTGTCAAACATGAGTTTTTGTGTTTGATCAACAGTGGATTTAAAATTAAAAAGCTGTAAATCGAGTCTTATAGATCAGGATGTTGTGTGGGCTCTTGTGAGAGAGGTTCATCAATGCTTTCATGTGTGCGCATGTCTTATTCTCTGCCAGACGTTTGTCCTTTAGTTTAATCCGCAAGTTAAGTCCATGACACTTTTTGTATTGGGCTGCAGCCTGCAGATCAACATCAGCGACTTTCACAGTGTTTTGACAAGCTTATGGCCGATGTTACTAGAAGCTTGGAGTCAAAGAACCGAGACAAGTTCACCCAAAATCTGACAGTATTCAGGCATGAATTTCGGGTGAAGTAACTCTAGTATTCCAGAATGTAAGTTGGACCTGCACAGGATGATGGAAGAATATGCTGCATCTTATATTTTTGTGAATATAGGAAGTCTCTGGTATTGGGAAAACGGCTTCTCGAGGTTTCAAATGGAATATTTTGTATTGAAAAAGAAACAGGAAGCTATTTTTGTATTCTGGTTGATGCATGGGTTGGTGGAATTGGAAGGTGCTTTAGGAACATTTTGTGGCGGTCTAGTTATCACTGTACTCGGTGGGAAACATACAGTAAAGGTTTCAGGTTTAAGGTCTAAGGTTTGCGGGTGGTGGTGGTTTGTAGAAGCTATTGCCTAGTGGTGAGTTTGACATGGTAGCTGAAATATGGGCAGTTCTAATATTAGTAGATCAATTCTTTTAGAAAAGGAAAAAACAAAAAAGGGGTGTACATCTCCTCTCAAGTTTAAAATGCGTAGGGATGGATGAGTTGTAATTTGATCTCCTGTACATTATTAACCCTTACATATTCTTTGTATTTGTTTATAATAGGGAAGGAAAAGAAAAGGTTTTAGTGTTTGCTTTTGTATTTTTGGAGTTTCAGCTGAATTTTATTTATTAACTAGCCGTTGGTGAAGAAATAAGTGTTTTAAATTTTCAATTTCGGGTACGCAACTTTGGCCAACTACTGAGTGGTGAGCAGCGAGCAGTGACTAATTCGGGTACGCAACATTTGACAATGTTGTCTGCTGCCACATTGTCACTTGTGCTATTACTCTTTATTTTGTATATTACGTTTTATACTGTTGAAGGGAAACTGGGAAAGGGAAGGGCAAAACCCGGACTTTTGTATCATTATGTAGGGGGTTAATGCCCTAGTACTGCGGGTGGACCTTCTTTGTAGGTGGGCCTTAAATGGGCCTTCTAAGCCGAACTTTTAGCCGTGGGAATTCATAATGTACCGTCAGAATTGCATTTCTGTTATTTTTATTGTTTCATTTTATTGGTAAAGTTAATAATAATGTTAATAGTGATTACGTGTCAATAAGGTATTAATTGTTTAATTATTTATAAAAAAATTGTTAGAACTAAATATTTAAAAAATTGAAAAGAAGATTGAACAATGATTAGTGAATTTATGAATAGGAGTTTCATCTACTTTCTTTTTTGTCTAATTGAAATGGGAATATGAATTTGTGAGAGAGAATGAGCGGTGACTGAATGATTATCTGAATTTCAATCGAAACCCCATATAAAAAAAGGAACCCAGAAAAACCCAAAACGAACCCAAAAATAAAAACCCAAATTCCAATCATTCCTTTCGCCTTCACGTGTTCAACATCTAGACCACACAGAGGCTGCGTTATCACCTCCAATCCTACCTAGGATTAGTCACATTGAATTTAGAGATAATCAGGCTCGAACTGATGGCTTTCACCACGTCAAAATGACACTCTACCGCTGAGTTATATCCCTTCCCTTGCCCCCATAAAAAAATATAACTGACTAATCCTAAGGTAAAAGTTCGAGAAACTCAACGCTAATGTTATTGAACATTCAAGGCACCTTTGTATGAAACTTCTGCGTTGCTATTGGCCCGCCCTTTTCAACCCATGATAACTATCAGAAATATTGAATCCTCATTCTAATCTAGGTAGTCATCCACTTCGAATCGAATAGTAAGTCAATCCGTACCCCAGACTATGGTACGCGCCTGCTTTTGAGAGCCTTTCTGCTGTTACCACGACTTCATCGCCGTGGCCACTAGAAGACCAACCTCGAGCTTTCGCCACGTAGAGCTGTTTGACTTGAGAAGGAACGAGTTCAAGGAGCTGACTCGGTTCCATCTGGGTCGTTGAATTCTGGGTTCTGGTCGGTGTCGAACTCCACGGCGAGCAGTGGAGCTACGAAAGGGACGGTGGCGTTTGTGAAAAGGACTGGCAAGGGCGTTCGGGGGTGAGGTGGAGTTGAGATGAAGATGAACATGAACCTAGATAGTCGGGGCCTGTGTTTCTGGGTTTGTGTTTTTTTGGGTCTGGGTCTGCCGTTTGTGTTTCTGGGTTTGTGTTATCTGAAATTATCATACAGAATATTTGCAAAAAATTCCAATCCTAAATCCCAATGCAGTCGAGTCCGATGCTCATGAGATAGTTGGGCAAATCAACTCAATTCAAACACTGAAAACGCCCAATTAGCTGTCCAGTTCAATTAGTTCAATTCAATTCTGCTTGTTCGTCATCTTCTTCCTCAGCGTCGTCGTTTTTCTCTGCCTTCTCTTAGCCCTCAACGACCTCCTCCTCTTCCTCTGCTTCTTCTTCGTCTTTCCCCATGTGCGTCTCCAAGTAAATGTCGATTTGGTGCCGTATCCAGTCCGTCTTTCCCCATTTGGGTTATGCAAAAACCCAGCAAAAGAAAATGAATAAATCCATTTGGTGGATGCGGGAACAGTGTCATCGTGAAGCGAGAAATCCGAAATCGTAGAAGTCGAAGAGTCGACCTCGACCTCAGAATTCAGTTTATGCAGGCCCTCCATTAGTTTAATCAATGTGGAGGACCAGACTGCATCAATGAAAAGATTGCGAATTTTCGACGAACAATTCTAAAAACCGATTTTCAGGTTTTTATTTTGGATGAATTGGAAATACGATTGGATAAAGGATGGAATGGTGTTAGGGTAAGAGGACGAAGTTGTAATGTTGTGGAAGATAGTTTTCGTCTATTATTGTTTGCAGAATTCTTTTGCTGGATTCATTCATTTTTTTTGTTTTGATAGGTAATTTTTAGTATGGATGGAAGAAAAAGAAGATGATAACGATCCGGATGAAGAAAAACCAGACTGGATTGGATTTGAGAGTTGGGAATGGATGGAGGAAAAATTCAGATTGGATTTACTTTTCTTCATTTGCTTCGTTCTTCCATTTTTTTTTTAATTTTAATATTTTTTTACAAAATAATTAAATCATTAATCACTTGCTGACACGTAAGTTCTATTAACGCTCTTATTAATTTGGCTAACAAAATGGAGCAACAAAGGTAATAAAAGTGCAGTTGTCGCATTACATTGCAACGAAATCCAATTCGAAGAATAAAATGAAATTTAATGTCCGATTAAAAGAACATTTTGCGTAATAAACTTAAATCTTTTGGGGTCAGTTGTTGCCTTTCCCTCGCATCGTCCCAATCATTGGCAACCATAATCCAAGACCCAAAACCTGAGTTTAAGCTCCAAGATAATGATGGCGGTGGCGACTGGGCTGGAACAGCCGCATAGGGGCTATGATACCTCCTGTGGAATTGTCAAGACCTAGGCCCTGCCTTGACAATCCAAGCTGTTAAAAGGGCTAATTTGGAAGCATCGACTATCTGTCATTTTCTTGATGGAGACTAAAATGAAGGATAGTAAGGTTGAGGCTTTGCGTAATAGCTGTGGTTACACAAGTGGTTTCAACGTCTTCCATTTGACCATTTTGGAACGAATGGTGGATTGAGTCTTTGGTGGGATGACTTTGTTGAGGTTAGCATCTTAGTCTTTTCTAATCATTTGATACTATTATAAGTTTGGTGTTTCAGGGATTACTAGCAGGGCTTCATGGATTTATGGAACCCTTTACAGACAAGATAGAGGATTTTTGGAAGTGTCTCACTAATACTCTCTCCTCTTCTCAGAGAATGGCTTTGGCCCCATGAAAAAAAGGGATGGTGAATAGCAAATGCCTAACAGACAATTTTCTCCAAAATTTCATGGATAACTTTGCTCTTTAGCATTTGGGGTACAGTAGACCAGCCTTCATTTGGAGTGGAAATATGCAAAATGGTTTGCTTATTGAGGTGAGGGCTGACCGTGGTCTGGAAAATCTTGATTGGCAACTCCTCTGGCCAAATGCTGTGATTTCTGTTTGTGTTGTAATTAGCTTTAATCACAATCCAATTCTGGTGGAGCTTGATGGAAGAAAACTCAGAATGATGGTCTTTAAATTCGAGGGGGGTTGAATATGAGGAGAGTCACGAGGTTGTAAAGCAAGGATGGCGTTCTGATGGCCATCACTCCTGGGTTAGGGGCTGGCTGTCTAAGTCTGATGTTTGCGGGAATCTCCTAATCTCCTGGAGTAAAAAAAAAAAAAAAAATTCAAGTAGTCGCAGAAGGACTGATTCCTTATTGAATGATCTGAAGGTGATGTGGGAGGATTGCACATTGAACTTATCTCTAATAAGCTGGGCACCTTATGGACTCATGAGGAGAAATTCTGGCATCAGAGATCCAGTATTAAGTGGCTAAAGACAGATGATGCAGAAAGTCGAGTCTTTGAAAATGTCTTTGATAATCTGATTGTCCCTAGGGATGCTTTAAGGATCCTGCGAACCCCTTTCGGTAGAAAGGAAGATGATGATCGCATTATTTGACCCAAGAATAAATCTGGCTACTACTGTGAAATCTGGCTACCACTTCCTCCTTAACTCCCCCTCGGGAAGCTACAATTTGAGCCCATCTTCATCAGTTACTACCAATCCTGCCTTGTGGAAAGTGGTGCGGTAGTCCTTCACCCCCAATAAAATCGCAATTTTACCTTGAGAGTCCTTAGAAACGGAATTTCAACTGCTGCTAATTTGACAAGAAGGAGAACTAGTATTAATCCTCTTTTCCTAATTGAGAAAACTGTGGAGCACATGCTACTTTTATGTCCTTGGCTAGATAGATTGTGGTTTAGCAGTGACCTCCACTATATTATTGATAAATAATCTATCACTTCGATTGATGTTTGGATGTAGGGTGTGATTTCGAGTGACTCTATCTCCACGGATCAGAAAAATCAGATTATTGGGTCAATTATGTTCAACTTTTGAAACATTTAGAAGGCTCCCCATCTTCAGACGCTGCTTGCCCAATCCCCTCGCGGAAGTCAGGAAACTCCAAAATGCTATTTCTGAATTCTCTCATGCCCATAAGAGGGGAATTTTCTCTCCTAATCCTATTCTGCTGCAATCTGCCCTTATCATTTAGAATACTCCTTCAGTCTCTTATACTAAGCTTAATGTGGACGGCTCCTAGAATCCTCACTCTTCGCGGTCTAGAATTGGGATTGTTCATACCTAAACTAGTCGGCCTGACTAAAGATCAAGTTGGCCTGACTAGGCCGGCAAAGCCCTTACAACACAGGAAGATCACATCCGACCGTCCAACCAGCAGATCAGCCTTGCAAACGATCGGTTTGTTTACAAACCAACCAGAGACGGACTTTGTCGAAGTCGATCAAGTATGGTCAGCCGGACCCATTGACAAGTCATAAATGTTGCCCAGTATCACCACAGGATACCTGACGGCTCCTAAAGACAGCATCATTTATCCCACATTGACAAACACTAAAAAACACATTCAATGCTACTATAAATACAAGGGCATCCCTTTCCAAAAAGGTAATGAAAATCTTGCCCTCGCGCTGCCTAAATTACTACAGTAACCTCCCCACTTAAATTGACTTAAGCATCGGAGACTATTAGGCCGACACCACACTAGTGTCTCTATGCTCTTACCTTCTTCCTATGTAGTTTTTACAACCCTGAAAGGAGCAGCAAAGAAGCTCAGCGAGGCGAGTTTAGGTTGATCCATTTCTTGCATCAACAGATTGGCGCCGTCTGTGGGAAACTGAAACAACAGCCCAAGTTCTCATTCACCAGATCAGCCGTCCCGAATTGTGCCCAGCACCATGTCGGACGAACGAGACGAAGGAGAGCTCAATCACACCCCCTTTCCTCAAGGGAACCCAACAGGAAGCGTCCCTGATGCCTACCGGCAGACACTGGATGACTTGATGCGCGAAGCGGCCGCGCTGAAGGCCCACAATGCAAAAATCGACGTAAAGAACCAACTTCTGATGGAGAAATATGCAAGTACCCTTGCCCTTGCAAGGATGTCACAACGAGAAGGCCAACAGGGAAAGGAACTGGCCAACCAATGTCCGGCCGAGCACCACCAGGCCGATCGGCCACGTACTGCACACGTGGTAGTCGAGAGGCCTTCGTAAGACCAACCAAGGAGGAAACAACCCAGGCCGAACCCCACCTCTTCTGGACGACTCCTTATCTAGCTAGCTAATGCAGGGCTCTCAGGAACCAAGATCTACAGAGATGCTTGGCAATTTCTAGAAGAACGCCAAGTCATACTGGCTAGGCTCACCTATGAAACGTCTTACGGGAAGACTTCAGAACCACGTCACTCTAGTTCAAATGACCGCCAAGATACCATTGGGAACTCAGGCATAGGAACAAACAACAGGGGTTGGTAGGCAACCTGGAAGGACGAAACCCACCTATAGGAGAACCAATATGTGGACGAGACAGACTCGATAGTAGGCAGTTATTCTTATGGCCGAGAAGAAAAAGTCCGTCAGGACAGGGGTAGAAGGCCAACTGAAACCCACGCCAGTCCGCCTACCCATCAGAACGAGGAGATCGAAGCTCTTTTGAGAAGGGTACATGCCCTAGAGACAAAGGAAGACCGAAGTAAGGCGCCAGCCTTGAAGAAAGCCAACTCTGGTCCTTTCTCAAAAAGAATCCTCCGATCTCGACACAGAACCAGTGTAAAGCCCTTGAAGATCGCCCTGTACACGGGGAAGGGAGACCCCATGTAACGACCTATCCCGGAAATCGGGATTAGTTTAGTGGATAATGACAGATTAGTGTGATTAATCGGTGATTAGTTGGGTGATTTCGGACGGACAGTGCAAAATGACGGTTTTTCCCATAGAATGGGCCAACGGTTGACTTTTCTTTCAGACGGTCAAATGGACTCTGGCTGATGACTATGACGTAGTTCGGGATGTCACGAGTTCATAGACAGGTGGCACGTCCGATTTCGACATTTAAGGAAGAAGTTATGACATTCGGAAGTTCGGGGGTATTTTGGTAATTTGGTTGAAATAGGGCAAACTGTTGACTTTTCATACGGCATGGATTTTTCACGCATATCGAGCACCGTTAGGTAGGTCTCGATCCCTTGAGTACAACGACAGGCGGTACACAGTGATCGAATTTAGGATGGCTCGGGTTTTGGTCTAAAAGCCTTAGGGGCAAAATGGTAATTTGTGAAGCAATGATATATTAGTCTTTTCTTTTGTTGAGTTTTAAATGGTGAGCAATGAGATGGGGACATCTGTCCCTGATGGTGGGAGATTTATCCTAGGGATCAGTGGGATGTGGACACATGTCCAGCTTCTGGTTGGTTCTAGTCTCCTTTCACAAGTGTACACCGTCATAATTTAAGGCTTTGCACGATTTTGAAACAGAGGAAGAGAGTGGTTGTGTATGTGTGTGTGAGTGAACCGTGAGAAACAATCCAATCCTCCTTATCTATGAGTGGTGTGTGAAGGCAATTGAGGGACTAGACGATGAGGTTAGTGCCACCGTGATGACCGTCGTGGGTGGTGGTTCTGAACCATGAAATCCTCTGCAACCCGTGAGCTCCAACTGTATACAAACACCCTCAAACCTGATTCTTTGCCTATGTTGTGTGAAGGAAAGTTAGAAAGGGAGGCGTGACAAGTCCCACAGTAGCCACGGCGGTAGACGACAGTAAGGTAAGGACAAATCCTCGTGAAAGTCTCTTTTGAATGCAAAAATGGTAGATCGTGTTTCAAGGGTTCATACTTGATTTGATTAATGGGAACAAGTTTTGGAGGTAAAAAGGGAATGAGTGGACCTGGAAGCACGGATTATGTAACGACCCGTTCCAAAAAATGGGATTAGTTTAGTTGTTAATGACGGATTAGTAAAGTTAATCGGTGATTAGTTGGATGCTTTCAGATGGACGGTGCAAAATGACGATTTTGCCCCTAGAATGGGCAAACATGTTGACTTTTCGATCGGGAGGTCAAATGGACTTTGACCGATGACCGTGACGTATTTCGGGATGTCACGAGTTCATAGACAGGTGACACGTCCGATTTCGACATCCGAGGAGGAAGTTATAACGTTCGGAAGTTGAAGGGTATTTTGGTAATTTGATCGAATAGGGGCAAAAGGTTGACTTTTCGTGCAACACGTCATTTCCACGTAATTTGAGGACCATTAGGTAGGTCTCGAGTCCCTGATTCCTACGACAGGCGGCATGTGCCATTTGGAGTTCGGGAAATAGTGTTACGAGTTAGGAATTACGAAGGGCAAAACGGTAATTTGCTATCTAGGGGCATTTTGGTCATTGAGGTGCCTTGGGATTTGTGCCCAGCTACAATTAGCCATGTGGCTGTCTTGGGATGGTTGCCTTATCAGATAGGGACACTTGTCCCATCTCTAGAGGGCTGTAGAACTCTCCCTAACCGCCTTGATTGGTTTAAACAATGTTGAGAATTTTGGTTGCACGGTGACCGTGAGAGAAAACAGAGACATGGATGAGCTTTGAACCTTAACCTCTCAAATTTGGTTGGATGAGGATGGGGTGTGAAGGAAAGATGGAGGAGAGGTTGTGCTGAGGTGACTGGTGGCCACGGTGAGGCCATGGCGGAGCCCACGACGGTGGAAGGAGGAACAAACCGTAAGTCCCCTGTTTGTTTGTGTTACTAATGAAGTTGGATTTAGAGGTTGGGGGTCAAACTGAGTAACTGGAAAGTGTTCCTAAGGTTGTTAGGAGGCCATTGAGCTCGATTTGGAGGCCAGCCGTGGACGGTGACTGTCAGGACCCACCCCGATTATCACCCCGATAACCGAGGTGAACTCTACTCCTATCTGACAACCTAACACAAAAGACCGAAACAACCTCACGAAAACCAAAAATTACAATGCCAGACGCATGAGAATTTAAAACATCCAAAGTCAACAGTTACACAGAGCATAGTACCAAACAAAGGAAACAAAAAACGATACACAGAGTACACGCACAACAGAAAATTGGAAACATTTTGGGAAAACTCTAGAGTATTCTATGCCTCCGACGCTGCCTCAACGTCAACCCCCGCGCTAGCTCCATGACCTGGAGGGCAATTAAAAACCAGAAAGTGTGAGTGTACCATAAAGAATATAAGCTTCAAAAACCCTTTCTTAAACAAACTAGGGTTTGGCCCTCCGTTTTGAAAACATGCATGCATAACCCATTAATTAAACACAGCTATAAACCACATAGTAATCATCATAAAAATGATCATAAGTCACAAAATAGGCATCATGAAAACAGTACGATAAAACATAAATCCAAGTCATTATTATCCGATCAAACCTGCTGGACCTAGCCGAGTCTTTAAACTCCCGAGTCTTTAAACTCAATCCAGGCCTCAATAATCCGAGTCTTTAAACTCAACAGGCCTACGGGGGAAATATCAGTATATCCGAGTCTTTAAACTCCCGAGTCTTTAAACTCAATCCGGGTCTTTAAACCCAATCCGGGCCCGTCCCCCTTCAAACAGTATCCGGGTCTTTAAACCCAATAACCAGATCCAGCAAATCCAATCCAAAACCGTTTGAAAACCATTCGAAATCCACATCCAAACCCAATCCGAAATCACTGGCCCGAAGCCCTTCTGGCATCTAGAACCGTCATTCCGAACCCAAATCCGGAAATCCACTTTCCAACTTTAAAACCAAATTCTGCTTACTGAAATCCGATTCTAAACCGAAAACCCTTGATCATCAAATCATGTCTCAAATCCATTTATAATCATTGAAAATCAAGAATAGATCGAAATCCCGAAATCATGGCATGATAATCGTAAATCAAGCGTTTCTCGTAAAACGTGTCAAATACGTAATTTCTAGAAACAAGTGCAATTAAGTAAAACAGTTATAGCATATTCAAATGACCATGAAATCACATATAAAACCGTAAAACAAGTAATTAAAAGCAGTTATGCATGCTCATTTATAGAGAAGGGGTCCACTCACAGTTCCCGGGTACGTCACTCGCATCCAGTACGTTTCGCACGTTCCTCGTCCTCCTTGGGGATTCCTGATCTAGTCAATAGTCACCATACTACGTCACTAACACGTTAACGAATTTCTCCTAATTTCCTACGAAATTCTCTGGGTATTAAACGTAACTAACCGAGACCCTAAACCTTCGCCCTCGTAGAACTAACCTAAAACGACGTTCGATTAACCCGAAACCTAGCCCAAAATATTCGTTACAACATCTAGACCAAAAACCTAGTTGGAAGTTTCCCCAGAAAACGCCCGACGCGCCCCCACACGCCGCCCAAAGTGGCTGCGCGTGGGCCTCACGCGCCTGCACATAGAGTATTGTTCATCGTCGTCTTCGATGGTCAGCTGGTCTGAACCGGCGTGACCGGTTCTCCGTCAACCTGCAACCAATTCAGTCCCTCTTTCCACCAATAGCTTCGTCCTGATCCTAGAAATCCATTCCCCTCAACCAAACACGACATCACGGCTTACATCTCACCGTCCCAACTCAAAACAAAAACCTCCCGAACACCCCTGTTCTTGCTCCCGGCCACCCGTGCAATCCCCCGTCACGGATTCAAACCCTAGAGCTCCTTAAGACCTTACTGAGTCCACTAGAACTCACCAAACACCTCGACTCAGCCCCTAACTTAACGACTTTCAAATTGAAACAAAACGGAAAAACAGAGGAATTTGAAATTACCTCACATGCCGTGTCCCTAGGTATCCCCTCAGCTCCTCAGGTCCTCCTCCGTCCTCTGAACACCACCACTCGACTGTTTTGATCAAAACCCGGCAGAACCCCACCAAACTCCCTCTCTGTTTTCCTGAGAAACTCACACCCTCCTCACACACTCACTCGACTTCTCAATTCCTCTCACCAGCTTCCTTGCACTCTCAGCCTTCCCCTAATCACACTCACACACTCACCCAGAACCCGATCAATTTCCCTCTCAAACCTCACTCTGTTTCTCCCTCTTCGAACACGACTAACACACACACGGTTAAGTTCTTGCCCGTGCAACCTAGAAGCCACTACACGCACCCCACGTGTCCACAATCCTGTGGTCCAACCCAAAAATATCCCAATCACTCCTATACACTTGGCCTTATCAGATTGGCCCAAATCCCAATGCACCAAAAGACCAAAATGCCCCTGTGAACTAAAATTACCATTTTGCCCTTCGCCGTTCTAGACCCGTATCTTGCTCGTCCAATGTCCGATGAAGGCATGCCGCTTGTCGTTGAACTCAGGACGACGAGATCTACCTAACGATCCTCGGTCTACGCGTAAAAATCCGATCGTACTAAAAGTCAACTTTTCCCCCTATTTTAACCAAATTACGGTACTGCCCTCAACCTTCCGAACATCATAACTTCCTCCTCGGATGTCGGAATCGGGTGTGCCACCTGTCTACTTACTCGTGACGTCCCAAACTACGTCACGGTCATCGGTTAATGTCCAATTGACCTCCCGAACTAAAAGTCAACAATTTGCCCAAACTAGGGGCAAAATCGTCATTCTACACTAACAGGCCAAAAGTAACCAACTAAACACCAATTAGACTCACTAATCTGTTACTAATCACTTTACTAATCCTGACTCCAGGGACGGGTCATTACAATCCACCATCCTTAAAAGAATTTCGTCCCGAAATTCCACAGCTCGTTCCTAACACCTGGGGTCTCCTACCCGGTGGTCAACTCTCGCCCAACGACAACTACTCTTGCCTGTTCCCAACCTATCATCTCCACCTTGGGTATGTAACAACACTCCCACTATCAGGTCAACACTTCTGTCACTCTCGTAAGTCGAATGAACCTAAACTTCATGGTGTACGCAAGGGAAACTTTATGAACAGAAAACAAAGGAATTTTAAAATACCTCATGTAGAGTACCCAATAGAATTCATAGAGTACATCCTCACGTACTACCACCTACACTTTCTGGTCTAAACCAGACTCCCGGTCTCCTGGTCGAAAAAAACTACGAATCGAAGGTAGACCGCTCAAACCAAAAGGAAATCCTACCGACCGACTCACTACTCAACGACTCCGACCACCTTGTCGGAGTAAACCAACAAAGTCCTAAAGGCACTCTCTAGATTGTGGGTTCTCTTCAATAACCTCATATCGATTAGTTATAGTCACTCATTTCCAATTCCTTCCGTCATCCTCAACGGAACTCATCGTAATCCTGAACCTCGTCACTCCAAGTCACCTAGGGAAAGCCTAGACTCTACCCCGAAACCAAACGAAACTGTGTATAACACAACCAAGGATAGTAAAAGTACCTGTCACGGCACCGGGTGCTGACTGAGCCTCCTGCTGAGTCATCGCAAACACTCGGGCCTGGGGTCCTGAAGATCTACCACGTCCCCTCGAACTACTGGTGGCACCACTACCTCCTCTGCTGCCTGCTGTCCCTGACACTGACGTCGTACTCCTTCCAGGCTCCGCCGATCCTCGACCTACACCACCCTCCTGTGGTAACAGTGGACAGTCACGTCGGAAGTGACCTCGCTCCCTACAGTAGTAACACATATCCCGACCGGGACCACTACTCGGTCTCCCTGTAGACGTAACAGACGTCGCTCTGGTTTGCGGAGTCGGTTGTGCTTGGTACCCACAGAAATCTGAACTCTGGAAACTACCAGGTCTGCAAAAACGATTATCGCCCGCCGACGATGCTCCACTGAAGTTGCCCCTCTTCGGTGTCCTCTGACTCGAAGCTCCAGAAAAAGGTGGCTCCCAGCGTCGTACCGGCAAGCTAGCCTCAACCCTCACCGCATCATCCGACAACTCTCGGAGGGTAGCAAATGATCCAGCCGTCACTATGGCTCGTATCTCGCCTCGCAGGCCCAACTCAAACCTACGACACTTCTCGGCTTCAGTAACCACAAACGCAGGAGCAAAACGAGACAACATCTGAAATTCTGCTCGTACTCAGCCACACTCATACTCCCCTGTTGGAGTTGCAGAAATTCAGCCTCCTTGGCATCACGGAAAAAACGAGGGTAATACTGATCCAAAAACCGTTCCCTAAACGTCTCCCAGGTCACTGTGTGGACGTCCCAGCTAGACAACTCAAGGGTGTACCACCACTCGTACGCCGCACCATCTAGTAAGAAGGTAGCCAGTAACACTCGATCCTCCGGTGGGCAATGCATCACTGCGAAAATCCGCTCAAGTCTCGTAATCCACCTCTGGGCTTCCTCAGGATCTTCCCCACCACTAAAAGTCGTAGCCCCGAGCCGCTGTGCTCGCTCAATTGTAGCACTCTCTATCCCTCTCGCCGCTTCGTCTTCAGGTCGTGGAGGGGGTTCACGTCTCGGAGGCATAGTCAACCGCACGTTGAAAAAGGCATAGAATCAATCAAACAACCTAAACACAACCTCGCAACAGACACAAACCATAAACCTATGCTCTGATACCAATTGTCAGGACCCACCCCGATTATCACCCCGATAACCGAGGTGAACCCTGCTTTCGTCTGACAACCCAACACAAAAGACCGAAACAACCTCACGAAAACCACAAATTACAATGCCAGACGCAGGAGAATTTAAAACATCCAAAGTCAACCGTTACACAGAGCATAGTACCAAACAAAGAAAACAAAAACTAATACACAGAGTACACGCAAAACAAAATATTGGAAACACTCCGGGAAAACTCATGAGTATTCTATGCCTCCGATGCTGCCTCAATGTCAACCCCCACACTAGCTCCACGACCTGGAGGGCAATTAAAAACCAGAAAGTGTGAGTGGACCATAAAAAATATAAGTTTCAAAAACCCTTTCTTAAACAAACCTGGTTTGGCCCTTCGTTTTGAAAACATGCATGCATAACCCATTAATTAAACACAGCTATAAACCACATAGTAATCATCATAAAAACGTTCATAAGACACAAAATAGGCATCATGAAAACAGTACGATAAAACATAAATCCAAGTCATTATTATCCGATCAAACCTGTTGGACCTATCCGAGTCTTTAAACTCCCGAGTCTTTAAACTCAATCCAGGCCTCAATAATCCGAGTCTTTAAACTCAACAGGCCTACGGGGGAAATATCAGTATATCCGAGTCTTTAAACTCCCGAGTCTTTAAACTCAATCCGGGTCTTTAAACCCAATCCGGGCCCGTCCCCCTTCAAACAGTATCCGGGTCTTTAAACCCAATAACCAGATCCAGAAAATCCATTCCAAAACCGTTTGAAAACCATTCGAAATCCACATCCAAACCTGAATCCGAAATCATTGGCCCGAAGCCCTTCCGGCATCCAGAACCGTCATTCCGAACCCAAATCCGGAAATCCACTTTCCAACTTTAAAACCAAATTCTGCTTACTGAAATCCGATTCTAAACCGAAAACCCTTGATCATCAAATCATGTCTCAAATCCATTCATAATCATTGAAAATCAAGAATAGATCGAAATCCTGAAATCATGGCATCATAATCGTAAATCAAGCGTTTCTCGTAAAACGTGCCAAATACGTAATTTCTCGTAAAACGTGCCAAATACTTAATTTCTAGAACAATGTGCAATTAAGTAAAACAGTTATAGCATATTCAAATGACCATGAAATCACATATAAAACCGTAAAACAAGTAATTAAAAGCAGTTATGCATGCTCAGTTATAGAGAAGGGGTCCACTCACAGTTCCCGGTTACGTCACTTGCGTCCCGTACGTTCTGCACGTTCCTCGTCTGCCTCGGGGATTCCTGATCCAGTCACAAGTCACCATACTACGTCACTAACACGTTAACAAAGATTCTCCTAATTTCCTACGAAATTCTCCGGGTTTTAAACGTAACTAACCGAGATCCTAAACCTTCGCCCTCGTAGAACTAACCAAAAACGACGTCCGATTTACCCGAAACCTAGCCCAAAAGATTCGTTACAACATATAGACCAAAAACCTAGTTGGAAGTTTCCTCAGAAAACACCCCACGCGCCTCCACGCGCTGCCCAAAGTGGCTGCGCGTGGGCCTCACGCGCCTGCACACAGAGTACTGTTCATCGTCATCTTCGATGGTCAGCCGGTCTGAACCGGCGTGACCTATTCTCCATCAACCTGCAACCAATTCAGTCCCTCTTTCCACCAATAGCTTCGTCCTGATCCTAGAAATCCATTCCCCTCAACCAAACACGACATCACGGCTTACATATCACCGTCCCAACTCAAAACAAAAACCTCCCGAACACCCCTGTTCTTGCTCCCGGCCACCCATGCAATCCCCCATCACGGCTTCAAACCCTCGAGCTCCCTAAGACCTTACTGAGTCCACTAGAACTCACCAAACACCTCGACTCAGCCCCTAACTTAACGACTTTCAAATTGAAACAAAACGGAAAAATAGAGGAATTTGAAATTACCTCACCTGCCGCTCACCGCCGTGTCCCTAGGTGTCCCCTCAGCTCCTCAGGCCCTCCTCCTTCCTCTGAACACCACCACTCGACCGTTTTGATCAAAACCCGGCAGCACCCCACCAAACTCCCTCTCTGTTTTCCTGAGAAACTCACACCCTCCTCACACACTCGCTCGACTTCTCAGTTCCTCTCACCACCTTCCTTGCACTCTCAGCCTTCCCCTAATCACACTCACACACTCACCCAGAACCCGATCAATTTCCCTCTCAAACCTCACTCTGTTTCTCCCTCTTCGAACACGACTAACACACACACGGTTAAGTTCTTGCCCGTGCAACCTAGAAGCCACTACACACAACCCACGTGTCCACAATCCTGTGGTCCAACCCAAAAATATCCCAATCACTCCTGTACACTTGGCCTTATCAGTTTGGCCGAATTCCCAATGCACCAAAAGACCAAAATGCCCCTGTGAACTAAAATTACCATTTTGCCCTTCGCGTTCTAGACCCGTATCTTGCCCGTCCAATGTCCGATGAAGGCATGCCGCCTGTCGTTGAACTAAGGACGACGAGATCTACCTAATGGTCCTTGGTTTAAGCGTAAAAACCCGATCGTACTAAAAGTTTTCCCCCTATTTTAACTAAATTATGGTAATGCCATCAACCTTCCGAACATCATAACTTCCTCCTCGGATGTCGGAATCGGGCGTGCCACCTGTCTACTTACTCGTGACATCCCGAACTACATCATGGTTATCGGTCAATGTCCAATTGATCGTCCGAACTAAAAGTCAACAATTTTCCCAAACTAGGGGCAAAATTGTCATTCTATACTAACATGCCAAAAGTAACCAACTAAACACCAATTAGACTCACTAATCCGTTACTAATCACTTTACTAATCCCAACTCCCGGGATGGGTCGTTGCAGTGACAGTGTAACCCGAGAAGTGGCAGTTTGAAATTAAACATGGCACCTTGCGATCCAGGGCTTGATGATCGATAGTAAGGATTGAAACCGGTTGTTGGAGGTCCTAGAAGTCGGTTTAGGTCGAGACCCAGGCATATGGCGGTCTGGAAAGTGGAAACTGGAATGGAACAGGGATCGCTCGTGTACGGAATTGCAAGGTAATAAATCGACCTTATTCTTACGTTTAAATCAACTAGATCAGTTATAGATGATGGGACGAACCTAATAGAAGAAAAAGGAATGAAATTGGACTAGAATTAAGCAGGAAACAGCCCACGCCGGTTCACGGTTGGACCGAATTTGCAGACCGGTTCAGGCCGGTCGATTAAGGAAGATGATGAACATTGACTTTGGCGCGTGAGGCCTACGCGCAGCCACTTCAAGCGGATCGTGTGGGCTCGTGGCACGTCTTTTGAGGAAGGTTCCAACACGACTTTTAAAGTATTCGATGTAACATACATTTTGGGATTGGTTTCAAGTCGATCGGACATTGTCTTGATGGTTTTTGGGATGTCCGAAGGTTTTAGGGCTCGGTTAAAAATAGTTAAAAATTCGGAAAAAGTACGGGGCTTTAGTATAAGCTTTATTAAGTAGTTAGTGACCTTATTATGGGATTTGAACAGGTTTGGGAAAACCGGTGATAGTGGATTAGCCCGGGAAGTGTAAGTGTGTTCGTATCGAGGCAGCGGTGAAATGGTTTGTGAGTGGACTTTGCTTTCTAACTTATGATGCATGCATATATGTTTTTATAGGTTTTCTATACGTGATTCTATGATTTGATTTAGGATATTAATGGTTTACGATTTTGCACGATTTTCGAGATATTTACGGATTTGCACGTTTTACGATTTGACTTCGGGATTTGAAATATGATTCGATTTCAAGGATTTGAAAGAGATTTCAGAAAAGTGATTTCGGGCTTGGAGCCCTAGTCATGTGATTTCAGAAATGAGATTTTGGTTTTGAAACTGGATTTAGAAACGAGGTTTCAGATTTGGTTTGAAACTTGGAAAGGAAATCTGGATTTCGGTTCGGGATGATGGTTCCGGATGCTAGCTTACGAAATCATTGTTGTGAATTCGAAGATGGATTTTCTATGGTTTTCGCTGTTGATTGAAAAATGGTTTTCAGTTTAAAGGCCCGGAAAAAGAAAAGAAAACCGCTGGATCTGGTTTTGAGTTTAAAGACTCAGTTGATTGATGGGGGGAGGGCCCTGGATTGATATGTTTTGAATTTAAAGACTCGGTTATGATACCCCCCGAGGCCTGTTGATTGTGTTTTGAGTTTAAAGACTCGTTGATATCCCGAGAAGGCCTGATTATGCGCCTGGTTTTGAGTTTAAAGACTCGGGTGCACTTGAGATTCAGCAAACTCGCATGATTGATGTTTTCACTGGTTTTCAGATGTTTTAGGCAGTGGCCCGGAAGAATTGGATTTGATGAGTTTTGGGACTGATTTCCCGTACTTTGAGATTGATTTATGATTTTGGGCTAAGGCCCTGGCTTTGAATGACGATATTGATTCGGGTTTTAAATAATGGTTTTCATTGATAGTTTTGGATATGGAATGGTTTCATGACATGGATTTTATATGCATGCATTGGTTTTTGTGTGGAGGGTATAAATGTAATTGTTTTATTGAATTATTTTTGAACTTTTTCTTTATTTTTGTCCACTCATAGTCTTTTCATGTTTTCGATACCCTCTAGGTTGTTACGGTGCGGGCTGTTGGTCGAGAGAGACAGATACATCACACGTACGATCCACAGTAGATTCTGCGCACTCTGGGAAGTCCGGATGCTGTTGGACGGTCGGCTCGAGTATCCCTTGTCCGACTTACGTGTCACATGGAGTTTAGACATCGGTTTAGCCTTCGTGTCATGCGTAAGTTAGACGGGAGTAGGACTTAGCCCTTAATTCCGGGGGATTGGGGGTGGGTCCTAACAGATTGTGGTGGCTGGAATATCGAGGACACAGAGGAGGAATTTTTGGCTTTCTTCTTCGATTCAGGCAGGTAATAAACAGGCCCTAATTTCATGGTTTAATTAACTAGATCACTTGTAGAGATTAGGACAAAGCTAGTGGGATCAACGAGATTGAGAAAAATGAAAAAACGAGAGTGAATCGTGACCGCCGGTTTGGCTGGACTGGGCTGAACCGAATCGATCTAGACCCGTTTCGGCGAGAGCATAGGGATGAATAGTGCCCACGCGCAGCCCCTTTGGGCGGTACGTGTGGGCGCGTGGTACAGATTTTGAGGAAGGTTCTAACACAACTTTTAAATTATTCGATGTAATGAACATTTTGGGACTGGTTTCGAGTCGATCGGACATCGTCTCGATAGGTTTCAGGATATCCGAAGGTTTTAGGGCTCGTTTAAAAATAGTATAAAATTCAAAAAAATTACGGGCCTTTAGTAGAAGCTTAATGAAGTAGTTAGTGACCTTCTTATGGGATTTGGAAAGGTTCGGGAAAGCCGGTGATAGTGGATTAGCCGGGAAAGCATAAGTGCACGCGTATCGAGGTAGCAGCGTAAACGGTCTGTGATTGGACTTTGCTTTCTAACTTATGATGCATGCATAAATGTTTTATATGTTTCTACTTGTGATTTCTATGTTTGTGATTTGATATTGATGATTTACGGTTTTGGCACGTATTTCGAGATAATTACGTGTTTGCACGTTTTACGAGATTACGATTTATGTTGCAATTTGATCATGGTTTTGGTAGTTTGATTTTGGGATTTTAATTATGGATTATGATTTGATTTCAGTGATTCATAATGTATTTGGAAAAGTGATTTCGGGCTTGACGCCCTGTTCATAAAAGTGATTTCGATAAATGTTATTTCAGGTTTTGGAATCGGATTTCGGAAATATGATTCCTGATTCGGTTTTGGAGCTTGAAAGTGAATTTTTGGATTTGAGTTCGGAATGATGATTTCGGATGCTAGCTTACAGAATCATGATTACGAATTCGGATATGGATTTTCTATGATTTTCACTTGGTTTTGGGTTTAAAGACCTGTTGAAACTTGATTTTGGGTTTAAAGACCCGGATATGGCTGGATCTGGTTTTGAGTTTAAAGACTCGGTATATGTGTTGAGTTTAAAGACTCGGTTATTGTGATATCCCCGAGGGCTGTTGATTGTGTTTTGAATTTAAAGAATCGTTGATATGCCGGGAAGGCCTGATTATGTGCATGGGTTTTGAGTTTAACAACTCGGCGCGCTTGAGATCCAGCAACTTGATTGATTGATGTTTTACTATGGTTTTTCACTGGTTTTCAGATGTTTTGGGCTGTGGTCCGGATGATTTGGATTTTGTGGATTTTGTGGATTTTGGGATGAGTTCCCGTATTTTGATGAGGATTTATGATTTTGAGCTGAGGCCCTAGATTTGAGTTACGAATTTGAGAAAAAGAAATGATTTCGGTTTTCATTGATGGTTTTCTTATCTTGGATATGAAATGGTTTTATGAAAAGGTTTTCATATGCATGCATTGGGTTTTGCGTGGAGTATAAATGTATTTTTCTATAACCTGTTTTCAGAACGTATTGTTTATTTTGTCCACTCACAATCTTTTATGTTTTTCGATACCCTACAGGTTGTTATGGTGCGGGCTGTTGGTAGAGAGAGACCAGGACATTACACACGCGATCCACAGTAGGTTCTGCGCGCTTTGGGAAGTCCGGAAATTTTTGGACGGTTCGCTTGGGAATCCCTTGTCCAGCTTACGTGTTACATGGAGGTTGGACGTCGGTTTCGTCTTCATGTTGCACGTAAGTTAGACGGGAGCATGGTTTATCCCTTAATCCTGGGGGATTGGGGGTAGATCGTGTCACCCCAACGCCCACTGAAAAAACTACACCTCCGCTCTGGCATACCGAGATGCCTCGGAGGACGAACAATGTCTCATCTTCAGCTCTACCCTCATGAATGCGGCACTCAATTGGTTCTATCATCTTCCGCCAAGCACAATTGACTCCCTCAGGGAATTACATTCCACTTTTCAGAGCCAATTCATGATTCAAATCATCTGGCTCGTCTCCACAGAGAATCATTTCTCTATCAGGCAGAGGGAAGACGAAACACTCTAGAAATATGTCGCCATATTCAACCTTGGGTATTCTCGCTGCCAATACACAGACGACAAGGTTGCCTTTAACACCTTCAGGAGTGGCCTTAAGGAATCCCCTTTTAAGTATGCAACTCACACTGAGGACTGGGGGAGCTACGCGGAGCTTATGCGCAAGGCTAGCATCCATGCCAAGGTTGAATACTTCCACACCCATCCTAAGGAGAGCAGAGGCACACACCTTACGCCCCCAGCAACCAACCTGGAAAGAGGTCACTAGAGCCCCAACCATAACCAAAGTGGCCACCGCTCTAACACAGGTAAGAGGAAGCTCGACTTTGAACCCCAACACCATGATAAGAGGGGACAGTCTAGTCGCAGTGATTGCGACTATCGGGGCGGGGGCAGGGGGTTGGGGGGGGGGGGGGGGGGGGGAGGGAGGGGGGAACAATGCTCACGAAGGTCGAGCATTGATGGGCGACGGTTCAGGCCCCAAACATCGCTTTGAGACTTACACAGTTTTAACTACCACCATCGAAAACGTTCTATGAATGTGGAAGAAATGTTCCAGAAGGCCAAGCCTAGGAACCCTAACTACCTGCCTATCGTCAACAAGGAAGTTTTCTGCCAGTACCACAAATACAATGGTCACACCATTGAAGAATGCATAGTATTCAAGGACATCAAGGAGAAACTCGTGCGGGAAGGCAGACTCGACCAATTCCTACCTCGAGCACAGGCTGCCCCGGCACGCCTCGAAATTAACACCATCAGCGGAGGGCCAACCCTATCTGCCCCCATTGCATCCAACCAAGCAAAGAAAGACTTTCGCAGAGCTTCACAGTCAAGCCAGTAAGTACTCAGCATCGGTGCCACCCGACCCGGCAAGTCGGCCAAGTTCGGGTGCCTTACGACGACCCCCTCATCATCCAAGCACTATTATCCAACTGCGACGTTGGCTGCATCCTCGTTGACACTGGCAGTTCAGTCAATGTTCTTTTCTGTGAAACTTTCGGACAAATAAGCTTAGATGAAAAAGAGTGGGACCACAAGGTCACGCGCCTTCTTGGTTTTTCAAGTGAGTCTGTTTTACCCAAGGGTATCATCACTTTGCCGATCACAATGGGCACCGAACCTCAGGCTCCTACCACACTCACCACTTTCCTCGTGGTCGATTACCCAACAGCCTACAATATGATCCTCGGGTGAGGCCTGCTCAACCAGATGCGAGACATCGTATCAACACATCTCCTGCTGATGAAATTCCCAACATCTGCTGAAACATGCTAGGTGGATGGAGACCAACTTTCCGCCAGAACGTGCTACGCAATGTCACTCACCAAAACAAGCCAGCGCCTACTAGAGGCGACGGAGATGCTCTCAGTCATAGAGTAGGCACTCGGAGACGACCCCGTGGACCCCAACTACATGGAGGAACTCCAGGGTAGCCCCCCGGAGGACCTTCGCGACCTGGCACATATGCCCCAGGCAGAACCCGTGCAAGAGATAGAGAAAATCCCTATTTCCAACGTACACAAGGACCGCCAGGTTTAAATAGGGTCCAAACTGAAGCCCAGCATCCGCTCTGCCCTCATCAAGTTTTTCCAGGATAATGCCGAAGTGTTCGCATGGTCCTATGCGGACATGCTGGGTATCTCCACTGATGTGATCTGCCATCGACTCACCATCGACCCCTCCTTCAAACCGATAACGCAAAAACAGCGGAGGTACGATGCAGAAAGGCAACTGGCCATGCAATCCGAGATTACAAAGCTCAGCACATGGCAAGAAGGTCAACTGGACAGAAGAATACAATAAGGCATTTGTGGAGCACAAGCGGTACATGAGCAGTGCACCATTTCTAAACAGACCAGAGATAGAAGAACAGCTTTTCGTCTACCTCTCAGTATTTACTTCTGTTGTTAACTCCATCCTCATCACCCGACAGGCGGGGGCCGAGAATCCTGTTTATTATGTCAGCAATGCTTTCCAAGACGCCGAAATCCGATACCCAGACCTGGAAAAGTTGGCACTCGCACTGGTAGTAAATGCAAGACGCCTACGCCTATACTTTCAGGCGAATGAAATCAAGGTCGTCACCAACAAACCTCTCCGACAGGTCCTCCAAAAACCTGACACCTCGGGTAGACTGATCAAATGGGCCATCAAGCTCAGTGAGTTCAATATCAGCTATGTCGCCAAAACCGCAGAAAAAGGGCAGGCAGTGGCAGACTTCATCGCTGAATATTCCTACCAGCCCATGTAGTGCATGCCTCCCGACAACACTGCCCAAGGATAATCCCCCATTAGGGTCAAGACAACACAGTCTAAGGACTCCCCCATCGATCCCACACGCCCATGTTGGACGCTGTATGTTGATGATTCCGCGTGCAACAACGGATCGGGGGCTGGTCTGGTACTCACATCTCCCGACCAGGTCAAGCTCAAATATTCTCTCCAGTTTAGTTTCAAGGCCTCCAACAATGAGGCGGAGTATGAAGCCCTACTAGCTGGCCTACGTCTTGCCAAAGGCATGGAAGCTAAGCAACTGCGCATCTTCAGCGACTCACAGCTAGTCGTCAGCCAGATAAACGACGACTTCGAGGCCAAGGACGAGTCCACGGCTCTTTACCTGATCCTTTCCAAGCAGATCTTCCAGGCCTTTCCAACGTTTGAAATCGCAAAGATCCCATGGTCAGAGAACAACCATGCTGATGCCCTTGCCCAAATCTCGTCATCTCTGGATGAGAAGGAGGGAAGACGGGTTTTGGTCGAAATCCAACACAGGCCTAGCACTAGACTAAACCCTGTATGCACCATCAACACTAGCCCAACTTGGATGGACCCTATTAAGGCCTACTTGTAGGATGGTTTTCTCCCGAACGACAAAGTCGAGGCTAAGAAGATAAGACGACAAGCCGTCCTTTATACCATTCAGCATGACAACCTCTACAAGCGTGGTTTCACCACCCCACTCTTAAAGTGCCTTACACCAGACTTGGGGGACTACGTTCTCAGAGAAATGCACGAAGGCATTTGCGGAGACCATTCGGGAGCACACTTTGGCACAGAAGGCATTCCGTCAGGGCTACTTTTGGCCAACCATGCTCGTTGATGCTACTGCTCTTATATAGAAATGCGACATGTGTCAACGGCATGCCCAGATTCCTCACTTACCAGCCGAACACCTCACTTCCATGATAAGCCCATGACCCTTTTCACAATGGGGACTCGACCTGATAGGAGATGCCTACGAGCAGGGGGAAGTTAAATTTTGCCATGGTGGCAGTGGACTATTTCACCAAATGGGCCGAGGTAAAACCCCTTGCATCAATAAGAACAACTCAGATCGAGACATTCGTGTATCAGAACATCATCCGCCGGTTTGGAATTCCGTACACCATCGTGACCGATAATGGGAAGTAATTCAACTGTAATCACTTCAGAGAGTTCTGCCGGACATACGACATCAAGCTCCTATTTGCATCACATGCCCACCCTTAGTCCAACGGCCAGGTGGAGGCCTTGAACAAAAACATCAAGTACAACTTAAAGAAGCGCTTGGATGAAGATAAGGGAAAATGGGCAGACATCATTAGCGACGTCCTCTGGTCTCACCGTACCTCATACAAGATGGCCACGAACGAGACGCCTTTCGCCCTAGCTTTCGGTACTGAAGCCATTGTTCCTGTGGAAGTTGGAGAAACATCCTACCGTGTCACCTCTTACGACCCGAACACCAACAATCAGCAGATTGTACTCAACCTTGATCTCCTGGAGGAACGGCGTGAACAACCTAACCTGAAAAATGTGGCTTACAAGCAAAGGGTCGCCAGGTACTACGACTCCAGGGTCCGCCATCAAAGCTTCAGGGTAGGGGACTTGGTCCTTCGAAAAGTCAACCTTGGCACCAGGGAAAAATCAACTGGAACCTTCACCCCAAACTGGGAAAGCCCATACACAGTTTCGAGAGTTTGTCGAGAAGGAACCTACGAACTTCAAACATCATCAGGAAAGACACTCCCACACCCGTGGAATGTGGACCACCTTAAGTACTACTACAGATGAATCATTGTAAAACATTGCAAGGTGCACGACCCACGACCACATTTTTGTATTCATGCCCTGGCACCCCCAGGCTTATCAATGAATGAGATCTTCACCACTTGACGAATGTTTTTTCCTTTTTCACTATTGTTTTTTTTCCAAGAGTCTGGTCCTCGGTTAGTACACAAACAGCCCACACGCACGTTCGGTCAGCCATGGCTGACACCCAATAAGACCCTTTACATAGTTAATTCCTGCAATTCGCCCAACTCCTATATGGTCGACCTCTATCACAAGAACGACCTTACCACTGATCGGCCTATTTTAAAACTCATTAACCTATACATTGACCACATCGTATCGGCCTATTGTAACCCCTTTACAATTTAAATTCTCCCTACTTTGGCTGGAATTTTTGTTTTCCTTAAGCTTTACCAAGTATACATTTACTAACCAACAATCAGCAGACAATTCAAAGTTCATGGTCATTTTCAACTACTTGGTCATTTTCATCGTATCGGCCAAGAAATTCTCACTTGGCGGTTAGTCGACTACACAGTCATTTTCCTTTATCTAATCTACCACTCACACCTTGACAAAATTGAAAAAAATGAGAGACATTTTATTAATACCAAAGTTTGGAGTACATAATCCCAAGGCCGAGTTATATTAATGAAAAATTTCCCCAAGTACAAATTGCCTCTACTGGCCTCCTTCACCCACAGTTGTGGCCATGTCCTCATCTTCGTCCTGCTATCCATCCCCTTGCTCGGCCTCCATTTCCTCGGCCACTATGTCCTTGTCCACCTCATCGGAGTCCGTTTCCTAGTCCTCATCAGGAAGAGGATTCCCTTCCTCATCCAGGTAGTCTTCAATCCGAGGAGGGGTCTTGAGCCAGGGAAAGGCAATCGACACTCCAGGATTCGAGAGCAGAAGTTTCTTGTAAAACCCATCCTCCAGGGTAGCTCCAAACTTGGTAAAGGCCCTTTCACTCTCTTTGGATGCCTTGTACTCCTCGATTCCAACCCTTTTGGCCATGATAAGTTGCTCGGCCAGCTTTACGTTGGCCAACTCCATCTCTGTCAACCGCGCTTGCGTCTCTTTGGCCGCAGTGGTAGCGTCGATCTCCATTGCTTTCACCCTGAGCTCAAGCTTAGCCTTAGCCTCGAGGGCTTGATTGAACAACCACTGATTCTTGACCACGGCTAGCTCTCGGCCTTCCAGGTTCCTCTTCATGTCAATGGCTTGTTGACACATATTGCTCGCATAACAGAGAGTGGAGAAGACTTCGCCAAGAAACTGCAAGACAAACTGTCCGAGTCAGTTAAACAAACAAATTACCAACTTGCACACACAATGTAAAAGATAGGCCAACCACAAACTTACATGAGAACCGATGCACATTGTCTTGTCACATCAATCAGCGAAATGCTTTGACTGAAGGTCAGAAATCTCACCCAACTCGTACTGGGAACCCCGGACCACGGTGTTCATGAAATCCAGCTGAGAAGGGTGGAAGGTCGTTGAGAGCTGCCTCCAGCTATCATCCACTTCTTGGGTCCTAACCAAATCTAGCTCCCCTTCGGCATTGATGAAGAATGACTTGATGGAGGAATCAAGGGTTGGCCTCTTCAACTTCTTCGGCACCTTCTGGAAGGCCAACAACGAGGTCTCAGAGGGGACATTGATGCTTCATACCATCTCCAAAGTTTCCACCTCGACCTGCTTCTTTTATGGGCCCTATCCTCCGGGTCCTCGGCCTCTTTGGCCTCCCTCCTCTCGGTCAGCTTCTTCTTTTTTCGCATCCTGGCATCGGCCACAAGTTTCCTCCTTTCTTCGGTCGAATCATTAATTTTGATGACCTGCGACGAGGATCCCGCTGACCGTGCGACCAATTTTCCCGCCCGCTTTGTGCTGACCGATGGGGGAGGACTTGTGACAAGACAAGGATCCCACTCTGGGCTTCCAGAGTACGCCAGGATCGAAGGAGGAGTGCGATGTCTCGGTCTCCGCTACAGTCCGCATCCGCCATCAACCTAAAGGGCATTAAAACCATTTGAAGCTATGAGTGGACGAAACAAATAATTTATTTTATAAAACACATTTCACGAAAAGACATTTATGCCCTTCACTAAGAAGCATGCATGCATTCAAAACCATTTCTCATTGATTAAATCATTAGGGCCTTAGCCCAAAACCGTTCAGGTGGGTCTCAACCCAAAACAAAAACCGTAGGGACTCTGCCTAACTCAAGTCACGTAGGTCTCAGCCCAAATCTAGTACACGTGGGTCTCAGCCCAAACCCAGTACACGTGGGTCTTAGCCCAAAACCTTCATAGAACATGGGGTCTCAGCCCCAAACCAATCTCTGTAAAACATCATATATATATATATATATATAACCCAGCCTTGGCATCTCATATGCCCAATCAAGAACCCGTCACGATATATCTAAAGTGTCCATATCACTTTGGTCTCATCTTCGAGTCTACTCCCATGATCTACGATGTCTGGGAGGGCCTGTCACCGGACCCTGTCCGAGACTATCTCATATTTCCCACCCCTGGGATGTGCTCCTTCTTGGAGTCACTCATCCCAGGCAGTGGATCGTGACACTCCAGGATAATCGACGTTTGGAAAAGACTATTCATACTAGAGGGTATATACATATAAGTGAAAACATACTTTTTTTTCAATTCATAATTCAACTGGGTCTCATACCCGATTCATCTTAACAGGATTCCTCGAATTCAATTCAAATCCAATCTCGCAGGCCTCAGCCTAAATCCACATTTCAATAGAGTCTCAAACTCAAATCCTTATTTCATAAACCACAACTGGGACTCAAGCTCGATTTCACAATCCACTGGGCCTCCAGCCCGATATCACAATCAACTGGGACTCATGCCCGATATCACAATTCAACTGGGCCTCGAGCCCGATATCAAAATCAACTGGGACTCAAGCTCGATATCGTAAATCAAATAGGTCTCAAGCGTGACACTATCAATCAACTGGGCTTCAAGCCCGATACCATAACTCAATTGGGCCTCAAGCTCGATCGCATAAGCCAAATGGGCCTCCGGCCCGATATCTCATGAAATCAAATGGACTCCAAGTCCTATAGTTTCCAAACCCAAATGGGTCTCATGCTCGGTTCCTCATTTCCAAATCCAAACCATTCCATTAAACCATCATTGAAAACACAGCACGTATAGGCACGACATAAAACTCTAAATCTCGAAATACGTGCAAATACGTAAATACTAATTACCACAATCATATGCACTCCAGGCATCTCAAATCATGTATTTAAAACATATAAAACATTTATGCATGCATCACAATGTAGAAAGCAAGGTCCACTCACAGACCGTCCAAAGCTGCGTGTCAGGACCGGTCCCAAATCCCCCAGGATTAACGTGGGACCCGCCTGATCCCGTCTGACACCACATGTCACACCAGGGAAAATTCCGTCTCGTGCCCTCGCCGGGGCTATCGGAGTACTTCAAGATCGTAGGAGGAGGGGAGTGATGTCTCGTCTCTGCTACAGCCCGCATCCGCTATCAACCTGAAGGGCATTAAAACATTAAAAGTCGTGAGTGGACAAAACAATCATTTCCTTAAAAAAAATTTCATACAAAGACATTTATGCCCTTCACTAAAAGCATATGCATGCATTCAAAAACAGTTTATCAATCATTCATAAAACCATTTGAAAACATATCTCAAAACCTTTTGAGGGTTCATGCCCGGTCCCCATAAACCGTCATGACCCATAAATCTATTTGGGTCCCCGACCCGTAATCACAACTTAAAACATGGAATACATAAATCAAATCAATAGGGTCTTAGCCCAAATCACATCACGTGGGTCTCAGCCCAAATCATTCTTAGTGAAATACCGGCATACAGAATACGGGGTCTCCGCCCCCAAACCATTTCTAAAACATCGAAGACGGGGTCTCGCCCCAAAACACTTTCCGAATCATAAAATACGGGGTCTCTGCCCCCACATCACTTTCTGTAACCCACATACGTATCAATACACGTATAACCCATCCTAGGCACTTCCGGAGATGATGCCAACTCGGGGCACACAGCCCCTAGGGAACACATCCCCGATACAGTCACGATTAATCATATCTATCTAGTGTGCATGCTACTCGGGGTCTCACTCTGAGTCTTCTCCTAGGAATCTCCATCTGGGAGGCTCAATCTCTGGATCTAGTCCGAGCTCTCTCTCTAGATCTAGTCCACATATCTCTCCGGAATCTGGTCCGGGACCACAACATAATAAGTAACCACCACTCCTGGAACGGCATCCCTATGGAGATACCCACTATGGTCTGTGGATCGTGACTCTCCAGGTCGACGTCTGGAGGAGACCATATAATCATATGGAGGGTTCATTCATTTTCAAATACTTTCTTTCTTTCTCAAAATACACTTCAACTGGGTCTCAAACCCGATTCAGCTCAACGGGATTCCTCGAATCTGATTCAAATCAGTTTCATAGGCCTCAGCCTAAATCCACAGTTCAACAGGGTCACATGCCCGAATTCTCATTTCACAACCCGAACTGGGACTCAAGCCTGATGTTACAATCAACAGGGCCTCAAGCCCGATATCCCGAATAACTGGGCCCTAAGCCCGAACCATCAAGCAACGGGGCCTCAAGCCCGATTTCACAACCAATAGGGCCTCAAGCCCGATTTCTCAACTAAATGGGTCTCAGTCCTGATATCATAAATCAACAGGGCATCAAGCTCGATAGTACACCTAACTGGGCCTCAAACCCGAATCGTAAACCGACTGGGCCCCCGGCCCGATCGTATCACACAAATGGTCCCTCGGTCTGATTCCTCATCAAATCAAATGGACTCCAAGTCCGAGAGTTCATAAATCAAATAGGTCTCGTGCCCGATTTCTTATTTCCAAATCCAAAATTCACTTATTAAACCGTCATAGAAAACACGGTACACAAAGGTACGACATAAAGCCAAAAACCTTGAAAAACGTGCAAATATGTCGATCCTAAGCTACCACAATCAAATGCACTCATGGCATCACAAAACATACATTAAAACACTTATAAAACATTTATGCATGCATCAAGTTTGAAAGAAAGGTCCACTCACAGACTGCCCGAAGCAGCGACTCGATACGCGTGCTGTAACCGTCTCCTGGGTAAAAAGTCGCTTCCGGGATTCGCGAACCTGTCCAAATTCAATTAGAGGGTTACTAACTACTTATATAACCCCTCACTCTGGATTTTCTAACTATTTTTAAACGCGACCCTAAACCTTCGGACAGCCCGAAACCTATTGAAACAATGTTCGATTGACACAAGACTAGTCCCAAAATGTTCGTTACATCTAATAGAAGATTTCGTATGTTGAACACTTTCCCAAATTATGGGCCACGCGCCCTCACGCGCCCCAAGAAGTCGATGTGCACTGTTCATCGTCTTCATGCTTCACCCGGTTCAGACGGCCGGTTCACTTGGTTTGGCCGGTCCAACTGGACCGGCGTGACCGGTTCGCGGCTCTAGACTCCCCATTTTTCATCCTACTTCTTCCTTTTTGATTCCTTTCTTCCTATTTTCAAGTTTTCTATCCACCGTCTCGGTTCATGGCTCCACCGTCCACGGTGGCGTGCCCTTGGCCGGACACCAACATCCTCAGTCCTCCTCCCACTCTCCTGGTTCCTCAGATGGCCATGGGTGAAGGTTTGGATTGGATTGGTTTGGGTTCAAAAGGGTGAGATCGGTTTGGTGGGTTTGGTTTGCACGAACAAAGAAATGGGGGATGCATGAATCAATTTGGGTGGGCAATGGATGGATGACAAGTGTCATTCATCCATTGGGCCTGCCCCAAAATATCTGGGCCCACTTAAGTCCAAAAGTCATCCGTTTCGTAAATCGTGCAATAATACTTTCGTACTTCCGTCAACCGTACTTCTCCGTCGAACATCTGAATTCCACGTGACGCCTATCTACGGATTCGTATCATCTCGATCTACGTAACGGTTTTTGGCCCGCGGCCATCGGATCTCCCGTGTCAAAAGTCAACTATTGGCCCAAATTACTAAAATGCCCTCGAACTTCCGAACATCATAACTTCCTCCCCGAACGTCGGAATCGAGCGTGCCACCTGTCTATGAACTTGTGACGTCACAAACTACGTCACAGTCATTGGCTAAAGTCCAATTGACCGCCTGAAAGAAAAGTCAACGATTCACCCATTCTAGGGGCAAAATCGTCATTTCGCCCGAATTTCTGCTTATCCTCGTCTAATATCATTAATCCTTAATTAATCCCGTTAATTCGGGATGGGTCGTCACACCAGGCAACCACTACCTCGGCTACACCTAGCAGCACCATCTCCAATTCGGCCGTAAGTCAGCCCAAACCACAAGGACTACGGTACCACAAACCCCAACTCACAGTTTCCCTCAGGTACTTCTCACTACACTCTAGTAATCCCACGGGGTTTCTCAAATCATCCCCGTCATCCGGGTTATCCAAACCCTCAACTGCCCTTGGTTCACTACAGCCTTACCACACGGGTCGTCACACCCGACTAAGGCCATTACTAGGGGGAATAATCCCTCGAGTCTCACAGCAGTTCCTAGACCCTGCCATCAAGGCATCCGGCTACTCGTAGTAGCACAAATCCAAACTCAACCCAACTAACCAATGGTCACCAATCCACACGATCAACATCCAAACACCATCCGGCCCAACCGGCCACCGTCAATCGGCCTCCTCGACCTACGTATCTTACTAACTCACAAGGCTCATTCGTAGCTTACTGGCTGCCTTCCAGGTTAATCCTGCTAGTGCATCTCTAACCCTTATGGTCCATCCATCAAGCAAGACCAGTGCCAACGTATGAATGGTTCCGGCCCTCAGCCGACGTACGTCAAATCTCGCACCGCGTATCGAGCGACTAGCACCCTCAAACGCTGCTATCTAACCACCTCAAACGTACTATCACTATCGTATCCAAGTTGTTATCGGGCTGTTCCGCGTCGAGACATCACATCCACAGTAGCATCACACCACCCAAGTCGACTAACCAACGATTCTGGGAATCAAACCTCGCGCAGAACACCCGAAATGTAACGACCCGTCCCGAATTCCGGGATTAGTTTAGTGACTAATCTTGATTAGCGAGGTTGAACGGTGGTTAGTAGGGCGGAATCGGACAAAATGTGCAAAATGACCGTTTTGCCCCTAGTCGTGGGCAAAATGTTGACTTTTTGTTCGGGCGGTCAAATGGACTTTGACCGATGACCGTGACGTAGTTCGGGACGTCACGAGTTCATAGACAGGTGGCACGTTTGATTCCGACATTCGTAGAGAAAGTTATGGTGTTCGGAAGTTGAGGGGTATTTTGGTAATTTGGTTTATTAGGGGCCAAATGTTGACTTTCTGACCGGGAGGTCCGATGGGCGAGGGCCAAGGACCGTTATGTCGGTATCGTCGATACGAATCCAACGACAGGCGGCATGCCGAAATCGGAGATCCGACGACGACGTTATGGTCAAGGAAACGAACTAACGAACCGAGGCCGGGATTAAAATAATAATATTAGAATAGGTGAATAGTAATGGACGAATCTGGACCCTTGATGAGTGACACATGTCATCATCCCCTTCATTCCCTAAATCAGGGATCTTTGCTGGCCATTTGGGTTATTTAATCATTTTCTCTCCTCAAATCCTCACCATCCATTCAAACCACAGATTGAATCCCAGCCCTTGATCTCATCTTCCTTTATTTCTTAAACCCTCAGAACACATTCCTCTCATTTTCATCCTCCCTCAAAACCGTGAGCACGGTTTCTTTCCTTGATCATGCACATCACCACCTCACAGCCCAGCCTCACATGCCAGACACCTCCAGACAGACCCCAGCCACCTCCAGACGACGGCCACCACCTCACGGCCGCCTTGCACGGCCGGGAAACCCCCAGACCCGAGAGGAACCCGATCGGCCCAAAACACCCAAACGTCCAAACCACCTCACCAATCTCCTCTGTGTTGGTGTGTGTGAGAGTTTAGCTGCACGGTGAGGCTTGAGAGATGACGGGAGACGACGGGAGACGGCGAGGTTGGCGGCGGAGAGGAAAACAGGGGAGGTCCGAAACTCAGAAATTGGAAGTCGTTGTGGGCTGGTTTTGATCGTTTTAAATGGCTGTAGGATGTTCCTGGAGTCGAACTGGGCATGCTGGTGGCCACGGCGGTAGCCACGGCGGCGAGGTAAGCCTCGAACCCGTGAGTTCGTTTCGGGTATAAAAATGGCAGCCTGAGTTTTACGGTGTGTTAATCAATCTAGTGGCCAGGATGTTGATCTTGGGGATGAAACGAGTTGGTAGGGACCGTTTTCGAGGAGAATGGTGGTCGGAACTGGGAGCAGTCGACGGTGGAGTTTTGGCTGTGAGCTTCTCGATCGAGGAGGTACAATCTAGACGTGTTTTCTAGTTTTTAATTCCACAGAACCCTTAGTTTAACTTGGACGATCTTGTAGGAACAAACAGAACTGGAAATGGTCCAGGAATGGCGGAGAACCAGTCGGGTTGGGTCGCGGGTCACGGTGACCCGTTTATCAGAGAAACGGGTTTGAACGGTGACACTGTTCACGGCGCGTGAGTTTCACGCGCAGCCACTCACGGCGGCGCGTGGCGGCGCGTGGGCACGAATCTCGAGGTGAGGTCAACATGACTTTTAATCTATTCGATGTAACGGACATTTTGGGATTGGTTTCGTGTCGATCGGACACCGTCTCGATAGTGTTCGGGATGTCCGAAGGTTTTAAATTAAGTTTTAAAATAAGTAAAAATTCGGGAAAATTACGGGACTTTGATAGGATGTTAATAATGAGGTTAGTGACCCTCTAATGTGATTTGGACAGGATTGGGAGTCCCGGTGATAGTGGTGTGGCCCGGGAGGGCCGGTGGCACACGTATCGAGGCACACGGTTAAAACGGTCTGTGAGTGGACTTTGGTTTTATAAATCCTATGCATGCTTAAATGTGTTATATGGTTTATATACATGATTTCTATGATGGTATTTGTGAGTATTGATTTTGGGTATGTTGCACGTATTTCGAGGTATTTTCCGTATTTCACGTGTATCGGGATTAACGGTTTATTTGTGGTTTTGCATGCTTGTGGTTAAATAAATATTATGATAAAATGGTTTTTATTGGAAAGATGAATTCGGGCTTGAGGCCCACTTGTTTTGGAAATCTCGGACTTGGAGTCCATTTGAGTACGTAATCGGGCTGCGGGCCCAGTTGGTTTATAAGTCGGGCTGCGGGCCCAGTTGGTTTATAAATCGGGCCGTGGGCCCAGTGGTTCATAAAGTCGGGCATGGGGCCCAGTTGGATTAAAATGATGATTTCGGGTCAGGGGCCCTATATTTAATAAATGTGGTTTCGGGTCAGGGACCCTAAATGGAATTGTGTTGTTTTATGGAAAATTCGGCCATGGCCCATTATGATGTTGTGAAATGAATTAATAAAAACTGTTTTCCATATACCATCTGTACACATGGATATATGATGGTCTCCTCCAGATGTCTGGGACACTGGGGAAGTCACGGTGCATTGCCTGCGAGGGGTCATTATACGGAGCAGCCGGACCGTATGATGACTCAGGAGCAGGATTGCTATGATTGACGTCTGGGACGTCAGACATCAGGGATGTCAGATATATGGACCCGGAGAGACCCCGGGCAGCACGCGTAGCTTATGAAACCGTGAGACATGACGTCAGGGACGTCTAGCATCAGGGATGCTGGTGATGGTAATGGTAAAATACGAATTAATGAAATGGCTTTCCGGGTAGATTTATGATTGTGTGATTTTAATGAATTAATGTTCATTTATGGTAGTGGGTGGTGACCCACATGGTCGTATATGTATGGTGGTGGTATTCCACGGTTTTGGGCTGAGTTCCCACACTTGGTTTTTGGTTAACGGTTTTTGGGCTAAGGCCCTAAGGGCTCGGTTGAGCAAACGTTTTGGTTACTGGTTTTTGTGGCATGCATACGTTTTTATTGGAGGGCATAAATGTCTTATAAATGTATTTGATGAACTTACTGGTTTTTGTCCACTCACAGCTTTTGGTTTTAATGCCCTTCAGGTTGATCACGGATGCGATTGCAGCAGAGACTGGGACATTGCACACCTCCTCCATCGATCCTTGCGCACTCTGGATGCCCTGTTTGGGCAGTGGCTCTTGGTCATCCTTTGTCTGACACCCCTTGTTGGACGGAAGCAGGGCACATTCCATGGTAATCCCGGGGGGATTGGGATGGGTCCTGTCACGAAACCTCGCTCTGATACCAATTGTCAGGGCCCACCGATAATCCCCCAGGATTAGGGACTAAACCCTGATCCCGTCTAGCTTACGCATGACACGAAGGCTAAACTGACGTCCAACCTTCATGTGACACGTAAGTCGGACAAGGGATTCTCGATCTGGTCGTCCAAAAACTTCCAAACTTCCCAGAGTGCATAAAGTCTACTGTTGATCGTACGTGTGATGTCTCCGTCTCTCTCTACCGACAGCCCGCGCCGCAACAACCTGGAGGGTATCGAAAACACGAAAAGACTGTGAGTGGACAAAAATAAAGTATAAGTTTAAAAACAGTTCAATAAAACAAATACATTCATACCCTTCACGCAAAAACCAATGCATGCATATCAATTTAAGTCATGAAACCACTCAAATCAAAAACCATCCACGAAATCATTTGAAAACCCGTATCATCCAGGCCTCAGTCTCAAATCACAATTCAATCTCAAATCCGGGAACTCAGTCCCAAAACTCGTCAAATCCACTTCATCCGGGCCATTGCCCAAAACATCAGAAAACCAGTGAAAAACATCAATCATACAAGTTTACTGGATCTCAAGTGCGCCCGAGTCTTTAAACTCAAAACACAACACGTAATAACCAGGCCTTCCCGGGATTTCAATGAGTCTTTAAACTCAAACCACAATCACAGGCCTCGCGGGGGGGGGGGGGGGGGGGGGGGGTATCATTATCACTGAGCCTTTAAACTCAAAACCATACCGAGTCTTTAAACTCAAAACCATCAGTCCAGGGTCCTTCCCCCCGTCAATCAATCCGAGTCTTTAACTCAAAACCAGATCCAGTGGATTTTCTCTTTTTTTCCGGGTCTTTAAACCCAAAACCATTTTTCATTCAACAATGAAAACCACAGAAAATCTATCTCCGAATTCGCAACAATGATTCAGTAAGCTAGCATCCGGAACCACTGTCCCGAACCCTAATCCAGACTTCTTTTCCAAACCTCGAAAACCAAATCCCAAAACAGCCTTTCTGAAATCACAAGAGCTGAGCTCTAAGCCCGAAATCACTTTTCTGAAATCCGTTTAAAACCTTGAAATCAAATCATCTTTCAAATCCCAAAATCAAAGCATTGAAACCATCGTCAAATCACAAGAGAAATCGAAACCTCGTAAAACGTGAAATTCCGTAAAATATCTCGAAAATCGTACAAAATTATAAACCATCAAGATCATAAAGAAAACCAAAGAAAAAAGTATAGAAAACATATAAAAACATATATGCATGCATTAAGAGTTAGAAAGCAAAGTCCACTCACAGACCATTTCGGCATCGCCTCAATACGCGCGCTTACACCGTCCCTGGCCATTCCGCTATCCTCGGCTTTCCCGAACCTGTCCAAAGGCCATAACGAGGTTACTAACTACTTCACAAAAGTCCTACTCAAATCCCATAATTTTCCCGAACTTCTAAGCGTACTTTAAACGGAACCCTAAACCTTCGATCCCGCAGAACTAACCCGAAACAACGTCCGATCGTCCCGAAACTTGTCCCAAAAGATTCGTTACAACAAGTAGACTAAAAACCTAGTTGACCACTTCCCCGGAAACCCCCGCATGAGCCCCCACGCGCCGCCCAAAGTGGCTACGCGTGGGCCTCACACGCCTGCACAGTAACCACTGTTCAACGTCTTCCTCAGCCGTTCGACCGGTCTGAACCAGCAAGGGCGGTTCTTCGCCATTCCTCCACTAATTTCCTTCCTTTTTCCACCAAACTCTTCGTCCTCATCCTAGCAACTAAGTCCAATCCTAACAACTAAACATTACGGCCTAAATCTCATCTCCCAAACTCAAATTTAAACTCAAACAAAAGCCCTGTTTCTGCTTCCGGCCACCAGGTCTTCCTCCCATCACGGCTTCAAGTTCTAAAGGTTCCTAAGGACCTCCTAAGCCTATTAGAACTCATAGGACACTTCGATTCAGCCTCAAAACCTACGACTTTAAGTTTGAAACTAAACTAAAAAATAGAGTACACAAAAAACTCACCGTTGTTCTGGCCTCCGCCGTGCTCGCCGCCGTGTTCCCTTGGGTCTACTCAACTCCTCTGGTCCTCCTCCATCCTTAGAACACTCCCACAGTTCCAAACTCGACCGGTTTGATCAAAACACGACAACACCCCCACCAAAACTCCCTCTCTGTTTTCCTGGTGTTTCCTCACCACTCACACACTCAGTCACTCCCCATTCCTCTCAAACACGATCAAACACCTTACTCAACACAATAAAATCCCTCAACACTCACAAAAAATCCTCAATTGGATCCATTGCCCCTCACTGACTTCAGTCTCTGTTCTCTCAAGCACGGTTAATCGACTCAAACAACAAACCCTTTAAATTTTTGCCCGTGCAACTTGTAGAAGCCTCTAGCCACCTGCCACATGTCACAATCCTGTGGTCCAAACCCAAAAATATCCAATCCCACCAGTACACTTGTCCCAATCTGGTTTGCAAAATTCCCAATGTGCCAAAAAGACCAAAATTCCCCTCTTGTTCAAATTTACAGTTTTACCCCTCACGTTCTAGACCTGTATCTCGCTCGTCCGACGTTCGATGAAGGCATGCCGCCTGTCGTTGAACTCAGGACGACGAGATCTACCTAACGGTCCTCGGTCTACGTGTAAAAACCTTGTCGTACAAAAAATCCACTTTTCCCCTTCGTTTAACCAAATTATGAAAGTGCCCTCAACCTTCCGAACATCATAACTTCCTCCTCGGATGTCGAAATAGGGCGTGCCACCTGTCTACGGACTCGTGACGTCCCGAACTACGGCACAGTCATCGGTCAAAGCCCAATTGACCGTCCAAACAAAAAGTCAACAATTTGCCCAAACTAGGGGCAAAATCGTCATTCTACGTCCAAAATCTAAAAGTAGCCAACTAACCACCGATTAACTCAGCTAATCCGTCATTAATCACTTCGGTAATCCCAACTCCCGGGACGGGTCGTTACAGCCATTCTGACACGTTCCATCATGCAGTCGTTAGGGTGAACCATGCATCCCACTAAGGGCTATAACATCTAAGCTGGCATCCTGCTCAACATCTGATCCGACAACATCCTACAAATCCTGCCATCACAATGGCACGAACCCCATCTCATAGGTCATCCTTAAACCTATGTCCATACTGACTCGAAGTACTCGCACGAATTAACTTTTTCAAGTTTCTATAATGGAAACTGACTCTCCTTAGAGTCCCATCAATCCACATCGATCCGAACGTATCAGATATCTATCCATCCATTACCCTCATAGGTCACATCCATCGTGACCAGCTGGAAACTCCAAGCTCCACTACGCTTCGCTGCTCTACTCTGATCTCGACTCACTCTCGAGTCCTCGTATCGTATCTCGCATCACTCGGTGATACCACTTGTCATCTAAACTCACCTCGAGTCTCCAAACTGTCACTTAGCGGATCCATTACGATCTCCACTAACGTCCATCTAGGACTCTATCTAACTACAACGTACTCGTACTCTCAGGCACTCTCAACCTGACATACCGATTGACCGTAGTCAATCCCATCGTCTAAAGTGCACAACACACCAGTGCACCCACATTACCTCAACATCGGGGCGTCACCCGACCTACTCAAGGACTGCACCCCAGCAACGTCCAACAACATACTACTGTCCGCACTCCCACCATGGTCCGGACCCCAACCGTCTGTCACCATGCAAACATCAGTCTAACACCTCGGACATTCACTCGTCATATCCTGTGACGCTAAACACCATCTACCCGTCACGTCAATCAAATTGACCCACAACCTAGGTGTTCGATTCTTACACCCTCTTGAACTCTTAGCTGTCAAAACATTCCTCGTCGTCCTACCTAGGGACGAATCCAAGATGGTGACATCAACGTTCATCCAATGTCATCCTCTAGTACTCAGCACTATCTACTATAACGTCACACTCAGTGACCTCAGAATACTCATCACCACTATGGAATTAAACACTCTTCTCCTCAATTCATTCAATTTTGTCCCGCAACCTGGATGTGTGGCCAATAAATGACCTAAGGATTCAACCTTTCATCCAATTTATCACTTGAAGACGACAATTCCATGAAACCCAAGAATCAGCATAAGTCTTGGTTCGTCTATACTTCATGGTCACATGAGAATTGAGCATTCCAAAATCAAAATGAATCCGACCTTACATCAAACCTTATCCCAATCCGTAATGGACTCTCAAGTCCACAGCTCAACCGGTCATCAACCACGCGTCTGTAATCTCCAACTCGTCCATCCGTTTACTACCGTATGCACATCCAAAAGGATGTCAAATCATCCTAAACCGATGTACTGCTCAGCTGAAGAGTCACAACAGACTCTTGCTATGATCTGCAGCCAAAACTCTGCATACGACCAAATCTGAAAAACTGACCCATACGTCATCTATTCACCTGTATCTCACGTTTCACCTTAGTACTTATGAGTACACCCTTGCGACTCAATCTCGCAGCACTGGGGGAACTAGTCTCTATTACTGGGAAACTGATCTCCAACACAGGGCAAACTAATCTCCATCACTGAGGAAACTGGTCTCCATCACTGGGAAACTGGTCTCCGTCACTGAGGAAACTGATCTCCATCACTGGGGGAAACTGGTCTCCATACCAAGTACTCACATACCTTACACTGAGCCACTCGGGATCCTCTCTGTCCCACTCTTAACAACTACCTTCACAGGGGTAGCGTAGCAAGTATGCCAGCACCCAACATCAGCATCTCATTCTGCGATCGGACTCAGCCGTCACCGAGTCAAATCCAGAATCATTGCTCGTATTGTGCGTCACTCACGCACCTCGTATCATCGTCACGACTGACGAATCCCATCATCACAATCGTCACGGGAACCTGAGTCTATCCAACTTGATAAGACTCAACTACGTCCATAGATAGCAGTGTCTGCCTCGACCTCATGCAGACCAATTCTCAAAAACACTCTGCTACCGAGACTCCAAATCCATGCGGTAGTCGACCGCCAGTACCAACCACTCCACACACAACATCCCACGATCGGTCCACCTCTGAATCTGATCACAAGTACCATACTCCTGGTAACTTGTCCAATCAATCACCTACTAGGGTTATCACAAACCCGACTGCCTACTGCAGCCCAACTATCCTGACCGATCCCTCGATCTCGACTCCGAAGAGCCGTCATACTCCAATACTGGTACCAAACCAGCCAATAACTACGCTCTGAGGATCACGTCCTCTCGTAACTCTATGGCTCTCAGCCGCTGGCCTTCACAAGAACTTGGCCATACTCCGGGTCCAATACAGCACAAGTGCTACACGTCGCAATCGTATCCTATCGTGTCACACCACAACTACTCCAGTGTTTCCTGCCAATCGACATCCTCTGCCAGTTGTCATCCCAACTCCTTCGGCATCTTTTGCCAGATGACATCCTTGAAGGATTTGACACACTGAAACATGGCAATACCTGCCAAAAGGAATCACACGTTCCTATTCCCAACCGTCGTGACTGTAGTCGTACAGGGTCATCGTAAACCGGGTGACCCAGACCTCTGACCACACTGGTAAGACTCCGTACATCCTCTATCTGATACGACCACTGTCGAGCGGTCACGACTCTTATGTTGTCATACTGTGTCTACCGGTAAGCACAGTCCTATCCACCGGTAACACCATGGCTCTAAGCCGTTATCTTTCACACGAACACTGATCCTTCTCGGGATCCACTACCTCGAAACATGCGGCACTCAATGCCAATCGAATCAAATACTACCAAAACTTCGTACTAATGCCCTAACTACCAGGTTGATGACGGGCTGATAAGACTTCAGAGACATCACATCCTCGACCTGCGCGTACTCCACGAGCAAAACATGCTCTGATACCAACTGGTATCAGAGTACCATGAATATCAAATGAGACTGCCTCGCTCTGATACCACTTTGTTAGGACCGGTCCCAAATCCCCCGGGATTAACATGGGACCCGCTAGATCCCGTCTGACACCACGTGTCAGACCAGGGAAAATTCTGTCTCGTGCCCTCGCTGGGGCTACCAGAGTACTTCAGGATCGTAGGAGGAGGGGAGTGATGTCTCGTCTCTGCTACAGCCGCATCCGTTATCAACCTGAAGGGCATTAAAACATTAAAAGTCGTGAGTGGACAAAACAATCATTTCCTTAAAAAAATTTTCATACAAAGACATTTATGCCCTTCACTAAAAGCATATGCATGCATTCAAAAACCGTTTATCAATCATTCATAAAACCATTTGAAAACGTATCTAAAAACCTTTTGAGGGTTCATGCCCGGTCCCTATAAACCGTTATGACCCATAAATCCATTTGGGTCCCCGACCCGAAATCACAACTTAAAACATGGAATACAGAAATCAAATCAATAGGGACTCAGCCCAAATCACGTCACGTCGGTCTCAGCCCAAATCATTCTCAGTGAAATACCAACACACAGAATACGGGGTCTCCGCCCCCAAACCATTTCTAAAACATCGAAGACGGGGTCTCGCCCCAAAACACTTTCTGAATCATAAAATACGGGGTCTCTGCCCCCACATCACTTTCTGTAACCCACATACGTATCAATATACGTATAACCTATCCTAGGCAATTTCGGAGAAGATGCCAACTCGGGGCACACAGCCCCTACGGAACACATCCCCGATATAGTCACGATTAATCATATCTATCTAGTGTGCACACTACTCGGGGTCTCACTCTGAGTCTTCTCCTAGGAATCTCCATCTGGGAGGCTCAATCTCTGGATCTAGTCCGAGCTCTCTCTCTGGATCTAGTCCACATATCTCTCCGGAATCTGGTCCGGGACCACAACATAATAAGTAACCACCACTCCTGGAACGGCATCCCTATGGGGATACCCACTCTGGTCTGTGGATCGTGACTCTCCAGGTCGACGTCTGGAGGAGACCATATAACCATATGGAAGGTTCATTCATTTTCAAATACTTTCTTTCTTTCTCAAAATACATTTCAACTGGGTCTCAAACCCGATTCATCTCAACGAGATTCCTCGAATCCGATTCAAATCAGTTTCACAGGCCTCGGCCTAAATCCACAGTTCAACAGGATCACATGCCCGAATTCTCATTTCACAACCCGAACTGGGACTCAAGCCCGATGTTACAATCAACAGGGCCTCAAGCCCGATATCCCGAATAACTGGGCCCTAGGCCCGAACCATCAAGCAACGGGGCCTCAAGCCCGATTTCACAACCAATAGGGCCTCAAGCCCGATTTCCCAACTAAATGGGTCTCAGGCCTGATATCATAAATCAACAGGGCATCAAGCCCGATAGTACACCTAACTGGGCCTCAAACCCGAATCGTAAACCAACTGGGCCCCCGACCCGACCGTATCACACAAATGGACCCTCGGTCCGATTCCTCATCAAATCAAATGGACTCCAAGTCCGAGAGTTTGTAAATAAAATAGGTCTCGTGCCCGATTTCATATTTCCAAATCCAAAATCCACTTATTAAACCGTCATAGAAAACACGGTACGCAACGGTACGACATAAAGCCGAAAACCTCAAAAAACGTGCAAATATGTCGATCCTAAGCTACCACAATCAAATGCACTCATGGCATCACAAAACATACATTAAAACACTTATAAAACATTTATGCATGGATCAAGTTTGAAAGAAAGGTCCACTCACAGACCGCCCGAAGCCGCGCCTCAATACGCATGCCGTAACCGTCTCTTGGGTCAAACGTCACCTCCAGGATTCCTGAACCTATCCAAATTCATTTAGAGGGTTACTAACAACTTATATAACCCCTCACTAAAGCCCCGTAATTTTCCGGATTTTCTAACTATTTTTAAACGCGAACCTAAACCTTCGAACAGCCCGAAACCTATCGAAACGATGTCCGATTGACACGAGACCAGTCCCAAAATGTTCGTTACATCGAATAGAAGATTTCGTATGTTGAACACTTTCCCAAATTATGGGCCACGCGCCCTCAGGCGTCCCAAGAAGTTGATGTGCACTGTTCATCGTCTTCATGCTTCAGCCGGTTCAGACGGTCGGTTCACCTGGTTTGGCCGGTCCAACTGGATCGGCGTGACCGGTTCACGGTTATAGACTCCCCATTTTTCATCCTACTTCTTCCTTTTTGATTCTTTTCTTCCTATTTTCAAGTTTTCTATCCATTCCAATCCTTAAACGCACCTAAAAACACTTAAAACCCAAGGTTTGATTTTGATCCTCACGGTTCAATGTATTCCCAGCCACCCTCACGGCTGCTCAGTCCAAAACCACCACCCAAAACCTCTTTAATACCTTCCTAACAACCTAAAAACCAATTCCTAATCATCCAATACAACCCATAATGCACAAATAGAATTAAAATGGAAATTGGGCCTAACCGTGAAATCTTCTCGGTTCATGGCTCCACCGTCCACCGTGGCGTGCCCTTGGCTGGCCATCAACATCCTCAGATGGCCATGGGTGAAGGTTTGGATTGGATTGGTTTGGGTTCAAAAGGGTGAGATCAATTTGGTGGGTTTAGATTGCATGAACAAAGAAATGGGGGATGCATGAATCAATTTGGGTGGGCAATGGATGGATGACAAGTGTCATTCATCCATTGGGCCTGCCCCAAAATATCTGGGCCCACTTAAGTCCAAAAGTTATCCGTTTCGTAAATCGTGCAATAGTACTTTCGTACTTCCGTGAACCGTAACTTCTCCGTCGAACGTCCGAATTCGAAGTGCCGCCTGTCTATGGATTCGTATGATCTCGATCTACGTAACGGTTCTTGACCCTCCGCCATCGGATCTTCTGGGTCAAAAGTCAACTATTAGCCCAAATTACTAAAATGCCCTCGAACTTCCAAATATCATAACTTCCTCCCCGAACGTCGGAATCGAGCGTGCCACCTGTCTATGAACTCGTGACGTCACGAAATATGTCACAGTCATTGGCCAAAGTCCAATTGACCGCCTGAAAGAAAAGTCAACGATTCGCCCATTCTAGGGGCAAAATCGTCATTTCACCCGAATGTCTTCTAATCCTCGTCTAATCTCCGATTAGCCTTGCTAATCCGTCATTAATCCTTAATTAATCTCGTTAATTCAGGACGGGTCATCACACTGCGCCTCGATACGCGCGCCATAAGCCTTTATGGGCTAATCCTCAACATCAGGACTCCCAAACCTGTCCAAATCATATTAGAGGATTACTAACTACATCATTAACCTTTCATTGAAGCCCCGTAATTTTTCCGAATTTTGAACTATTTTTAAACTCGATCCTAAACCTTCGGACATCCTGAACTATATCAAAACGATGTCTGATCGACTCGAAACTTATCCCAAAATGTTCGTTACAACAAATAGATGATTTCACATGTTGAAATTATCCCCAAAAAACACCCCGACGCGCCCCCACGCTCCGCCCAAAGGCGCTGCGCGTGGAGCTCACGTGCTACCCAAAGGCGCTGCGCGTGGAGCTCATGTGCCTTCCAAAGGTGCTGCGTGTGGAGCTCATGCGCCCAGGGACTTCATCTTCAACCTCTCGTAGACCGGACGGTTTAGACCGGTCTCTGTAACTCCCGTCCACCCGAACCGACAGAACCGGTTCACCCCCATAACTCTCTCATTTTTCATCCTTTTTCATCCATTCCAATTCCTACCTCCTAGTCTCATCATTTCCTATCGATCTATGAATTCAAAACACGTAAAACGGACCTAGAGGATACCTGTTCGAATCGAACTTCACGACCCTATTTTCCCAGCCTCTGTTCAGGTTGCACAGCCGTCCTCCTCCATCTAAAATCATCCTTACACGATCTTACAAACCTCCCAAACATCATCAAATCATCAGAAATAGCCTTAAACGTCTAAAACCGAAAATCCAAAACTTTGAATCGTAAAACTCACCCACGTGGTTTCCCTGCCACCGTACGCGTCGCCCCCCGATCTCTTCACCGTCCAGCTCATCTCAACATCCTCTCATTTTTTCATTCACGGTTCATGGTCATCAGGTGAGGTTGAGGGGTGTTTGTTAGGGATGGGGTTGCACGGTTTATGGGTTTCGGGTTGGTTTGAACGGATGGAACTGATGATGAAGGAAAGTGCATGTATGAGTGTCTGAGGGCAATGGATGAGTGACTCGAGCCTGAGAAAATATATGGGTCCACATCAGACAAAACAAAGTCAACTGTCTCGTAAAACGTGACATAAATAGTTCCTCGTACTTTCCGTGATCCGTAACTTTCCCATTGAATGTCCAGTTTCGACGTGCCGCTTATCTACAGACTCATATCGACTCGATCTACGTAACGGTCTTCGATCCACGGACGTCAAACCTCCCAGGTCAAAAGTCAACTTTTTGCCCTCGTTTAGGGGCAAAATCGTAATTTTACCCTGAACGTCCGATAATCCTTGGCTAATCCCCGATTAGCCTCACTAATCCATCATTAGGTCTTAATTAATCCCAAAACTTTGGGACAGGTCGTTACACAGGACACCAGGCGGCTCCTAAAGACAGCAGCATTTATCCCACATTGACAAACACCAATAAACACATTCAATGCTACTATAAATACAAGGGCATCCCTTTCCAAAAAGGTAATGACAATCCTACCCTCACGCTGCTTAAATTACTACAATAACCTCCTCACTTAAACTGGCTTAAGCATTGGAGATTGTTAGGCCGGCACCACACCGGTGTCTTTTTGCTCTTACCCTCTTCCTGTGCAGTTCTTACAACCTCGAGAGGAGCAGAAAAGAAGTTCAGTGAGGCGAGTCTAGGTTGATCCATTTCTTGCATCAACAAGGATTATTGCCAAAAATGTTTATCAGAAATTTGTGGGAGCAAAATATGTCCTTGGCTTTGCGAATTCAGTTCTCCTTGTTGAGGATGAACCCAAAAGTCTGGTTTTCCATACCCCCATCCCTTCTGGTCTTTATTCTCAACAAAGATGGTTTTCCCTAACTCCCTCGACAATAACCTTCCCTGGCATGCTTGGAACCTTAGACCTCCTCTTGCATGTTGGTGGTCTTCGAAGCTTGCTTCTGATTTGGTTTTTTGCACTACGTATTTGGATGTTTTTGTTTCTTGGTTTGTTTGTTTCCTATTTCTCTCCTTGTTGCCCTGTGCCCGCTCTTCTTATGAATTATAGCATTGGCCCAAAAAAAAGACGGGCATATTGAAATTTGTCCAGTTTAACACCACTGATTGGTGGTTAATAATTGGTGCATTTTTTTAAAAAAATATTTAGATTGTAAGGTGCTACAATTCAAATATTATACAATTATTTAATACTGCAAATTTTATTTGTCTTTTTTATTTACACTAATCTCATCACAAGGAAAACGTATAACTCAACAACTCAATAGAAAATTAGCACATGCGTGTGTAAGAAATTTTCATATAAACCTGTTTAAACACACTTAAATTTGTTGTTTTTATAAGAATGGTGGAATTTGGGAAAAACAATTATGTTTTGGATGAGTCATTTTAGTGAACAATTACGTGAAAATTTAATGCGTAAATCGTCCAAACCGATCTAAACCAAACCATTCATAACAATTTGGATTGGAACAATTTCAATTTTGTTTCTTCTAAAAATCTAAACTATATCGAACTTTTAAAATTTTAATGGTTTAAATTTGGATTTGATTGATATTTGCGTCGATTCAAATTATGTTCACTTTTACTAATGATAACCAAAAATAAAGAATCATATAATGTTAATTTCTTTAAAAATCCAAAAATGTTCTTAAATAATTAAAGTACAAAACTAAAACTAAAACTAAAATAAAATATGTCTTTTTTTTCACTATCCAATTATTATTTTACTCTTAATATATTAAATTTTCTTTTCTATAATAAAGAAGTTTTTTAGGTGATTGAAAACTTAAAAAATCACGTTGATATTAGAAATCAGTTCATTTCAATAAATTTCATGAAATCCTGAATGTCACTAAATTACATGAAATATTTTTGGTTTGGTTTTGGAATTTTTGTTTTCAAAATTGTTGGAACCCAAACCTAACTATTAAGATTCTTATTTATTTACATAATTGTTTTGTTAGTATTTTTTATTATATAATATATTAACGTAAGTGTTGTTGTCGAATCATAACTCGTCATATATTGAAGGTTAAAACATTAAAAAAAATTATTGATATGTATGAATGAAATATTCATGTGAATAAACTACAAGAAAATTTATGCCTAAATAGTCTAAAATGATCCAAACCAACTATTATTTACAATTCTATTTTTTGAAAATCCAGACCATATCATATAGGTAAGATTTTCACGGTTTGGATTTGAAGAATATCCACATTGATTCAAACTATGCCTACCTCTACTTATGATAATTATGATAATAAAAAACAAAGAATGAGACCATGCAGATTACTTTAAAAATTCAAAAGTCTTCTTCAATTATTAAGATGTAGAAATACAACTATGAGAATGAATCATATGATTAATATATAGGGAGTCATGGATACACATTAATTAGAATTAACTTCGACGTAATGAAAAGGAAAAAAACAAAATAGCATCCCAAGAACCAATTATAAAGAAACTTAAAATACCTGATTCTTAGATAAGTGTGAAATTAAATTAGAAATGTTAAAACCTTGAACTCTGTACATGAGGCCCCACCAAAACCACTTGAAGAATCTTATTATTAAACATTTGGCTTGCATTAGACCCTTTTTCCCTTAAAATGTTTCATTACTTAAACATTATTATTTTTTTATTCAAGCACGGACGGTTTAGGAATAAATAAAAATTGACTTACATTAGGCTTTTTTTTGTAACGACCCAGAAATTTGAGAAATTTAATTCCTGGAATTTTAAAAGTAAATTAACGATTCTATTCTTATGGTCAAAAGTTGACTTTTATTAGGTGAACTTTCTGCATATTTCTTGAGGACCATTACGTAAATCTCATAATTTCGAGTTCGTAGACAGCGTCGAAATCGGAGTTCGGACGAGATAATTATGGGTCTAAAAGACCTAAGGGTATTTTGGTAATTTAGAGAACAAGAATATGTTGATCTTTTGGACGGATTGATTGATGGATCATCACTTGAAGATATGAGATGCTGACATGTGTCACTATTTTAGAGTTCATTATCCTCTAACGCCACTGCACCAGATTATTTTCATTTTCAAACATTTATCTTCACTTTTATTTTCAATTTAAACTGAAATCTCTCACATAAAACTCACAATTGGATTGACATTTTTGGACCTTAAACTCACAAAACAAGGATACAAACTTCGTCCTCTCGTTACTGGATGCAAAACCAACCAAAGGAAAGGAAACACAAACGAAATAGCTCGAAAATCTAAGAGGAACTGGGGTCAAGACTTTCAATCGATTTTCCAGCTTGTACATGTACTATTTTTGAATTTGGACTTTGGATTTGGATTTCTAACACAAATTAGATGAATTCTGACTATTATAATTTTCGATTTGGTTAAGAAACAAAGAAGTTATGAAGGTTTGCATTTCGACCAATAATGGAGTTTTCCGATGAATTTTTCGCGCAACAACGACAATGATGATGGTGACAATCTATGGCGACTTGGTTTAGGTTCCGTGATGATGTGGCACTAGTGTGGCTTGAAACATGGTAGGCCATGTGGCAGTTGTTGGGGCATGGCGCGTGATAGGACCCGACCAACAAAAACCATAAAGATCATTATGGGACCTGCTCCCATCTGATACACAAGTAAGGAAAACCCCAAAATACCCTTGACTCGTGTTAGACAAGGGATAAACTTTAAAAATTCCATAGGTCAACTCAAAGATAAAAGTTCTAAAAAATCTAGTCAACATACATAATAGAGTCACTAGGGGAAAATACATAAATAGTTGCAAAGTTCATACACAAACAAGTAAGAGTGCACAACAAGTCAAAAGTAAGCCTCCGTCTCAGGTATGCCCCCGCTGCTACGCCACGGTCAGAAGGGTAATAAAAACAAAAAGAAAATGTGAGTGAACAAAAACATAATCCGTAAAACAACTACTGAGAAACGTAACGTTTGCCCTCCAATGTTTAGGAAACAATGCATGCATACTCGAAAATAAGCAATAAGAATAAATCCTTAAGCGCGAGGTTTCCCGATTGATGTTAACAAGTCCAAAAATCCATGAACCATCCAAAAGTAGAAACTTGAGATGCATAAAAAGGTATCCACAGTCCAACCCTCCCGGGAAAACCCCCCATTAAAAACCACTTGAACACCTGGACACAATATGTCCGATGACAAGACACATCCCTAATCCCGCTGGATTATCGCGGGATGTGTCCTGCTCTCGTCTGACACCACATGTCATACTAGGGATAAAACCGTAACCCACTCGAGGTTTCCAGAGTACGCAGCATTGTGTGATGTCTCAATTTCTACTACAGCCCACATCCACCATCAACCTGAAGGGTATCAAAAACATTTAAACTGTGAGTGGAAATAATAAACAGTTGGAAAACAATTTCCGAAATAAAATTTATACCCTTCAATTAAAAACATGCATGCATCCAAAAATAAGCATCTCAAATACTTTCTTAAAATCAATCAATTTTCTTTTCAAATCAATATACAGTGAAACATTCATCAAATCAAATCAAGTATTCCAATAGGGTTTTAGCCCAAAACCAAATCACGTACGGTCTCTACCCAAATCCAAATCACGTAGGGTCTCAACCTAAATCAAATTTTATAAATCATCTCAATAGGGCCTTTTCCCAAAACATACACATGGACTCACACTCGGAGTCGTATGAAAACATGAGCAACTAATCCTCAATATCCAATATCCAGAAAATCATTTCAATAGTCACGATATCAATGCAACGCGTGCGACTCGGGATTCTACGTCCGAGTATACACCCAGGATCTACGACGTCTGAGTGTTGGCATTCCCAGGATCTTCAACGTCTGGGCAATGTCTATATCTGACACTCCTGAATCTGAGTCTCCCCTCGGAGCTACTCACCTCCAGGTAGTGTAATCGTGACCTCTCCAAGATCTACGACGTCTAGATGCTCCAAGATCTACGATGTCAGGACCCACCCCGATTATCCCCTTGATAACCGGGACGAACTCTTCTCCCGTCTGACAATCAAACTTTAAAAGACCAAAATAACCTCAATAACAACAAAACATGCATTGTCAGACCAGGGAGAAAAGTACAATACAACTAGTCAACAGTAGTACAGAGCATAGTAGCAGTACAAGATAAGACAAAAATCCTACTGTGAGCTGATTAAACACGCAACGGGAAAACTTTATGCCTCTACCTCTGCCTCAACGTTAACCCCAACGCTTGCACCACAACCTGGAGGGTATTTAAAACATTTAAAGCGTGAGTGGACTAAAAATAAAAGTTATAAAACAGTTTGCGAAATAAACCAAGGTTCACCCTCCGTTTTAAAAACATGCATGCATAACCAAGTATAATATGAATGATATAAAAATAAGTGCGGAAATCACCAGAAACTAAAATCAAAGTTCGGGCACCCGGCCCTAAAATCCATAAAATCTGAGTCATTCGGGTCACAACCCAAAACATTTGTATAACCAGTGAAAAACATCAATCATGCGGGTTTACTGGATCTCAAGTGCGCACGAGTCTTTAAACTCAAAACCATGCGCAATAATCAGGCATTCCCGAGATATCAACGAGTCTTTAAACTCAAAGCACAATCACAGGCCTCAGGGGGTATCATATCCGAGTCTTTAAACTCAAAACATATACCGAGTCTTTAAACTCAAAACATATCAATCCAGGACCCTCCCCCCGTCAATCAACCGAGTCTTTAAACTCAAAACCAAATCCAGCGGTTTTTCTTTTCTTTTTTCCGGGTCTTTAAACCCAAAACCATTTTTCAATCAACAGTGAAAACCATAGGAAATCCATCTACGAATTCGCAACAATGATTCCGTAAGCTAGCATCTGGAACCATCATCCCGAACCCAAATCCAGATTTCCCCTTTCAAGTTTCAAAACAGAATCCAAAACATCGTTTCCGAAATCCAGTTCCAAAACCAAAATCTCATTTCCGAAATCATATGAACAGGGCTCCAAGCCCGAAATCACTTTCCAATCTCAAATCATATCCATAAATCTTTAGTAAAAGAGAATACGTATAAACATAAATCATCCGTCTGAAACCATCATCAAAAGCATAACAGAAATCATATTCTCAAAGTACGTGCAAATCCGATAACTCATATTGAAAAACGTGCAATGAAGTAAAGCAAGGGTATTAAAGTCATAAGCATAAAATCATAAAATATGTAAGAAAAAACAGTTATGCATGCTTGGTTAGAAAACAAAAGTCCACTCACTAAGTCTGAATGCGTCAATTGCGTCCCGTACGCTCCTCGAATGCCTCGGGAATGTTCTGACGTGTCACATACCATAATTTTGGGTCACAAACGCCTCATTTAAGCTCACTCTAATTTCCCCAATTTTTTGGGATTTTTAAACGTAATTAAATTAACCCCTAAACCTTCGGACACTCAAAACTACCCCGAGACGGTGTCCGATCGACTCGAAACTTGTCCCAAAATGTTCGTTACATCGATTAGAGTGAAAATCATGTTGAACACTTCCCCAAAAGAGACCCCACAGACCCTCAGGCGCCGCCCAAAGTGACTGCGCGTGGGAGCCACGCGCGACACTGTTCATCATCGTCTTCCTCTCGCCAGCCCGGTTCAGATTGGTCTGAACCAGCCCAGTCCAACTGAGCTGGCGAGGCCGGTGTTCACCCGTTCCTAAGCCATTTTCAAACCTCTCTTCACCAACAGTTTTGTCCTTAAGTTTAGAACTGATTTACCTAACAAAATCACGAAATGAGACTTTAAACCTTACCTCCCAAGTTCGAACCAAAAACCCAGAAATCCCAGTCTCTGTTCCCGGCCACCAGTAGCTTGTCAGGTCACAATTTCGAGTCCCTACGTTCAGTAGCAGCTTCCTACAACTGTTACTAGCCCTCCGACGTGACCTCCACCACAGCCTTACATGTCCAAGAGTCAATCCTCAGTTCTCTAATCACCACCACATACCAGATTTTGACTAGTTTGATCGTTTGAGGTTCACGGTCGAGCACGGGATTCCTTCTCTGTTTTCTGGATTTCCTCACTAGTCACACACACTCATAACTCAAACTTCTCTTAATCACGATCATACAAGGCACCAACAAGACTCTGATCACTAAAGTACAATGAACTCACACGACTCACACACTAGAGAAGGATGATTTTTTTTTGCTCACTCTGTCTCTATTTCTCTCAGTTGATCGATAAACCCAAATTTTAAAACTATAAACGTGTGAGACCGACTTGGCTAGAAGCCACTAGAGGCTGGACAGGTGTCCTCCAATCTGTGGTTTTAGCCAAAAATATCCAATCTCTCAACCCCAGATGTCCCTATCCGATTGCTCACAAATCCCGATGTGCCATAAGACCAATTTGCCCCTTAAAGTCCAAATTACCATTTTACCCTTCACTTAACTAGTCCCATAACTAAGCTGTCCGACATCCGATGACGGCATGCCGCCTGTCATTGTACTCAGGACATCGAGACCTTCCTAACGATCCTCGAATCGCGTGAAGAATACTTGTCGTGGAAAAAGTCAACAAAGATAACGTGCCACCTGTCGGAATCGGACGTGCCACCTGTCTACGGACTCGTGACGTCCCGAACTACGTCACAGTCATAAGCTAACGTCCGTTCAACCTACCAAACAAAAAGTCAATATTTGACCACACTATTCACAAGGGTAAAATCGTCATTTTTATACAAATCTTTTCCGAATTTACATTTTTACCCTTTTTGAAGTTCCGGGTCGTTACATACGATGTCTGGAGGATACGACTTCGAGATCTATGACGTCCAAAGGGAACAATCACATCTTAGAGGATGGTATTGCGGAAAACAGTTCACAAAGATTTGTATCTCAAACCATCTCAAAATATCTCAATAGGGTCCATGCCCGAAATATAGGTTCATCAAAGTTACGTTCCACAAAACCATCGTAAAAATAGTGCCCAGAAACATTTCATAAATCCACAACAGGGTCACAAACCCGAAATCCCATATGATAAATCAGAACTGGGTCACAAGCCGAATATATCATTTATAAATCACAACATTGTTCAATTTCACGTTTGACTATACTCTAAGTCAAACCATAAACCAACTGGGAAATAAGCCCGAAATATAATTTCCAAATCCGAAAACTATTTCACCATTCAAAATCACCTTTGACTGTAATTCAAGTGAAAGTCAATAACCAACCCCGAAATGTCAATTTCACGCATCTCAGTGAAATCATTCGAAACTGATAGTCAAATCCTCATTCAAATCATTTAAATCACATGCACGTAGGAAACTCGGCCTAAGCCTAAGGTATCACATACGTGCAATATAACATTTTCTACGAAAATGCTCAACATCAACACAATCATTTTCAAATCATATGCAATCAGTGCATCTCAAACCATGTTCATAAAACATATAAAACAATTTATGCATGCATCATTTTATAATGCAAATGTCCACTCACAGGCCGTCCATGCTGCGCGTTTACAATTCTCCTCGAAAGCTAATCCGAGGCTAATCCAACATCTCCGAAACATCTGGACCTGTTCAAACCATACCCAAAGGTCACTAACCATATATACAAGTCTAAAACCTTAACCCTCAAAACTCCAGGAAAAGTAAACGTGTTCCGAACACACTTCTCGAGGCTAAAACCCTCCAAATGACCTATCAAACGATCTCTGATTGACCTGAAACCACTACCATTGGATTCAGATCTTCAAAACATTTCGAACTAGATCGGTTTAACCTCGAAACTTGTGCCCATGTACCCACATGCGTCGGTCAAAGTCCAATCAACGAAATGGAACACTAACGTCATCATGACAGCTCTAACAGCTTACCACGTTTCACCCTCTAACACTGCCACGTCACATGATGACGTCACCTACTGACATCATCATTACCACATGTCTTGTCATGTGCCACTGACAACTCTGACACCTCTCTAACACATTACCATGTGGCACCACCTCACTGGTCTACATGGTCTTACAAGTTTGACGTGGACTGCCACGTCGGCTAACACGTCATCTGATAGCTCCTGACACAATGCTCCGTGGCACCATCTCTCTAGTCAACGTGGTCTGACAAGTCTGGATGCCACGTCAGCTCCTGACTGGACTAACACTTGGCCACGTGTCACCCTCTGGCTAGCCACGTGGCCTGACATGGAAGACGTGGACTAGCACATCATCACCTTCAACCTCTAGACGGGTCGACCCTTTTGACAATAACGGGTCGTTTTGACCCGCGACTCTACTCGATCGTATCTCCGCCATCCAACCGCTGTTTTCCTCCATTTTCTCCCATTCGACTCGCCTTGAACCCAGAATTTAACCTATCCAAACCAAGGTTAACATCTCACGGCAAAACTTCGAATCTTCTTCCAGGGCGATTCCAACATCCTCAGCCCTCCAATCTTGTCCCTACAAGCTCACATGAGCAAAAAAACACAACCATGGCATCAAAACATGGCCCAAACGTCCAAAAACCAAAATCCAATTGTTGACACCCACGTGTTTACCTATTTTTTCACAGTTTCCAACCGGTTAGGCTCTGAACTTCCTTCTGGGTCTGGGAGGCCTTCATGTCTAGGAGTGCCTGAATCTTCTCGGGGTTAGCCTCAATGCTGCACTAGCTGATCATGAAGCCGAGGAATTTTCCTGAACCGACCTCAAAACACATTTCGTCGGATTGAGACTCATCCTAAACATTTTCAAGACTGCGAACATGCGAGTGAGATTGGTAATGTGTTGGTCGACCGTCTTGCTTTTGACCAGCATATCTTCCACGTAGACCTCCATGGTTTTGCCAATCTGGTCGGCGAACATGTAGTTGACCAATCCCTGGTAGGTGGCCCTAGTGTTCTTCAGACAGAAAAGCATCACATTGTAGCAATATAAGCCTTAGTCAGTGCGGACAGTGGTGTGGATCTGGTTGGCGGGGTGCATGAATATCTGGTTGTACCCCGAGTAAGCATCCATGAAGCTGAGGAGCTCGTGCCCAGTGGTGGCGTCAACCAGCTGATAGATTTTGGGCAATGGGAAGCTGTTCTTGGGGCATGCCTTGTTCAGGTCGGTGAAGTCGATGCACATGCGCCATGCCCCCGAGGGCTTCTTAACCAAGACCACATTAGCCACCCAGAGGGCGTATACGGCCTTGCAGACAAAGTGGATAGTGCTGAGCTTGACGATTTCGTCTTTCATGGGCTCGGTCCGCTCGGCATCATAGATGCGACGCTTTTGCTCCACTGGTTTGAAGCTCGGGCTGATACTCAATCGGTGGCAAATGATGTCAATCGAGATGTCGGGCAAGTCCGCGTAAGACCACGCGAAGACCTCTGTGTTATCGTGCATGAATTTGATCAGGTCGGTGAGGAGAGCTGGGCTTAGTGTAGTGCCAATCTTGACCTTTCTATCGGCGAAGTCGTGCGAGAGGACGACCTCCTCTACCTCCTCGATCGGCTCAGGGTGTGGTGTGGCAGAGTGGTCGCGACGGTCCTCGATCGACCCATCGCGCAGATGGTGAGAAACCTGGTGGTCCACCCGGTTGGCCTCGTAGGCAGACTCGGTGACGGCTAGAGTTTGTACGAACTGGGTGATAGCCTTTCTCGCAAGAGTGGTGGAGTTGCAGGTCCGAGCTGCCATTTGATCCCCACGGACTTGTCCGATGCCCATGGGGGTCGGAAACTTCATGAGTAAGAGATGGGTGGAGACAACGACTCGGAGTTGGTTGATGAGGCCGCGCCCCAGGATGACATTATAGGCGTTCGGGCAGTCCACCACAAGAAAAAGGGCCAGAACGGTTGCACGCTTCGGGTTCTGGCATTGTGATTGGCAAGCTGACCGTGCCGACCGGGACGATGGAGTCCCTTGTAAACCCGAACAGTGAAGAAGGTGATCGGTCTAGCTCGACCTCCTTCAGTTGGAGCTGCTTGTAGGCATCCATAAAGATGACATTGACCGAGCTGCCAGTGCCGAATATGATCCGACCGACATCGACGTTGCTGATGATGGCGAGGATGACGAGTGGGTCGTCGTGCGGGTAGATAACCCCCTGCTCCTCCTCCTCCGAGAAAGAGATGGCCTCCCAACTGGTGCGTGCCACCTTCCGGGCTCGTCCGTCCGCAAGTTGAAAGATCTGCTGGTTGTGCTTCATGTTACGGAGGAAGTCTTTCCTAGCTCGGTTCAATGCCAGGGGTGAGGAGATGGAAGTGCCACCGGTGATCGTGTTGATTTGGGGATGCCGGGGCTGTTGTAGAGGGTTTTGCAAGAACTGGTTGATCTTGCCGTCTCGAACTAAGGCCTCTACCAGATCTCAAAAAGCCACACACTGATCGATGTTGTGGCCGTTATACTTGTGGTACTGGCAGTAGACGCTGGTATTCTTGGCCAGTCGGCCTGTGCTAAGAGTCCAGGTCGGCTTGGGGATCACCTTCCGCATTCATAAGAACGTTCTTGTATGATATGTTCAGAATTGTGTAGGTTTCGAACTTGGACTGAGGATGAGGGCGCTCGGCGCGTTGCTCGTTGGGCTGGTGCTCTTGTTGGCCTTCTCCCTAATGGGGGCCTAGGTGGCCGTGGCTTCTGCCCTTCTTTCCCGAGCTGTAGGAAAGGGTGTAGTCCTTCCTTTTTCAACTCAGAGAGTTGTGGTGCTGATTCTGGCCTGACACAGCCTGCTGGGGAGCCGACTGCTGTTGGATGTGGCTCGGTCGGTAAGTGTTGACCGAGTCCCCGGTGCTGGGTCGGTATGTGTTGCCTGTTGTGGCACCGCCCTTGCTAGTCAGTAGCTCGGCCTTGGCATGAATGGCTGCCTGTTTCATTAACTCATTATAGGTAAACCAACCTTGAGTATGTGCGGCGTACCTGAATTGGGACTCGCGCAGGCCGTCCTTGAACAACGTGATGGTCGTCCTGTCATCGAACTCGGTGCACCGAGAGTACTCCAGGATGAACCGAGCAACGTATGCACGCAGCGTTTCAGTTTCTCCTTGCTTCAGGAGGAAGAGATCCTAGACGGAGAAGAGTCTGTCAGTCTGGATCATGAATTGATTCAGAAAAATCTTGGTGACCTGCGCAAAAGAGTCGACGGAGCCGGGATCCAGTCGGTAAAACCAGTTGATTGCAGCGTCGGTGAGGGTGTAGCTGAAAACCAAGCAGCGTCCCTCGTCGGTCAGGCTTGAGAAGGAGACGGCCGATCAGAAGTTGTTGAGGTGGTTGATTGGGTAGGTCTGCCCGGTGTAGAGGGGGATCTTGACCGGCTTGATCGTGTGGCCGTGCTGAAAAAATTTGATCCGATCCTGAACGATCCTAAGCTAGGTCCGCCCCAAGTATGTGTCTGGGGTGTCCCTTTCTCGGCCTCGAGGCCTCACGCGGTCGAGGAGCTGCTGAACCATTGGGTTGGCGCTGTGGGCCTTGCTCGGGTAAGGGTAGTTGGTGCATTAGGGAGACAATGGCGTGTCCCGCCGGGATGAGTTTCCTCGATTTTGTCGGGACTTAGTGCTGCGCGGGGGGCGCTCGGATCGCTGGGCACTGAGGATCTCATGGGAAGAGTCTCTTCCCTACGTCACCTAGATGTGGGTGTTCCCGCCACGGGAGTGTTGTCGTGGGCTGGTTTCGGGTCGTGTCTGACCGGTCTATTCTGTTGCTCGTAGCTCCCTGTCCCCGGGGAACTCGAGTCGGATCGGGCTGAGTTGCCTGCGCTCCGTTCTAGAGGTGCCACTCAAAGCTTTGTCGACGTCGCAGTAGATCCTGGTCCCCTGAGCGCCCTTTCCAGGAATGACCAGGAGCTTCTAGCCCTTCTCGGTTGGTGTGGTCGTGGTAGCGGCCTTACCCTTGTCGGTGGCTCGACGGATCCTCTCGGCTCGCTCTGCGCACTCGGCCACCACGAGGTCGGCCCTGCGAATTTCTTCTTGAGCGCGGCGAGTGTTCAGCTCGGCTTGAGCGGCTTACAATTGGGTTACCACCTACGTGTATTGTCCGCTGAGCTCGGTGTAGCTCACCTCGGCCTGTGAGCCATTGGCCCTGATCTCAGCCATGTCGCGTTGTAGTTTCTCCAACGCCCGGAGCACCTCGGGGGAGGTGTCCCTTGGCTCTCGGTCGGGTGCAGGTATAACTTCGTCATCCCCGTTGTCCTGCATGCTAGAAGATGGGAGGGTAATGTTGTTTTTGGCTCGGTAGAGTGGAGGGCAAACTTAGTCAGTTTCCCACAGACGACGTCAAATTGTTGATGCACAAAATGTGCCAACTTAGAGAGCGAATGCTGCTCTGCCATGTGCCCTGTGTAGACCTAAAAGAAAATGAAACTGGTCGGTCGCTAAAAGTATAAGCACCAGTGTGGTACCAGCTCAAAGGTACTCCGATGCCCAAGTCAGTGGTCTATCAGGTATAGGTGAGTGGTAAATTGTGTACTGTAAAAGTAGTTGTGAACAATAAAATGCTTAGTTACCTTTATACGACAAATGGACCATTTTTGTATGGGTGTGGTGAATATAATAGTTGCATTCACCCGATGTGGGACAAATGTCAATTGCTATGAAACTGACACATGGAGGGGCTGTCCAGACCCCACTAGGGTTTGCTCATATGAGTGGGTCTGGACCCCTTGAGCTTGTGTTGGGCGGAAGTATTGGGCCTTTAGGTCGGTCTGGGCCGACGTACCGATTGACGGAGGCTAGGCCTCCAGAGTCGGCTAACAGCATGGTGCTGGAAGAGGGCTGGGCCTCTGAGTCGGTCGGGGCCGACATGCCGAGTCGGCAGAGGGCGGGGCCTCCAAGGTTGGTCTGGATTGATCGTCATTTGGTAATGGACTGAGCATGCAGTCAGTCTGGACTTCTTGCTCGGTCTGGGCCGATATGGCATGAACAATGATGATTGTGGATAACTCTCCTTGAGGTGTGTGTTGGGTTTTTAGACGTCGAGTCGGGTGCTCTTGATCCTAAGACTGGTTTGGTGCTGACTCAAACGTCGAGCCAGGCTACAAATCCTATGTTTGTTAGTGTACTCGAACATCGAGAAGGGATCCAGATCCTGAATGAGTGTGTGAGGTTCACACTCGGACGTCGAGGTAGGCTCTACATCCCGAGTGGTGTGCCTACCGGTAATGTAGTGGACATGGTGATTGATGTTGTGCATCGAGCATGGGTTATATGTGGATTGGTTATGTGATTATTGTGATGGCTTTGTGTTGACTATTGTGGTGATTTGTGTGATGGATGTCATGATTACGAATGTTTCTTGTATTATGGCCAATTTACACGTTTTTCAAGATTATAACTAGATTCTGTTTTATTTGGGATTTGAACGGCCTATATGCATACATAGTTTTTAGAAAACAGAGGGTAAAATGTTATATTTTGAACAACATTTTAAAACTATTTATTTTTATCAACTCACACGGTCTTCGTGGTTTTTGTAACCCTTCAAGGCCATTACACAAGGTTCGGGACTGAACGAGAGGCGTAAGCATGATTGTTAACGTGAATATCTCTTGTCTGATAAGTAGATGGTAATTTTGGTATTTTTCATTGCTTGTCAGATTGGAACAGGGTCCAGACGTAGTTTATAAGATTTTTTTTTTCCCCGAGATAGGCCCCTTCAAAGGTCCTCTAAAAGTTTCTCAAACATCTTCAACATCTTCAACTATAGAGCATTTTCCTAGAACTTGAATCATGCATGAAAAAAGGAAAGCTGCTAGTTATTTCTCATGGAGCACAAAGTATAAATTGGACATCGAATTTCAAAAAGGGGAAAGTTTTTGCTACAAAGATTGCACTTTTGAGAACCATATGGTTGGCTGTCATTATGAGGTACTTTCAAATTAGGATCGGAAAATCTAACTCATCACCCGTTTTCTTCCTAACCCAATACCCCACTCCCTCACCACTTGGGTTAACCCCACTTCATGTGTCATGTGTTACAAAAATAGAGAAAAACCTCATATATGATTGAACTTATTATAAGCAGATGTCTGAAAAAGGAAAATTCATTGATATTTTAAAAACATTTTTCTAATAAAACAATTAATGCTTATTTTACTTATTTGGAAAAGTACTCTCAAATATAAGTATATGCAATAAATTTGGTCTATGCAGAACTAACTAAAGTTAAAATCAACTTACAGCATCTCACATTTCTAGAGCAGAAAATAATACTGAACTTGGTATATTTCAATAGTTTTAACTTGAGAATATCCACAAGATTTCCACTCATTAAGAGTTATATCCTAAGATTTTATATAATCACTAAGTTTAGATAGCAGTACAACTGACACCGTAAAAATCACATTATAATTATGCTAGCAAACAAAAGCCAATCAAAATGAAATTTATAGAACAGTAGAAGATGTAAATAGTTCTCTTGAAAATTTTAAAGAAGCATATGAACTTCAATTAACAACAAATGATGCCAACTGCTACATCAAAATAATGAATGAAATGAAAGATAGAATGTGGCAATGATACATCAAGACATACAATATTGAACCAACAACCTTTAACTAAAAGTGAACACGATAATCTACATAAGCACCACATTCACAACCATACAAAAGGACAAAAGAGATGATATTTACTTCAAATCGGAAAAAAAAAATTAACCAAAAGCAATGAAAATATTTTTCTAATATTTTTCAAATCAGTACGTTAAGCAACTTGAATAGACTTAATTGTGAAACTACTATAGTGTGGACAAAAGGGGAGGAAAGCTTTAATATGGGAAGAAACATAGATATAGGAAATCATGGACGCATCAAATGAACATATAAAAATCAAATTTTACAAAGCAGTTTGTGTTAAGATTGAAAGGGAAAAAAATAAGACAAGGCACCAATTGAGCAAGTAAGTCCATTCGTTAACTACCTGGAAGAACTGACAATCATTCACTTGTCTTTAGTTTCGGTTTTGAGTTCCCCGACCCACTATTGTGCCATCTTTGCTACTATATTGTACCCTCTACCTCACCTTAACAAGAAAAGAGTTACGATAAGATCAGTTTGTGTTCAAAATGACAAGAAATTTAAAACTAAAAATTACACTTCTTTATGAAATTTTCTGGGCAACCAAATTGAACCATGGAAAAAAAATTACAATTATAAACAAAAAATTCAGTGAAGACAAGTCAAAATTCAAAAATTTTAAGTGATTCAACACATGTGGATCAATGAGAAGACATCTTCTCAATCCAGCATATCTAATAGTGTACAAAAGGTAAACTTAGCTCAAGAATAAACAAACCCAAAAATTACCACCAAAAACTTGGCCTCCAATATGCCTATGCTCAAAAAAAATTTAGACTTGATAACATTCAGTGATCTTAAATTCATAATTCATATCAACACTTAAAATCACTAAACAGAACTAAACATGAAGATATAAGAAAAAATAAATATCCCCAAATTGTTTTACTACAAAATTTCAACATCAAAATCTCACATTTTAACAAGCTCTAGCAACTAAGAGAAAAAAATTATTTGGAGAAATAGAGAACCAAATTAGAAGAGTTTGAATTGAAGAGTGAAAGTGGATATGCTTGCAGCTTGCTTCCTGGCTTCTTGTCTTTCTTTACAGGAGCAGTCGACATCGTTCACTCTCGCGAAGGCGGATTGTCTAGGTTTTGGCTCATAAGCTAGATGGCGAAGGCTGGTTGTGTGGGTTTTGGTTGTCAACTAGAAACCCAACGTTGGTGTTTTGTTCGTAATCAAATCACGAAGGGGTCGGGTGATTTTTTCCGTTTTGCTCGCGAAAGGAGAAAAAGGTCAAGGGTTTTGTTCATGAGAAAATCACAAAGTGCTAGGTGGGTTTTTGCCCTTCTCTTAAGTTTTTTCCTTTTTGGTCTTGAAAAGAGAAGAAGAGCAATTAGCAAAATTTTAGGTTTTTCTTTGCACAAATGAAGGGCTATGAGGGGATTGCATCTTTTGCCATCTGTATATAAAATTGGACCATTTTCATAAATATGAAAAACTAGAATTTAACTAAATAAACTTTTAAAGGAAGAGATATCTCTGTAATAATTTTTCCTAAAAGGGACATCAAATGACTGCCCAAAATGTTAAGCTATTATGAAAGTACTTAGAAAAAATAATGCTATACACAAAGGGCGTTTAGAGGGGTATATTCGATTAGAATATTTAAATATTTTTTAAAATATTTTTAAATGACAAATTTTAAAAACATTTGAAAATCTTAAAAATTAGTGTGGACATTTGAGTACAATCCAATTATTTTTTTTATAAATCCTATTCTGAACTTTCTCTCTCATTGTTATTTTGCATGATGATCCACTAATACTGCCTTTTATTTCAGAACTATGCCCCTCATCGTGAACCTCAAGGCCAATCCCCCACCACCTCAGGGGAATGATGCCCCTCTTTAGGATGAGGTCTAACTTGGAACCTTTAGCGTAGCCCAATTAGGCATATTTTTTGCTGATTTCATCGCAAAATGGAGGTTGGATCGCACCCCTATGGAGATTGCCCACTCACACAGTGTGAAGGAGTTTCATGGGTATGAGGGTAGCAAAGATGCAGAGCTCTGGGTCAAGAACTTGCAAGAATTTCTTAGGGATGAATCTACCACCTAAGAGATGGGTTGTTACTGCAGTTTACTTTATCTGCGATTCAGTAAAGAATTGGTGGGAGTTAGAGCATTTCCTATTGGACTAAGGCAATGGCATCACTTGGCATATGTTTAAACAAAGATTCGAGAATCATTTTGTTCCTCGAGAGTACATCAACCGCCTACAAGAGGATTGCAGCCGATACAAGATGATATATCTGTGGCAGACTATGAGAGGAAATTTCAGAAATTCGCTCGTTATTACCCACCAGTTCGTGAAAATTTCGAAGAATTGATGAGGTACGTTATTACCCAAGAGGATTGAATAACCACATTCGGCCCTTTGTGACTACACGGGGGTGCACTTGCTATAAGATGCTTTTGTGACATCTTTAGAGATTGAGGGAGCTTGTGGCCTTGTTTGGATGGACATGGAGGTGGTGGCCCACCAAAACAAAAAGGTGGACCAGCAGACATATCAACCACGAACGCAGAACTATAGATGGAGGAATCAGTTCTGTTCAAGCAAAGTTCTACCTCGGCATCTTCTAGTGGAGATTCAAGCTCTAACTCAGCTCGTTCTTTTTTTGGGGGAGGGGGGGGGGGGGGGGGCTCCACCAGGTCCTCACAATTTCGCCCATCACATGGAAGCAGATTATCAAACAACTCAAGGCCTTCCTTCTACTGAAAATGTAACCTTAGGCATAGTGGCATCTGCAGGTCGGGAGATTTTGCGAATGACCAGTGTTTCACTTGCTGACAGAAAGGACATAGATATCAGGATTATACCCACAACCAGATCACCTTCACGCTCTACCTAAAGCTAACCAACAATTGGGTTTCTCTACTCAGCCATATGAAGTGCCTAACTAGTTTCACAACCTCATGCCACATCAATTTGGTTCTACCCAACCATTACTAGAATACACCCCACAATACCGTGAGTAAACTACCCTTCAGCCTAGGGAAGTCGACCTCAGGAGAACTTTGGAGGGGCGTCTAGTAGTGGAACATCAAGGAAACCCACTGGGCGAGGGAGCAGAGGCCACATAAATGGTGGCGACCGAGGTGGAGGTAGAGATTCAGGACGTTTCTTCAACATCAGCCAATATGAGGCTCAGATCAACCGAGATGTAATTCCCAATACGTTATTTATTTGTGGTTTTCTTTCTCAAATATTAATTAACCTTGATGCTACCAATTCATTAGTATCCTCGTCGTTTGCTCAATGAGTGGACTTGATTTCTACCCTGCTTGAATCCTTCTTAAGTGTGGCTCTCCCAAAAAGGGAGGTTTGTATCGTATCCTTTGAATATAAGAATTGTTCAGTCTTTATGGACGACAACCTTTTGTTGGCAGATTTAATACCCTTGGGAATTTTGGACTTCGTTGTAATTCTTGGTATGGACTGGTTGTCTTGGCACTATGTCGTAGTGGACTGTAAGGAGTAGGTAATGATCTTCAACCAGCCAAGGTTCCTGATTGTTCATACCATATCGGCCCAGACCGAGCATGAAGCCCATACTGACTGCAGGCCCAGCCCATTACCAAAACAGTACCAATCCTAACCAATCTTGGAGGCCAAGCCCGGTGACCAGCTCGGCATGTCGGCCCAGACTGACCTAGAGGCCCAGCCCTCTTCCGACACCATGCCACTGGCCGACTCTGGAGGCCTAGCCCTTATCGGTCGGTGAATCGGCCCAGACCGACCTATCGGCCCAACACTGCCCCGTAGCACAAGCCCACGGGGTCCAGGCCCACTCATGCGAACAAACACTAGTCGAGTTTGGATGGCACCTCCACATGTCAGTCCTACAGCAATTAACATTTGTCCCACATCGAGAGAATACAATTATTATATTCACCACACCCATACAAAAGGGGTCCATTTTTCGTACAAAGGTCACTAAGCAATTACTGTTCACTACTACTTTTACTAAGTTTACATTTCACCACTCACCCTACACCTTAGACTGACTACTGACTTGAGCTTCGGAGTACCTTTCTGCTGGTACCACACCGGTACCTATACTTTGACTGACCGACCAGTTTCCTTCCTTTTTAGGTCTACACAGGGCACGTGGCAGAGCAGCATTCGCTCCCTAAGTTGGCACATTTTGTGCATCAACAGTTTGGCACCGTCTGTGGGAAACTGATTAAGTTTGCCCTCCACTCTACTGAGCCTAAAACACCGTTACCCTCCCATCTTCTAGCATGCAGGACAACGTCGATGGCGAAATCATACCCGCGCCCGACTGAGGGTCAAGGGACACCTTCCCCCGAGGTGCTCCGGGCGTTGGAAAACTTACAGTTCGATATGACCGAAATCAGAGCCAACGGCTCTTAGGCTGAGATACGCTATACCGAGCCCAGCGGCCAGTACACCGAGGTCATGGCCCAGCTACAGGCCGCTCAGGTCGAGCTAACCGCTCGCTGCGCTCAGGATGAAATCCGTCAAGCCGACCTCGTGGTGGCCGAATGCACAGAACGCGCCGAAAGGATTCGACGGGCTGCCGACAAGGGCAAGGCCGCAACCACGGCCGCGCCGATCGAGAAGGGCCAGAAACTCTTGGTCATTCCTAGAAAAGGCGCACAGGTCACTAGGATCTACCGCGATGCTCACGAAGCCTTGAGTTGCACCTCCCGACTGGAGCACAGGAAACTCAGTCTGATCCGCCTCGAGTTCCCTGCCGACATGGATCTACGGGAAACAAAGTAAACCGATCGAACACGACCCGAAATGAGCCCACGCCAACATTCCCGTGGCAGGAATCCCTCCATCTCGGTGATCGAGGGAGCGAATTCTTCCCAAGAAATCCTTAGTGCCCGGAGGTCCGAGCGCCCCCCGCGCAGCATAAGTTCCCGGCTAGACCGAGGGAACTCATCACGGTGGAACACGCCATTGCCTCACTAGGGGACCAACTACCCATGCCCGAGCAAGGCTCCCAGCACCGACCCAATGGTCTAACAGCTCCTCGATCGCATGCGGTGCCTCGAGGCCGAGAAGAGGACACCCAAGACACATACTTGGGGCGGACCCAGCTTGGGACCGTTCACGAATCAGATCAACTTCTTCCAGCATGGCAACACAATCAAGCCGCTGAAGATTCCCCTCTATACCGGTCAGACCGACCCAATCAACCACCTCAACAACTTCTGGTCGGCCGTCTCCTTCGCGAGTCTGACCGATGAGGCCCGTTGCTTGGTTTTCAGTTCCACCCTCACCGATGATGTAATCAATTGGTTCTACCGCCTGGGGCCCGGCTCTGTCGACTCTTTTGCACAGCTCACCAAGGTTTTTTTGAATTAGTTCATTATCCAGACTAACAGACTCTTCTCCGCTGAGGATCTCTTCCTCCTGAGGCAAGGAGAAACGGAGACACTACGTACGTATGCTACTCGGTTCAGCCTGGAATACTCTTGGTGCACCGAGTCCGACGACAGGACGACTTTCACGGCGTTCAAGGGCGGCCTGCGCGAGTCCCAATTCAGGTACGCCGTACATACTCAAGGTTGGTCTACCTATAAGGAGTTAATGAAACAGGCAGCCATTCATGCCAAGGTCGAGCTGTTGCTTAGCAAAGGAGGTGCGACAACGGTCAACACATACCGACCCAGTACTGGGAACTCGGTCGACACTTACAGACCAAGTAACACCCCACAGCAGCCGAGGTATGGTCATATAATGCCGACCAGAACGACGAACAGATAATGCTCAGCCTTGATCTGATCGAGAAACACCGTACAAAGGCCCACCTTCGAAATGTTGCCCAAAAACAGCGGCTCTGCCAATATCACGATGCCAAGGTCCGACCACGTTCTTTCCAGGTAGGGGACTGTGTACTCCGGAAGGTAAGCATCGCCACCCGAGATCGATCGGCAGACACTCTCGGTCCCAATTGGGAGGGCCTCTACCGCATCACCCTCATATGTCGGCTTGGGACATATGAGCTCTCTGACCCTGACGATCGCATCCCCGAACACCCATGGAATGCCGACCACCTGAAGCGGTACTACATTTAATTTTACACCATCCATCGGTCTTCATTGTATTGGTCCTCGTTTGACCCACAAATTATCAATGACAAAATTCTCTTCTTATTGTTCCACACATTACTAAGCACTTCTACGAGTTCAACGCATTATCGAGCTCCCCCTTCTCACACTTGCATCCACGATGCTTCCACCAACCACCTACATGGAAAAGGGGAACCGACCACATTCCACAATGCACACCACTCGGTTAAGGCTCATTCCACCCGTTGGACTCGCCCCGCCCCTTCGGTCTTTTGACCCCACCCCACTAACCGGCACCCCTGCCCAATGGTCAGCCAGTTCACATACCTAGTGGCAGTGTAACGACCCGTCCCAAATTCCTAGATTAGATTAGTGACTAATCACGATTAGTGAGGTTAATCCGTGATTAGTTGGGCGAAATCGGACGAACGATGCGAAATGACCGTTTTGCCCTTGATGGTGGCAAAATGTTGACTTTTCATTCGGGCGGTCAAACGAACTTTGACCGATGAACGTGACGTAGTTTAGGACGTCACGAGTCCATAGACAGGTGGCACGTTCAATTCCGACGTTCGAGGAGGAAGTTATGACGTGCGGAAGTTTAGGGGCATTTTGGTAATTTTAGTTAAAAGGGCCAAATAGTTGACTTTTGACCGGGATGTCCGATGGCTGAGGGCCGAGGACTATTACGGAGATAAGGACGATACGAATCCATAGGCAGGCGGCACTCTGAAATCGGACTTCGAACGGGGAAGTTATAGGTCACGGAAGTTCGATTTCACTATGCACGAACTTCGAGACTGGGATAATTTGGCGAAATCTGATTGGGAAGATATTTTTAGTGGGTCCCATGGATGAGTGACAAGTGTCACTCATCCTATTGGTTAACTCCCCCAATTGGTGGATCTATATAATAAAATAATATTATTTAATTAATTTTTTTATCAAATCCTAACAACCTTAAATCCTAACCATCCATTCTATTTTAATCATTCAATCCTCACCCTCCATCTCCCTTCTCTCATCAGCCATCACTCTTCTCTGTTCTTCCTAAAGCCCGAACCCCATAACCCATATTCCTCCATTTTTCTTCAAAACACAAACACACATATTCCCCACCTCCATCACTCATCTTGTGATTGTGATACAATGAATATGACCGTGAGGAAGTGGTGAGAGGCTGAGGATGGCGAGTCACGGCGACGGACGACGGAGGACACGGCGGAGGAGCTTGAACCGTGAGGTGAAAATATTTAAAAATCCAAGTTTTGTTTTTGTTAGGTTTTAATCGAAACTAATGATTGGGTTGTGTTTCTGGGGAACCTAGGAGAGAAATGGGATCGTTTTTGAAGGTTAGAACGGCCGGGAAGGGCCGTGAACGGCGGGGGAAAGTCATGGCCGCCATGGCCAAGCTCGAAGGTATGGTTTTCGATGTTTTCCTTCCATTTTAATGTCATAGAACCCTAGGTTAGGATTAGAGGATGAAAATAGGACAAACGGGAGGAGTTTTGGTGGTCGGACGGCGGAGAACCAGCCGGGCCAAGCCGCGGATCACGGCGACCCGGTTGCAGACATTCGGGTCGACCCGGCGAGAAGACGGGGATGACTGATGACGTCATCCTGCTGACGTCATCATGTCAGGGATGACGTCAGCATTGTCAGATCTGACAATGTCAGCTGACATGTCAGACAGTGGACCAATGGGAGCGTGACACGTGGCCCTTGTTAGAGTCTGAAATTTCAGACCTGACAGCTGTCAGATGACGTCAGCATGACGTCATGCTGACGTCAGCAGTGACGTCAGCGATGACATCAGCAGCATTGTAGCAGCGTTGACTTTTGCGTTGACCAGCGCGCGTGGGGGCGCGTGTGAACAGTGTTTTGAGTGGGCCCATTGTCATTTTAAAGGTTTCGACAATCCGGATCCAATGGCGGTGGTTTTGGGTCGATCGGAGATCGTTAAGTTAGTCAAATTGAGGTTTTCACCTCGGGAAACGTGTACGGGGCACGTTGACTTTTTTGGGAAAGTTTAGGGTTCTTAATATGGACTTGTATAGGTTAGTAGTAACCTTTGGATATGGTTTGGACAGGTCAGGATTATCCGGAGAGGTCGGATTGGCTCGGGAGAGCCGTATGGCACGCAAATCGAGGCGGCAGCTCGGACGATCTGTGAGTGGAACTTGTTTTCTAAATCGGTGCATGCATAAATGTTTATTATATGTTTTATTACTTGTTTGATGATGCCATGGGTTCATTTGTATGTGGTTACGTATAAGCACGTATTTCGAGGTTTCGGCCTTATACGGTACTTATATGGGTCTGTATTTCTTTATTGGTCTAAATGAAAAGGTTTTGGATTTCTAAAAGGATAAACTCAGGTATGAGACCCATTTGGTTGTGTCTCGGGCATATGACGCTATTTACAACCTTCGGGTCTAAATCGTGGTCGCGACGGGTGCTATGTGCAAGGCGATCGACGATACGACGCTCGCCTCCGGATTGGGATGTGTTCCTTCCGGAGAGGTCACGATGCACGATTCGTGGTCGGGCAGCCTGGGGAGGCTCGACTTCGGAGTGCTGACGGTTCAGGATATCGATCGGTAATGAGTGCACCATGATCTTGTGGTGGTCGCGTCGGTTGATTCGTTCACGGCGACATACCAGGATTGAGAGCGGTCCTGGATGGATGGTTGCACGCATCACTATGATCGGAGTCGTGACTGACCCTTAGATATCGGGCACGGTGCCCAGTTGATGTCATATGTTCGGGCACGAGACCCAGTTGTTTTACACTGATGATTTCAGGTCAGGGACCCTAGATGGATTTCCAAGTTCATGACGGTTTACGGGAACCGGCATGAACTCTGGAAAGGTCATTTTGGTTCATGACGGTTTATGGGAACCGGCATGAACCTTTGTCAGGTCATTCTGGTTCATGACGGTTTATAGGAACCGGCATGAACCCTGGTTAATGGATGTTATGGATCATGACGGTTCAAGGGAACCGGGCATGAACGTTTATGTTATGTATATATATGTATTCATATACCTTCCTTTACTTCTATTATCTCCTTCGGGGAGGGTCGTTGGCCTGGGTGGACCCCGGAGTAGTCACGGAGCACCGACTGAGTGGAGTCACCCCCCAGTTGGGTTCCTTACTCTCAGGAAGGCTATGATTACTATTACCTCGGGTAGGGTCAGTGGTCTGCGGACATTGATCTTGACTTTGAGAAGACTCGGATTGAGACCTGGGTAGCACGCGCGTAGCTTTGGAAACCGTGACAGGATTGGTTGTGTGAATTATATGTATATGTGATGTATGTTATATATGATATGATGTATGATGTGCGTTTACACAGGTTTTGGGCGGTGGCCCGTATGGTTAGTTTCTTATGATTTTGGGCTAAGGCCCTAATGAACGGTTTGATAAATGGTTTTCGAATGCATGCATTCTTTTTAGTGAAGGGTACAAATATCTTCTTATGCAAATGTTTTTATAAACTCTTGTTTTGTCCACTCACATTTTTTAATGTTTTGACTGCCCTTCAGGTTGACAGCGGATGTGGACTGTAGCAGAGACCGAGATATCACATACCTCCTCCGGATCCTGGCGTACTCTAATAGCCCGGGAGGGCAAAGGTAGGAATTATCCCTTGTCTGACACTTCGTGTCAGACGGGAGCAGGGTCATCCCTCACTAATCCCGGGGGGATTGGGATGGGTCCTGTCAGGCAGCTCGCCACTTTCATCTATCGCGAAGTCGTTCGACGCTTCCACAGCTGAACACTTCCCCTCTTCTCTCCTGTAGATGACCTATCTAAACATTTGGACAAAATAGTTATTCGTTTATATACGTCGGTACACTCAGCACTTAACGGTTTCCAAGCCTTTAGAGCATGGTTCGTGTATTTAGGCCGATCTGGATTTGGCGCTTACCATATCCTACCAAGTCGGTATAAACAACGGTTCATTTATTCAAGTCAGCCTACTGCTAACAAATTGTTACACTACTCTACGAGGCAGACCAGTGTTCAGTCGGAGCAATCAATACTTCACAAACAGTTTCAAAAGGAAATGTCTAATAATGAAGGGCTCGACCAATCGGTCGGCCGAGGGATTACAAAGGAAAACTACCTTACTCTACTCCGACACGCAGGTCAGACAAAAACAAAGAAAAACAACAAAAAGGACTCAGTCTGCTAGCGGGTCTGTCGAGGGCAGTCCAGCAGGAACTTCTGCGGTCGAGGGCTGGTCGGCAGTCAGAGGTTGGTTGGCGGTCAGCAGCAGGTCAACATGCACCTCTTCTTCTTCCTCTTCACTTTCCCCAGGCTGCTCGGCCGAATTTATGTGCTCCCAAATCACCTTGAAGCCGAGCCAGGGGGTCATGTCGAAGTCGAAGTCCGGGTAGTAACTGAGTATGTTCTTGTAAATCTCCCTCTCAGCCGCGACTGCATACTCATCCTGTCGATCGTGGAAATCCGGAGAGTTGAGAAAATTCGAGACATCGCAAAGGTGAGTCGGTCTTGTAACATGTGCTTGTCCATTTCCCTGATCACCACCTCCGCCTCGAGCAGCTCGGCCGAATTCTAGTACAGCTCCTCCTGAACCGACTAGCGCTCGGTTTCCGCCCGTTGCCTAACCAGCTCCACGTGAGACTGGCCGACCTCGGTTGTCCGGCGCTCCGCCTCCAGCTTGAAACGGTCCCTCTCCTCGCTGACCCGCTCCAGCTCAGCCCTGAGTCGGTCCGCCTCTTCAGCCGCCTGCTGCTTGGCATTAACCTCCCCAGCATACATGCCGAGTCGAGCCTCCAGCTCTGTCAGTATTTGCTCCTGAGCCTGAACCCTCCGCTCCATCTCAATGCATCTCGAGCTGACTCAGCCTCTGCCTTCAACATCTTCTAGGTCTCCAGTGACTCTCGAGTAGCAGTAGTAGCTTGCTCCTTCTTTTGTTTCTTTTCTTCCTTCGCGGAAGCCGCTCGGTCCAGAGCGTCAAAGTAGCTGACGAACAACCGACCGAGGGACTGCCCCAACACACACGAGTTAGTAAAAGCACCAAAAAATAGAACACAAGTACAAGTTAAGGTACACTGAGCAACCGTCGCCTAATTCCACGTGACATTTATTACCACTGCGATCTGTCCCCCATAGGCCACGCGTGTCCATAAATAACCCGCTGACAACCAACGGTCCAGAATTCTAACCGTCCACCGACTGACACACGACACAGATGGCTCCTCGATTCCTTCAACTGTCATGTCCACTAACCCATGGCGTTGGTGGCGCCTCGACTGCCACACCTACTAACGTCGACTTCTCCTGGCCGTGCCAACCATCTCATATCATCTCGGTCTACCCTTCACCTCTCGTCACCGACTCTTCCACTCGGTTCAATCCCTCACCTGGGGGACTTAGGGGACTGAAGGCATGTACATCCGGTGTGGGGCACTCTTTTTACAAGTCCCCAACCGAGAAATTCCACCTCGGTCACGAACTTGGGGGACTTCTGTTCATACCATATCGACCCAGACCGAGCATGAAGTCCATACTGACTGCAGGCCTAGCCCATTACCAAAACCATACCAATCCGGACCAATCTTGGAGGCCTAGCCCTCTGACCGGCTCGGCATGTCAGCCCAGACCGACCTAGAGGCCCAACCATCTTCCGACACCATGCCACTGGCCGACTCTGTAGGCCTAGCCCCTGTCGGTCGGTGAATCGGTCCAGACCAACCTATCGGCCCAACACTGCCGCCTAGCACAAGCCCACGGGGTCCAGGCCCACTCATACGAACAAACCCTAGTCGGGTCTGGATGGCACCTCCAGGTGTCAGTCCTACATCAATTGACATTTGTCCCACATTGGGAGAATACAATTATTATATTCACCATACCCATACAAAAGGGGTCCATTTGTCATACAAAGGTAACTAAGCAATTATTGTTCACTACTACTTTTACTAAGTTTACAATCCATCACTCACCCTACAACTTAGACCGACTACTGACTTGGGCGTCGGAGTACCTTTGGGCTCGTACTACATCGGTACCTATACTCTGACCGACCGACCAGTTTCCTTCCTTTTCAGGTCTACACAAGGCACGTGGCATAACAGCATTTGCTCCCTAAGTTGGCACATTTTTTGCATCATCACCGATTGTAACTTTCACGGGAAAGAATCAGAAGGAAAATTTTGGCATCATTTCTGCGTTCAAGGAAAAAAAGCTGTTGAGGAAGGTTTGTGAAGGCTACTTAGCACATGTGGTGGCGGCAACTCCATCACAAACTCATTTACAAGATGTTCCGATGGCCAGCAAGTTTCCCAACGTCTTTCAGGAGGACCTTCCCAGCTTACCATTAGCATGTGAGATAGAATTCACCATTTGTAACAACCCGTCCCGAGAACCGGGATTAGTAGACGAACTAAGGTGTGATTAGTGAGGTTAAGCGGCGGTTAGGTGGTCCTGATAAGGTCATTAGCGTAGAATGACGATTTTGCCCCTGGTCCGGGCAAAAATGTTGACTTTTATTCGGGTGGTCAATTGGGTATTGACCAGTGACCAGGACGTAGTTGAGGACGTCACAAACCTGTAGACATGAGGTACGTTCGATTCCGACATCCGAGGAGGAAGTTGTGATGTTCGGAAGGTTGAGGGCTTAACCGTAATTTGGGTAAATTAGGGGAAATAGTTGACTTTCTGAATACTCGGGTTTTGGTAGGTTGACCTAGCATGGTTAGATAGCTTTCATCGTCCTGAGTTCGATGACAGGCGGCACGTATTCATCGGACTTACGAGGCGAGAGTTACGGGTCTAGGAAGTTTTGGCAAAATCGTAAAATGTGTTGAACAGGAGGGTATTTTGGTCTTTTTGGCATCTGGGGATTTGTGCAGAGAGGAGCAGATGAAGGGTGGTGATTGGGCCATGTGTGTGAGAGAGAATGGGAGGATGGTGACACATGGCAGGGGGCTAGAGGATTCTGGGAGAATCCTGTGCGTTCACAGCCCAAATAATTGGGGTGCACTCGTGCATACCCGTGTGTTGGTTCTTCGACAAACACAGAGAAACAGAGAGAGCTTGTGAGGAGAAGTTGAGGATTGATCGTGGTAATTGACGAGTCCTGGTGAGTGAGGGAGGAACGGGAGACTGAAAGGAAGCTGGTGGTTGTGAATTGGTGGTGGAATCGTGCACGGCGGCACGGTGGTGGTGCGGCAAAGTTTTTGGGGAAACAGGGAGACCGTGAACGTTTGGTGGTGGCTACGCCGTGAGGTGGCTCAAACCACGACCGTGGGACGTTCAGGAGGTTGCAGGGAGGCCAACGAACACCGTGGCACGCGGCGGTGCGCACGGCGGAGCTGCAATCGAAGGGTAAGGTTTCTTGCTCTGTTTTTCCCGTAAACTTCCTTTGGAAAGTCGTGAGTCTGAGTTTAGAATCGAAAGGTTTGAAGGTCAGGGTGATGTTTAGGGAGTTCCTAGGAGTGGTTTGTGGTGGTCGCCGTGACGGGGCGTACACGGCGGAGCTCAGTCGAAGTGGAGTGCTCTGTTACTCTGTTTCGGCCGTGAACTTCAACCCAAAGTCGTCGAGTTTGGGGCTGAGTCGACGGCATAGGAGGGTTGGTCTAGGTTCAGTAAGGCCCTAGGGATTGTCTGGTGTCGCCACCGTGACTGGAGGTGACCGGAGCAGATGGATCGTGAAACAGGAGTTTGAGGGCTGTCTGGTTCGAGCTGGAATCGACGATGGTGGGACTGTGTCGAGGTTAGAGGAGTAGGGGAATGGATTCTTGGTGTCTGGACGAAGCCGTGGGTGGAAGAAGGGAAGGAAATGATGACCGGACGGCGGAGAATGCTCCTCGCCGGTTCAATTCACGGCGGTCGGTTCAGCACAGTGAGGTCGAGGTTGATGATGCTACTGTAGCTGGCGCGTGAGGGCCACGCGCAGCCACTTTGGGCGGCGCATGGGGGCGCGTGCGACGGTGGTTGGGAAAACGGTCAACATGGTTTTTGGTCTAGAAGTTATGGTGAGTTCAATGGAGTTGGTTTCGAGTCAATCGGATTTTGAGGAAAGTTAGGTGAACTTTCGTGAACGTGTTAGTGATGTAATTTGATGATTGTAAACAGGATCGGGATTTCCCGAGGAAGCCGAGGAACGGGCTGGACGTTCGGGACGCGAGTAGGGCTCTATATGTGAGTGGACCCTTTCCTTAAACTCGATCATGCATAACTGTTTTTATATACGTTTTTTTATGGCTTTACTCTTACATCTATGATCTTGACTATGTTATGATGGTTTTACGTGATTGCACGGTTTTCGAGAAAAAGACGGTTTTAGCATGTTTTACAAAAAGGGTGATTTTGGAAAGATAAATGATCTCAATGATTTTAAGGGGATTTTGGGAAATGATTTGGTGATTAAATGATTTTCGGAAAGCGGAATTTGGATTTAAAGTTGGAAAGTGGATTCTGGATTTGGGTTCGGAATGACGGTTCTGGATGCTTGAAGGGCATCGGACCAGTGGTTTCGGATTCAGATTTGGATATGGACTGGTAGATGGTTTTCAAATGATTTTGGGATTGGATTTGCTGGATCTGGCTATTGGGTTTAAAGACCCGGATATATGTGACGGGGGACCGGCCGGATTGGGTTTAAAGACCCGGATTGAGTTTAAAGACTCGGGAGTTTAAAGACTCGGATATATTGAATTCCCCCGTAGGCCTTGAGTTTAAAGACTCGGATATGAATAAGGCCTGGATTGAGTTTAAAGACTCGGGAGTTTAAAGACTCGGATAGGTCCAGCAGGTTCGATCGGGAAATGAGGATTTGAGCTTTATGGTTTATGATACGGTTTCTGATACTCATGCTATGATTTCTATAACTATTTTATAGTGTTCCTATTTCTTATGATATTTTATAGTGTTTCTGTTCTTATGAAATTTTATGATGCTTATTTTATAACTGTGTTCATAACTGTTGGTTATGCATGTGGTTTCAAAACGGAGGGCTAAAACCCCGGTTTTTATATGAAATGGTTTTTTTAACTTTTTGTTCTTGCTGGTCCACTCACACTTTCTGTTTTTTTTACATTGCCCTCCAGGTTGTGGAGCTAGCGCGAGGTGACGTCGAGGCAGAGTCCGATGCATAGAAGTGTCGTGAGGGATCCTCGGAATAGTTCAAAGTCTTCCGCGTGCGTGTAATTTATCGGTTTTTAGTTCCTTGTATTTTCGTACTATGCTCTGTAAAGGATAACTTCGGGATATTTTGTTTAATTACTCCTGCGTCTGACTGGGTTTGAGGGAGTTTTACTTGGCTGTTGTGTCGGGGAGTCAGACGGGAGCGGGATTTACCTCGGTTTCGGGGTGAAACCGGGGTGGGTCCTGACAATTGGTATCAGAGCATAGGTTTGTCAGGTTTGTGGGGTTTGATGGGTTGTGGGGTTGTGTTTCAGTTGCTTAACTACTTCTATGCCTCTTTCAGTGTGCGGTTGACGATGCCTCCGAGACATAGACCCTCTCCACAACCTGAAGAAGTAGCAAGAGAGACTGAGAGTACTACGTTTGAGCGAGCCCAGCGGCTCGGGGCTACCACTTTTAGTGGTGGGGCTGATCCTGAGGAAGGCCAGAGGTGGATTACCAGACTTGAGCGGATATTTGCGGTGATGCATTGCCCGCCGGAGGAGCGAGTGTTGTTGGCTACATTTTTACTGGATGGTGCGGCGTACGAGTGGTGGTATACCTTCGAGTTGTCCGGATGGGATGCCCATAGTGTGACCTGGGAGACGTTTAGGGAACGGTTCCTGGAGCTTCGAGCCAGCGGACACCGAAAAGGGGTAACTTCAGTGGAGCGTCATCGTCGGGCGATGAGCGTTTTGGTAGACCTGGCAGTTTTCAGAGTTCAGGATTTTGGGGTTACCGTGCACAGCCGACTCCGCAAGCGAGTGCGACCTCTGTAGCGTCTACAGGGAGACCGAGCAGTGGACCAGGTTGGAACGTGTGTTTCTACTGCGGGGAGCGCGGTCATTTCCAGCGTGAGTGTCCACTGTTGCCACAGGGAGGTGGTGTAGGCAGAGGAGTAGCGGAGTCCGGACAGAGTACAGCGTCAGGGACAGCAAGCCCGAGAAAAGGTGGTGGCACTACCACTAGTAGTTCGAGGGGACGTGGTAGAGCGTCGGGATCTCAGGCCCGAGTGTTCTCGATGACTCAGCAGGAGGATCAGTCGACACCAGATGTGGGGACAGGTACTTATATTACTTTTGGTTGTGCTGTACTTAGTTTTGGGTTGTTGGATCCCAGGGTAGAGTCTAGAAGGAGTTTCCCTAGGTGGACTGGGGAGTGCTGTCGTGGTAGGATGACGGAAGGTACAAGAAAGGGGTGACTATAACTGATTGATATGAAGTTATTGGAGGAGAGAACCCACAAGCTAGAGTTTGCCTTTAGGACTTTGTAGATTTATTCCGATAGTGGCCGAGGTAGCAGTCGAGAGAGTTAAGTGTTCGATTGTCTGGGTTAGTAGTCGAGTTGGTTCGGGAAGGTAGGGTGGTTGTATACGAGGACGTACTCTATGACTTCTGTCGGGTACTCTGAGATAAGGTATTTTAGAATACCTTTGTTTTCTGTTCATAGAGTTTCCCTTGCGTACACCATGTAGTTGTTCCAAAGGAAGAGTTGGCCGTGGTAACAGTAGTTGGGGATGGTGTGAAATACCCAAGGTGGAGATGATAGACAGGAAACCCAGGAGAGGTTGTTGTTGACCGAGTGTTGGTGACCAGGTAGGAGACCCTAGGTGTCGGGAACTAACTGTGGAATTTCGGGGACGAAATTCTTTTTAGGGGGGGTAGATTGTAACAACCCGTCCCGAGAATCGGGATTAGTAGACGAAGTAAGGTGTGATTAGTGAGGTTAAGCGGCGGTTAGGTGGTCCGGATAAGGTCATTAGCGTAGAATGACGATTTTGCCCCTGGTCCGGGCAAAAATGTTGACTTTTATTCGGGTGGTCAATTGGGTATTGACCAGTGACCAGGACGTAGTTGAGGAACGTCACAAACCTGTAGACATGAGGTACGTTCGATTCCGACATCCGAGGAGGAAGTTGTGATGTTCGGAAGGTTGAGGGCTTAACCGTAATTTGGGTAAATTAGGGGAAATAGTTGACTTTCTGAATACTCGGGTTTTGGTAGGTTGACCTAGCATGGTTAGATAGCTTTCGTCGTCCTGAGTTCGATGACAGGCGGCACGTATTCATCGGACTTACGAGGCGAGAGTTACGGGTCTAGGAAGTTTTGGCAAAATCGTAAAATGTGTTGAACAGGAGGGTATTTTGGTCTTTTTGGCATCTGGGGATTTGTGCAGAGAGGAGCAGATGAAGGGTGGTGATTGGGCCATGTGTGTGAGAGAGAATGGGAGGATGGTGACACATGGCAGGGGGCTAGAGGATTCTGGGAGAATCCTGTGCGTTCACAGCCCAAATAATTGGGGTGCACTCGTGCATACCCGTGTGTTGGTTCTTCGACAAACACAGAGAAACAGAGAGAGCTTGTGAGGAGAAGTTGAGGATTGATCGTGGTAATTGACGAGTCCTGGTGAGTGAGGGAGGAACGGGAGACTGAAAGGAAGCTGGTGGTTGTGAATTGGTGGTGGAATCGTGCACGGCGGCACGGTGGTGGTGCGGCAAAGTTTTTGGGGAAACAGGGAGAACCGTGAACGTTTGGTGGTGGCTACGCCGTGAGGTGGCTCAAACCACGACCGTGGGACGTTCAGGAGGTTGCAGGGAGGCCAACGAACACCGTGGCACGCGGCGGTGCGCACGGCGGAGCTGCAATCGAAGGGTAATGTTTCTTGCTCTGTTTTTCCCGTAAACTTCCTTTGGAAAGTCGTGAGTCTGAGTTTAGAATCGAAAGGTTTGAAGGTCAGGGTGATGTTTAGGGAGTTCCTAGGAGTGGTTTGTGGTGGTCGCCGTGACGGGGCGTACACGGCGGAGCTCAGTCGAAGTGGAGTGCTCTGTTACTCTGTTTCGGCCGTGAACTTCAACCCAAAGTCGTCGAGTTTGGGGCTGAGTCGACGGCATAGGAGGGTTGGTCTAGGTTCAGTAAGGCCCTAGGGATTGTCTGGTGTCGCCACCGTGACTGGAGGTGACCGGAGCAGATGGATCGTGAAACAGGGGTTTGAGGGCTGTCTGGTTCGAGCTGGAATCGACGATGGTGGGACTGTGTCGAGGTTAGAGGAGTAGGGGAATGGATTCTTGGTGTCTGGACGAAGCCGTGGGTGGAAGAAGGGAAGGGAATGATGACCGGACGGCGGAGAATGCTCCTCGCCGGTTCAATTCACGGCGGTCGGTTCAGCACAGTGAGGTCGAGGTAGATGATGCTACTGTAGCTGGCGCGTGAGGGCCACGCGCAGCCACTTTGGGCGGCGCGTGGGGGCGCGTGCGACGGTGGTTGGGAAAACGGTCAACATGGTTTTTGGTCTAGAAGTTATGGTGAGTTCAATGGAGTTGGTTTCGAGTCAATCGGATTTTGAGGAAAGTTAGGTGAACTTTCGTGAACGTGTTAGTGATGTAATTTGATGATTGTAAACAGGATCGGGATTTCCCGAGGAAGCCGAGGAACGGGCTGGACGTTCGGGACGCGAGTAGGGCTCTATATGTGAGTGGAACCTTTCCTTAAACTCGATCATGCATAACTGTTTTTATATACGTTTTTTTATGGCTTTACTCTTACATCTATGATCTTGACTATGTTATGATGGTTTTACGTGATTGCACGGTTTTCGAGAAAAAGACGGTTTTAGCATGTTTTACAAAAAGGGTGATTTTGGAAAGATAAATGATCTCAATGATTTTAAGGGGATTTTGGGACATGATTTGGTGATTAAATGATTTTCGGAAAGCGGAATTTGGATTTAAAGTTGGAAAGTGGATTCCGGATTTGGGTTCGGAATGACGGTTCTGGATGCCTGAAGGGCATCGGACCAGTGGTTTCGGATTCGGATTTGGATATGGACTGGTAGATGGTTTTCAAATGATTTTGGGATTGGATTTGCTGGATCTGGCTATTGGGTTTAAAGACCCGGATATATGTGACGGGGGACCGGCCGGATTGGGTTTAAAGACCCGGATTGAGTTTAAAGACTCGAGAGTTTAAAGACTCGGATATATTGAATTCCCCCGTAGGCCTTGAGTTTAAAGACTCGGATATGAATAAGGCCTGGATTGAGTTTAAAGACTCGGGAGTTTAAAGACTCGGATAGGTCCAGCAGGTTCGATCGGGAAATGAGGATTTGAGCTTTATGGTTTATGATACGGTTTCTGATACTCATGCTATGATTTCTATAACTGTTTTATAGTGTTCCTGTTTCTTATGATATTTTATAGTGTTTCTGTTCTTATGAAATTTTATGATGCTTATTTTATAACTGTGTTCATAACTGTTGGTTATGCATGTGGTTTCAAAACGGAGGGCTAAAACCCCGGTTTTTATATGAAATGGTTTTTTTAACTTTTTGTACTTGCTGGTCCACTCACACTTTCTGTTTTTTTTACATTGCCCTCCAGGTTGTGGAGCTAGCGCGAGGTGACGTCGAGGCAGAGTCCGAGGCATAGAAGTGTCGTGAGGGATCCCCGGAATAGTTCAAAATCTTCCGCATGCGTGTAATTTATCGGTTTTTAGTTCCTTGTATTTTCGTACTATGCTCTGTAAATGATAACTTCGGGATATTTTGTTTAATTACTCCTGCGTCTGACTGGGTTTGAGGGAGTTTTACTTGGCTGTTGTGTCGGGGAGTCAGACGGGAGCGGGATTTACCTCGAGTTTCGGGGTGAAACCGGGGTGGGTCCTGACACCATTTACCTACTACTAGGTACCGGCCCTATTTCCTTAAGCCCTAATAGAGTGGACCCAACTGAGCTATGAGAACTCGGTGTTCAGCTCCACCAGCTACTGGAAAAGGGATTTATCTAATTGAGGACTTCCCCTTGGGGAGAACCAGTGTTGTTTGTAAAGAAAAATGACAGCTTAATGAGGCTATACGTTGACTATCGTCGACTCAGTTAGGTAACCAAAAAAAAATCGTTACATGTTGCCTCATATTGATGATCTGTTCGATCAATTATAAAGGGCGCAAGTGTTTTCAAAAATTGATCTTTGGTCGGGATATCACCAACTTCGAATCAGGGAGGAAGATGTTCCAAAAATTGCATCTCTGATGCGCTATGGTCATTACGAATTTCAGGTTGTGCTTTTTGGAGTGACCAATTCCCCCGTAGCCTTTATGGATCTGATGACTGCTTTGTCATTGTGTTTATCAACTACCTTTTAATCTACTTCAAAAACCTTCGGGATCATGCTAAACACGTGAGACTGGTTTTGGTAAGATTAAGACGTGAGGTGTTGTTCACCAAGTTTGAGAAGTTCCAGTTTTTGTTAAATCAAATTAGTTTCTTAGGGCATATGGTCTCAGCTGAAGGGATTTTCGTAGACCCGCAAAAGGTGGAAACCGTTAAGAATTGGGAACATCCCATAACTGTTAGTGAGGTTCGCAGCTTTCTGGGACTAGCTGGTCACTACCATCGTTTTGTGAACGACTTTTTGGGGATAGCTCTTCCTCTTACAAGATTAACACACAAAATAGTGTCATTTTTTTAGAGTGAAGACTATGAAGAGGGCTTTCATACATTGAAGGAGTGACTTACCACTGCACTAGTTCTAATACTACCATAACCTAATCAACCCTTTGAAATCTATTGTGGTGCATCCCTCTAGGGTCTTGGGTGTGTGTTAATGCAAAATCAGCATGTGATCACCTACGCTTTCCGACAACTAAAACAATATGAGTTAAACTACCCCACTCATGACCTGAAATTGTCCGCGGTTGTCTTTGCTCATATGATTTGGCAGCATTTATGGAGAGCCATGTCAAATCTACACAGACCACAAAATCTTAAAATATCTAATGACTCAGAAGGATCTCAACTTAAGACAGAGACGATTGGTGGAAATCTTGAGTGATTACGATTGTTCAATCAATTATCACTCTAGACGGGCCAATTTTATAGCCGACGCCTTGAGCCGGAAGTCTCAAGGATGAGTCAGTACTATTCGGATCATAGAACCCTCACTCCGGATCTAGCTAAAACTTATAGGGACGTCTATAATTTTTTCCTCATATAGAGGACTAATTCCTCAATTTCAAGTGCGACCCTCACTCATCGACAATGTCCTAGCAACTCAAGGAAATTATGTAAAGTGATGGGAGCTGACCCAAAAGGTTAACGCTGGGGAACAATGAGAATTTAGAATCTCCTAGGATGGATTGCTCTATTTGGGAAACCGTATGTACGTGCTAGACAACTAGGAGCTGAAGAAAGCAATCCTGGATGAGGCCCACTCATGTGCCTATGCCTTGCATCTAGGGAGCACCAAGATGTATCACACCATTCGACCATACTACTATTGGCCTGGAATGAAGAGGGAGTTAGTATAATATGTTCACATGTGTCCCATTTTCCAGTTTGTAAAAATAGAAAGACAAAAACCCTCTGGGTTTTCACAGCCACTGCTCATCCCATAATGGAAATATGGGCATATAACGATGGATTTTGTGTTCACATTTCCCCACACTAGTTCTGGTTATGACATCATTTGGGTAGTAATAGTTGATCATCTAACGATGTCGACGCATTTTTTACCACTCGCTCAAATGCTAGACTTAATGATTTGGCTTTGTTGTTTGTCAAGGAGATTATCCGACTACATGGTGCACTTGTTTCAATTTTCTCCAACCAAGATCCCCGATTTACCTCCAATTTCTAGAAAGCCCTAAAGGATCCTTTGGCGTTCATCTATCTTATAGTACAACCTTCCACCCTTAAATCGACGGACAATCTGAACGAGCTATTCAAACACTGGAGGACATGCTTCGTCCATACATACTACAGTTGGGTGGGAGTTGGAATCAATATCTAGCCTTAATGGAGTTCACCTACAACAACAGTTACCACTATAGCTTAAAGATGACACTGTTTGAGGCATTACACGGGAGATCGTGTCTAACTCCTGTTTGTTGGTTGGAGGTAGGAGAGAGGGTCCTGGAATGGAGTTGGTGAACAGATTAAAGTAATCACCAACAATTTGAAAGCCACCCAGGACAGGCAGAAAAAGATTGTTGATGAACATTCAAAGGAAAAGGAATTTGATATTGGTGATTTAGTATACCTTAAGCTTTCACTTTGGAAGGGAGTGATTCAATTTGGTAAACGAAGGAAGTTAAGGCCTCAATTCATCGAACCATACCCTATCATTGAAAGAGGGTGCCTAGTAACGTACCGCCTAGAACTACTGTCGTAGTTTTCTAGGATGCATGACGTGTTCCATGTATCCCTATTGAGAAATCATGTGCCCAACCCAACACGCGTGCTCGTCCCAACCCAGCCATTGAAGGTTGACAGGTATCTTACCTATTTGAAGCAACCAGTGACAATCTTAGGTCGGAAAGAAAAAGTCTTGAGGAACAAAACCATATCTCTAGTTAAGGTATTATAGAGGAACCACACTGAATAAAAAGCTACATCGGAGCTAGGGAGCCCAGTGAAGGAAGTGTACCCCTACTTGTTTTATGAACTAGAACTTTATATCTCTGGACCTTACTCTGTCCTTGTTATTTTTAAATCTTCTTTCAATAAAAATTTTGGGGACAAAATTTCTTTAAGGGGCCCAGACTGTTACGACCTATATCGTTTGTGACCCTTTTTCAAGAATACCGACAGCTCAAAATTTCCGAACGAAAAATAGAAGTAGCAAAAAGAGCTTTTACCACCCTCAAAGGAAGAAATTATCTAAGCATATTGGACCACAATAGAAACCAATGTGATAGTTGGGCCTTAACACATGAGGGACACCTAGACTTCATGCAATAAGTTGTTTACTGTGTACTGTTTCATGCATGAATGTGTATTGGCTAGTTAAATCTAGTCATTGAAATACCGCACCTTTACATACACCTAAACGACCCAGTGCCTTCACCACCCCTCTAACTCTAAATTGAGACATATTTAGCATGAAGAGAGAGAGAGAGAGGAAGAGATTTCACTCTTTTACTCGTGCTTGTTGGCACCTTGAACTACTACGAGCCTCAACCCACGGCCTTTTCCTAAAAAGCCTAGCAGCTAGAAGACCATTCCCTTTTTGCCACTGATCTCGCTACCAACTCCACCCCCCCCCCCCCCCCCCCCCCCCCCCCCCCCCCACCCCCCACCCCACAAAGAGAATGTCGACAAGTCGCAGAGACTAAGAACACCCCCAAATCGTTAGCAGTAATGGTGATGAAGGATGCCAAGCTGAAACTTCCTTTTCGGATTTAAGAAAACCCAAGTAAGAGCTTCTCAAAAAGCCATTTCCATGTTAACGCATGTATGACACTGATGATTGACGATCGAAAAATGCAGGGATGTCGAATTTTGGGTTTCACGATAGCTAGGTAGTTTTTAACCAAGACTTAGCTAATCAAAAAATCTTTCTTGAGATGAAACTAACCCTTACCTTGCTTGAATTCTTCTAGGTCGTTGGGAAGGAAATCGAAGCATCGTTGCCCTCTGGACACCAATGATTGACACACATTCCTAGCTAATCTAGGTAGAGATTCACTTTGATAACTTGATATTTAAGACCTAGGATGTAACAACTCGTACCTTCAGGAAGGGTACAAATGTAATTTTGTAAAAAGATTTGTATAAACGGACGATTTTTGCCCTTGTGAATAGTGTGTCAAAAGTTGACTTTTTGATTTACAGGTTGGATGAGTGTTGACCATTGACCGTGACGTAGCTTAGGGCGTCACGAGTCCGTAGACAGGTGGCAGGCCCGATTTGGACAATCGGAGTAAAGTTATGACGTTCGGAAGATTGAGGGCGTTACCGTAATTTTGATTAATTAGGGGAAAATGTTGACTTTTTAGAGGACTTGTGATTTTCACGTAGACCGAGGACCGTTGGATAGGTCTCGACGTCCTGAGTACAACGACAGGCGACACGCTGTCATCGGACGTTGGACGAAATAGTTACGGGTCTGGAAAGTTTGAGGGTAAAATGGTAATTTTAACTCTAGGGGTATTTTGGTCTTTTTCCCCTTAAGACCAATCAGATAAGGGCAAGTGGCTGAGTGGGCATGGATATTTTGTACTGATGTCCATGGGATTGTGGACACGTGGTAATGCCTAGATGGTTCTAGGATTGTGTACAATGTACACGGCCACAAATTGTCCGAAGTTTAAACCGTGTATTTTGGGCATTTTACACAGAAAACAGGGAGAGAAATTGTGATCGATTCAGTGTGTGGGTGAGATTTTGGTGAATTGTGAGAGTGACAGAGAGATGAGAGGAAGCTGGTGATCGAAATTTGGGGGTGAGATCGTGCAAGAAACACGGCGGTGGTGAGGCTGAGTTTTCAGGGAAAACAGAGAGATTGTGGGACAGAGGTGGTGGTTGTGTCGTGTTGTGGTTCAAACCAAGCTGAGGAGGAGTTAGGACGACCGCAGAGGACTCATTGGACATCGTGGTACACGGCGGTGCAGACGGCGGAGGAAGAATCACAGGTGAGACCTTATTCCCCTATTTTCCCATTTCCTTCAATTCGAAAGTCGTGGACTTTGGGCTAGATTCGAGGGTTTTGGAGGTTAGGGTGAGACTCCTGAAGGTCCCAGGAGTCGTCTGAGTGTGGTGCCGTGACGGGGGAAGGCCTGGGTGGCCGGAGGCCAAAACAGGGCAAACGGGCCGTTTGTTTCAGGGATGAAGACGATGGGTTTTAGGCCATGATTCCTCGATTTTAGGAATGGGTTTGGTTGCAGGGAACTGGACGAAGCTTCTGGGATTGGTTTGGATGGAAATGGTGGAAGAATGGAGGAGAACCGGTCACGCTGGTTCAACACAGTTGAACCGGGTGACTCGAGGTAGACGATGCACTGTAGCAGGCGCGTGAGGCCCACACGCAGCCACTTTGGGCGGCGCGTGGGGGCGCGTGGGGAGGATTCTGAACAAACTTCCAACATGGTTTTTGTTCTAAATGTTCTAAGGAATCCATTGGTGTAATTTTCGGGTTAATTGGACGATGTTACGGGATAGTTAGGTAATTCAGTCGGTTTAGGGTTTAAGTTTAAATTATGTATAAATTCCCCAAAATTTGGGGAAATTAGGGTTAGCATATTTGACGTATTTGTGACCCTATTTGGTGCCCTATTGACAGGACGGGAGACGCCTGAGACGGTCGAGGAGCGCACGGAGCGCGATTCACATTTTCTGATTCGTGAGTGGACTCTTTCTTTCTTACGAGCATGCCTAGCTGTTTTTATCTATGTTTATGATTTTAAATATGTTTTATGCTTGTTGATGATGATTATACGTGATTGATATGTTTGCACGTTTTTCGAGACATTTTCTGGTTATCGCATGTTTTTCGAGATTGATATGTTTGCACGTTTTTCGAGACATTTTCTGGTTATCGCATGTTTTTCGAGAAAAAGCTGGATTTCTGATTTTGATGCTATACTTTGGGATTTCACCTTATAATTGTGTTCTGATGGTTATAAATGAATTCTGAGACATGATTTTGGTAAACCCGATTTTGGTGTAAACTGGATTTCGTGGATTTCCGGATTTGAGTTGGGAATGACTGTTCTGAACGCGGGAAGGGCTTCGAACCTGGGATTTCGAATTCGAGTTTGGATATGGACTTAGAATTGATTTTAAATTGGTTCTGGATTGGATTTACTGGATCTGGAAATTGGGTTTAAAGACCCGGATTCTGATTGACGGGGGACGGGCCCGGATTGAGTTTAAAGACTCGGGAGTTTAAAGACTCGGATATTTATGATATTACCCCCGTAGGCCTATTGAGTTTAAAGACTCGGGATTTTAAAGACTCGGATTACATTTGAGGCCTGGTTGAGTTTAAAGACTCGGATAGACCCAGCTGGTTTGATCGGATTTTGATATTTGCGGATTGGTTTTATGATACGATCTTAGCATACTTATCATACTGTTTTATATTGTGGTTTTCTGGTACTTAGTTAGGCATGCATATTTTAAAACGGAGGGAAAAACCTTATTGTTTTCTTTAAACTGTTTTATTCTTAAATCGTGTTTTAGACCTTTTATTTCTTTTAGTCCACTCACACCTTTTGTTTTTAATTTACCCTCCAGGTCGTGGTGATAGCGCTCGGGGTGAACGTTGAGGCCGGGACCGAGGCATAGAGCTTACGACGTTCTTCCGTTGTGAGATTAGCCTAGTAGGATTTTTGGTGCCTGTTTTGTATAACTATGCTCTGAATTATGGTTGTATTATAGTTCTCCCTTGTCTGATAGTTATGCTTATGATTGTGTTGAGGTTATTTTGGTACTTTAAGTGTGATTGTCAGACGGGAGCAGGGTTCGTCCCGGGTATCGAGGTGATATTTGGGACGGGTCCTGACATAGGAAGGATTTAGAATCGATTGGTAGAGACCGTGTTAAAACTGGTGAAAATTTCCAAAAAGCCATCACGAACGGCGACTATGGCGATGGTTCGGTCGTCGTCTCTAGAGAAACGCTAGCAATTGTACCCGCCGTTAAGTTTGACAGTTACCTTTAAGTTATAACGGCATCAAAAGGCAGAATATTCCCCTTGAATATTCCTACACATATGGGCGCGTATCACACGTGTGGGTGAGCACACATGCGTGGGAGGCTCTGCCTACGCGTGAAGGCGTGTGGAAGGTGTTGGACATGCGTGGTAGTGAGTGTGTGTAACGACCCGTCCCAGAAGTCGGGATTAGATTAGAGTTTAATGACAGATTAACGAAGATAATCGGTGTTTAGTTGGATACTTTTGGACGGACGGTGCAGAATGACGATTTTGCCCCTAAAATGGACAAAATGTTGACTTTTAGTTCGGGCGGTCAAATGGACATTGATCGATGACTGTGACATAGTTCGGGACATCACGAGTCCGTAGACAGGTGACACGCCCGATTCCGACATCTGAGGAGGAAGTTATGATGTTCAGAAGATTGAGGGCATTTTTCGTAATGTGGTTAAAAAGGAGGATTTTATGGACTTTTTGCACGACAAGTTTTCTACACGCAAACCAAGGACCATTAGATAGGCCTCGACGTCCTGAGTACAATAACAGGCGGCACGCCTTCATCAGACATCGGACGGACGAGTTATAGGTCTAAGTAGGTGAGGGGTAAAATAGTAAATTGGAATTGCAAGGGCATTTTGGTCTTTTTACTCCTTGGGAAGTGTGCCAATCAGATAAGGACACTTGGCTGTTAACTTGGATTGGTGCTCAGGGGATTGTGACATGTGGCCTTCTCTGGATGGTCTTAGAACCATCCTTCACCGCCTTAACCAGTTTAAACATTTGTGCACGTTGAGGAACAAAGGGGAAAAACAGAGGAATGTGAGGGTGAGATCGTGGATCCAATTGTCCACAAACGTTCTGCTCACTGTGCGTAAATGGATTAAATTAGGGGACTGAGGAGATTGTGGTGGCGTGGCCGTGATGACTTTCGTGAAGTGGCAGCCCGAGAAGTGGACAAACAGGGGAATCGTGACCCAAACTAGCTAAACGTTTTCGATCCTCAACACTAGGCTTTGGTGTGTGAAGGACAATTGATGAGAGTGTTGAGATGACCCTGGTAGGGCCACCGTGGAGGACAACCGTGGGTGGTGGCCGGTGTTACCATAATCGGTAAGGTTTAAAGATTTAAAATGAAAGTTCGGTTCTAAGGCCTGTTGAATGGTTTTAAATCCTCGATTTCATTCAGGATGCTTGAACAAATCATTTGGGATAAAAAGTACAGATGGAAGGGGCCAGAATCATAGAAAACGGATGAAGGGAAGGACGGTCGGTTCAGGGAAGCTAAGATTTTCGTTTGATTTAGAATGTTTTGAGGTTATAGATTCATAGGAAAGATTGAGAAGGAACTATAGGACCAATTATATTTGAAATCGGACCGGAAATAAAGGAAGTATAGGGACAAACCGTGAACGCCGGTTCGGGTTGGACCGGTCTGGACCGGGTTTGTCCAAGGTTGAAGATGAACAGTAGCCGCACGTGAGGCCCAAGCGCAGCCACTTTAGGTGGCGCGTGTGGGCACGTGGCACGCCTTTTGAGGAAGATTCAAACACGACTTTTAAAGTATTTGTTGTAACGAACATTTTGGCACTGGTTTCGAGTCAATTGGACATCGTCTCGACATGTTTCGGGATGTCCAAAGGTTTTAGGCCTTGGTTAAAAATAGTTAAAAATACGGGAAAATTATGGGGCTTTAGTATGACCATTTTGAAGTAGTTAGTGACCTTAGTATGGGATTTGGTTCAGGAAAGCCAAGGATAGCGGAATGGCTGGGAACGGCGTAAGTGCGCGTGTATCGAGGAGACGTCGGAATGGTCTGTGAGTGGACTTTGTTTTCTAACTCTTGATGCATGCATATATGTTTTTATATGTTTTCTATATGTGATTCTATGATTTTATTTATGATCTTGATGATTTACAGTTTTGCACGATTTTCAGGATATCTACTAGATTTCACGTTTTACAAGATTTTGAACGATGTTGTGTTTCGAACCTGGTTTTAATGATTTGATGTCGGGATTTGGAATATGATTTAAAATCCATGATTTAAAAATGGATTTCGGAAAAATGACTTCGGGCTTAGAGGCCCAGTTCAAAAAGCGATTTTTAAGAAGAGTGTTTTTGGGTTTTGGAATCGGATTTCCGGATGACGATTCGGGATTCAGTTTGGAACTTGAAAATGGATTTCCGGGTTGGGTTCAGAATGGTTATTCCGGATGCTAGCTTACGGGATGATGGTTTAGAACTCGGATTTGGAAATGGATATGGATATGAGTTCTAGGTTTGGATTCGGGATCCTGATGAGATTGCGGATTAGGATTCGGAAATGGAAAATGGTTTTCAAATGGTTTATGGATTGGATTTGCTGGATCTGGTTATTGGGTTTAAAGACCCAGATTATGATTATGACGGGGGCGGGCCCGGATTGGGTTTAAAGACCCGGATTGAGTTTAAAGAATCGGGAGTGTAAAGACTCGGATATTATGATTTTCCCCCGTAGGACTATTGAGTTTAAAGACTCGGGAGTTTAAAGACTCGGATTATATTGAGGCCTAGATATAGTTTAAAGACTCGAATAGATCCAGCAGGTTCGATGGATGGAAATGTGGTTTCAAATATGTTTTGGTTTTCAATGAGGTGTTATGATGATGGTGTTGAATAAAGGTTTTCTGATGGTTTTGGGCTAAGGCCCGGGGTTTGAGAAAAAAAAACTGTGTTCGGTTTTTCTTACATGGTTTGCTTAACCGGAATCTTGAATGGTTTTATGATATGAATTTGATATGCATGCATTAGTTTTTGCGTGGTGTTTTCGATACCCTCCAGGTTGTTGCGGTACATGCTGTTGGTCGAGAGCAACGGAGACATCACACTCGCGATCCACAGTAGGTCGGTACACTCTGGCAAGTCCGGTTACTTCTGGGATGGTTGGATCGATAATCCCTTGTCAGACTTACGTGTCACGTGAAGGTTGGACGTCAGTTTAACCTTCGTGTCACGCGTAAGTTAGACGGGATCAGGATTTAGCCCTTAATCCCGGGGCATTAGGGGTGGGTCCTGACAGTGTGGACTTCTGAAGGCGCATGTGAGTGCGGTGGAGCTTCTCCCAGCGTGTGGCATGTTCTATTAGGTACGTAGCAGCTTGTAGAAGCTGCTGCCGGCACGTAGCTGCTTGTATAAGCTATTGCCGGCACTTGGCAGCTTGTAGGAGCTGCGGGTGGCACGTGGCAGCTGGTAGAAGCTGTTTCCAATGCGTGGTAGCATATGGAGTTTGTTGTACCTGTGTGGAAGTATGTGGTGGCTCCTATAATGGAGTGTGAGTCCTCCCTTATCACAACTCCTCTCTCTTAGCACTATATTTTTGGCTTTGGGCCCATGCACCCACATTTTTATTTCTCGGAAATTACGTGCAACTTCCTAGTAGGTCACCCATCCTAAGATTTCTCTAGCCCAATCTTTCTTAATTTTGGAGTTCCAACCAAATCCAAAGCTAGTGTGCTCTCAAAAGGCCTCGTTGCTAGGAAGACATCGTCCACACATATAAAGTACTTCACCTTTCCCTACCCGAGCGATGTGGGATTGCTCACCGTTCTTGCTTCAAATCTCATGGGTCTTGCTCACAATTTTTGAACCCACGCTCACGGATCTTACAATCCACCCACATTCGAGCCCAACTTCCTCGTTGGCATACTTTTAGTCGGGGTCCAGCTCTGATACCATTTTATCGTGGCCCGTCTTCTCTAACACGATATTATCCACGTTGGACCCACGCCCTCACTATTTTGTTTCTGGGAACCCACACGCAACTTCCCCCAGAACACTCCCGACCCTAGTTTTCTCATAGGTTCCTACCTAAACCAACCCTTTAACATTTGTTGGGCAAACTTGCACTTGAAATATCCCAAAGACTTCACCTTAGTTATTAATAGCTTGTTGAACTTGTGTATGTGATAGGGGAATCTCATACCGGAGCTTACGTGGACCCTACTACGTTGGGTGATTTTATCCCCAACTACTTGTGATTGGATCCCTTTTTCTTAAAACTATTTTCATGGTTATGTCTTGCATGCACACCTTACAATAGCTATTCTTTGATAGATTTTTGAATATGCCCTAATGAGTTATTTCGTCATACTTACTCAAAATTTAATTGGTTAATGGTGTTTATGGTGCTTTTATCTGCATAATAAGTTAAGTGAATAAATGAATTTTCTTAATTGTGGTATTTTGTTGCCTTGGTATACTATGAGTGAAGGGTAGAATATTGTACATGCATAATGTCCTTGTAGGTCGACCTTAGCATAGTGCTTAGTAACCTAGAACCCACTTTAGGAGTCGCTACCATCTCTATTCAGGTCTGATTGGCCATAGACCAGCCTCTACGTGATTGTTCATATGCACTACTTGCAATACTAGTTAATAGCGTTAGCTTGTTTCTGAGCTCTAGGGGACTTGTGGTGATGGTGCGTAAGACCCAGCTCTCACGTGGTCGTGGTACGCGTACATTACAGATACCCATCATGTCATATATGAATGACTTGTGCGACTCATGAACAAGTCTTGTTAGTGGGTTAGCTATGTATTAATGTGTGTGGGTATAATTCATCTGACTATTTATGGTCTTATTCTTCATTCTCGTAGAACGTGCAAGTTATGATTTATCGACTTGAGTTTTTTCTTAATAACCGAGAGGTTAAAGTATGTTTTATATTTCGTGTTTGCACTGAAATAATCAATGGGTCCACTCTTTCTTGTTTTTATTTCACCCCTTAGGACCTAAAATACTCGAGAATATCTATGAGGAGGGTGCATCCAACTATGGTTATGACACATCATTTTCCCCTACGGACTAGTCGTCCTAGGCCTTTCAATTATCACTTGTGACCTTAAATAAATCATCATGCACATTGCTTTTTATTTGGCTTGTAGACTTATTATTTACCTTTTGTTGACTTTTATGAAGTACTTTTAGAATTTGACCATTTCTCTTCATAGTTACGCTAATCTCTTGCAACTTCGTCATGTGGGTCCCTACACTCATGTATCCGCCGGCACCTCTCAACCTGGGGTTTCTGCTGAATATTCAGGTTGGGGTGTGTCAAAAAATGTGAAGAGCACCGTTGCAAAAATGAGCAAAAGTGACAGTTTATGGAATTTTTTTTGCAGAATTATGCCAAAAAAATATGCACTAAAATAACGACTTTTTTGTCGTTTTTTGACGCATGAATCTTCAAATTAATTTTTACTATTTGATGAACTTTTCGAAAAAAAATGGAATATTCTTAAGAAAAATATTTTGTGAGGTTCAAAAGTAAATCCCTCTGTTTGAGGTTAGACATTTTTTTTCTTGTCATATGTATATTTTTAACACTAAGGGGGTGTATTGAATATAGAATTTTGACAACTTTTATAGAGTTTTAGTTGATTTTTAATTCTAGGTGTATTTAATTTAGAATTTTAGAGAGTTTGTATAAGACAACAGGTATTCAATTTAGACTTTTAAAAATTTTAAAAAACTTTACGAAAGTTAAAGGGTATTTGATTCAGATTTTTAGCGAGTTTTAAAGTTAAAAGATATTCAATCATAATATTTTAGGAGTCAATAAAAGTTGAGTGATATTCAAAATTGGATTGATATTTATTGAATTCATTAAATGGTTAGTTTTTGTAGATTTAGATGTATGAAGTATAAATAGCAATGTCAATTCATAGACATTTGAACATGAGTTTTTTTTGTGGGACGTTTCGTTGAAGTTTTTTAACCTAGTCAATGCATTTTGATTTTTTTCCGCTTGATATAAACAATCTTCTTGGTTTTTGGTTTCTCATGATTATTAGGGTTTTAACTTTTGAATTTTCTCTGAGTAATTTTTTTTTTCTATTGTTACACTAATCAATCTGGATTCGTTGATACTGCTTATCTCTTATCAAACTTGATCTTGGTTATTGGTTCTCATGATTATGATTTCAACTTTTGAATTTTCTCCATGGAATAATCTGATTTTTTTTTTCTACTTTCAAACCCTAATCAATCTTGCCTCTACCCCTATATTGCTTCTATCTATCGAAGAACAAAATTGAAAAACAATGTAAGTGACAAGGTATATTTTTTAAATACCATATGTATACCTTGTCAAACCCATATGCCATCTTTTTTTATACCCTGCTAAAGAACCCTGTCGATGTGTCGAAATCTATTTTGTATGTTGCTGGATTTTTGGGTTTTGATGGGTTGTTTGATATAAATTGCAGAATATCTGCCAGTAAGAGCTATTTTTTGTTTACTCTTATTATTGCATAATGCAACTTTGATTTGAGGTGTATATAAATTTGTTTCTTATTATGTTGTTTCATTTTTGGTCTATATATACACATATCATTAGGTAAATATTTCTTGTGGATTGTGGATTTCCAAATCGACAACAATTCAGCTCCATATCGAGGTGTCAGATATCATCTCCAAGAATTTGGTGAAGGTCGTGAACTTGAAAAATCAGTTGAATTGTTTAATCTTCGTCATGCTTCCCTAAGGATTGTGATAGAGAGAATATTTGGTATATTCATATTGTGGTTCACAATATTTAAGACTCCACCTCCATTTCCATATAAAACACAAGCACAATTAGTGTTAGCATGTGCATGATTGCACAACTTTCTTCGCAAAGAATGACGTTCTAATGAGTTCCCTAGTGAAGAATATATTGAATCTCCAGCATTACATGTTAATGAAGAAGATGCTACCGAACCAAATTATTAAACTCAAGAGTAACAACAAGAGAATGCTAATGAATATAGAACTAGTATTGCTACTACTATGTGGTGAGATGCCCACCACAATGATAGCGGAAATGACGAACAATAGATATGTTATTTTTAAAATTTTCAAGAATGCTATACCTTTGTTCCTATGTTTTATTGTTCTGTTTGCATACGATTATAATTTTTAGGAATCATTAATATACTTTTTTGTGCCTAATTTTAGAAAGTTTGCTTTTTCTATTTTCTATGATAAATTTCAATTCTAATAATGATACCTGATTAGCATATATAGCTACTATGAGGGATCTGACTGATGCTGCAACCAGGGCCGAGAACAGCCTTCCGGCACGGCAGCGAGCTGCAGGGGAACCACGGCGACGTGATCGTCCACACTTGGGATTTTCGGGCCGTCGGGGCTCGAAGGGAGGACATTCTGGTGGATCTTCTTCTTCGGGCAGTCGAGGACGTTCCGGTCGTTTCAGGAGTCCTCAGAGGTCTGGACAGCGATCTGGTGCTTGGCAGCAGCAGTACTCACCTATGAGCACCTCACCAGGAGGAGTCGGGTCGACCGAAAGATGTCACATGTTTCGCTTGTGGTGAGCCGAGACACTATGCATCGGAGTGTCCGATAGTTCGGGGAAGCGCCCTTCCAACACAGAGCTCAGCATCACAGACTGTCAGCAGCCGGGCACGCGATGTTGTGCGTGGCCGTGATAGAGGAGCTAGAGGACGAAGACGACCGACCGAATCTTTGGCTCGTGTCTATGCAGTCACACATCAGTAGGCCAGATCTATTCCAGATTTGTGATAGGTACTGTATACATTTCTGATATTGCCGTTCGTGCACTGATGGAATCGGGAGCGACTCATTCATTTATTTCACCGGGATGTGCAAGTCTTTTGGGCCGTGAGGTATCTGCACTCGAGTACGAGATGGGTGTGGGTACACTGATGAGGGTGACCTATTGAGTGAACCGGGAGTTACGGGCTTCTCTAGTGGAACAAGGTGTAGAGTTTCTAGCAGATTTGATCCTTATGGATTTGCATGACTTCGATGTGATACTTGGAGTTGACTGTTGTCAGAATACAATTTGATGATCGACTGCTGCAACAAATGGGTGACCTTGAGGGGTCTGGGCTTACCGGAGGTGATATTCCAGGGAGAGAGTGGAGATTCGTCACCCAAGGTAATATCTGCACTTACAGCTACTAAACTTTTACAGAAGGGGTGTTAGGGTTACTTAGCTTATGGGGTAGAATCGACGGATGAATCTTTGAGGATCGAGGATATCCCAATTGTACGGGAATTTCCTGATGTATTTCCAGAGGACTTACCTGGATTACCACCACCTCGGGAGATCGACTTCACGATCGAATTACTCCCCGGGACACGATCGATTTCGCAAGCGCCGTATCGTATGGCACCGGCCAAATTACGGGAATTGAAAATCCAAATCCAAGAACTGGTGGATCTAGGGTTTATCCGACCCAGTACATCACCTTGGGGAGCGCCGGTTTTATTTGTGAAAAAGAAGGAGGGCAGCTTGCGGTTATGTGTGGATTATCGGCAACTAAACAAGGCCACGGTAAGGAATCAGTATCCCTTACCCAGGATCGACAATTTGTTCGATCAATTATGAGGAGCACGGTACTTCTCAAAGATAGATCTACGGTCAGGGTATCATTAGTTGAGAATAGCTGAGGGGGACGTTCAGAAAACAGCTTTTCAGACGAGGTACGGGCATTACGATTTCTTGGTGATGCCCTTCGGATTGACGAATGCACCAGCTGCATTCATGTACATGATGAACCGGGTCTTTCGATCATACTTGGATAAATTTGTGATTGTGTTTATAGCCGACATTTTGGTGTATTCCAAGAATACCAGAACTCACGAGAAACATCTACGGCTGGTTTTGGGCAAACTACGACAAAAACACCTATATGCTAAATTGAGCAAGTGTCAATTCTGGCTGAACAGTATTGGATTCCTAGGTCACATCATATCACCCGATAGGATTAGCGTGGATCCCCAGAAAACGGAGGCAGTGACCAATTGGCCAAGACCGACAACAGTGACGGAGGTGCGGTGTTTTGTTGGATTAGCAGGTTATTATCGGAGATTCGTGGAGGGTTTCTCCAAGATTGCTGCACCATTGACTCGATTAACTCGGAAAGGGGTGAAGTTCGTGTGGGACGAGCAGTGTGAACAGAGTTTCCAGGAATTGAAGTACCGTTTGACCACTGCACCTGTCCTTGCATTACCGGATAACAGTGGGGAGTTCGTGGTCTATAGTGATGCATCGTTGCAAGGTTTGGGTTTCGTGTTAAAGAAAAATGGTAGAGTTATTGCCTACGCATCTCGGCAGCTGAAGACTCATGGATTGAACTACCCTACTCATGAGTTGGAGTTGGCAGCGGTGGTTCATGCCCTAAAATCTGGAGGCATTACCTTTTCGGTGTGACATGCAGAATATACACCGACCACTAGATTCTTAAACTAAGCCACTTCCTCCTCCTCCGGATCCTATGACGTCATCATGTTGACATCATGATGGTAGTGATTGTCAGACCAGGGGCCAATCAGAGCATGACACGTGTCTTCTGACATGTTGTTAGAGATGACGTCATGCTGACGTCAGCGACACTGTAGCAGCGTTGACCAACGCGTTGACCAGGAGCGTGGGGGCGCATATGAATAGTATTTTTGGTGGGGCCGGTACAATTTTCAAGGTTTCGACGATACGGATCCAATGGTGGTGGTTTCATGTCGATCGAAGATCGTTAGGATGGTCAAATTGTGGTTTGAAGCCTCGAGAATAGTGCCCGAGCTATGTTTTCGGGACGGATCTGTTCTAGGGTCTTAGTATTGAAGTAGTAGGGTCCTTTAGTGACTTTTGGATATGTTAATACGGGTTTTACCGGTCGTTGAGCAGCGAGGACCGAGCGTGAGTGGGCTGTTTGATTTATAAAAGGCTTGCATGCATAAACTATTTTACTATTTCCACTTATGATTTAGATGAGTACTATATGAACTGTTTATATCTCTTATTATGATGTTTTGGGCATGAAACCCGTCTGGATTATATGTGGACTGTGTTCAGGGATGTCCGTGGGACATAGGGTAAACTATACTGTTATTGTACTGTACTTCCCTACCTTTCTATCTTGTCTCCTCTAGGGAGGGTCGTTGGCCCGAGTGTACCCTGGAGTAGTCACGGGGCACTGACTGAGTGGAGTTAACCCCCGTTGGGTTGCTTACTCTCAGGAAGGCATGTTCGTATACCTCGGGTAGTGACCGGGATACCGGGCACTGATGTACCTAGGGGAGTCTTGGGTGTGAGACCCTGAGTGGCAACGCGCAGCCGTAGAACCGTGACATCATTTGGGTTGGGTTTTAAAGTGCACTAATATGTTAGTTTTTCCTTTCGATTATTATTATGATTATGTGGTTGTGATTTCCTTCTGATACTATGTTTTCAATGCATGCAAGATTTGGAAAACGGAGGGGTAAAACCTTATGATTTACTTTATTATGAAATTGATTTATAAACTGTTTATTTTCGGCCCACTCACTCACTCTTTAAATGTTTTACTGACCCCTCCAGGCCGTGACACGGAATTAGAGGAGGATCTGGAGGAGGAGGAAGAGGCTTAGTTTATTCATTGTGCACCTGTACACCCCCAGTGGGTAGGTTGAGCACCAAATAATATACTCTGACTATTGTGCTCACATTTTGTTCTTGTACTATTCCTTGTCTGACAGCTATCAATCTGAACAATGTTGTTACACGTTACTTATTTAATTTGAGTATTTAGCTTTTTAAGGGTAATTTTGGTATGTTTGGAGTCGTTGTCAGACGGGAGCAGGGCACGTCCCCGGGTTGTCCCAGTGGGATTGGGACGGGTCCTGTCAACAAAGAGATTTCGCTCCAAATTCCCACAATTGAGTTTGATTTGTTGGATTGTGATGTTGAAAAAAACACCAAAAAACGAGAAGAAAAAAAATGAATGAGTACATGATTCTTTGGTAATTAATAAAAATAACCTTCAACTCATCTGACACGAAGTGTTAGACAAGAGATAATTCAAAACCTTCAGCCCGACTGGGCTTCCAGAGCATGCCAGAATCGGTGAAGGAGTGTGATGTCTCGATCTCTGATACAGCCTGCATCCATGATCAACCTGAAGGGCATTAAAACCATCAAAAACAGTGAGTAGACGAAAATCAATAATTTAATAAAACTCATTTCATAAAAAGACATTTATGCCCTTCACTAAAATATGCATGCATTCGAAAGCCAGTAATCAAACCATTTACTTAAATAAAACATTAGGGCCTTAGCCCAAAAACGTAAATCCAAACATATGTGAGAACTCAGCCCAAATCCATGGAATACCAAAATCTGTAAATCCAGAACCAAGTTGGCCACTGCCCAAATCCATAAACACCGAAATACTATTTCATACCAATAGTTCATATTTACCACAAAACCATCCTAGGCATCCCAGATGCCTAGCGTCCTAGACGCTTGACGTCCCAAACATCATTTCTCACGGTAAAAGCAACGCGTGCTGCCCGGGGTCTCTCCGGGTCCATATCTCTGACATCCCAGATGTCTGACGTCCCAAACTTCTAATCATAGCAATCCTGCTCCTGAGTCACTCTACGCTTCAGTCGCTCTATGTAGTGACCCCTCGCAGGCAATGCACCGTGACTTCTCTAGTGTCCCAGACACCTGGAAGTGACCATCCATATGTCCTCGTATCCAGATGGTATATGGAAAATAGTTTTATAAAGCCATTTCAGAACCTATCAAAGGGCCATGCCCGGAATTTCCATAAAACCATCACAAATCCATTTAGGGTCCCCGACCCGAAATCACGTTTATGAAACATAGGGTCCCAAACCCGAAATCACATTTATAAAACACAACTGGGCCTTATGCTCGATTTCGAAAACCAACTGGTGACAGGACCTGCCCCGATCCCCCTGGGACCACCTGGGGGCGTGCCCTGCTCCCGTCTGACACCCGACCTCAAAGTACCAAAATTACCCTTAAAGGATTTCAAATGCATAAATCTCCAAATTTAAGTCACACATAGTACGTCATACATATTATCCGAATACAAATAGTGTCAGACAAGGGATAGTTTCCAAATACAGGTTATTGAGCACGACTCTAGACATTCTACGTGCCAACCTACTCAGCAGTAGGGTTCAGGTGCGCAACGTAAACCTATGCCTCTTCCTCGAGATCCTCCTCTTCTTCCTTAGTAGCACGACCTGGAGGGGTTAGTAAAACAACAAGGGTGAGTGGGCCGAACTGATGTAGACTTCGAACTCTCCACTATTATCAGGTAAAGCAAGAACAGGTGCGGTAGTTAACTGACGTTTTAGTTCCTGATAACTCTGCTCGCATCTTTCGTCCCAAACAAACTTTACACCTTTCCTGGTCAAACGAGTCAACGGTGCGGCGATACTAGAGAAGCCCTCAACAAATCTCCGGTAGTATCCTACCAAACCAACGAAACTCCGTACCTCAGTTACGGTCGTTGGTCTAGCCCAATTTGTAACAGCTTCGGTCTTCTGGGGATCCACACTAATCCCATCTGCTTATACCACATGTCCCAGAAAACCAATGTTGTTTAGCCAAAATTGGCACTTAGTCAGCTTGGCGTATAACTATTTCTGCCTCAGCTTCCCTAACACCAACCGTAGGTGTTTCTCATGGGCTGTAGCACTCCTCGAGTACACTAGGATATCATCAATGAACACGATCACAAATTTATCCAAATAAGATCGAAAGACTCTATTCATCAGGTCCATGAATGCTGCTGGAGCATTCGTCAAGCCGAAAGGCATCATTAGGAACTCATAATGCCTGTATCTGGTCTGAAACGTTGTCTTCGGGACATCCTCCTCAGCAATCCTCAACTGGTGATAACCAGATCGTAAATCAATCTTCGAGAAGTACTGTGCTCCCTGCAGTTGATCGAATAGATCATCAATCCTGGGTAAGGGGTATTGGCTCCTTACCGTTACCTTGTTGAGCTGTCCATAGTCCACACACAATCGGAGGCTCCCCTACTTCTTTTTCACAAATAACACCGGTGCTCCCCACAGTGATGTACTTGGTTGGATGAATCCCAAATCCACCAACTCCTGCAATTGAGTTTTCAGCTCCCGCAACTCAGCCGGCGCCATTCGATACGGTGCCTGTGATATAGGTCGTGTACCGGGGAGTAGTTCAATCGTGAACTCAATCTCCCGATGTGGTGGTAATCCAGGAAAATCTTTTGGGAACACATCCGGAAACTCTCGCACCACAGGCATATCATCGGCACTCGGAGTGTCACTCTGCGTCGTCACAACATGCGGCCAGATAACCCTGGCATCTTTTCCGTAGAAGCTTGGTAGCGGCAAGCGAAGAAATTATTTTAGGTAGCGAACTGTCACGCTCTCCCTGAAAAGTAACCTCCGGCAAACCCGGACTCCGCAGAATCACTTGCCTCCTACAACAATCAATGAGCGAATCGTGCTCCATCACCCAATCCATTCCTAAGTTAACATCAAAGTCATGGATATCCATAAGGATTAGATCAGCTAGTAAATCTACATCCTTCACTCTTACTGGGCACCTCCGAATCACCTGATTCGCTAAGTACACAATGCCCATCGGTGTACCAACACCCATCTCACTATTCAAGGCTGACACCTCACAATCTAACATACCCGCAGAACTCCTCGAAATAAAGGAATGGGTAGCCCCAGCATCCATTAACACCCGTACAACAAGATTTGAGATATGAAGAGTACCTGTAATGACACCGGGTGTCGCCCTGGCTTGCTGCTCTGTGACGGCAAATACACGAGCTCGTGGTCCGGCAGCCTGTCCATGCCCACGTACTCCACGATCCTCACTACGGGCTTTGCTCTGTCCCCGGCCACCGATAGTGTTGGAAGCCGAACTCTGCACTGCACTGGTGCCTCCTGTATCGTTTCCCCTGTTTAAGGCTGGGCACTCCCGAGCATAGTGGCCTGAACCTCCGCAGGCAAAACAAACAAGAACATCTGGTCTATCAGCCGACCCACTGGATGCACCACTCCATGACATGCATTGACTAGAACCAGATCTCGACCCCGATCTCTGGGAACTCCCAAAGCGACCATACCCATGTCTGCCGCGCGGAGAACGATGATGTTCCACTATTGTGTCCTCCTTTCGTTCCTCGACGGTTCACTAGTCCAAGATACGGACGATCCTCGCGTCGTCCCTCTCCAGATGACTGTCGTGCCCGGTGTGTCGCCAGACCAGACTCGACATGAACCGCAGCATCCACCATGTCTCTTAGGGTAGCATGACTAGCAGCTGTCACACCTGCTTGAATATCCCCTCGGAGTCCAAGCTCAAACCTTTGACATTTATCCTCTTCTGTGCTCACAAAGGCTGCTGCGAACCGAGAAAGTCTCACAAAGGTATGCTCATAATCCGTCACTGACATGTCGCCTTGCTCAAGTCGTAAAAACTCTGCCTCACGGGCAGCGCGAAAGGATCGCGGGTAGTACTGGTCCAAGAATCTCGCACGAAAAACCTCACAAGTAGTAGTGTGGACAGACCAACTCGACATCTCCAGGCCGTACCACCACTGGTAGGCCTCGCCTTCCAGTAGGAAGGTCGCCAATGCCACGCGCTCTTCCGGTGGGCAGTATCACTGTAAAGATCCTCTCCCATCTGGCTATCCATTCGTGAGCATCCTCGGGCTTTGATACCCCACTAAAGTTAGTGGCTCCCAAACGTTGAGCCCGTTCGATACTCGCACATTCCATCTCCCTAGCTATTTCCTCGTCGGTCCGTGCTAGAGGAATTCTCCTTGGAGGCATAACCAACTGTTTAAGAGGCATAGATTAGACAACAACATCTTAAGACGTCAGAAATACCGAGTACTGACCACTAGTCTAGCATGCTGACCATAACCTAGTGCTCTGATACCAAGTTGACAAGACCCGCCCCGATCCCCCTGGGACCACCTGGGGGCGTGCTCTGCTCCCGTTTGACACCCGACCTCAAAGTACCAAAATTACCCTTAAAGGAATTCAAATACATAAATATCCAAATTTAAGTCACACATATTACGTCATACATATTACCTGAATACAAATAGTGTCAGACAAGAGATAGTTTCCAAATACAGGTTATGGAGCACGACTCTAGACATTCTATGACACGTCCCATCCCAATCCCCCCGGGATTTACCGTGGGATGTGTCATGCTCCCATCTGACACGAAGTGTCAGACAAGGGATAATCTAAAGCCACTGCCCCATCGGGGCTTCCAGACTGCGCAAGGATCGATGGAGGAGGCATGCGATGTCCCAGTCTCTGCTACAGGCGCATCCGTGATCAACCTGAAGGGCATTAAAACAACAAAGGCTGTGAGTGGAAGAAAATAAATAAGTTCATAAAACACTTTTCACAAAGATATTTATGCCCTTCATTAAAACGTATGCATGCATCGAAAATCCATAATTCAAAACATTTACTCAAATATGCCATTAGGGCCTTAGCCCAAAAGCCGTAAAACCAAATCATGTGGGTCTCTACCCAAAACCATGAATATCGAAAACCAAACATATATTCGATAAATCCGACATCCAAAATACCAGATCCAATTCCAATTGGGCCATTTCCCAAAACCTTAACCATAAATACCATTCAAGAAAAACCTGTTTAAACCATCCTGGGCATCCCAGATGCCTAGCGTCCCAGATGCCATATCTCACGGTATCAAGCAACGCATGCTATCAGGAGTCTCACCGCGTCAATATCTCTGACATCCCAGATGTCTAACGTCCCAGACGTCCAATCATAGCATTCCTGCTCTTGAGTCATCATATGGTCTGATAGCTCCGTATAATGACCCCTCGCAGGCAATGCACCGTGACGTCCTTAGTGTACCAGACACCTGGAGGAGACCATCACATATCCTCGTATCAAGATGGTTTATGGAAAACAGTTTATCAATCATTTCAAAACATCTCAAGGGCCCTGCCCGGAATTTCCATAAAACCATCACAAGTCCAAACATCTGATTTTTCAAATCCAAAACCATTTATTCAATCCATCTAGGGTCCCCGGACCTAAATCACATTTATAACCAACTGGGCCTCATGCCCGATTTCGTAAATCAACTGGGCCCCTGACCCGATTATATAACTCAAATGGACTATAAGTCCGAAATTTCCAAAACAGTTGGGCCTCATGCCCGAGTTCATCTTTCCAATTCCAAAACCATTTCATTCAACTATTTATAAAACCATAAGTACGGAAAATAAGAGTAAAATCGAAAACCTCGATTTACGTGCAAGCACGTAAATCGCCTTGAAATGCGTGAAACCATATAATTCACCAATATCCAAATCAACATCATATAATCACAATCATAATCCATATAAAACAGTTATGCATGCATAAGATTTATAAAAACAAAGTCCACTCACAGACCGTCCAACGATGCGCCTCGATACGCGAGCCATAGGCCTTCCTGGGCCTCGCCACTATCACCGGGACTCCCAAACCTGTCCAAATTACACTAGAGGGCCACTAACCTCATTATTAACCTCCTATTAAAGTCTCGTAATTTTCCCGAATTTTAACTATTTTTAATCCCAATCTGAAACCTTCCGAGGCCCCGAACATTATCGAGACGGTGTCTGATCGACACGAAACCAGTCCCAAAATTTTTGTTACATCGAATAGAAGATTCACGTGTTGAAAACTTTCTCAAATAGTCACTCACGGGCCCCCATGCGCCCTAGGAAGCCTTTGCGCGTGAGATCACGTGCCTACTGTAGCATCACCACTAACCTCCAGCCGAACCGGGTTTGACTGGTTCGAATCGGACCGGACCGGCTCGACTGGTTCATCATTCAAACCGTCCATTTTTAATCCCATTTCGTTCCATTTTCAATCCTATATGATCCTAATCTCATTTCCTATCATTTTACCAATTAAAAACACCCAACTCGAAGGAAAACCGTACCTCCAAGGATCAACAATGGTGACGGCGACTGCAACCTCCCTCCGCCGTGCATCCCGGCCATCCAAGCACTCGAAAATAATCCAGAAATCCTCCTTAGCTCACCCTAAGGCCAACCCGTACGTTAGAATCGATCCAGAACCTTTAAATCCAAAAACCCGAAATTGAACCCAACCTACCTCGCGGGTTCAACGTTCCTCCACCGTGGACTGCCGCCGTGGCCCACCGTTCCTTACCACTCTCAGCCCCTCACACTCCCTCAGTCACACTCAAGGTAACACACACACACAAGATGGACGATGGAGGTGTGGGATATGTGTATTTGTATTGAGGGAAAGAAGATGGGGTTTCGGGTTGGGATATAACAGAGAGATGATGGAGTTTGATCAGATGGGGAGAGATGAGATGGACGGTGATGATTGATTGCGGGATGGAATGGATGACTAGGATTAGAGATGAGGTAGATGGAAAATATAAAATAATAAGGATATTATTATTTAAACAATTAGATCCATAAATTAGGGGATTGACCAATGGGATGAGTGTCACTCATCCATAGGTCCCACTTAAATATCTGCCCAATCAGAATAAGCCATGTCATCATCGCCTCGAAGTACGTGCATAGTGAAATTGAACTTCCGTGACCTATAACTTTCCCGTTCGAAGTTCGATTTCAGCATGCCGCCTGTCTATAGATTCATATCATCCCGATCTACGTAACAGTCCTCGGCCCTCGGCCCTCGGCCGTCAGACCTCTATGTCAAAAAGTCAAGATATTGTCCTTTTTTACTAAAAATTACCAAAATGCCCTTAAACTTCCAAACGTCATATCTTTTTCGCCAAACGTCAGAATTGAACGTGCCACCTGTCTATGAACTCGTGGCGTCCTGAACTACGTCACGGCCATCGGTCAAAGTCCAATTGACCGCCAGAATGAAAAGTCAACGTTTTGCCCACGCCCAGTGGAAAAACAGTCATTTTGCATCGTTCGTCCGATTTTGCCCCACTAATCACCGATTAACCTCACTAATCATGATTAGTCACTAATCTAATCTCGGAATTCAGGACGGGTCGTTACAACCTTACCTCCATAATTAATTTCGTCCTCGAAATTCCAACCGTTCTTCCCTCCTTAATTTAGTTTCGTTCTCAAATTTCCAACTATCCTGATTCCATATCCATCTCGTGGAAGTAATTTGATCTCATCTCACGTATACACGAGTACACTAACTAACCAGAATAATACTCGTCTGCACCCAGACTATAAGACCCGTGTTCTGGAGGGAACGGTGAACGATCCCCCATTCCTGCGAGGGGGAATGGTCTGGGAAGGGAATGGTGGTGTGCCTTAAAGGTGTAGGCACACACCTATCTAGCACTAGGCCTTTTGGGAGCTCAAGTGGCTTTGGGGGGGATTGGAACCCCAAAGTTAAACGAGTTGAGGCTGGTGCAATTCCATGATGGGTGACCCCCTAGGAAGTTGCACTATGAGCTCCCGAAAACAAAACTGTGAGTACGAGGCCCAAAACGGACAATATGGTGCTAGATGAGTCAGGTCCTGACCGAGGAGGGTCGGGTCCTGACACAGACGTTTCACTAACACTCTCGTTACAACGACTACACTCGACCACGTCGAATGACAGAAACCCCACATTCCGAATTGACACCACTTGTCAAATCTACTATTTCGTTGACACAACAACACGACGGTTTCTTTCTCAATCACCAATCTATCCTGATATCTACTACCACTAGGAGTCACCAACTCACTCATCGATCCACGATGAAACATCTGGCAAACTGTCACCACTTGACAGTCGCCAGTCGAAAAATGACACGATACTCACTAGTGGTTACACTAACCACCGACTCACTCAACTCGAGTATACATCAATTAACACCTCACTCGACTTGTGTGCAACTAAACCCATTAGAACCACCATGACCCACTGCACAGTATCCAATGTCCAGTCCACGACCTCAACTAATCCAATGGTATCGAAACTAAGCCGACTACCAACACGCTCACCAACGTACCACTGGTATAACCTATATACCGTCACCAGGCATCACAAGGCTATCCAGTATCATACCTCGAACAACGCACAAGGTATGTACATCCATTACCAGCCAGCCTACAACTACCTAGGTCGTAGCCAAACACGTTTCAATTCTGGAGTCCATCTGTCCAATCCAGTACTAGACAAATCGAAACTCCAACCCATTATCCATTTCCAAATCCGAATCCGAAATCATTATTCCATAAGCTGGCATTTGGAATAACCATTCCGAACCCAAATCCAGAAATCCACTTTCAAGTTCCAAAATCGAATCCTGAATCGTCACCCAGAAATTCGATTCCAAAACCCGAAATCTCGTTTACGTCTACCAAGACACACCAAGACCGAACCTATCGGTTACCTGCTCAATACATTCGATTGACTTCATAGGGAAGCCATTCCCGACATCCACACGTCTAAGGTTGACAAAATCGAACCATGTCGGAAACCTACTCACCCGAGTAATATACCATACGGGACTTACCTCGAAAAGAAGTTCAGTCCTAACATCCTCAACTCAAACATCCAAGTAAGAGTGATAAACTCTCCACCAATCTGGATCATCGAGATCACGATCCAGATCCATCAATACATCACCTGATCGTAAACGTCACGACGTCCAAAGTCCTCAACATCACCATCTTGATCCACCTAGGATCCACACAGTTAACTACCAGATTCCAAACCATAGGGTCTTACATCATCAAAGAATCTGCATACTGTGAAATCGCTCCCTAACTATACCACATATCTAAATAGATCAGTCAACGACGAGAAACGTCGAGACTGTGGGTTCCCACTGATTACCTTGTATCGATCCTTGTCATTCCACCTAGGAAAAACCAAGGACGATCCAACACGATGATATCAACACTCATCCTACGTGAAGGTAAACAACACTCGCTGCACTCACCACGTTATGTTACCTGACATCGTCTGCTACCACGCAGAAAATGAGAACTCTCAGTCACCTAACTTCGATATACTCAACTCCACCTGATGATCCAAAACAAATCCTGGGTCCACCAACCAATACACAACCAATGTACTAGTGATACACCCATCATCTTCCCTAGCAGAACCTGTGAAGTCACTCAAAATGACTTTGATATACCCATTACCAATGCGAAAAACCCCCATTCCTCGTGTCACCTCAATCACAATCTCTCGGTTTCGAAGTTCCAACAATATAGGAACCACGCTTAAAAGTTTCTATTCCCGAGCTAGAAAATCCTTCTCCGACCTTTCCGTCCAACAACGGCTGTCGATATCTACTATAATGACCCATTTCATTTCTCACAATCCAATTTCTCCACAACAAGTCTATTCGAAATTCAGGAGATATGGTCAACCGCAGTCAGCCATAACCAATCCGGAATGGATTCTCAAGTCCTTAGCTCATCTTGACATCATCCATGTGTCAGTAAACAATCAACTCATCTATCCGGTTACGACCGTATATGTACATCCAAAATGATGTCAATTCATCCTAATCTGATGTACCGCTTGACTGGAAAGTCACAACAGACCCCTGTTGTGATCTGCAGTCAAATCTCTGTCTACCACCATAATTGACCAACTCTGGCCAACACTGACCAACTGGTCGCTAAGCCCCATGACAGATCGAGTCTGACCAACCGGTCACTAATCCCCCATGACAGTACTCGATCCTCACGTCTCAACTACCGTTGGATCCTATCCAGTCCATCATTATCCGTGATCCACTCCCGAACCACAAATACCTAACATATGCCTATTCGATGGAGTCACTTCCCGACTCGTGACTAATACCGAAAAATCACCAGCACTAGTACCAGCACCATCACTATCACCTGTCAGCATCAGCACAAAGTGTGTGAATCAGGCAACCCTAGATCTCGGCTCATACCGAGCGACGATCCCGTACCTCTACTCAAATTGGAGAAACTCTACCTCCGTCGTACCTAACAACTCTAGGTACAGTCACCCTGACAACTCATACGAGGAAAGGAAACGTCCCCTGAACGTCCCTGATTCCCAACAATAGTAACTACAACCACTCTCGATGGTAGTGCCTGCCACAGACTCGTGCAAACCTAACCACCAAACATCTTGATATACGGACTCCACATTCAACGGAATCAACCGCCTGTACCAGCTACTCCGTATCCCCACTAATGGATTCCATCGACAAGTACCAACCCTGATAACTTGTCCAACCAAACTCTAACCATAACCTAGTACTGACCACTAGTCTAGCATGCTGACCATAACCTAGTGCTCTGATACCAAGTTGATACGACCCGCCCCGATCCCCCTAGGACCACCTGGGGGCGTGCCCTGCTCACGTCTGACACCCGACCTCAAAGTACCAAAATTACCCTTAAAGGAATTCAAATGCATAAATATCCAAATTTAAGTCACACATATTACGTCATACATATTATCTGAATACAAATAGTGTCAGACAAGAGATAGTTTCCAAATACAGGTTATTGAGCACGACTCTAGACATTCTATGACACAACCTATCCCAATCCCCCCGGGATTTACTGTGGGATGTGTCATGCTCCCGTCTGACACGAAGTGTCAGACAAGGGATAACCTAAAGCCAGTGCCCCATCGGGGCTTCCAGAGTACGCAAGGATCGATGGAGGAGGCATGCGATGTCCCAGTCTCTGCTGCAGGCGCATCCGTGATCAACTTGAAGGGCATTAAAACAACAAAGGCTGTGAGTGGAAGAAAATAAATAAGTTCATAAAACACTTTTCACAAAGATATTTATGCCCTTCATTAAAACGTATGCATGCATCAAAAATCCGTAATTCAAAACATTTACTCAAATATGCCATTAGGGCCTTAGCCCAAAAACCGTAAAACCAAATCATGTGGGTCTCTACCCAAAACCATGAATATCGAAAACCAAACATATATTCGATAAATCCGACATCCAAAATACCAATTCCAATTCCAATTCCAAGTGGGCCATTTCCCAAAACCATAACCATAAATAAAATTCAAGAAAAACCTGTTTAAATCATCCTGGGCATCCCAGATGCCTAGCGTCCCAGATGCCATATCTCACGGTATCAAGCAACGCATGCTATCAGGAGTCTCTCCGAGTCAATATCTCTGACATCCCAGATGTCTGACGTCCCAGACGTCCAATCATAGCATTCCTGCTCCTGAGTCATCATACGGTCCGGTAGCTCCGTATAATGACCCCTCGCAGGAAATGCACCGTGACTTCCCCAGTGTCCCAGACACCTAGAGGAGACCATCACATATCCTCGTATCAAGATGGTTTATGGAAAACAGTTTATCAATCATTTCAAAACATCTCAAGGGCCCTGCCCGGAATTTCCATAAAACCATCACAAGTCCAAACATCTTATTTTTCAAATCCAAAACCATTTATTCAATCCGTCTAGGGTCCCCGGCCCTAAATCACATTTATAACCAACTGGGCCTCATGCCCGATTTCGTAAATCAACTGGGCCCCTGACCCGATTATATAACTCAAATGGACTCCAAGTCCGAGGTTTCCAAAACAGTTGGGCCTCATGCCCGTGTTCATCTTTCCAATTCCAAAACCATTTCATTCAACTATTTATAAAACCATAAGTACGGAAAATAAGAGTAAAATTGAAAACCTCGATTTACTTGCAAGCACGTAAATCGCCTTGAAATGCGTGAAACCATATAATTCACCAATATCCAAATCAGCATCATATAATCACAATCATAATCCATATAAAACAGTTATGCACGCATAAGATTTATAAAACCAAAGTCCACTCACAGACCGTCCAACGATGCGCCTCAATACGCGAACCATAGGCCTTCCCGGGACTCGCCACTATCACCGGGACTCCCAAACCTGTCCAAATCATACTAGAGGGCCACTAACCTCATTATTAACCTCTTATTAAAGTCTCGTAATTTTCTCGAATTTTTAACTATTTTTAATCCCGATCTGAAACCTTCTGATGCCCCGAACATTATCGAGACGGTGTCCAATCGACACGAAACCAGTCCCAAAATTTTTGTTGACATTGAATTGAAGATTTCACGTGTTGAATACTTTCTCAAACAGTCACTCACGCGACCCCATGCGCCCTAGGAAGCCTCTGCGCGTGAGATCACGCGCCTACTGTAGCATCAACGCTAACCTCCAGCCGAACCGAGTTTGACTGGTTCGAACCGGTCCGGACCGGCTCGACCGGTTCATCATTCAAACCGTCCATTTTTAATCCCATTTTGTTCCATTTTCAATCCTATATGATCCTAATCTCATTTCCTATCATTTTACCAATTAAAAACACCTAACTCGAAGGAAAACCGTACCTCCAAGGATCAACAATGGTGACGGCGACTGCAACCTCCCTCCGTCGTGCTTCCCGGCCATCCAAGCACTCGAAAATAAGCCAGAAATCCTCCTTAGCTCACCCTAAGGCCAACCCGTACGTTAGAATCGATCCAGAACCTTTAAATCCAAAAACCCGAAATTGAACCCAACCTACCTCGCGGGTTCACCGTTCCTCCACCGTGGACTGCCGCCGTGGCCCACCGTTCCTTGCCACTCTCAGCCCGTCACACTCCCAAAGTCACACTCAAGGTAACACACACACACAAGATGGACGATGGAGGTGGGGGATATGTGTATTTGTATGGAGGGAAAGAAGATGGGGTTTCGGGTTTGGATATAACAGAGAGATGATGGAGTTTGATCAGATGGGGAGAGATGAGATGGACGGTGATGATTGATTGAGGGATGGAATGGATGGCTAGGATTAGAGATGAGGTAGATGGAAATTATAAAATAATAAGGATATTATTATTTAAACAATTTGATCCATAAATTAGGGGATTGACCAATGGGATGAGTGACACTTGTCACTCATCCATAGGCCCCACTAAAATCTCTGCCAAATCAGAATAAGCCATGTCATCATCGCCTCGAAGAACTTGCAGAGTGAAATCGAACTTCCGTGACCTATAACTTTTCCGTGACCTCGTCCATCGGACCTCTCGGTCAAAAATTCAACATTTTGCCCCTTTTACTCAAAATTACCAAAATGCCCTTAAACTTTCGAACGTCATATCTTTTTCTCTGAACGTTGGAATTGAATGTGCCACCTGTCTATGAACTCGTGACGTCCTGAATTACGTCACGGTCATCGGTCAAAGTCCAATTGACCGCCAGAATGAAAAGTCAACGTTTTGCCCACGCCTAGGGGCAAAATGGTCATTTTGCATCGTTCGTCCGATTTCGCCCCACTAATCACCGATTAACCTCACTAATCATGATTAGGCACTAATCTAATCTTGGAATTCGGGACGGATCGTTACGTTCTACGTGCCAACCTACCCAGCAGTAGGGTTCAGGTGCGCAACGTAAACCTATGCCTCTTCCTCGGGATCCTCCTCTTTTTCCTCAGTAGCACAACCTGGAGGGGTTAGTAAAACAACAAGGGTGAGTGGGCCGAAACTCAAAGTTTACAAAATAGTTCATCATATCGAAAACATATAGTTTTTCCCCTCCGTTTTTCGAAATGCATGCATCAGTATCGAAAGCCATAATATCATATAAACATAAGCAGAATAATATAAACATAAACATAACCTCCGTCACTGCACTATACATCCCAACCCTGACATCCCAGATGTCTGACGTCCCAGACGTCCAATAAGGTCACAGTCACAAGGCTATGCGTGCTACTTGGGGTCTCAATCCCAAGTCCAAGTTTCGAACCTAGTCCGGGTATGGCATCTGAGATGCCTGACGTCCCATACGTCCAATAATAGCAATCCTGCTCTTGAGCTATTCTACGGTTTGGTCCCTCCGTAGAATGGCCCCTCGCAGGCAATGCGCCGTGACCACTCTGGGGTACCTACATCCGAAGGAGACAGTATCCTAGGGTAGATCTATACAGTACAGTACTAAAATAATCATCGAAATCGATATACATATACATGACTCAAAACAGTGCATAACTAACCAGACGGGTCTCATGCCCAAACATCGTAATGCGTGCCATAATCATAACTCAAGATAATCTAATGCTTTTTCTTGAATCACATATATATATATAGCAAGGAAAACAGTTATGCATGCCAAGGTTTAGTGAAATCAAAGGCCCACTCACAGTACAATCCCGCTGCAAATCCGAGCGTAAAACCCTGTCCGAGTGCTATTGTACGATTCCTGTCATGTCCAAAGCATAAGTAAGGGTCTCTATAAGTCCCTACTAAACAACCAAGAAACCCTAAACTGAAACCGGCTCGGGAAGGCCGTCCGAACACGCTTCCCAAGGCTTCAAATCCTAATTTGACCAACCTAATGATCTTTGATTGACACAAAACCACCATCATTGGATTCGTACCGTCGAAACCTTGAGAATGGTACTGGTCCTACAAAATTTACTGTTCACACGTGCCCCCACACGCCTGGTGAAAGGTCGGTCAACTCTGCTACAGTAAATGCTGACGTCAGCATGTCGTCACTGCTAAGGTCAGCACTGACAGTGTCAGAAGAGACGTGTCACAAGCTCATTGTTCCATGATCTAACATGATGACATCACCATGATGCCATTGCTGACGTCAGCATGATGATGTCATTAGTTACAGTACCGGGTCAACCCGATTTGTAGAAAACTGGGTCGTCGTTGACCCACGGCTTGACCCGATCACAGATCGTGCTTCCGGCCACCATTTTCGATCACACTTGGCCCTATAGACTCTTCACAACCCCCTCTACAGTTCTGTGAAATCAAAATCAAATTCTAGGTTGAAGAAGCTAACTGAAATTAACGGGAAAGTCGGCTGAAAACTCTGGTCGTCTTCTCCGGCGACTCGTCCAGATTCCGGCCACGAACTTTGGTCCAAACTGGTCGTCTGAGTCCCTAGGACATGTCCCAGAGATGAAAAATTAAACCTAACGTTAAAACGGGTCATTTTGAAACAGGGAAGAAAACTGAACCTATCGGGTTTTCAGACTTACCGTCGCCGCCGCATGTCGTCGTGTCCACTCCTCCGTCCTCCTGCCGTCCTAGTTTACCAAACCCTAAGTTGGTTCGAGTCCTGGTGAGGAGGTTTGGATGGTTGGATTGTGTTGGGTTGGTTTTTCTTTCCTCTCGGGTCTGGGAGGTTTCGGGTGGTGTAGGCCAGGCTGTGGTGGTGGTGGCCGGTGTCTTGTGAAGGTGGTGGGTGGTGGTCATCTGGAGGTGGAGCTAGGCAGAGGGGTGGTCGTGTTTGTGCAGGGTATGGAGGTATGTTCACGGTTTGAGAGAAAATGAAAGTGAGAGTGAGAGTGAGTTGTCTGATCACTTAAAAGAAAAAGGAAGATGAGATCAAGGGTCCAGATTCAATCTGTAGTTTAGAATGGATGGTGAAGATTTTAGGAGGCAAATAAATATTAAATAAATAGCCAACCAAGATCCAGGTTTTAGGGAATGTATGGGATGAGTGACACTTGTCACTCATCCAAGGGTCCAGAATGATTTGCTATTTAAATCAGATTTTAATATTATAATATTATTTTACTTGAAACCTCGGTTTGTTCGGTTAATCGATTTTACTTCCGTGACAATAACTTTTTCGTCGTACGTCCGTTTTTGACGTGCCGCCTGCCTACGGACTTGTGACGTTCTAAACTACGTCACGGTCATGGGTCATAGTCCTAAATATTCCCCAGGGAAAAAGTCAACATTTTCCCCCACCTTAGGGGCAAAATGGTCATTTTACAATAAAATAGAATTTACGAAAGTTCGGGTCGTTACAACTGGGCCCCCGACCCGATCATATAACTCGAAGAGGTCTCAGCCCAATTTCGTAAACCAAATGGGCCCCCAACCCGATCACATAATTCAAATGGGTCTCATGCCTGAGTTCATCTTTCCAAAACCAAAACCAGTTCATCAAACCATCAATGAAACCACAAGTATGTAAAACTATAGTAAAACCATAAACCTCGATATACGTGCAAATGCGGAAATCATCTCAAAATACGTGTAAATATGTAAATCACCAATACCACACTCATCATCATAGAAATCTCATATATAAAACATATAAAACAGTTATGCATGCATAACAGTTTAGAAAACAATGTCCACTCACATACCGTACTACGCTGCCTCCTCGATATGCATGCCATAAGCCTCCCCAGCTAAATCACCATCCTTGGAAATATCCGAACCTGTCCAAATCATACTAGAGGGTTACTAACCACTTCATTAACCTCTCATTAAAGCCCCGTAATTTTTCCAAATTTTTAAACATATCTAAACTCGATCCTAAACCTTCGGACATCCCGAACTATATCCAAACGACGTCTGATCGACTCGAAACCAATCCCAAAATGTTCGTTGCATCAAATACTTAAAAACTCGTGTTGACCGTGCCTCGAAAAAGGGCCCACGCGACCTCACCTGCCGCCCAAAGGCACTGCGCGTGGGAGCCACGCGCCAGCTGCACAGTCGTCTTCAACCATGGTCGAACACGGTCTGGCTCGGTCCCTGCAAATCCGGTCCAACAGGACCGACGTGACCGGTTGAACGCCATAACTCCCTCAACTCGACTTCGTTTTCCATCCTTTCAAGTCCTATAGCTTCATCTAGTTGTTTCTATCCATCTACATCCTTAAACCCTGAAATTTAAGTCGAAAGCTTACCTTCCCAATCAAGCATAAACCGACCAACTTCGACCTCTGTTTCTGGCCACCACAGACCGCCTCAGAACATGTTCCAATTAACCAAATCGATCATTAACCTTCAAAACAAAATCTACCATTTTTGAATTCAAACTAGAACTTCACAGAAATCTGACCTTACCTCGACGTCGTTGTACCGTCGTGGCCTCCGTCAATACTATCTCAACCTCCCCTTCAAGTTTCATTCACAATTCAGAGACAAAGGCTGAGGATTGAAGGTATTGAATGGATGGTTTCCCCGCGGTCTCTATTTTCACTCATTCGGCTAACACTCACCGAAGACACACACCTGCACGACTTCATCTGATCCCCCTCATCAAAGTTTGTTCACGGCCTAGCCTCATCAGATGAAGATCGAAGGGGTCGTGTGGGTTGCGTTCACGGTTGGATTATGGTTCTTGAGAATGAATAGTATATATATAATATAAAAACAGCCAATGGGACAAGTTCCCTTTTTTGAGGAATTTGGGCCATGGGATGAGTGACACTTGTCACTCATCCAAGGGTCCACTTGTCACTCATCAGTACCTCAATATTTTATTAGTATTTTAATCTAATGTCGGAACGTAAGTTTAGTCGATTCCGCTCCCGTGACCATAACTTCCCTATTTGACATCCGATTTTGAGTGCCGCCTGTCTACGGACACGTGACATCCCAATCTACGTCACGGTTATCGGTCCTCATACGTTTGACTTTCCGAGTTAAAAGTCAACATTTTGTCCAATTCCAAGGGCAAAACGATCATTTTATACCGTCCGTCCAAATACTCTCGATTAATCTCCAATTAATCATTCTAAATTCATAATTAATTAATATTTAATCTCGATATTCGGGACAGGTAATTACATGTGATGTTGTTGTGGAGAAAGGTAAGGAGGAAGTTTGGTGGGCATAGGCTGAAGGCCATAAAACGCAGTAAACTCACCCATCGTGAGAGGAAGGTGAAAGCAGAGAGGGAGAGAAAGGAAGTGAGAGTAAAAAGGAAGGGAAATTTGGTGAGAAGAAAGGAAAAATACGAAGGAAATGGTGAAAGTAAGGAGGAACCCATGAGGTATCCGTTTCGGGTTTCTAGTTTCAGGCTAGGAAAACTTGAAGTTGGACGTGGACGTGTCCTCGTGAATTATCGGAAACTAGTTACAACACCATTATCCAGGGTTAGTGGGTTGGACATGGGCGGTAACCCCGCAAGGTGAAATAAATTTGGTTATGTAATAAGGATTCAATTCAAGTTCAAAGTTATAGAATCTTTTGTCTAGCATGAGGTTTTCAGACGGAAACAAAACCAACCCTGTTTTTGTGGTAATTAGGGACGTGTTCTGTCAACTTGGTATCAAAGCTAGGATTTTGGATCATTCAGTTCTTGGAATATGAAGCCTTGCATTTCATTCGTTTTATGTCCAGTAAATGGGAATGATTTGATTATGTGCTAACAAACTTTAATAAATTACGGAAATGTACAAATTTTTTTATGTTTATGAACGAGTTTTGAGTATCTTAAAGGAAAATGTTTCTTTTGGAAATTAAGGTAAGATCAAATTTTAAAACTTGATTTCCTTGCTTCTGGAAATTATTGATTGTTTGTTGTACTTTTTTTAGAGTAAAAACATAAAAATATGACTATATGGGTGAGTCATTCATGAAAAATTATTTTAAGGTACGTTTTACGAGTTTTTACGAAACATTTGGTTGATTTGAAATTTGACTTTTTGAAGTGATTTGATTAAAGAATAAATATATGCTAACTAGACTGAACATGTGCTAAAATGACTTCTTGGAAGCTATGACGTTCAAATGATCATGACATGTTGATAAAAATAATTAGATAATGTGTAAAACTGTGTAATGATGAATATCAGAATGATGATGTTATGATGACACATGTTGATGATATGACATGATGATAAAATGAGTACAAGTGATGTTATGACTTGATGATGAGATATATGATGATACATTTGATAACTTGATGATATGATGACATGATATTAAATGATGTGATGATGTGGTAATGTATATAATGAAAAGTTAAATAACTTGATAATGTAATGGTATGAGATGTGTGATGTGAGGAACCACTCAGACGTTGAGCCAGGAGCTCCGAATCGTGAGTGGGTAGTGGATGGCCAGTCTTAGACGTTGAGCAGGGCTCTAAATCCTGAGACTGATGATGGCTCAAACGTCGAGCAAGGCTCCGAATGCTGAGTCAATGTACACTCGGACATCGAGCTGGGGGCTTCGAATCCCGAGTGGTATAGATGTGGATCTTTGTTAGTCTCAGACGTCGAGCTGGGCTTTGAATCCTGAGAGTAATGTGATGTAGTGATGACAACTCAGATGTCGAGCTGGGCTCCAAATCCTGAGTCGGTATTCACTTAGACATCGAGCTGGACTCTGAATCCCGACTGGATGATCTACCGGTAGTACAAATACCCCTAGGGGAAGTGTTGGATGGTGACGTGATTAGTAATATTTTGGATCGGTTCAAATAATTTTTATGAAATGGCCTACATGTAGTGCCTTCGTGTGGTATGTGATATGAATGATAGGAACGATAGAATACAAAGGATATTGGTAACTTGGAATGTTGTCTGGTAAGGCAATTGGTACTAATTCCAAATTAACTTAAGTAGTGCTTATGGCGTACGCGCAGTGTCGTTGGGCGGTATGGATATGATTGAAATATGGTTAAGAGCTTAGGCCCAAGATTTTGATCATGGTTTTTGATTTGTGATGATGATATATGACGTAGGCGCGAATACTCAGTATTCTTGGTATGTGAAAAGTTATGAGAACTAACTAGAACTAGATGATGTAGATTTATGAATTTAGATCAAACATGGTTATGGTAATAAGATAAGTAATCATAAGATGATACGTGTTGGAATACATTGAGAATATTGTTCAATTATGATGAACTTGGATTTGTTTTAAATTTGAAGGATTTAAAATTTTGAAGACTAAATTTGTTAAGGATGGGAGATTGTAATGGCTTAGACCACGAGAAAAAGTACAAATAAGTTAAATGACGATTTTGCCACTAAAAAAATATTGACTTTGAGATTGGGATATTTTTTGAGAATTCTGAAAAGGTCGTTACGAAGATCTTAACCTTCTGAGTACGTCAACAAGTGGTATGTCGAAATTGGAGCTGAGTAAGTAAGTTATGGGTCTAGAAAGTTTAAGGGTATTATAGTAATTTAGGGAAAATGGCAATTTGGTAATTTTATAAATCAACATGACTAAATCTAGAAATTTCCAAAAATTTCTCCATTTTTCCCTCCATAAATGTTTCCATCGACCTTGTGCATATATACATGTGCGCTATTGTTGTGGAGAGGGGTAAAGAGGAAGTTTAGTGGACATAGGTCAAAGGCCATAAAACGCCTTAAACTCACCCACCGTGAGAGAAAGGTGAAAGCAGAGAGGGAGAGAATGAAAGTGAGAGTAAAATAGAAGGGAAATATGGTGAGAATAAAGGAAAAATATGAAGGAAACGGTGAAAGTAACTCGTGAGGTATCCTTTTCGAGTTTCTAGTTTCAGGCTAGGAAAACTCGAAATTGGACGTGGACGTGTCCTCGTGAAACTCTTGTGATCATCTAGGATGAAGAAAGAAAGGTATTGTCGTTGGGAAAGCCAAGAAGATGGTTAGGAAGCCATGGCTGAATGATGGGACGGTCAGACTGTCGCTCTAGATGAGTTTTATTTCAGTTGAATTCCATAGAACTACTACTTCTTAGATCAATTAGAGAGATTTGAACATATAATACATGAAATTCGAGGAAGAAATGATGAAAATCAAGTCGGGTTGCATCATGGGTTGGAGAACCCATGTTGCAAGGATTCGGGTCGACTTGCTTCTACGAGGAAGACAATATTTTAGCTAGGTGCGTGGCCTTCACGCACAGCCGCTTCTGGTGGCGGCTGAAGACGCGTCCTGCGTCGTCTCGAGGCGTCTTCAACACCGAAATTGTTTCTAATAATTTTCTGAATTTAATGGTACAAATTGTAACGACCCGTCCCGGGAGTCGGGATTAACGAAGTGATTAGCGATGGATTAACTAAGTTAAGCGGTGGTTAGTTGGTTACTTTTGGACTTTGGACGTAGAATGACGATTTTGCCCCTAATTTGGGTAAATTGTTGACTTATAGTTCGGGCGGTCAATTGGGCATTGACCAATGACGGTGACGTAGTTCGGGACGTCACGAGTCCGTAGACAGGTGGAACACCCGATTCCGACATCCGAGGAGGAAGTTTTGACGTTCGGAAGGTTAGGGGCGTTATCGTAATTTTGGCTAAATAGAGGAAAATGTTGACTTTTTATTGGACTTTTGATTTTCACGTAGACCGAGGACAGTTAGATAGGTCTCGACGTCCTGAGTACAATGACAGGCGGCACACTGTCATCGGACGTCGGACGGATTAGTTATGGGTCTGAGAAGTTGAAGGGCAAAATGGTAATTTTGGACTTAGGGGCATTTTGGCCTTTTCACCTTGGGCCAATCAGATAAGGCCCAATTGGCTTTGTGGGGGTGGATATTTATGTGTTGTCCATAGAGAATGGGACACGTGGGGGAGACCTAGAGGTTTATAGGAAATTAAGGTGTGCACGGTTGTAAATCGTCCAAGTTTAAACCCGTGCATTTGGGCATTCTTCACAGAACAGAGAGGGAGACAGTGAGCTGTTGCTGATCGATTCTGTGCGTGTGCGAGGTTTTGTGAATTGGTGAGAGTGACAGAGAGAAGGGAGGAACTAGTGAGTGACAGGTGAGTGAGACCTGTGCAAGAAATTGCTGGGGGTGTGAGGTTGGAGTTCTCAGGGAAACAGAGAGGTGTCGAGGGAGTTGGGGGTGGTATTTCTGTGTTTTGATCCAAGCAAAGCTGAGGAGGAGGCTAGGGCGGCTCTGTGAATACATTAGGATGCGGCGGCAAGCACTGTGGCTGTCGATAAGAAGGTAATCCCTAAGACTTTCTCGGTGTGCTCTGTTTTTCCCGTTTTGTTCAAATCAATAATCGTGGCTTTTGGGGCTGAGTGGAGGGATTCCGTGAGTGATGTAAGACTCAGTAGGTCCTTAGGAGTAGTTTAAGGTTGAAGTCGTGATGGGGGATGGCCTGGTTGGCCGGGAACCGAAATAGAGGTTTCGGGTAGTTTTCTTCGAGCTTGAAGACGATGGGTTAGAGGCTTCGATGTTGAGTTTTTAGGCGGGGAATCGATTAATTAGGCCAGGACGAAGCTAAAGGAATGAAAAGGGTTGAAAATGATGGAGGAATTGCAGAGAACCGGTCACGCCGGTTCGGGTCAGCCAGCCCGGTTTGAACCAGCTGGACAGAGGTTGACGATGACCCTGTAGCAGGCGCGTGAAGCCCACGCACAGCCACTTTGGGCAGCGCATGGGGGCGCGTGGGGCACTTTCTGGGGAACCTTCCAACTAGGTTTTTGGTCTAGATGTTATAACAAATCTTTTGAGATAGGTTTCGGGTTAATCAGACGTCGATTCGAGTTAGTTCTGCGGGATCGAAGGTCTAGAGTCCCGTTTAAAGTACGCTTAGAAGTTCGGGAAAGTTATGGGATTTAAGTAGGACTTTTGTGAAGTAGTTAGTAACCTCGTTATGGGCTTTGGATAGGTTCGGGGAAGCCGAGGATAGCAGAATGGCCAGGAACGGCGTAAGTGCGAGCGTATCGAGGCGACGTCGGAATGGTCTGTGAGTGGACTTTGTTTTCTAACTCTTGATGCATGCATATATATTTTTATATGTTTTCTATACTCGATTCTATGATTTGATTTATGATTGTGATGGTTTACGATTTTGTACGTTTTCGAGGAAATGACGGTATTTTACGTTTTACGAGATTTGACGGATATTGTGATTTAAACCTGTTTTAATGAATTGATTTCGGGATTTGAAATACGATTTGATTTCAAAGAAAGTAAAAGGATTTTGGAAAGTAAATTCGGGCTTGAAGCCCAGTTCAAAAAGTGGTTTTTGAGAAACGTGATTTCGGGTTTTGGAATCAGAATTCCGGATGACGATTCGGGATTCGATTTGGCACTTGAAATGGATTTTCGGGTTTGGGTTCGGAATGGTTATTCCGGATGCCGGCTTACGGAATGATGGTTGCGGACTCGGATCTGGAAAGGAGATGGATATGATTCTGGATTTGGATTCGGAATGACGGTTCTGGATGTCGGAAGGGCTTCGGACCAGTGGTTTCGAATTCAGGTTTGGATATGGATTTAGAAATGGTTTTGATTGGATTTGCTGGATCTGGTTATTGGGTTTAAAGACCCGGATATTATGATTGACGGGGGACGGGCCCGGATTGGGTTTAAAGACCCGGATTGAGTTTAAAGACTCGGATATTGATATTTCCCTCGTAGGCCTATTGAGCTTAAAGACGCAGATTATATTGAGACCTGGATTGAGTTTAAAGACTCGGGAGTTTAAAGACTCTGATAGATCCAGCAGGTTCGGTGAATGGAAAAAATGAGATGGTTTTCAACAAGGTTTTCCGATGCTTTGGGCAGTGGCCCGGATGAAATGATTTTGGTGGTTTTCGGCTGAGGCCCAAGATTTGGAAAAAAGAACTTGTGTTTGGTTTTCTTATATGGTTTGTTTAATCGGAATATTGAATGGTTTAATGACATAAAATTGATATGCATGCATTGGCTTTTAAAACGGAGGGTATAAATGTCATTATTTTATGAAATGTTTTCAAACTTAAACTTTATTTTTGTCCACTAACAGTCTTTTCGTGTTTTCGATACCCTCCAGGTTGTTGCGGTGCGGGCTGTTGGTCGAGAGAGATGGAGACATCACACACATGATCCACAGTAGATTCGGCGCACTCTGGGAAGTCTGGAAGCTTCAGTACAGTTGGATCGAGAATCCCTTGTCCGACTTACGTGTCACATGAAGGTTGGACGTCAGTTTAGCCTTCGCGTCATGCGTAAGTTCGACGGGATCGGGATTTAGCCCTTAATCCCGGGGGATTAGGGGTGGGTCCTGACAATTGGTATCAGAGCAAGGTTTCGGGTGTTCTGCGCGAGGTTTGGTTCCCAGAATCATTGGTTAGTCGACTTGGGTGGTGTGATGCTACTGTGGAAGTGATGTCTCGACGCGGAACAGCCCGTCAGCAACCTGGACACGATAGTGATAGTACGGTTGAGGTGGTAGATAGCAGCGATTGAGGGTGCTAGTCGCTCGATACGCGGTACGAGGTAAGATGTATGTCGGCTTAGGGCCGGAGATACGCTAGCAGAAGTAACCTGGATGTAGCCGGTGAGCTACGGATGAGTAGGTTGGTCGGCATGAGGGGCCTGAGAGTAGCTCGTGGAGTTAGTGAGATACGGAGGCCGAGGAGGCCGATTGTGGGTGGCCGGTTGGGCCGGATGGCGTTTGGATGTTGATCAGATGGATTGGTGACCTTTGGTCAGTTGGGTTGAGTTGGAATTGTGCGGCTACGAGTAGCCGGATGCCTTGATGGCAAGGTCTCTAGTGATGGTCTTAGTCGAGTGTGACGACCCGAGTGGTAAGGCTGGAGTGAACCAAGGGTAGTTGAGGGTTTGGATAACCCGGATGATGGAGATGATTTGAGGTACCCCGTGGGACCACTGTGAGTTGGGGTTTGTGGTATCGTAGTCTTTGTGGTTTGGGCCGACTTACGGCCGGATTGGAGACGGTGCAGCCGTGGTAGTGGTTGCATGGTGAATGAGTCTGGATAAGGATTCATGCTCAATCGAGGTAGTGATCCGTAGAAAGTGAGGATCGCCTAAGGCTGGTGAAGATAAGTTGGAAAACTCATGGTGGAAATGCTAGGATTTGTAAACCCTCCTTAACAGACGTACTTGGCGACACTGAGTGTAGGGAGTGTTAGGAGATGGTATTAAGATGGACTAAGTCGTTGTGATGGCATGGTTGGGGGACCATGGTGATTCCGTTGACGTATAACGGAAGGGAAGGAGAAATAAAGGACTATAACTGATCGATATGAGGTTATTGAAGAGAACCCACAATCTAGGAAATGCCTTTAGGACTTTGTTGGTTATTCCGACAGGGTGGCCGGAGTAGTCAAGGGAAGCGAAGACAAGAGTTGGGTAAGTAAGTAGGACTAGATCGTTTCGAGTAAGAGGTTAAGTTAAGAAGTGGTTGAGATGGAGTCGGAGACCCCACACCTAGGGTACGAGCTGTGGAATTTCGGGGACAAAATTCTTTTAAGGAGGGTAGATTGTAACGACCCATCCCTGGAGTTGGGATTAGCGAAGTGATTAGCGACGGATTAACTGAGTTAAGCGGTGGTTAGTTGGTTACTTTTGGACTTTGGACGTAGAATGACGATTTTACCCCTTGTTTGGGCAAATTGTTGACTTTTAGTTCGGGCGGTCAATTGGGCGTTGGCCGATGACCGTGACGTAGTTCGGGACGTCACGAGTCCGTAGACAGGTGGCACACCCGATTCCGACATCCGAGGAGGAAGTTTTGATATTTGGAAGGTTAGGAACGTTATCGTAATTTTGGCTAAATAGAGGAAAATGTTGACTTTTTATTGGACTTTTGATTTTCATGTAGACCGAGGACCGTTAGATAGGTCTCGACGTCCTGAGTACAACGACAGGCGGCACGCTGTCATCGGACGTCGGACGGATTAGTTATGGGTCTGAGAAGTTGAAGGGCAAAATGGTAATTTTGGACTTAGGGGCATTTTGGTCTTTTCACCTTGGGCCAATCAGATAAGGCCCAATTGGCTTTGTGGGGTTGGATATTTATGTGTTGTCCATAGAGAATGGGACACGTGGGGGAGACCTAGAGGTTTCTAGGAAATTAAGGTGTGCACGGTTGTAAATCGTCCAAGTTTAAACCCGTGCATTTGGGCATTCTTCACAGAACAGAGAGGGAGACAGTGAGCTGTTGCTGATCGATTCTGTGCGTGTGTGAAGTTTTGTGAATTGGTGAGAGTGACAGAGAGAAGGGAGGAACTAGTGAGTGACTGGTGAGTGAGACCTGTGCAAGAAATTGCTGGGGGTGTGAGGTTGGAGTTCTCAGGGAAACAGAGAGGTGTCAAGGGAGTTGGGGGTGGTATTGCCGTGTTTTGATCCAAGCAAAGCTGAGGAGGAGGCTAGGGCGGCTTTGTGAATACATTAGGATGCGGCGGCAAGCACGGTGGTTGTCGATAAGCAGGTAATCCCTCATACTTTCTCGGTGTGCTCTGTTTTTCCTATTTTGCTCAAATTAATAATTGTGGCTTTTGGGGCTGAGTCGAGGGATTCCGTGAGTGCTATGAGACTCAGTAGGTCCTTAGGAGTAGTTTAAGGTTGAAGCCGTGATGGGGGATGGCCTGGTTGGCCGGGAACCGAAACAAAGGTTTCGGGTAGTTTTCTACGAGCTTGAAGACGATGGGTTAGAGGCTTCGATGTTGAGTTTTTAGGCGGGGAATCGATTAATTAGGCCAGGCCGAAGCTAAAGGAATGAAAAGGGTTGAAAATGATGGAGGAATGGCAGAGAACCGGTCACGCCGGTTCGGGTCAGCCAGCCCGGTTTGAACCGGCTGGACAGAGGTTGACGATGACCCTGTAGCAGGCGCGTGAAGCCCACGCGCAGCCACTTTGGGCGGCGCGTGGGGACACGTGGGTTACTTTCTGGGGAACCTTCCAACTAGGTTTTTGGTCTAGATGTTATAACGAATCTTTTGAGATAGGTTTCGGGTTAATCGGACGTCGATTCGAGTTAGTTCTGCGGGATCGAAGGTCTAGAGTCCCATTTAAAGTACGCTTAGAAGTTCGGGAAAGTTATGGGATTTAAGTAGGACTTTTGTGAAGTAGTTAGTAACCTCGTTATGGGCCTTGGACAGGTTCGGGGAAGCTGAGGATAGTAGAATGGCGGGGAACGGCGTAAGTGCGCGCGTATCGAGGCAACGTCGGAATGGTCTGTGAGTGGACTTTTCCTTCTAACTCTTGATGCATGCATATATGTTTTTATATGTTTTCTATACTAGATTCTATGATTTGATTTATGATTGTGATGGTTTACGGTTTTGTACGTTTTTTCGAGGAAATGACGGTATTTTACGTTTTACGAGATTTGACGGATATTGTGATTTAAACCTGGTTTTAATGAATTGATTTTGGGATTTCAAATACGATTTGATTTCAAAGAAAGTAAAATGATTTTGGAAAGTGAATTCGGGCTTGAAGCCCAGTTCAAAAAGTGGTTTTTGAGAAACGTGATTTCGGGTTTTGGAATAGGAATTCCGGATGACGATTAGGGATTCGATTTGGAACTTGAAATGGATTTCTGGGTTTGGGTTCGGAATGGTTATTCCGGATGCCGGCTTACGGAATTATGGTTGCGGACTCGGATCTGGAAAGGAGATGGATATGATTCTGGATTTGGATTCAAATTGACGGTTCTGGATGTCTGAAGGGCTTCGGACCAGTGGTTTCAGATTCGGGTTTGGATATGGATTTAGAAATGGTTTTCAAATGGTTTTGATTGGATTTGCTGGATCTGGTTATTGGGTTTAAAGACCCGGATATTATGATTGACGGGGGACGGGCCCGGATTGGGTTTAAAGACTAGGATTGAGTTTAAAGACTCGAAGTTTAAAGACTCGAATATTGATATTTTCCCCGTAGGCCTATTGAGTTTAAGGACTCTGAGTTTAAAGACTCGGATTATATTGAGGCCTAGATTGAGTTTAAAGACTCGGGAGTTTAAAGACTCGGATAGATCCAGCAGGTTCGGTGAATGGAAAAGAGATGGTTTGAGATGGTTTTCAACAAGGTTTTCCGATGTTTTGGGCAGTGGCCCGGATGAAATGATTTTCGGTGGTTTTGGGCTGAGGCCCGAGATTTGGAAAAAAGAACTTGTGTTCGGTTTTCTTATATGGTTTGTTTTATCGGAATATTGAATGGTTTCATGACATAAAATTGATATGCATGCATTGGCTTTTAAAACGGAGGGTATAAATGTCATTGTTTTATGAAATGTTTTTAAACTTAAACTTTATTTTTGTCCACTCACAGTCTTTTCGTGTTTTCGATTTCCTCCAGGTTGTTACGGTTCGGGCTGTTGGTCGAGAGAGATGGAGACATCACACACATGATCCACAGTAGATTTGGCGCAGTCTGGAAAGTCCGGAAGCTTCAGTACGGTTGGATCGAGAATCCCTTTTCTGACTTACGTGTCACATGAAGGTTGGACGTCAGTTTAGCCTTCGCGTCATGCGTAAGTTAGACGGGATCGGGATTTAACCCTTAATCCCGGGGGATTAGGGGTGGGTCCTGACAATTGGTATCAGAGCGAGGTTTCAGGTGTTCTGCGCCAGGTTTGGTTCCCAGAATCGTTGGTTAGTCGACTTGGGTGGTGTGATGCTACTGTGGATGTGATGTCTCGACACGGAACAGCCCATCAGCAACCTGGACACGATAGTGATAGTACGGTTGAGGTGGTAGATAGCAGCGATTGAGGGTGCTAGTCGCTCGATACGCGGTGCGAGGTAAGATGTATGTCGGCTTAGGGTCGGAGATACACTAGCAGAAGTAACCTGGATGTAGCCGGTGAGCTACGAATGAGTAGGTTGGTCGGCCTGAGGGACCTGAGAGTAGCTCGTGGAGTTAGTGAGATACGGAGGTCGAGGAGGCCGATTGTGGGTGGCCGGTTGGGTCGGATGGCATTTGGATGTTGATTAGATGGATTGGTGACCTTTGGTCAGTTGGGTTGAGTTGGAATTGTGCGGCTACGAGTAGCCGGATGCCTTGATGGCAGGGTCTCTAGTGATGGTCTTAGTCGGGTGTGACGACCCGAGTGGTAAGGCTGGAGTGAACCAAGGGTAGTTGAGGGTTTGGATAACCCGGATGACGGAGATGATTTGAGGTACCCCGTGGGACTACTGTGAGTTGGGGTTTGTGGTATCGTAGTCTTTGTGGTTTGGGCCGACTTACGGCCGGATTGGAGACGGTGCAGCCGAGGTAGTGGTTGCATGGTGAATGACTCTAGATGAGGATTCGTGCTCAAGCGAGGTAGTGATCCGTAGAAAGTGAGGATCGCCTAAGGCTGGTGAAGATAAGTTGGAAAACTCGTGGTGGAAATGCTAGGATTTGTAAACCCTCCTTAATAGACGTACTTGGCGACACTGAGTGTAGGGAGTGTTAGGAAATGGTATTAAGATGGACTAAGTCGTTGTGATGGCATGGTTGGGGGACCATGGTGATTCCGTTGACGGATAACGGAATGGAAGGAGAAATAAAGGACTATAACTGATCGAAATTAGGTTATTGAGGAGAACCCACAATCTAGGAAATGCCTTTAGGACTTTGTTGGTTATTCCGACAAGGTGGTCGGAGCAGTCAAGGGAAGTGAAGACAAGAGTTGGGTAAGTAAGTAGGACTAGATCGTTTCGAGTAAGAGGTTAAGTTAAGAAGTGGTTGAGATGGAGTAGGAGACCCCACACCTAGGGTACGAGCTGTGGAATTTCGGGGACAAAATTCTTTTAAGGAGGGTAGATTGTAACGACCCATCCCTGGAGTCGGGATTAGCGAAGTGATTAGCGACGGATTAACTGAGTTAAGCGGTGGTTAGTTGGTTACTTTTGGACTTTGGACGTAGAATGACGATTTTGCCTCTGGTTTGGGCAAATTGTTGACTTTTAGTTTGGGCGGTCAATTGGGCGTTGACCGATGACCGTGATGTAGATCGGGACGTCACGAGGGGGATATTTATGGGGTTGGATATTTATGTGCTGTCCATAGAGAATGGGACACGTGGGGGAGACCTAGAGGTTTCTAGGAAATTAAGGTGTGCACGGTTGTAAATCGTCCAAGTTTAAACCCGTGCATTTGGGCATTCTTCACAGAACAGAGAGGGAGACAGTGAGGTGTTGCTGATCGATTTTGTGCGTGTGTGAGGTTTTGTGAATTTTTGTCCACTCACAGTCTTTTCGTGAAATGTCATTGTTTCATGAAATGTTTTTAAACTTAAACTTTATTTTTGTCCACTCACAGTCTTTTCGTGTTTTCGATACCCTCTAGGTTGTTGCGGTGTGGGCTGTTGGTCGAGAGAGATGGAGACATCACACACATGATCCACAGTAGATTCGACGCACTCTGGGAAGTCCGGAAGCTTCAGTACGGTTGGATCGAGAATCCCTTGTCCGACTTACGTGTCACATGAAGGTTGGACGTCAGTTTAGCCTTCGCGTCATGCGTAAATTAGACGGGATCGGGATTTAGCCCTTAATCTCGGGGGATTAGGGGTGGGTCCTGACACAAATTGTATGTAAAGACCCGTCCCGAATATCAGGATTAAATATTAATTAATTATGGATTTAGAATGACTAATCGGGGATTAGTTGAGTGAATTCGGACGGACGATGTAAAATGATCGTTTTGCGCTTAGAATTGGGCAAAATGTTGACTTTTGACCCTAGGAGCCAAACGTACGATGGCCGATGACCATGAAGTAGGTCGGGACATCACAAGTCCGTAGACCGGTAGCACGTCGAAATCGAATGTCGAACGGAGAATTTATGGTCATGGGATCAAAATCGGGAACTTACGTCTCGGGATTCGAATTAAATATTAATGAAAATATGATTAGCTAATTAATTAATGTGGGACCCTTGGATGAGTGACACTTGTCACTCATCCCATTGGTCCTTGCCCCTAAATCATAGATCTGGTTTGTGATTGGGCCATTTGCATTAAAATATATATTATTATTTTATATTTTTCCCTCACATATTCTCTCCTCCCTTCCCATGCACTCCCTCCATTTTCTCTCTAAATAAACACTCACCACCCCCTCTAAACCTCACCAAATGCTTGTAAACCATGAATGAAAATGAATGGGGATGGTGAGACGGCCACGATGGTGACCACGGCGGTGCACGACATCGGAGGTAAGTGTTTTCCATAAGGACCTTGTTTTGGTTCAAAAATGGAAAGCCACGTTTTATTGATTGTTGATCAATTTGGATGACCATAGGGTGTTCCTAGGACTTAAACAAGTCGAATGGGCCTGGTATCGAGGCCAGAGGTGGCCGGAGGCATGAGAACACAGCGGGGGAAAGTTGGCCGGTTCAAACATTGATCGAGAAGGTGAGTTTGATGCTTGGTTTTCATGTTTTGAAATCATAGATCGATAAGGAAGGACCAGACGACGCTATAGGAATGAAAATGGATGAAAATAGATAAAAAAAAAATATAGGAGATATGGCCCTGAACCGGTCACGCCAGTTCGGTTGGACTGGATATACAGTAGACCGGTCTGGACTGGTTCAGCCGTAGGAAGAAGAAGAACAGTACCCGGCGTGTGGGGGTGCGTGGGGCACTTCTGGGACATGTGATCAACATATAAAATCATCCTTTCGATGTAACGAACATTTTGGGACTGGTTTCGTGTCGATCGGATACCGTTTCAGGGTAGTTTTTGGTGTCCAAAGGTTTAAAGTCTATAAAAAATGCGTTTAAAAATCCCAGAAAACTAGGGGGCTTTAATGAGAGGTTATTGAAGTATTTAGTAACCCTCTAGTATGATTTGGACAGTTTCGAATAGTCCGAGGACGGTGATTTAGCCCGGGAAGGTTTATGGTACGCGTATCGAGGCGGCAGCTAGGACGGTTTGTGCGTGGACCTTATTTTCTAAACTGTGATGCATGCATAACTGTTTTATATGTTTTACATATGTGATTTCTATGATGATGATTGTGGTATTGGTGATTTACATATTTGCACGTATTTCGAGGTGATTTCTATATTTGTACGTATTTCGTGGTTTAAGGTTTTATACTATATTTCTACGTGATTGTGGTTCTAATAATGGTTCAATGGTATGATTTTGGATTTGGAAATATGGAATCGGGCTTGAGACCCATTTGATTTACGAACTATCGGACTTGGAGTTCATTTGATTTAATGAGGCATCGGGCCGGAGGCCCAGTTGGTTTACATGATCGGGCTCGAGGCCCAGTTGGTTATGATATCGGGCATGAGTCCCATTTGTGGTTTATGAATGTGATTTCGGGTTCGGAGACACTAAACAGATTTAGATTTGAGTACTTGGATTTCTGGAATTATGATGGTTTTATGGAAATCCCGGGCATAGGCCCTTTGAACGGTTTGAGATGATTTATGAAATGTTTTTCATATGCCATCCTTATGATCTGATATCGCCCCTCTAGGGACCCAGGGAGGGTCAGGGACCTAGGTGACCTTGGGGGAGACTCGGCTGAGACCGAGGGGCACGCGTAGCTCTATACATGACATCTGGGATGTCAAGCATTGTCAGCGAGGGGTTATTCTACGGAGCGACCGGACCGTAGAGTAACTCAGGAGCAGGATTGCTATTATTGGATGTCTGGGATGTCAGGCGTCTGTGATGCCGAGGATTGGTATATAATGGTATTGGATTGAATTGTGATTCATGGCTTTACTGGATTATGTATGTCGATTTCAGATTTATTGGATTTATGAAATGGTATTTCAGTGTTGGTGATTTTGAGTAGTGGCCCACATGGTTTGGATTTGTGGTTTTGGGCTGAGTTCCCACATACTTGGATTTATGGTTTTGGATTAAGGCCCTAATGATTTAATTAAAGTAAATGGTTTGATTATTGGTTTTCGAATGCATGCATGCTTTGTAGTGAAGGGCATAAATGTCTTCTTATGAAATGTGTTTTATTAAACTATTGATTTTTCGTCCACTCACAGCTTTTAAATGATTTTAATGCCCTTTAAGTTGATCACGGATGCGAGCTGCAGCTGAGACCGAGACATCACACTCCTCCACCAATCCTGGCGCGCTCTGGAAGCCTCAAATGGGTTGCGGTTTCGAGTTATCTCTTATCTGACACTTCGTGTCAGACGGGAGCATGTCATATCCCGCGTTAATCCCCGAGGGATTTGGGATGGGTCGTGTCATTGTATATGAAATGGATTCTATTTGCACATGTTAAGGAATTATGCTATATTTTAATTAAGATTAATATGTGAAAAATGAGTAAATTAATTATAATAAAATCCTAAATATTGAAAGTGATTTAATGATAAATTACAGTAAATCAGAGAATGATATTGTGCAAGGGATTTATGAACTAAAGGATGAATAAGAAAATTATTAGAGATATTGTTACAAAAATATGTAATCTAACCTATGTTAGGAATATGAAACAATTTTGTATTTTGCAATTATGACTAATTAATTGTATGGAAATTTGGTGATTAATGGTGACGATAAAAGTCGTATGTTTAAGTTATTATTTTTACTTGAATTTCAGGACTTATAATGATTTAAAGGAATAAATTACGGAAAAAAGAAAAATTATGAATATGTCACTTGGGTGTGAATTTTAAGGATTTAGAGGATTTTGTGGATATAGGTATTGTATTGTCCATGTGGATGGAATTTTGGAATTACTCTGACTTATTTGTAAGAAATCTTAAGGGTTATGGGAATTATTTAAATAATATTGTGTTAAACGATTAGTGTAGCAATAATTTGGTCGTGGATCTTTATAAGACCTTGACAGATTTACGGAAAATAAGAGTGAATTATTGGAAACTAGTTACACCACCACTTGTCGGAGTTAGTGAGTTGGACGTGGGCGGAGTTAATGAGTTGGACGTGGGCGGTAATCCCGCAAGGTGAAATAAATTTAGTTATGTAATAAGGATTCGAATCAAGTTCAAAGTTATAGAATCCCTTGTCTGACATAAGGTTGTCACGGGAGCAGAAGTAGTCCAGTTTTTGTGGTAATTAGGAACGGGTTCTATCAAATCCACCTTAAAAGAAATCTTTATCTATGAATTTCCTTGTTATTAATCAACTTATTTACTTACACACAATTCTAATAGCTATACACCAGTCATAAAACACATATTGATCATAGCCCACATAATCTTCCATTTACAACATTACACTTAGTTTATACTAGCAAGGCAACCCGGGCGACGCCACGGATTTGGAAAATGGTCTTGAATCAAATAATTGCAGGAGCTATAGTGTAATTGCTGAGAATATATAGATGGAAATAGTTATATACATTTGTTGATGATAATATACATATGATATAGGTTTGAAGTCAGATTGTTGTGAACATACCGATGAAAGCAGAATAGACTTTAAATTTCCAAACAAAATATGGTGGATAATTGTTTTGGAGCTTTATTCAGCTGGGTTGTCTTCTCCTGAGCTTCTTGCAGTGCTTCTAGTATCCCTTAAGTGCCTGTCAAACAAATATTGTGCATAAATCTAATGTTCGTTTATATAAAGCAGGAAGAAAGAAAAAGTCAAAATTCCTAATCAATATAATGCAAAAACATCAAAACTCGGTTAAATACTGGTGCGAAACAGGGTGAAAGGGAAGAAAAGTAACAAAATAAAACAAAAAATGGGTTGGAATGGAAGTATGCTACACCACAGCAAGCTTCCATTCCCACCCATTATTTTTGAATAATTCAAATGAAGAATAGATTACTAAGATAATTGGCCAATAGTAGAACAGAAAGAGCGACCACCCTAAACCCTATACTACTGACAACAAAATGGGGCTAACAATCAGTTGTTTGAGCCATATGATATATCATAGGAATACATTCTCGCATCGTTTTTTTTCTAGAAAGCTTCATTTAACACATATATGATGTATCATTTATGTGCATATTGGGTTTTTCAAAATTGAATAAAGGCTGTTTCTATGAAAACATATAATGTCAATGAAGATAAGCATAAATAAAGTGATTTTTCCTCTGGATTCATATGTAACAGACCTAATCCAAATAAAACAAGATAAGCATAATTAAGTCTCAAAAATAAGCCACATTCGCAAGGACTAAATTACGAAACATACTTCAAAATTTCAAACCTTTTCAAGCTATTTAAAGTTGCAGATGCCTTTACCATGATCCCTAGTGTTGAAAGCATGTAATTGAATTCTTCTAGTGCAACTTTTGGGAACCGAAGTCTAAGGTTTATGGTGGTTTTAGTTTTGTATCGTGGTATGGGGACATAAAAGGAAAAAGCATCTTTGGAAAAAAACTGAAGCAAAAAATGAGAATAACCTCATAAAATATGAAGCAAGCTTGCCTAGTCCGGACGCTTTAATTTGCAAACGAATATTGAATGTGAGAACTATGAACCTCATAATAATCTTCTAGCTTCCAACTTTGAGCCTAAATTTGATTACGAAATTGAAAGAGAAAATGCAAACAAAAATCTATACTCACAACTGTATAGCAAAAGTATACAAACATAAAAAATCTGCTACCGAAATGGGAAGAATTAAACTTACGTAATATTATGTTGGTGATGGACTCAGTTTAGTCCCTTTGGAAGAACAGCAGCAGCAGACCTAAATCTATTGGTACTTCATGGCCAATATCCTCCTTCAACGCACAATCACGTAATTAGAGACATAACAAAGTTAAATCATTGCACCACCCTCTACCATTGCATCATTTATATCAAGATTTGGAAAGTTAAATTAATGGTCCAATTTGAATAGAAGTCTACCATGCTAGTCAGAGCAAAACCCAAACTCAATAGAATGATAAAAACAAAAGGTCGCCAGTGCCACTACCCATGTCTACACATCTTGAATGATTACCAAGAACATAGCAACAAAAACTGATCACACATACAGACAGATGTGTATCATTTACTTCAATACTGAGGAAACTAATGTTTGAATGAGAGAAAGAGTAAAAAATTGGCAGCCATTGCTGAATGTGAACACTACCAGAATATATAAAAACAACAATAATCACAAATAAGAATGCATTTGTACCAAAAGATTTTTAAACCTCAGTTTAGCATAGTTAATGAACAAATTAAAAGAAACAAACTATATATATCTTGCTAGTGGTTAAATCATAAGAAAAACAAACAAAACGAAATAACAAATTAGAGAAAACAAAATTATATTTGGAGGCAAAATTTATCAAAGCTGTGTTATGGTCAATTAGAGATAAAAGAGAGAGAGATCATACTTGTTGGGACCACAAAAGATCTTGTTATGCCTCTATTACAAAGCAATGCTAGGTTTAGAAGCAAATCCAACACTACAAAAGCGATCACACCCATTTTTTCATTACTCCGACCACCCTCAGTGACCCTAGCTACAAACTCACACACATCCAATTGAGCTCTCACTAATCCTTTATTAATATATGCATGAACATATTTAATTGACATATTAAACAAAACATAGAATTCATCACGAAAATAGGGAAATATTCAAAGATTTACCCGCTGTCGATCAAGAAGTGGAAGCAGCTTGGGTTGACTAAAGGATGAGAACTTCTTTCAGTTCCATCATCCGCCAAAAAAAGACAGAAACAAAAAGTAGAGAATTACCAAGAAGATCCAAAAAACACAACTTTAATAAACATGATGCTTCCTAAATTCTTCCTAGAGGCTAAACTAATACGAAAAGTATTACTAAGAATATTCCATTAATCATCCTAATTCCAAAGTTTGGAGGGGAAAAAAAAAACTTTGGCACAGCAATGTAACAAACCATAGAAACTGAAAAAACAAAAGTATGAAAGCAACCTTACATAAAATCAGAAAGCAAGTTTGCAAAAGGTTAGTCACTGAGTTTCCTTACCTTCCCACATACTGCTTCAGCTCTGGCATATCACAACTTACCCCTCATTCTACTCATTTGCACAGTCCTAAATCACAATAGCAAAGCATTACTATTGATACCCTCTTAGAAACAGAGAGACAGAAATGAAGGGAAAAAAAAAAGAGAAATACAACCTCTAAAAATTGCATATGAGAATCACTTTCAAACCAGTCTTAACATATGTAACAGTATAAATTTTAACTAAGGGTTTCAAAATAATCAACAATGATCATCTACATACAACTATAAGAAAAATTGAATAGTTTCATAAAAGGATAGGAAATGAACCTGTGACTGATGCAAAGGTCCGGGTTTTTAGTGTCTTTATCCTTTCGAGCCCAGAAAAGAAACCCATTCTGGAAAATGGAACAACCTTCTTATAATTAATAAACAATTTTAACTTAAGCTGAAGTACCAACTACATTACTTTATGTGGGTTTTCCAAAGCGTAACTCAATTTACATAAATTGTAAAAGAAGTTAAAGAACCGAGAAATAAAATGAGTCTCAAACTGTAACGACCCGTCTCGGAAGTCGGGATTAGCTTAGTAGTTAATGACGGGTTAACGAAGGTAATCAGTGATTAGTTGGATATTTGTGACGGAATGACGATTTTGCCCCTAGAATGGGCAAAATGTTGACTTTTAGTTCGGACGGTCAATTGGCAATTGACCGATGATCGTGACGTAGTTCGGGACGTCACGAGTCCGTAGACAGGTGGCACGCCCGATTCCGACATCCGAGGAGGAAGTTATGATGTTCAGAAGGTTGAGGGCACTTTCGTAATTTGGTCAAAAAGGAGGAAATTGTTGACTTTTTGCATGACAAGGATTCTTCACGCAAACCGAGGACCGTTAGATAGGTCTCAACGTCCTGAGTACAACGACAGGCGGCAAGCCTTTATCGGACTTCGGATAGTTTAGTTATGGGTCTAAATGTACAAGGGGAAAAACAGTAATTTGGGCAGCAAGGGGCATTCTGGACATTTTCTGCCTTGGGATCTGTGCCCAATGGAAGTGGGACACTTGGCTTGCTTTGAATGGTGTGTCCACAGGTTTTGGACACCTGGCAGAGGCTGGATGTGTGTAGAAGGCTCGACGGGTTTTAAATTTGGGCACGGTGGGTGTGTGTTGCAACCAGAGGAAAACAGAGAAGGATCTCGCCATTGATTCCCTTCGATCTTCCTTCATTTTGCTTACCTTGGGAACGAAAAAGAGAGAGTGGCAGGGGAGGAGTATGGTGGTGCAGTCGTGGATGTCCGCCGTGCACGGTGGCGGTCGAAGGAGGAGAAAACCCGTGAGCATCCCTGTTCAGGTCCAAGTGACTCGTGACGATTCCGTTGTTTTGGATTGATTTGAAGTATTGAACGAGGTTTCAGAGGTTGAAAGGAGTTGAGAGAGCTTCGTATCGAAGCCTGCCATGGCTGGAAATTGTGCAACCCGTGACTAGTAAGTCAAGAGCCCGAACATGGCAATTTTCATTTGGATGCTTAAAACTCGAATTAGTGGTTACAGTGAGGTTTTGGACTTTGATAGGAAACTTTTGGAAGTAGAAGGGACGATTGAGGTGACTGGAACAGTGAGAACAGGGCAAACAAAAATGGAGGATTGAAGCTTGAACGAGGAGGTACATTCCAGTTTTCATTTTTCAATTTTGGAATTAGAGATTAGGTAGAAAAGAAGGGACGAAATTATAAGGGTCAAAAGATTTAGAATTGGACTGAAATTGACGGAAAACCGCTCACGCCGGCTTGGTCGAACCGGACCGGTTCGAACCGGTCTGAACCGGGTCGGCGAGAGGAAGAAGGTGACACTGTTCACGCGCGTGGGTTTCACGCACAGAATCTTCCAGACGCGCGTGGGGGCGCGTGGGGCCTAGTTTGGGGATGTTTCCAACACGACTTTTAAAGTATTCGATGTAACGAACATTTTGGTGCTGGTTTCGAGTCAATCAGACATCGTCTTGATATGTTTTGGGCTGTCCGAAGGTTTTAGGGCTCGGTTAAAAATAGCTAAAAATACAGGAAAATTGTGGGGCTTTAGTATGACCTTTTTGAAGTAGTTAGTGACCTTGGTATGGGATTTGGACAGGTTTGGGAAAGCAGAGGATAGCGGAATGGCCGGGAACAGCGTAAGTACGTGCGTATCGAGGCGACGTCGGAATGGTCTGTGAGTAGACTTTGCTTTCTAACTCTTGATGCATACATATATGTTTTAATATGTTTTCATACGTGATTCTATGATTTGCTTTATGATCTTGATGGTTTATGATTTTGCACGATTTTCGAGGTATTTTACAGAATTTCACGTTTTATGAGGTTTCGATTTCTCTTGTGATTTGACGATGGTTTTAATGGTTTGATTTCGGGATTTGAAATGTGATTTGATGTCAATGATTTGATAAGGATTTTGGAAAAGACCTTTCGGGCTTGGAGCCCCGTTTATGTGATTTCGGAAATTGTGTTTCGGATTTGGTTTTAAGACTTGAAAGGGAAAGTCTGGATTTGAGTTCGGGATGATGGTTCCGAATGCTAGCTTACGGAATCATTGTTGCGAATTCGGAGAAGAATTTTCTGTGGTTTTCACTGCTGATTGAAAAATGGTTTTGGGTTTAAAGACCCGGAAAAGAAAAGAAAAGAAAAACCCACTGGATATGGTTTTGAGTTTAAAGACTCGGATTGATTGACGGGGGGGAGGGCCCTGGATTGATGTTTTGAGTTTAAAGACTCGGTATGGTTTTGAGTTTAAAGACTCGGATATGATACCCCCGAGGCCTGTGATTATGTTTTGAGTTTAAAGACTCAGATATCCCGAGAAGGCCTGGTTATTGCGCATTGTGTTTTGAGTTTAAAGACTCGGGCGCATTTGAAATCCAGTAAACTTGTATGATTGATGTTTTTCACTGGTTTTCTGATGTTTTGGGCAATGGCCCGGATGAAGTGAATTTGACGAGTTTTGGGACTGAGTTCCCGGATTTGAGATTGAATTGTGATTTGAGGCTGAGGCCTGGGTGATACGGGTTTTCAAATGGTTTCGTGGATGGTTTTTGATTTGAGTGGTTTCATAACGTAAATTGATATGCATGCATTGGTTTTTGCATAGAGGGTAAAAATGTAATTGTTTATTGAACTGTTTTCTAAATTATACTTTATTTTTGTCCACTTACAGTCTTTTCGTGTTTTCGATACCCTCCAGGTTGTTGCGGCGTGGGTTGTCGGTCGAGAGGAACGGAGACATCACACGTATGATCCATTGTAGACTCTGCGCACTCTGGGAAGTTTGGAAATTTTTGGACAGTCGGATCGAAAATCACTTGTCCGACTTACGTGTTACATGGAGGTTGGACGTTCGTTTAGCCTTCGTGTTATGCATAAGTTAGACGGGAACAGGGTTTAGCCCTTAATCCTGGGGGATTAAGGGTGGGCCCTGACACAAACTCATAACTCAATTCACAAAAAGTGCAGCAATACATATAACAGAAATAGCAACTTCACTGCAAATTATTCTCATATAACCGAAAACATAGCTCAAACAAAACAACTAATAGCTTATACAACACAGAATACCTATACAAAACAGAATACAACAAAGATATTACTACAAATTCATTTTAAACAAAAACGCAATGGCATCTTGTAACTCATCACCATTGCAGAAAATTATATAATGACGAAAGACAAAAACAAAAGGAAAAACTAACCTATTGCAGAGCAAATGCCTTCTAGATTATCAACAGCATTTTGAATACATATGAAAATTGCTTCCTATGACAACTTCAATGAAAAAATAAAGACATAAAAATGATGAAGAATATGTATAGAAAAATTATAAACTTATACTCTATAAAAAAAATATAGAATATCTCTAAGAGTGGTCATAAATTGAAAATACACCATTCTAATTTTTGTTTCAGAAAAAATTAACACTACTATGTTAGTTTGTTATAGTAGATCAGCAACAAATAGTTCCCTCTCGATGTCTATGCCTATAAGGATAAGGGGTTTCCTCCATGGGGGTGTGGGCACACTAATACCTAAAGCTGCGGATGAATTACTACACATAAGCCAACTGAGCAAAGAAATGGTAATCGAAAACTGTCCCAAACTACTCTATGATCATCAAGCGTCAAATGATAAAAATATGAACACCAATATGAAATGAAATACTTAATATGGGCGAAACATATTGCATATGTAAAGCATCATAAACAAATATCTGAAAATAAACCAATAAAAATAAACACATTGAACTGGTGAGGAAAAAAATAATGAAAACAGTGGTTGATGAAGGAGTCAAACCTGAAAGTGCCATGAAAATGAAGATAGACTAGAGTTGGAATTCAAAGTGACAAAAGAAACCTCATGTCTACAAAGCCCACAAAAAAAAAGACAGCAGCAATCTAGCAGCATCAATAAAAAAAATCTGAATTACTTTTGATAATTTATTAACTGTTTACATACTTTATACCTTTTTTTTTGTACACCAGATTCTTCCTGCTCCTCAACCCTGCCAAAAGTAACATCAAAAAAACAATGGACCCATCAGATGGTTATATAAAAATTTACATGCTAATATAAATAATTATATTGAAAAAAAAATTACCAAAATCACCATAATTCGAAATGTAATAGAAATTGTAAACCAATGGAAAAAAAGATGTTAATTACCTAAGCTCCCTCCTCAATTAGGTAATCACCCAGCCTTGAATTGGAGCCTTCTTTGTTTCGCTCTCTTGGTTCTTTCTTGAAGGCACAGAGTGGCCGAAGAAGAATTAGAAACAAATGTTAAGCTAATTTCAAAAGATGAGATGAATTCTCTCCAAATATTAAGCCAACGAAAGACCAATTGGTGTTATGTTTCTGAACTCTTCCAAATTCACATACACAATTTGGATATTAGCAGGAAAGCAAGAATATATCATATTACTTGTCTAAACTCCATCTTAACATTAAGTTCAAGAAGGTTGCAAACCAGTAGAAAAGTGGAAATCACTTAGCAAAGGTCATGGTAATTCACCTGTTCAGAATCAAACAGGAATTACTAAGCACACTAAGGAGCTCATCTATGGTATTAGCCTAAAAACAACAAACAAAACTGAATTTCAATGCAATTGTTTCATACAAACAATGAACACTATAAATTACCAACTGAAGTGCACAACCCTTTTGCTGCTTTCACCTCCACGCTTACAATCTTAAACAAATACTACATTCAAATCAACTAATAACATAACCCTTAAAAAGAGACCATAACAATTATCAGAAAATGGAACTGAAACTAATTTAACGAATATAAAAGAAATTATAAGAAGGCCTAAAGAAATTGAAAATAAAATTTATTTAACATAAAAATAAACACTTACCTAAAAATATACCCAAATAACCAAACACATATTCTTCCTTTTCTTGCATCCTTCCAAGAAAGCAACATTCAAAATAATGAATCCGTCAAACGTAACCCAATAATCTATCCTAACCATGAATTAATTAAAAGCTAACACTTAACTCTACCTACCTGAAACTATACATAGAAAATGACACATACAAAACACACGCATAAGAGATATAGAGAGATAAAAGTGAAAGAAATTACCAACATAAGGGATAAGATCTGAAGGTTGTGTCGTCGCTTCAGATCATATCCCTTATGTAGGTAATTTCTTAGGTCTTTTTTTACTCTGGACGGCGGAACCTTCAAATCTTACAGCTTCACGTATGATAAGTCCCTTGCTTTCGCTCTCTCTCGTCTGATAAGTCCTTCACGATGATTTACATATTGACGATGATTTCTTGCTTCTTGTTGTGTTCACTTTTTCAACACTGGAATACGATGATCGATGATTGAAGTTGACTAAATCAAAGCTGAAATCGGTGATTCAAGGGTGAGAAATGAAGAAAGAAGACAATGATCTACGATGGGATGGAGTGGATGAAGGCTGAGACGGGTGATTGAAGGCTAGGAATGAACATCGAACAGCAAAACACGGAATAGAGACTGGAGTAGCGAGCCTAGCAGCTGGAAGACTCGAGCGAAAACCCTATTATTGGGAAGGGCAATATGGGAACTGTTTCATGAACAGTGCACCCAACATACGAATTTTAGTTCATAGTAAATTTCGAAGTTGGATAATTTACCATAATAGTTATAGAACAATACCATATTTATATTTCATTTAATCTTATACATTTCAACTCACATAGAAATTGTCTTAGACCCTTCAAGCATAGTCCAATTAGTTAATAGTTAAACCCTTGAATATACCAAAGCTTTAGAACTAATTAAAGGCATTTAAATAATACATAAACTTTGAACGAGTATAACTTTTTTATCAAATTTATCTTGAATTAGCTGAATTTTATGATAAGAGTTTTAACGAAGTTTCAAGCATCGTTTGTGGGGCACCCACTCAAAGTATTTTCTCCATGTTCTTATTAATTTTTTTGTCTAATCCATGCTCTTATTAATGAAGCCTCCCTTTGTATATAAAAATAATAAATAAAGAAAGGAGAAAATTTAGTGGGGTATTTGTGGAATTTTATGGTGAATAAAAAAATCACCCATAAAAGCATTCAGAAGTCCAAGACGATCGAGTCGAAGGTTTACAACAACAACAACCGAACACGTCGTCGTATCTCGGAAGTCGGAGCCAAACCAAACTTTCGAGGCTCAGAAAATTCGAGAGCCTGAAGCAACAAAATTGAATAATTGGTAGCCAGAGGAGGAGGAGGAGAAGGAAGCAGAAGATGAATCCAGTGTGCCCATTTGTGAAAGCTGCTCGGCCATCAGAGCCGAGCAAGAAAGATACCCCAGCTGACACCGCTACAATTTCCTCAAAATGCCCCCTGGGTTACGATTCTCAGACCTTCAAACTTGGCCCTCTCAGCTGTATGATATGCCACGCCCTTTTGTTCGACTGCGCCAAATGCGTCCCCTGTTCTCACTCCTTTTGCAAGTAAGGCATGCTTTCCTTTGAATTTTTCAACATTTTTTGTATCGGGTTTCTTTTATTCTTCAGTCAATTACTTGTTTGTATTGACATTTTCAATTTTTTTTTCGTATTGGGTTTCTTTTCTTTCCGATAATTTGTTTTTTCAATTGGGTTTTTTTCTTTGTAGAGTTTGTGTATCGAGATTCAAGGACTGTCCTTTGTGTGGAGCTGACATTGAGAAGATCGAAGCTGACTCCAGTCTTCAGGGGTTGGTGGATCGCTTCATTGAAGGTCATGCCAGAATCAAGAGGTCTCATAATCCAGATGATAAACAAGATTCGACGAATGACAGCTACAACAACGAGGATGACAATAATAACAAGAGGGTTATATATGAAGACGTGTCTTTGGAAAGAGGGGCTTTCTTAGTGCAACAAGCCATGAGGGTCAGTGTTGTATTTTTCCTTTGATTTGAATTCATGGTGCTGCATTTTCTTTTCTTGGTTTTCTGTGTTAACTTTGGTACTACTGTTTTTTCTTGTGTACTGTGTAGGCATTCCGAGCCCAGAACACAGAAAGTGCAAAATCAAGACTTAGTGTCTGTGCAGAAGACATCAGAGGTCAGTTAGAAACCATGGGTACCACGTCGGAGTTATGTTCACAGCTTGGAGCTGTTCTCGGAATGCTTGGAGACTGCTGGTTTGTCCACTTTTTCCCCACTCTTTATATATGTGGTGAATGTATGTATGTCTGGACGTTTTATGTATACCATAACTTTTTCTAGCCAGACAATTGGGCATTTTATGTTGGCAGATAGTAGTCTGGGAGGAGAACATTATGCATATATAGGTACTTTGTGAGCTGTACTTGTTTAAATATAATGGTATGCAATTGGAATGTAATCATGTTTGTGATAGGTTGTGTTACGACGTATCTGAATAGTTTACCTGCATGGTTGTTGTACATGATTACTGAAGAACAACAGATATGTCCGGTGGTTACTAGTACTAGCTATGCATGTTATTTTCATTCAATATGAGGTATTTCAAACTAGTGGATGAAGCCTTACAGAAATAGAATGTGGAAATGAGACCTAGAATTTTCTGAAATTTAAGTTCTCATTGTTCTTTTTAAAATAATTTTCTTAGCCACCAAGTTTTCTGGTTTCTTCTTACTGTCTCCACCAAATTTCTTTTTTGACCATAAATATTTTAAACATCGTCAATCATAAAAGATAATGGGCTAATTACATATACATCTCATATGGCAGGACTAAAAACATAGATCTGCTTGTGCTTTATTTTGTGACTACTGTACCTCTGAGATTCATCTGTCATAGAAAAAGAGTTTTGATAGGAATTAGGGTACATTTTCGCTGGTGGTACTATGTGTCAGGTAATTGAAAGCAAGGTTAGTGGTTGGAATTTGACAAGTTATTGACAACTGACACTGTTGCACTGGGTACATGTGAATGCGTCCATTGTTTTTGGTTGCTGGCTTCTACGAAGGGGTATGATTGAGCTTTTGGTGATGGTGGACCAAAATTTTCATTGCTTCTGGACTCACTGAGTTAGGGAGATGAGATACAGAGAGGGATAGAAGAAGAAAGAAAGAAAGAGAGATGAAAAGAAGAGAGAATAAGGCGGTAGGGATAGAAAATAGACAAAACACAACAAGGGTTAGCATCAATATCCAAATGTGCCAAAGTCTCAACTTTGTTACAATGAGCATAATTATGTAGGTCATTCCATAGATATAAAATTATTTTTAATTGATAAAAAAAAGATATAAAGTTATTTAATACCCTAACATAATAATTGAAACTTAAATTATTACGAGTACATCTAGTGAACAATCAACCTCCCAATTCTACTTCTAATAAATGATATGAATCAATCTCTAAGTTTGCGCCCCTGCAGTCAACAAATAAAATTGTTATCACGATATCATATTATAGCCTAGGGGTGTCACTGCAGTGAAGCTCATGACTGAGGAAATAGTGGGCTGACAGTGTTAGAGAACCTAGCTTTGACAATAACTAGTGTTATGAGATTTATTTTTTATTCACATCATCAGTCTTTCAAGGGCAATTTTAACATAGAAAAATCTACTAGTTTAATTTCTGCATATGTTGACTTTAAAATTCACTACCTCCATGATGAGCTCAACCATGAAGCCCTGATTTGTTTAATTGAGTGGATTTTTCACTCATCTTTTTTCTTCTTCTAGTCGAGCAACAGGAGATGCGGGTTCTGCGGTCAGTTACTTTGAAGAGAGTGTTGAGTTTCTTTCAAAACTACCAAGAAATGATCAGGAGGTTAGTGCATCCAAGCTTTACTGTAATTTTCGAGTTGTGTTCTAGCCATGCTTTTCTTGATATATTTATTTTTCAAAAATTTTTTGGCAGATAATACATACACTTTCTATTTCACTTAATAAAATTGGAGATCTTAAATACTATGATGGGGATCTGAAGGCGGCCCGATCTTACTACTTCCAGTCTTTGAATGTTCGACGCGATGCTGTCAAGCATGATCCGAATGTGCCATCCCAGGTAAGTAATTATTTGTTTCTTGTTCCCACTCCCTTCTGACGTTATGTTTCTTTCCTCACTCACATATCATCATGACTGCTATACATTTCCCTTCCATAATTAATTTCATTTATCTACGTTTGGGAATATTTTGGTAACCGTTTTGCCCATTAGTTATGGCTTATGGCTTATGAGTCATCAGATGTGTTTCAACTATTGGTTAATTTGATCTCAAATACTTGATTTGTAAATGTTACTTGCTTACCATTACGCTGCAACTGCTTCATCTAGTTTGCCATGTATTAATGTAAGCACAAACATAGGTTTTTGACTTAAGTACATACGAACACTGTTCAGCAATACGTTTTGTGCATATCAATCAATTGAGTTATGGAATAGGGGATTTCCCTTACTAGTTGAAATTGCGTAAATTTCAGCCATCACAAGACAAGATGCAGAGGTTCCTACGTTGTGTGTCGTAAAATGTGTTGGTTACTTGTAGTTGATGTGGTCATTCTGGGAGAGTAAGAAGTGAGAATGACATCGGTGTTAGGAATTTATTGCAGTTTTGCCAGCCCTTTTCGTCTTCATGTAATTAGTACATTTGTATGACAGTGCATTGATCAGGGGTGAAAAAAGGTTGGGTTTTGACATTGTAGTTTGAAAGTTATCACTTTCGTAAGTCTGAGGAGGAGGAGGGATACGAGAGATAAGATTGTTATGATTTCAAATCTTGTTGCTCGTTTAATTTTTTATTTTTTTTGGGTAAAGAAAGGTATTGCGAATGGAGTCCAACATCTGATATTCTAGGCTTCGAATCACAGTTTATAGTTTTCTAAGCCTATCCAACCACTGCACTATTGCAATCGGTTCTGAGTTGAACTTTGGCTTTAACATAAAATTCATTTGGTCTTTAGCCTAATGTTGCCACATGTAATCCAAGTCGGTCTATTTACATGTTTAGCTCGATTTGACACAAGAGCAGAGAGAAGGAGGAGGGGTTGGGGTGAGAATATAAAGTTATTCTAAGCATTGGCTCACCATATATAAACTTATGAGTGTCTACCCATTAGGAATTGGCTTTTGATTAGATACTCTAAACTTTTTAACATAAAGTTGATTGAAGCATTTTAATAATCCGACTTTGATTTGATTTCAAAAGATTGTTATTATAACTTTTCAAATGTTAACATATGCCTTCCCTCACTTGTGGGCCATTTTTTTAACTGAAAAATGACAAGATTGTAGCCTTTTTTTGGAACTTTTTTTAGTTATAAATTTTGTTCCAGACGAATTACTGAAATATGTTTACCATTAGAGTAATGTAATGCTTTAATTTCATATATACACCAAATGAATTGTTGTTCCTAACATTGGGTTTGTGCATTTCTTCCAATTACAGATTCTGGATCTAGCAGTTTCATTTGCAAAAGTTGCAGATGTTGACAGGAATCTCGGCGATGAGGATGTGGCAAGTAATGAATTTCAAGAAGGCATAAAACTGTTGGAATCTTTGGCATTAAAACCTGAAGAGATTGGTCTTGAGCAACGAGTAAGATATTTCCCTGCTTGACTATATTGAGTAAGGAACGGATTAGGCATCTGAAATATTTATTTAATATTTTGTTTCGAATGCAGCGGCTGTCAGTGCTGGAGTTCCTTAGACGTCAAATTGTGGAGAAACAAGCTTAATTCAGTATCCGACTTCAGGTCTGCCCCTGAAAGCAAGAACTGGAGAGATGTAAAATAAATTAGCTTTGCTTCTTCTTTGTCCAAACGAGCTTGTGCGAGGTAAGAATAAATTTTGTTATCACAATCCATCTGAGTATAAGATTGATTGGTTCCATGGCATTCATGGAGGACGAAGTTGTGGGCGCTTGGTACTCCATAGATCCTCAGAAAGTGATGCCTCCATAGACATAATTACTCAGTTCAGTTGTACTTGTATATACAAAAGTGACATCCACTATAATGACCAAAAGCATTGTTTATTTTTCTTCTTACATGTTTACTCATCGTCCCCGTTCTCTTTATCTGCGTTTCTATTAAATTTGATCCCCTTTTCTCTTTATGATACAGACACCAATTACACTTGGTGTAAAGGTAGTAATGTTGTGACTTTGTATAGATATATTCAAGCTATATGAGAAAGACTTAAATTGAATATTTTCTTCACTTTTGGATGCCTTTGGGTTTTGTTTAATCAGGCGTGTCGGGGTATAGCCTACACAATTTATGCAACTATGCGTTGCCTTGCCAATGTAGCCTCCATCAAAACAGGGTCAACTTTGGATTTAATGCTTTCATTTCTTTTATTTATTTTTTACTTATTTGCCACTTCCCCAAATAATTTATTGAAATTTCATATTGCATTTTGTGTCGGTGGCGATGATTGTGGCCTAAATGCATTTTAGAATTGGTCTCACTTAAATAAAATAAAATAAATTAAAAAATTAAATGTGTAGAGATTAAATGGTCACGGATTCGAGGATTGCAACTTAAAAGAGGGCTGTATTTACCAAAAAAAAAAACTTAAAAAAGGGCTGAATTTGTTCCAGATTTTTATTGATTTTAATTTATTTTTTAAAAATTTAGGTGATATTCGATTAAGAACTAATTGATAAAAGTTTTTGGGAATTAATATGTACTTCCGTAGAATTTTTTAATTCATTAAAATTTAGGTGTATTTAATTTTAACTTTTCATAAATCAATAGAAGTTTAGATGTATTGAAACTTTCAAAGATCACTGAATATTTTAGAAATAATTCAAATGGAGTTTTGTGGACTTATGAAGATTTTTAGCTAAAATTATGTTTTGTCAAATTCATGATTTTCTCCAGCCTTCTCATATTTTTACCTTTGTTTGTTGCTTAAAATCATTCGGATCCAATTTTAAAATGATACTAGATGTTCCTAGGGCGGTTAATATGAGTCTATTGTTGGTGAGCTCAGGCGTGGGACTAGGCATTTTTTCAAAATAAAATTTAATAAATTAATAATATAATGAATACTATCAAATAATTCTATAATACAAATTAACTACTTAGATAAATAAATTTAGTTGTGAATTATAAATGTTGAAAATATAAATTTTTTATTAATTTTATTATACAACATTCTATATTCTTTATTTTTATAACTAATAAATAAAATAAATTATATTAGGTTTACAAACTAAAAAGATTTACAATCAAATCCACCTAAGTGCTTAACCAATATATAAGACAATTCCTCACTTTCGAGTGCCTAAATACCACCTAAACGGATTAGGTAACTACCGTTTTGAACGGTGCTTGAATTCAAATAAGCATGTGACTAAAGCAAAGTGGTTAGGCGTATTCCTTTGACGTCTTCCTTACTTTCAATATAATTGCTGCTAGTAGTTAATGAAACATTATTACTGTGAAAATCTCTATTAATTAGCTTTTTTTATGAGAAGATATGAAATTACCTCAGTCAATTAGCTTCTTAATGCATTTCCATCAGTACTAATTTGAAACTCATTTCAATTGAGGGTATTTAATTAATTAAAAAGGTAATTATATAGGTTTTTTTTATTAGAATTCAATATATAAAGTAATCCACTATAGTAAAAAAGTACAGTAACTATAGATCCATGTCCTATTTCGACTATTATATTTCTGTTTTTATTAAATTACAAAGCATGTAAGGATCCGTGCCTTGAGGACATGATTAGCAATCTCACATCGCTCGGTGGATCTGAGGATGTGTCTTATATGTGTGGGTGCACATCTATCCAACAGGAAGTTTTTTGAGAGCCCAATGGCTTTGGATTTCCAAGGAACTCCAAAGTTAAGCGAGTAGGGGTTGGTGCAATATCAAGATGGGTGATTGATTGGGAAGTTGCTAGTGAGTTCTCAAGAACAAAACTGTGAGTATTGAGCCCAAGACAGACAATATTCTGTTGAAAAATGTCGGGTCGTGACAACGCATTTCATTTAAGTCATGTATAATGTTATCCTTTATTAAAATTAAAAAAACTTATTTATCCTTTTAAAAAAACTACTTATCTTTTTATAAACATATAATTAGATGCGGCCTTTATTCTTCTCTAATTTTCTTCATTCTTTGTGTTAGTTGATGTCCACAGCTTCCTAATTTTTTCTTTGTATTCAGTTAATGCCCATAGTTTTTAGGTATTTATTTATATACCTAATTTAGAGGAGTAGCGTCTTCTTTTTTATTTTGATGTAATTTAATGTATGAGCTATTCGATTTTGGTGAGGAAGGAATTTCTATTTGATATTATTATATACTTTCATCGCATGTCATATTTTATTTGTTTTTCTATGTAATGAGCCAATATTTGGTTAATTTCTCTATCCATACGATATTTTCTCATTTGGCTTGTCATCAAATTTTGTTTATTTGTGTAAATAGTTCAATTAATTTGACTCACAAGTAATTTTTCAACCTCCTTCACATGTTTGTGTTTCTTTTTAAAAAAAAAAAGCCTAGCCTAGTTTTTACAAAATTTAAAATTTCATCCATGGTATATTACTTATGCCTTGAAATTACGAAGTTTAATTTACTAAGGAATTAAACTATCTAAAAGGCTTATTCCATGAACCTTTTGGATAGGTATTTAATATTTTTTCGTATTATTTTATGTCTTCTACTTTTTTTAAGTATATTATATACTTTCTATTTGCAGAGAAGAAGACTCAATTTTTTTTTTCAAATTCAAACACTTCTCAACTAAATTCTATTAAAAGTAAAGTAATTGTGATATTATGTGTTGATGCACAAAATGTGCCAACTTAGGGAGTGAATGTTGTTTTGCCACGTACCTTGGAATAGACCTAAAAAGGGAGAAAACTGGTTGGTCGGTCAGAGTATAGGCACCGGTGTGGTACCAGCCCAAAAGTACTCCAACGCCCAAGTTAGTGGTCGGTCTGTGTGGTAAGGAGTGGTAATAAGTGTATTGGCAAAGTAGTTGTCAATAGTAAAATGTTTAGTTACCTTTATATGCTAAATGGACCCCTTTTGTATTGGTGTGGTGAGTATAATAAATACATTCTCCCGATGTGGGACAAATATCAGCTATTGTGGGGCCGACGCGTGTACGAGTCGTCCACGTGTCGGTGCTGGCCAGGCCCTATTAGGGTTTGCTTTGTCTAAGAGGGTCTGGGCTCCTTGAGCTTGTGTTGGTCGGAGGTGTTGGGCCTTCAGGTCGGTCTGGGCCTCAAATACCGACCGACGGAGGGTAGTCCCCCAGAGTCTATCTGTGTCATGGTGCTAACAGAGTGCTGGACCTATCAGTCGGTCTGGGCCGTCGTGCCGACCGACGGAGGGTCAAGCCTCTGAGGTCGATCTGGGCCTGATATACTTGGTAATGGACTGGACCATCTGTTGGGCCTGGGCCTGATGTACTTGGTAATGGACTGGACCATCTGTTGGGTCTGGGCCCCTTGGTCGGTCTAGGCCGATATGGCATAAACAGAAGTCTCCTAAGTTTGTGACCGAGGTAAAATTTCTCGGTTGGGGACTTGAAAAAAAAGAGTGCCCCAGACCGGATGTGTATACTTCCACTCCCCCAAGTCTCCCAGGCGAGTGATTTAACTGAGTAGAGTAGTCGGTGGTGGAAAGCGGTGGGTGGACCAATCAAATGGGAATCGGTCGGTGTGCGCGGGGAAAACGATGTCTGCCCGGATGGTGTCAGTAGGTCCAGAAGTCGAGAAGCTGTCTGTGTCATAGGTTAGTCGATAGGATCGTTGGGATCGACAAGCAGATGAAGAAGAGTAAGAGATCCTCTGCTAGATCCAAGTCCGTGTCGGTGGCCCTCCCGGCTGCGCAGACCACTTCTGCCCCAGGCACCGGGCTGGCGGTGATTCCAGTGATTGACAAGTCTAGAGGCTCCCGAGTCTGTGAGTCAGCCTGGGCCCATGGTCAACATCGAGGTTACCGAGAAAGAGGCCGAGCGGGAGAGGCAAGTCTAGAACTCGCTAGCCAACACGACCGAGGAGGTGAGGGCCTGGGCTGGAATCCCCAAACTGATCGAGATGTCGTTCCCTGAGCCGCCGTTCACCTTCCGCGGGGTGTCATTTTCGTCACCCGTGTCGCTGACCGGGTCCTTCCTCCGAGATCCATCTCTCCAGCAAAAGGTGGCTCCGAAGAACCTCGAGCCTTCCCGGTCGGTTCCAAGACCACCCCCTCGATCAAGGGTGAGTTCCCTATCACAGTCGGCGGTCAAAGCGCAACGCAGAGAGGCCAAGGAGGGGCCACCAGAGGGGGTCCTCAGTGGGAAGACGCCTCTGACTCGGTCCGTGGGAGGATTCTACCAGTTGTTGACAGCATGGCAGCGGGTGCCTCAAAGTAGTTGGTCGTCCTAGGAGAGTGCCCCGAGGACTTGGTTGCCGAGCGGATGTCCAGGTCCCTTGTCGTTGCCCCGCATGTAAGTCAGTCGGTGTAGAATGTGTATTGGTGTTTCCTCATGTTTGTTTTTTTTTTTTTGCTAACTTGTTTGTTTATCTATGCAGTCTCTCGGTCGTCTGTTCGTCAGCTATGCCGAGGCCCTCAACCGGGTGGCAACAACGGAGAAAGAGAAAATCGAGCTGAGGAAGCAGTCGGCCAACGCCGCTTAGCAGTCGTTGGAGATAGAGCAGCTGCTGAAGGCCGAGGCTGACTCGGCTCGTGAAGCAGTGAATGAGCTGGAGCGAAAACTCCAAGTTCATGAGCAACGGTTGACTCAACAGGAGGCCCAACTCAGCATGTATGCTGAGGAGATTAGTACCGGTTAGCGGGTGGCTGAAGAGGCTGAGCGACTCAAGACTGAGCTGGAGCGGGTCAGTGAGGAAAGGGACCGAAGGGCTTGGGAAGTGGAGTAGTTGGAGTCAGAGGTGAAGCGTCGGGTAGCCGAGGTCGGCCAGTCTCACATGGAACTAGTTAGGCAGAAGACGGAGACCGAGCGCTAGTGGGCTCTAGCGGAGCAATGCAAAGAGGCGGCCGAGCTGTTTTAAGCCGAGGTGGTGAGTCGGGAGGTGCAAATGCATCTTCTGCAAGACTGACTTACCTTCGCCCGATCGGATGCGGTCTCGGACTTCCTTTGCTCTCCTGGCTTCAACCGTCGGTAAGACGATTTCGAGGCGACGTCTGAGAGGGAGATCTACAAGAACATATTCTAGGCCTAGCTGGATTTTGACTTCGACACAACCCCCTGGCTCGGCTTCAAGTTGACTCTGGAGGACTAAACGTCGCTGAGCAGCCTGGGGAGAGTGAAGAGGAAGAAGAGGAGGAGGCCGGCAAGTAGAGCCTCGTATTCAGCCTCGTTGTTGGAGGCTTTGAACATAAAACGGAGTGCATACTCCAGTCGGTTCTTATCCGGGGTGGTCAGGACGAGCTCGGCGCCAGAGCCATTGTGACAAGCTGAGCCGTCGACATGGAGAAACCAGGTAGGTCGGTTGACATCCATGGTAGGTTGGGATGTAGATGCATGTGCTGTGTCAGTAGGTGCCTCTGGCTCGACTGAGAGGTATGTGAACTCGGCAATGAAGTCTACGACGACCTGTCCCTTCTCAGTCGGTTAGTGGGAGAAAATGATGTCGAATTCGCTGAGTTCGATCGCCCATTTGAGGAGTCAACCGGAAGTGTCTGGTTTTTTCAGTACTTGGCGCAATGGTCGGTTGGTCAGGACAACAATAGCGTGCGCCAGAAAATATGGTCGGAGCTTCCTGGAAGAGATGATCAGAGCAAAAACAAGTTTTTCTAGGTCAGTATACCTGTTCTCAGAGTTTTATAGTGCTCGACTGGCGTAGTAGACTGGGTGCTCTACTCCCTCTGTCTTTCGGATGAGAACAGAGCTGACTGCGGAATTGGAGACCGATAGGTAGATGATGAGGGGTTCTCCAGTCTCAAGTCGAGAGAGCAGGGGTGCTCAGCTCATGTAGTCCTTCAGGTCGGTGAATGCTTTGTCGCACTCCTCAATACAAGTAATATGTTTGGACCGAGTCTTTAGGGCCTTGAAGAAAGAAATGCACCGGTTGGTTGCTTTCGAGATGAACCAAGTTAGAGATGCTACTCGGCCGGTTAGGCTTTGGACTTCTTTTTGTGTCTGGGAGGCCTTCATGTCTAGGAGCGCCTGGATCTTCTCGGGGTTGGCCTCGATGCCCCGCTGGTTGATCATAAAGCCGAGGAACTTGCTTGAGCCGACCCCAAAAACACACTTGGCCGGATTCAAACGCATCCTGAATTTTTTGAGGACTCGAACATCCGAGTGAGATTGGTAATGTGCTGGTCGGCCGTCTTGCTTTTGATCAGCATGTCTTCAACGTAGAACTCCATGGTTTTACCAATTTGGTCGGCTAACATGTAGTTGACCAGTCGCTAGTAGGTCGCCCCAGCGTTCTTCAGACCAAAGGGCATAACATTGTAGCAATATAGACCCTGGTCGGTACGAAAAGTAGTGTGTATTTGATCGGCTGGATTCATGAAGATCTGATTGTATCTTGAATAAGCATCCATGAAACTGAGGAGCTTGTGCCCGGCGGTGGTGTCGACCAGCTGGTCGATTTTAGGCAGAGGGAAACTATCCTTGGGGCATGCCTTATTCAAGTCGGTGAAGTCGATGCACATGCGCCATGCACCAGAGGGTTTCTTCACCAAAACAACATTGGCCACCTAGACTGCATATACGGCCTTGCGGACGAAGTGGATGGTACTGAGCTTCACAATTTCGACCTTCATGGCCTTAGTCCGTTCGGCGTCGTAGATGCACCGCTTCTGCTCCACCAGTTTGAAGCTCAGGCTGATACTGAGTCGGTGGCAAATGACATCCATCGAGATGCCCGACATGTCGGAATAAGGCCATGTGATAACCTCTGTATTGTCCCGCAGGAACTTGATTAGGTCGGCTCGGAGAGCCGGGCTCAAGGTAGTCCCGATCTTGACCTTTCGGTTGGCGAAATCGTGTGAGATGACAACCTCTTCTACCTCCTCGATCGGCTGAGGGTGCGACATTGTAGAGTGATCACGGGGATCTTCGATCGGTCCTTCTCATAGGTGTTGGGAAAAAGAGGGGTCCACTAGGTCGGCCCCATAGGCGGACTCAGTAATAGCTAGTGTTTCCGCGGGCTGAGTGATGGCCTTTGTTGCAAGAGTGATAGAGTTGCAGGTCCGAGATGCCACCTGATCGCCTCGGACCTGCCCGATGCCCATGGGGGTCGGAAAATTCATGAGGAGTAAGTGGGTGGAGATGACTGCTTGGAGCTGGTTAATCAGACCGCAACCCAAGATGACATTGTAGGCGCTCGGGCAGTTGACCACGAGGAACGAGACCAGGACGGTGGCGCGCTTTGGGTTTTCATTGACCGAAATGGGAAAGTTAACCATGCCAATTGGGATAATTGAGTCCCCTGTGAACCCGAACAGTGGTGAACATGATAGGTCTAGCTCAGTCTCCTTGAGATGAAGCTGTTTATAGGCCTCCATGAAAATGACGTTCACTGAGCTGCCAGTATCGACCATGATCCGTCCAACATCGAAGTTGCTGATGATGGCTCGGATGACGAGCGGGTCGTCGTGTGGGTAGGTCACTCCTTGTTCTTCCTCCTCTAGAAGGATATGGCTTCCCAGCTAGTACGTGCCACCTTCCGAGCTCGCCCTTTCGCAACCTGAAAGACCTACTAATTGTGCCTCATGTTGCGGAGGAAGTCTTTTTTGGCTCGGTTGGATGCTAGTGGCGAAGAGATGGAAGTACCGCCGGTGATGGTGTTGATCTGGGGATGTCGGGACTGCTGTGGAGCATGTTGCAAGAACTGGTTGATCTTGCCATCTCGGACCAGTGCCTACACCAAATCCCTGAAAGCCACACATTGATCAATGTTGTGGTCATTGTATTTGTGGTACTGGCAGTAGACGCCAGTTTTTTGGCCAGTCGGTCTTTGGAGGAGCCCAAGTCAACTTGGGGATCATATCATCCACGTTCATCAGCACATTCTTGTAGGAGGTGTTCAGAATGGTGTACGTCTCATACTTGGATCGAGAGGGAGGGAGCTCGGTTCGGTGGTAATCGGGTCTTTGCTCGTGCTGGCCCTATCCCTGATGATGGCCGTGGTGGTCGTGGGTCTTCCCTTTCTTCCCCGAGCTGTAGGAAGGGGTGTAGTCTTTCCTTTTCCCACTTGGGGAGTTTTGGTGATGATTCTAGCTCGGTGCGGCTTGTTGAGGAGCAGGCTGGAGGTTAGAGTGGCTCGGTCCGTGTGTGTCAACCGAGTTCCTAGTGTTGGGTCGGTATGTGTTGCCCATTGTAGCACTACCCTTTCTAGTTAGCATCTCAGCCTGGGCGTGAATAGCCGCCTACTGCGTCAACTCATTGTAAGTAGACCAACCTTGGGTATATGTGGCGTACCTGAATTGGGATTCGCGCAGACCGCCCCTAAACATGGTGAAGGCTGTTTTGTCATCTGATTCGGTGCACCGAGAGTATTCCAAGCTGAAGCGAGCGGCTTACTCGCGCATGGTCTTGGTCTCTCCTTGCTTCAGGAGGAAGAGGTCTTTGGCCGAAAATAGTATGTCGGTCTGAATCATGAACTGGTTCAGGAAGACTTGCGTGAGCTGAGCGAATGAGTCGATGGAGCCGGGTTCCAATCGGTAGAACTAGTTGATTGCGGCCTCGGTGAGGGTGGAACTGAACACCAGGCAACGGGCCTCATCGGCCAAGCTCGAGAATGCGACGGCTGACTGGAAGTTGTTCAGGTAGTTGATTGGATGTGTCTGTCTCGTGTAGAGGGGGAGCTTGAGCGGTTTGATAATGTGACCGTGCTGGAAGAAATTTATCCGGTCTGTGAAGGGGCCCGTGTTGGGTCTACCCCAAGTATGTGTCTAGGAGGTTCCCTTCTCGGCCTTGAGGCACCTAACACGGTCAAGAAGCTGTTGGACGATTGGGTCGGTGGAGGGAGTCTTGCTCGGGCAAGGGCAATCGATGACCTGCTGAGGTTTCTGCGCATCCCGATGGGATGAGTTCCCCCGGTTTCCCCTGGACCTGTTACTGCGTGGGGGGCGATCAAACCGTCGCGCATTGAGGATCTCCTGGGAGGAGTCGGCGAGATGTGGGTGTTGTTTCTGCCGAGAGATTGTTGTCGTAGGCTAGCCTCGGGCTACGTCCGACCGGTTTGTTTCGCCATTTACGGATCCTTTTCCTATGGGAATTCGAGCCGGATTGGGCTGAGCTGCTTGTGTTCCAGTCGGGAGGTTCCGTTCAGAGCCTCGCCAGCGTCGCAGTAGATCCTAGTACCCTGAGCGCCCTTCTCGGGTTTGACCAGAAGTTTTTGGACCTTCTCGGTCAGTACAGTCGCGGCGGTGGCTTTACCCTTATCAGCCTTTCTGCGAACCCTCTCGGCGCATTCGGTCACGACCTGGTCTGCACCATGGATCTCGTCCTGGGAAATCTCGTTCTAGGAGCGGCGAGCGTTTAGCTCGGCCTGTACCGCCTGTAACTGGGCGACAACCTCAGTGTACTGCCCGCTGAGTTCGGTGTAACACATCTCGGCCTGAGAGCCGTTGGCCCTGATCTCGGCCATGTCGCGTTGTAGTTTTTCTAGTGCTCGGAGCACCTGGGGGAGGTGTGCCTTGGCCCTCGGCCGGGTTCGAGTGTAACTTCACCATCCACGTTGTCCTACATGCTGGAGGATGGAAGGGTAACATTGTTTTTGGCTTGGTAAAATGGAGGGCAAACTTAGTCAGTTTCCCATTGACGGCGCCAAACTGTTGATGCACAAAATATGCCAACTTAGGAAGCGAATGCTGCTCTGCCACATGCCTTGGAATAGACCTGAAAAGGGAGAAAACTGGTTGGTCGGTCAGAGTATAGGCACCGGTGTGGTACCAGCCCAAAGGTACTCCGATGCCCAAGTCAGTGGTCGGTCTGTGTGGTAAGGAGTGGTAATAAGTGTATTGCCAAAGTAGTTGTCAATAGTAAAATGCTTAGTTACCTTTATTTGCCAAATGGAACCCTTTTGTATAGGTGTGGTGAGTATGATAAATACATTCTCCTGATGTGGGACAAATGTCAGCTGTTGTGGGGCCGACGCGTGTAGGAGTCGTCCACGTGTCGGTGTTGGCTAGGCCCTATTAGGGTTTGCTTTGTCTGAATGGGCCTGGACCCCTTGGGCTTGGGTTGGACAGAGGTGTTGGGCCTTCAGGTCGGTCTAGGCCTGACATACTGACCGACGGAGGGTAGTCCCTCGGAGTCTGTCTATGGCATGGTACTAATAGAGTGCTGGACCTATCGGTTGGTCTGGGCCGTCGTGCCGACCGACGGAGGGTCGGGCATCTGAATTCGGTCTGGGCCTGATGTACTTGGTAATGAACTGGGCCATCTGTTGGGTCTGGGCCTGATGTACTTGGTAATGGATTGGGCTATCTGTTAGGTCTGGGGCCTTTGATCAGTTTGGGCCGATATGGTATGAACATTATGAAACTCTTTCTAAAAACCGAAGAAGATAACATGAATTTAAATTATAATGGTAATATTGAAAAACCAAATTAGTATTAAAAAGGAAAAAAATGTTGGTTATATAATTTCGTAATGAACTTGCAAGGAGTACAAAGTGTTGTCGTAAAGCCGTTAATGGTGCTTGCACTTGGCAAAGCTTTACAAATTCCAATTTTTAATGGAAAAAAATAAACTTATTTGTCACAATGACAAGACCCATCCCGATTATCCCTCGATAACCGTGACAGATCCTGCTCCCGTCTGACAATAACTCGAAAGTACCAAAAGTAGTTTCAAATATATACATATAACACATATAAACGATAACATTGTCAGACAAGGGATAGTTCAGTATTCCGAGACCGTTGACCTAGTTAACAGGTTTATAGAGCATAGGAAATATTTACATGTAGGGAGCAAAATCCTACGCTGCAAAGTGTCTGAGTACGCAACGGTCCGTTTATTTCTCCGCCTCGATATTAGCCTCAGTACCTGTGCACTGGCCTGGAGGGCAAATAAAACATCAAAAGTGTGAGTGGACAAAAATCAAGTTTAGAAATACATTTATCCAAATATAGTCTTACCCTCCAGTTTTCACAAACATGCATGCATATCATAACTTATAATTAAAATAATTAAGATATGAATATAAATCTCAAACATCAATAAAAACACAGGATCCAGGTCCAATATAGAGTCACGTTATCCCTGCAACGCGTGCAAATCAATAGGCTCAAGGACCGCTCAAATCCCGAGCATCCACCGCTGTGAACACATCACCAGCCGGCAATCCAGGTCGTCATGAACATATCACTGACTGACCTCCATATAATCCATCACATCTGGTCTGAGTCGAGCCTCCATTTGGCTGCACGACAACATACCGTGCTACGTGACCTCTCCGGGGTAAACACTTCCATCCCGGAGGCGAGCGTTATCTCCAGGGTCCATTTCGGGGGAAACATATTCCACACCGAAAGCCCTCATATATCATCATCACGAAAACCAGTGAAAACAGTTGCATGTAATATCAAAACCATTTTTGAACTGCTTTAAGCCTAAAAACACTTTTCTCAAATCCATAAATCAATCCATGCAAACCTGCGCAATCACAATCTTATTTATGACATAAATCCATCAAATCTAATACCAGACTCATAATCCGAGTCAAAATCAAGTTCAAACCCCGAGCCTTAGCTCGAAATATCAGTTTCACAGTTGTCTCGAAAATCGTGCCCAAAAGCATATAAAATAATATAATATTCCCAAAAATCCGAAAATCATCATATCGAAACATTAATCATATCAAATCATTTCAAATCATATTATAAGGCATTTAAAACATATATGCATGCATTTAGGGTAGAAAACAAAAGTCCACTCACACACCGTCCAGATTGTTCCGTTTCGAGCTGTTCGTATTCTTCCGACGTCCTGAAAGTATTCGGGCCGGTCACACAAGTAATATAAGGTTACTCACTTGTTACATAATCTCCTGTATGAATTTCCTAATCGTCGGAATAAAATAATATTATTTTAAACGTAACCTATACGCTTCGGATATACAAAACTCCTCTCAGTTCATATCCGATTGACCCGAAATCAACGCTAATAGGCCCGTATCATCGAGAGTATCAAAATTTCTGTTGGACCCTTCCTCAGATTCCCGGCCACGCGCCCTCAAGCGCCGCCGCAAGCGGCTGCGCGTGAAAGCCACGCGCCGTGAACAGTGCCTGCTACAATGCACCACTCTCACCCGTTTCTCTGATAAACGGGTCTGCAACCCGCGATCAGACCCGACTCGCCTTCCTTCAATTCCAACTCAATTTCTTCCGTTCTTTCATTCATTAATATCAGTTCAATCTAATTTACAGGTCTATAGGTTCAATTTAATCAAATAAGCCCTAGAACGTCTTGACTCAAGATGAACACCCGTCGGGTTTGAATTCGGGTTCTATCCAAATATCACCTGTTTCCTTCAATTGTTCATACCAGAAGCATCATAGGACTATTATAAACACGAAATCGAGATCAATTTCATGAGTTATTACCTCTAAGTCACTGAACTCAAGCTCGATTTTTCGAAACCGTCGCAGGGTCTGTTCGTCACGGTTTCTCCACCAATTGCCTTCCCAATTGATTCAGTTTGGTTCGTCCAGCTCCCAGAAAGCTTAATATTACTTCAAATTGGAACGAAACCATCTCAAAATTCAAGTTCGAAAATGAAGATTTTGAGGGATTTTCGGTTAGGTTCAGTCGGGTAGTTCTTGGGTTTGTCCCGTTTCCTTTCAGTCTTTCACTCTTCAATTAACCCTAATTACGTATTCAATTACACGGGTTCTACAGAAAATTGATCAAGGTGAAGGAGAAGCATGAAGGTTCTCTGTGCTGTGTTTGAAGGTTTTGGTCGTGTACTGTTCATCAAATATTCACATGTTTGTTAACCTCAATGAATTAATTAATCCATGCCACTAATCTCTTTTAACAAGTGACACTTGTCACTTGATAAAGCTAATGACTCATTTGCTTAAATGAATCAGCAGGTGATAATCATCTCATTCACCGTTTAATCACAATCCACATAAAATTACCATTTTACCCTTGTGGTCACAAATGACCATTTTGCCCCTGAACTTCCCAGACCCATAACTTTTTCATACGAACTCCGTTTTCGACGTGCCACCTGTCTACGGATTCAGCGTTCCGAGACCTACACAACGGTACTCGAAAAATGTGCAAAAAGTATTTTAAACAAAAAGTCAACTTTTAGCCATATGTCATCAAGGGTAAAAACGTCATTTTCATATTATTTTAATATTTTACAAGTTTTAGATTTTCGGGGCGTTACACACAAAGAGTCTATAATATTTTTTTATAGCGAAATATAAAGGTGGTATAATAACTTATTTATTGGCAAGTGATTGTGATACTCATGCAACACATAGTTTAATTATCTCGAAGTTCGTTTTCAGTGAATTTCATAGTTTAATGACCTAACATGTGCTGGTCCATACATACTAAAATTTGACTAAATGTGACACATCGTGAAGTATAACAGGGTATACAAGCGTAAAACCCTAAAAAACAAACACTGGAATCCACCAGAAGATAACTGAGAAAACTCTCAAATTTGATTGAATAAAATATATGATAAAATCCAAATACAACGTTTAAAGGTTGTTTAAATACCTAGGAACCCCTAAGGTGAAACCTATATCAAAAAGGAAAAGAAAACTCTAATTAATTAAAATTCCAAAAATACTAGGAAAACTTTAAAACTACCTTTTGAGGCCCTAAACGACGATATTCGGCTAAAAAGACCCATATGTCACAGAAAAAGCTGTGAGTTTGATTAGTCTCGTCGTTCCCTTTACGGAAAGGTATCATAAGCCCCATTCTGAGCTCGGATGCCAAATCTGTAAATTTCGCTTACGTCCTTTTTGCAGTTTTCGCTCCATCTCTTCTTCAATCCATTCCGCCATTTGTTCTACATCAAAATGTAACTAAAATTTTGATCTCTTCTTGCCGGTCGGGCCCCTTTCTCACAATTTCCACTGCAAGGCAATGAAATTATTCCATCACATACTCTTTTAGGTAATATGAAACTTTCATATATCCAATCAACGCAAGAGCAATAGCCTTCAATAAAATTTCTTTGCCTTCCGTAGCCTCTGCAATAATCAGGGAATCTAAAGTTGTAACGACCCGTCCCGAATTCTGGGATTAGATTAGTGACTAATCATGATTAGTGAGGTTAATCCGTGATAAATTGGGCAAATCGGACGAACGATGCAAAATGACCGTTTTACCCCTGATCGTGGGAAAAACGTTGACTTTTTGGGAATGCAGTCAAATGGACTTTGGCCGATGACTGTGATATAGTTCGGGACGTCACGAGTTCATAGACAGGTGGCACGCCCGATTCCGACATTCGAGGAACAAGTTATGACGACGTTCGGAAGTTCAAGGGTATTTTGGTAATTTGGTTGAATAGGAACAAATAGTTGACTTTTGACCCAAGAGGTCCGATGGGTGAGGGCCGAGGACCGTTACGTAGATCGGAACGATACGAATCCGTAGACAGCCGGTACTTCGAATTCGGACGTTCGACGACGAAGTTACGGTTCACGGAAGTTTCGAGGAACTATTGCACGTTCTACGAGACGGCTTGGGTTTTGTCCTAAGTGGGGCCCAGATATTTGTCACTGGCCCAATGGATGAGTGGACACCATTTTACATACATGCATATCCCCATTTCCTCATTTTCTTATGTTTTCCCCGATCTTATTCCAAAAACCTTGAACCCAAATCCATATTTCCTTCCCCGTTCGATTGGGTGTTAAGGCAGAGTGGGAGAAGGACTAAGGATGGTGGCTGGGAGCGGCCTGAACCGCCGTGGATAGCGGAGGGATGACAAAAACCGCGCAGGTATGTTTTCCCGTTCAAAATCCAACTTTATGATTTAGACGTTAGGGGCTGTATTAGTTGGTTGGATAGTGTTTAATAGGGTTGTAGGATGGTATAGGGAAGGTTTGAACGCTGGCTAGTGGCCGGACATCTAGGGAGGTTGATCGGGAAATTTTGGGCCGTGAAAGAGATTTCGAATGGGTCGATTTTAGGGATTTTTATTAGTTTTAATTATATGAATAGGTAGGGAATGATGAACTAGGAAGTTTAGGATTGGAATGGATCGAAATCGGACCGAAATAAGGAGGGGAATTGATTGGACCGGTCACGCCGATCCGGTCTGGTTCGAACCAGGTGGACCAGCCAGTTCACCTGAGGAAGAAGAAGACTGTAGACAGCGCGTGGCTCCCACGCACAAGGGCTTTGGCAAGCGCGTGTGGGCATGTGGCCCAATTTCTGGGGGAGGGTTCAAACAAACAAAATCATCTATTCGATGTAACGAACATTTTGGGACTGGTTTCGTGTCGATCGGACATCGTTTCGATAGGTTTCGGGGTGTCCGAAGGTTTAGGATCGAGTTTAAAAATAGTTAAAAATTTCAGAAAATTACGGGGCTTTAGTGAGAGGTTAATTAGGTAGTTAGTAACCCTCTAAAGTGAATTGGACAGGTTTGAGAGTCCCGGTGACGATGATTGGCCCGGGAGAGCCGTATGGCACGCTATCGAGACGGCAGCTCGGACGGTCTGTGAGTGGACCTTGTTTTTTAAATTGATGCATGCATAAATGTTTATTATATGTTTTAATACATGTTTTGTGATCCCATGAGTGCATTTGTGTGTGGTTACGTATTGGCACGTATTTTGAGGTTTCGACCTTATACGGTGCTTATATGGGTTTGTATTTCTATGTTGGTTTAAATGAAATAGTTTTGGATTTAAAAAGGATAAACTCGGACATGAGACCCATTCTGTTTTGTCTCGGGCATATGACCCTATTGATGACCTACGAGTTTGAGTCGTGGTTGCGGCGGGTGCTATGTGCACGGCGACGGACGATATGATGCTCGCCTCCGGATTGGGATATGTTCCTTCCGGAGAGGTCACAATGCACGATCTGTTATCGGGCAGCCGATGGAGGCTCGACTTCGGGGTGCTGACGGTTCAGGATATCGATCGGTGATGAGTGCTCCATAATCTAGCGGTGGTCGTGTCAGTTGATTCGTTCACGGTGAAATACCAGGATTAAGGACGGTCCTAGATGGATGGTTGCACGCATCACTACGATCAGAGTCTTGACTGACCCTGAGATATCGAGAACGATGCCCAGTTGAGTCATGTGTTCGGGCACGAGGCCCAGTTACTTTACGTTTATGTTTTCGGGTCGGGGACCCTAAATGGATTTCCAGGCTCATGACGATTTATGGGGACTTGCATGAACTCTTGAAAGGTTTTTATGATTCATGACTGTTTATGGGGACCAGGCATGAATGTTTACGTTATATATATACATATATATATATATATATTCATATACCTTCCTTATTTGGATGTCTCCTCCGGGGAGGGTCATTGGCCTGGGTGGACCCCGGAGTAGTCACGGAGCACTAACTGAGTGGAGTCGCCCCCGTTGGGTACCTTACTCTCAGGAGGGCTTGAATTATAACCTCAGGGAGGGTCATTGATCATCTACGGACATTAACCTAGGTGGACCCTGAGAGACTTGGGCTTGAGACCCCGGGTAGCACGCTCGTAGCTTTAGAAACCGTGACAGGATGGGTTATGTGATTTATATGTATATACTATATGATATGTGATGTGTAGAAGTTTTGGGCTGAGTCTCACATGGATTTGGGCAGTGGCCCGTGTATCGTGTTTCATTTACGTTTTGGGCCAAGGCCCCATTGGTTTGATAAATCGGTTTTCGAATGTATGCATGCTTTTTAGTGAAGGGTACAAATGTCTTGATGAAAATGTTTTTATAAATCTTTGTTTTGTCCACTCACAGCTTTTAAATGTTTTGACTGCCCTTCAGGTTGACGGCGGATGCGGGCTGTAGCAGAGACCGAGATATCGCATACCACCTCCGGATCCTGGCGTACTCTGAAGCCCGAGAGGGCTAAAGTTCCCTTGTCTGACACTCTGTGTCAGACGGGATCAGAGTCGTCCCGCGTTAATCCAGAGGGGATTGGGACGGGTTCTGAAAAAAGTGATTGGAACGGGTGACTTAACTAGGATTATGCCAATGTAAGGGAATTCATCATTCGAAGGGAAGTAGACTACTCAAGAATTTCATATTTTATTTCTTTTATCTACATCTATGAGTTGAAATGTCTAAATGATCAACACTGCACTCAGTTGCCCAATTTCGATCAAATTGAGATTTACATCGAATTAAGCCTACTTCAACTCAGATACCAACCGTATCGATTACAATTTCACCTGAAACTCTACTCAAATCTAGCCCACAACTCAAATTTGGCTCCGTTCGACCCAAATTCCGCCCATTTTGGCTATGACTCTGTTCTAAGACTTATATCAAAATTGGTCCAATTTCGCTTGCAACTCTACTCGAATCCAGCCCACAACTCAAATTTGGTTTTGTTCAACCTAAATTCCGCCCATTTTGGCTATGACTCATTTCCAAGACTCATCTCAAAATTGACCAAATTCAATACAAGCTCTAGTCTTACTCAACCTATTGGTATATATTTTTTGGGTCGTGGACCATCATTCACTATTCAAGAACGATCCCTGAAATCGATTACCAGATGATCTAAACTTACCTACTAGATGTAAAAAAATATTAGACAGTACAAGTGAATTTCGTTAATAAACATTAAAAACGCACATAGTCAAGAAGGGACCGAATAAGTCTTACTCCTTAAATACATCAATATATATAAATAAAACCTTGATAGAAAGAAGAAAAAGAAATTATAACAAAACCCATAATTAAACATGCAATGCAAATATAAATGATCACTTTCAAATTTTACATTGTACTCTTCGAGCGTTAATAGCATCAAAATCTTTCATTATATCATCATTACTATTATTAAATTGTGCTAAGTTATTTTAAATTAAGCTGGACTGAGCTCAAAATTTTAAAGGATCTAGTAGGGCTGGCAATGAGTCATGCCGTGTCGTATTTGTGTCGTACCATGAACTTTGTTTTACCCAAATATAACCAACCCGAATCCGACCTGTTAATAGCTCATGTAACCCGTATAACCCACCTAACCCGTTTAATAAATAGGTCGTACTTGAAACTCAATTAACGTATGGCCCGTTTAACTCGTTTTATATGTTTAACTTATTTAAACTATAAGATTTAAAGGTATATAGGTAGGTAAATAAGTTGACATGTGTTAGTAATTGACACATTTATTAAATGGGTTACTATATAGGTCATTATACAAATTAACAGGTTAACCTGAAATCTACCCATTTATGAAACAGCTTAATTGGTCATTATATGGGTTAATAGGTTGACCCGAAACCTACCTGTTTATTAAACATGTCATAACGGATTGACCTGAAAATGACTCAAAATTTTAATCGTACGGGTTGAACTGGATAAATATCGTGCAGGTTTCGAGTTGTATATCGAGTCGTGTCAAAAATTATCACCTCCCAACCCAAAGCAAGGATTTGTCCATGTCACTATTTCATCTCCATCTTTTTTATTATATTCTTTATTTTCTCAGATGTCTAAGTAAAATCTGAAATATAAAAATAAGATGATTATAAACTGCCCTTTAATTATTAAAAACATCAAATAAGAAAGAGAAAGTAAAAAATAAAGATTAGGTTAATAGTGAGACATGCGTAAAGGAAAAAGAATGGAGGGAGAGAATAAATAAAGGAAACAAGGAAAGAAAATAGAACTTTTTTTTTGCAGCAAAAAGAGATATTGTTTACTTGCAATTCAAGTCTACAATACAATCTGCTTTCCTTTAATACTCATGATTATAAAAGAGGCTTGGAATCTATTGCTGTCTCTTAATAATTGCGACATGTATATGAACAATTTACACAACATAATTATCCATTTGGCGTGAGACATACAAACATTATCTTACTTATTCCTCATCTATCCAAGTCCAAATTCAATTTGACTTTTCAATTTAAATTTGGTTCAATCGAATAAATTAATGTGTAGTAAAATGAAGAATATCAACCTGGTCGGTATATAAAATGTTGAAAAAAGTTATCTCAAGCTTAAATTAAAGATATATACTGTTGAATCAAAGATTGAACTCATCGCGAAAAGTCCTCACAATTCCTGCAAACAACAAACAATTAGCTATCGTTACTTCGATCGATTTACCCGGGGGGTTGTTCGACTAAGAACACTCTGATGCTTAAGTTAGCTTTGAGAGAGGAAAGGGATATACTTTGAAACGAAGAATCAACGTACCTTGGAAATGAAATGTGCCTTGCTATTTATAGGAAAATCCTGGGAGCCTTGGAGCGTTCTGATTGGTCGGTTGAATATTTAATTAGTAAATAATATATTATTATTAAATATATTATTTAATAATTGTAATGATGGCTCATCATGATAGTAATGATATTTATTGTATTTTAATATTAATATTAATTATCCAGTATTAAGAATAACGATAATTAACTCTCGGGGAGGATATCAATATTGCGGAGATTTTAACCCGATCAAATATCGTATTTAACTGGTAAATAGATTATTTAATGTGCGGGTGTTTTTCAAATGATCAGCGTTATTGCCAAGGGCAATTTGGACATTTTTGGGAATTACGGGACACGTGGCGGCTTCATAATTTTCGGATGATTTTGGGTTCCACAAATGCCCCCACATCGATTCGGTATTCAGGGAATCCGGAGGGATGTACTTTGGAATCTCATATTACCGGGTTACCGGTTACTGTTGGGTTCAAGAAATGAGTCAGTGTTTACTTGACGATTTTGCCCCTGATTATAAGGTTTAAAAGTCCATTTTTAGTTTTAGAATGACTAATCTGGGATTAATGGTGTGAATCAAACATAATGTGCAAAATGAGCATTTTGCCCCGAGCGTGGGCAAAATATTGATTTTTATTTCGGACGGTCAAATGGACTTTGACCAATGACCGTGGCGTAGTTCGAGACGTCACGAGTCCATAGACAGGTGGCACGTCCAAATCGGACTTCGTACGAGGAAGTTATGGTCAGAAACGTGAAATCGGGAGGTTTGCGTCTTGGTATTCGTGTCGATTATTTTATTATGATATTGTGATTGGAGGACACCTGCATGAGTGACAAGTGTCACTCACCCATTGGTTAGATTGGATCAAGCTCCACTAAGTGATTAATTAGGACTAAAACCAACTTTTAATTTCAGCCATCCATCTAAAGTACCCCAGACTTAATCTGAACCCTTGATCTTATTCCTCCAGATTGAATCTGGAGTGTCCATTTTCTTTCCCTCCATTCTATATATTTTCCTACCCAAAATGCACACATACTGCCCATTCAACCATCACACCTGCGTATCACCCTGACCCTTGCATTGTGTGTTGCTGGACTGAGCTGGTGAGGCTGAGGGACGGTGTGGACACGGCGGCGGACGGCGGCGAGGTAGGCAGTTCCTAACCCGAAACGGTTTTGAAAACTTAGAAATGGAAACTGGATTTCTAACGTTCATTTTTTATTCCTATTAATTCTATTCACCTCTATGGTCTGTTAGAAACCTATAGGACGTGATTTTGTGACCAGTGGTGGCCTGAACAGAGAGTTAAACGGCGACGGGAAACCCAGATTCTGTTCATCGAGGTAAGCTTCTGATCCAGTGCTGTTTTGATGATTTTGTTTAGTTAGAACCCTTTCTGGGTTTGAGACGGTCATATAGGAACAAACTAGAGCTAAAATGGTTGCGAATTGAGGGATTGGTGACCGGGTCAGATCGACCCAGTTGCAGAAAAACGGGCAGAGAAGACGCTGAACACTGTAGCAAACACTGTTCACTGTAGCAAAACACTGTCCACCGTGCACTGTAGCAAAACACTGTTCACCGAAGGTTTAGGTTATGTTTTAAATTAATATTTAATTTTTAGAAAATTGTGGGAAATTGATATGATATTCATAGTGTCATTATTGACCTTTCATGATGTTTTTTGGGCAGGATTCGAGATTCCTGAAAAGCGTCGGAAATTACGGGAATGCGTGCAGCTTAGAAAGCAAGTGGTTTGGATGGTGCGTGCGAGCATTGGTAGGCTGGTTCACATTCAATGTGACTTTTGCTAGTACCACAAAAATGCTTGCTACGTGGTGAACGGAGTTTGGCTGAACAGTCGACGAGGATTTGACGGCGACTGAGTGCACTAGCGGGCGTGACTAGTGAGCATTGGTAGGCTGGATCACATTCAGTGTGACTCTTGCTAGTACCACAAATATGCTCGCTATGCGTCAAGGTGCCGAGAGACCCAGCAAACTTGCTTTGTGGGAGCGTGGCGGTTCTTGTTGCCTTAGTCCATTCCGAGGGAAAGATATGGAGTTTTTAGAAACCCGAAGACTTCAAGGAGTGGAAGGCTCGCAATCAAATTGCTTTTCCAAACGATGTTTTTGTGGAGCTTGGCGACAGATGTTCTTCCATGGAGGCTCTTTAAGCATGGGAGAAGAAAAAACCCTGTCGGCGGTCGGCTTTCTCGGGTCGTACCTAAAGTGGAGCTATTTTTTAGGACGGAGTTCAATGACAGCACGTACAGAGTTAACTGTATCGAAATTGGCGGTGCATGGGACAAACACGCCTCCCCGGACCTGAGGATTGCCTCACACTTCCGCTCGTCACGTCGAAAACGGAGTTCGGATGCGAACGTTACGGGTCACGGAAGGCTAGGGGCAAAATGGTAATTTGTCGAACCAGGGGCAAAATGGTCTTTTAACCTTGATCAGAAAATGACACCTGTCCTTTGTCTTCTTCTTGCCCCAGATAACATGGAATCCGGTTTTGGGGTTAATGATACTCACCTTTAATTAAGGGTAATTGTAATCATTTTGTCCAAATTGATCCGTGATATCCCACTGTCTCACCGTCATTGTGCAATTTAAAAGCTTAAGGAACTAAATTGAGAGAGAGGAACTCGAGGGACTGAGAGAACTGGGTGTATTCAGAGTTCGAAAATTCAGAAAATCAAGGGAAATTCGAATTCGAATTTGTGAGCTAGGAGAAGGGAAATTGAGGATTGAATTAAGCTCCTGGGATCAAAACGAAACTCCCTGCAACAAAAACGACGAGGAATCGTGTCAAATTGGGGAAAAACAGAAGACGGGGATTTTGGCGGCGACTGAGTGCGCTTGCAGACGTGACTAGTGAGCATCGGTAGGCAGGATCACATTCACTGTGACTCTTGCTAGTACCACAAACATGCTCGCCATGCGTTAAGGTGCCGAGAGACCCAGCAAACTTGCTCTGTGGGAGCATGGCGGTTCTCGTGGCCTAAGTCCATTCCGAGGGAAAGATATGGATTCTGAGAAGCCAGAAAACTTCATGGAGTGGAAGGCTCGTAATCAAATTGCCTTTCCAAACGACGTTCTCGTGGAGCTTGGCGACAGATGTTCTTCTAGAGTTTCGGGACATGAGCCGGCTACTCTCTCCACGAATGGCGGGAGGCTTTCAGACATCCCGATCAGGGAGTGGTTGAGCGTTCCACTGTGCTTGAAAGGATCCGTTGTTCAGAAGAAGAATGATAAACAAGGACCTATAGGTTCTTGGGAGAAAAAAGCATGTCGTGCAACTTCTTTCCTAACCAAAAAGCATGTCGAGCCACTTCTTTCCTAACCTTTCCGTTCTAGCCCTGTGAATGTGCTATCTTGAAGGGTCGCAGAAATGGAAAGTTATGTTGTTGATGTGAGATTACGATAACTTAAGAAAACTTAAGGTCTTAATTTCACATCGGAAGCCAAGGTGGGCGAGTTGGAGATGAGCCATGCGGAGAGGATGCTGATAGAAAATGAGCGAGATACCGCTCGAGATGAGCTCTCCTTGCTGCGCAGAAATTTGCAGGACTTAGAAGGCTTAGATGCTTCGATGACGAAGGCTTGAATGCTTCGCAGGGCGAAGGCTTGGATGCTTCGATGACAAAGGCTTAGGTGCTTCGCATGTCGAAGGCTTAGGTGCTTCGCAGGGCGAAGGCTTAGGTGCTTCGCATGGCGAAGGCTTAGATGCTTCGCAGGGCGAAAGCTCGGATGTTTTGATGACGAAGGTTTGGATGCTTCGATGACGAAGGCTTGGATGCTTCGATGATGAAGGCTTGGATGCTTCGATGACGAAGGCTTTTTACACTAGAGAGAATAAGCCCTTTGACGCTGGCTCGTTTGGCTTTTTGTTCTCCATGTGATTTACAGTCTTCTTCTTGATGTAGTCTGTACAATGCCCCTCCTTCAGGAGATTTCAGAGATATCTTTCGAAAGATATACAAGTGCTGATATTGTGCCCATAACATTCATGATAGGCACACCATTTGGTTTTATCAGCATTCTCTTGATTGCCTTTGGCTGGCTCCGGCCTCTTAAACCATGGCTTGTTCTTAATTTCATTGTAGATCTAATGGACTGGTAAAGATAGCTGCAAGTTAGGCCTCCCCATAACTGGCGTTTGGGAGTGTTGCCCCGCTTTGCGCTTGTTGAGCTTTCCAGTCACAAACTTTCCTTGGGGTTCATCCTCATTGGAGGCCTTTTCGCTAGTCCTGGCATGGTCCTGAGCATGAGCGGCGCTCTTCTCGTCTTCCCAACTTGCATGTCGCTCTGCCAGCGAAAGTATTTTGGAAAGACTTCGCGCATTGCTCATGACGATGTCCCCGTAAAGCTGGCTGTCTCGAGGGAGTCCTTGCTTAAATGTCATTGCCGCAACAAGGTCATTACAGCCGATAATGCGAGACTTTTCCTCACAAAATCTCCGTATGTATTGTCGCAGAGTGTCTTTTGCTCTCTTTCGGATAGAGAAAAGATGGTCATCTTTCACTTCGATTGTCCGAAGTTGTGCGTATTCCTTCACAAATGCCAGGGCCAACTCTTCGAAGGACTCAATCGACCTCGGGGGGAGATGATTGAACCAAGTCATGGCTTGGCCTTGAAGAGAAGCTTGAAAAACCTTGCACATGAGCGCATCGTTAGACCTGTGGGGGATCATGACTCCTCGGTAATAATCTATGTGTTTTACCGAGTCGGAGGCTCCTATGAATGGAGTGAAGTTTGGTGTTGTGAATCTCTGGGGGAATGGCTCCTCCTCAATATCCCTTATAAAGGGCGTAGAGAGCTGTATCTGGCGACGTAGATCGTCTTCTAGATCGCCATCTTGTTGAGCACGAAGGTGCATGTCCAACAATTTTTGAACATCATTAGCCCGCAATGCTCCTTGCTGAGGCGATGAGTCCCTTTGTGCTAATCGTCGAGAACCTCTTTGAGCTTCTCCCCTTGATTTCTGAGATCGTGCAGGGGAGTAGGCTTCGTCTTCCCCTTTAGTGCCGTGGGCAGATTGTTTTGGGTTTTTGTGTAGAGCTCGAAGTTGCCCCCTGCCTCCATGGGAGTGCTGTGAGCGCTCTGCCCGTGAGGTTGCCCCAGGCTTATTTCCTAGCCGTTCACGTACTGATGACCTTAGGCGTTGAGGGTTTTTTGCTCGGTGAGCATGACTTTCTTCACTGGAATCGCTTAGCAAAGTGTCTCGTGACATTATTCGGCAGTGGACTGGTTCTTTCCCAGGACGCCTTTGAGCATGCTCCTGTTTTCCACGTGACGTGGAATGTCTGTCCTGCTCTTGGACTGGTCTCTCTACTAGGAGTTGCTGCAAGAGCTCTGACTGAAGTTGAACTTGTTTGCTTAACCCTTCAACTTGTTGCGCCAAGTTGTCCTGGGGAGGTTGGTGAGGACTTCTCCCTGAGATGTCATGACACCCGTCCAGAAAGTCCCTTAGGACCATGTTTGTTGTGGGTTGATCATGTCGTGATGTATTTCCCATCAACCTCTCGTTTGCTTGTTGTAAAGCCGAAGTTCCTTCCCCTAGCGCGGGTACTTGGTTAGCTGGAGAAGGGAACGCTCCAAAATTGAAGGTTGGCCTCCCTTCAAGTGTCTCCATGGGTGATTCTATGGACACACGCTTGGGTTGAGTTGGCCGCTTCTCCGGAGTTTCAATGCGAGCCTCATTCCTTGTCTGAGCCGTTGAGGCAGAAACACCTTCTCCAGTTGATCGAACGGATCGATGAACCTTAGCCATGCTGAATCGAAGAATTTTGAATTTGGAAAGCTGTTGATGGATAATTTGAACAACGTTCAGAATCTTCGAACAATGTCGATGAACGACGAACGAAGGGAGATGAACGATGAACAATGTTCAAAATCTTCGAACAATGTCGATGAACGACGAACGAAGAAAGATGAACGGTGAACGAATTCTTGATGAGTGATGAACAATGTTCAAAATCCTCGAACAATGCCGGGTGAACGACGAACGAAGAAAGATGAACGATGAACAAATTCTTGATGAGTGATGAACAACGTTCAAAATTTTCGAACAATGTCGATGAACGAAGAACGAAGAAAGATGAACGATGAACAAATGAGAGAGCTTCTTCTGAGTATAACTCAATAGCTCTCAATGAAAGCACCAATTGTTGAATCAAAGATTGAACTCGTCGCGAAAAGTCTTCACAATTCCTGCAAACAGCAAACAATTAGCTATCGTTGCTTCGATCGATTTACCCGGGGGGTTGTTCGACCAAGAACACTCTGATGCTTAAGTTAGCTTTGAGAGAGGAAAGAGATATACTTTGAAACGAAGAATCAACGTACCTTGGAAATGAAATGTGCCTTGCTATTTATAGGAAAATCCTGGGAGCCTTGGATCGTTCTGATTGGTCGGTTGAATATTTAATTAGTAAATAATATATTATTATTAAATATATTATTTAATAATTGTAATGATGGCTCATCATGATAGTAATGATATTTATTGTATTTTAATATTAATATTAATTATCCATTATTAAGAATAAAGATAATTAACTCTCGGGGAGGATATCAATATTGCGGAGATTTTAACCCGATCAAATATCGTATTTAACTGGTAAATAGATTATTTAATGTGCGGGTGTTTTTCAAATGATCAGCGTTATTACCAAGGGCAATTTGGACATTTTTGGGAATTACGGGACACGTGGCGGCTTCATAATTTTCGGATGATTTTGGGTTCCACATATATAACGACTTCCATCCATTAAAATTAACTTCGATCTTATTGCTGTATAAAATTAGGCATAACTCAACTTAAAAATTACGATCGCTAATATAATGATTTGGAAGAAAACTAAGAAGCAGAAAAGTGAGAATGAAAGATGCTTTGCTCATGGTTGAAGCTAGGTCGATTAAGTATAAAAGCTTTCAGGTTAAAATGGGTGACTCTGAGGCTTGATATATAAGTAAGCCGCACATCCCAATTAACACAACTCCATTGCTGCTAAGTGCTAACTCCACTTCACTTGACTAATTTTTTTTTTTTTTGTTCTTGAATTCCATGACTTCTCTTATGCTCTCACTCCCTCTTCTCTCACTACTCCTCAGCTGCGCTTGTTCAAATCAGATTCCCAAGGTAGTTCATTCTGAAACTGTGCTACATTCATTAATTTCCACATTAATTGTGTGTATCTAATTTGCTCTCTGTTTGGTTGCTGTGAAAATGAACATGTTGAATTTTCCCACAATCCAAGCATTTTAATTACCGATAAATTGAATTTCTTGTACCTATATATATAAATATATATCATTTGTAGCAGCATCATGTGGTTTATATGGGAAGTTCATCATCACCCCCGTCAAATGGAAATGGAAGAGATGGAGGAGCAGCTGAGTCAGCTTATTTGCAAATGCTGTCATCCATATTTCCAAGGTCACCGGCCATCATCATCAAGAATCGATTGACATGCATATATATTGTAGGTTCTTTTGATTGATCATTAATTTCTATTATAAAATATATATATTTTTACCTGTTTTGGCAGCCATGAGATTGAGAGAGTCTCTGTAATTCACAACTACAACCATGCTTTTAGAGGATTCTCTGCCATGCTTACACAAACTCAAGCTTCTATTTTGTCAGGTAATTAAACACAATCTTTTCTTTCCTCATGCAAATACAGCTATAGCACATTAATAATGATTATATATATTATGGTAGCCCAGCCCACCAGTGCGAAATAATGAAACCAACTTCAAGACAGCTAGATTTTCTAATTTGGATAAAGCCTCTGATGGGTGTCACTGAAATAATACATATATATATATATATATATATATATATACAAATTAAAAATACAATAAGAAAGATAGATCTAAGATGGGTAGCTACTAGTTGGACGAATTGAAGGCGGGAGTGTTATGCAAATGCAATTATTGCAGAGCATGATGACGTGGTTTCCGTCTTCCCTGACTCAATGCTTGCATTGCACACAACACGTTCTTGGGATTTCTTAGAGGCGGGATATTCTGGCAGCAGCGGGCTATCAAGCACTCATGGATCAAGTGATGTCATAATTGGCATGATAGACACAGGTTTTAATTCTTTATTACCTTCCTCAACTAATTCCTTATATAATTCCCACTACCCTTTCTTTGCCATTCATTTCTTTTTTTAGTTTTATGCTGTATTTCCTTTTCCTTCTCTTTCTTGTTATTATTAACTTTCTCCTTTTCATTTTTTATTTATTTTATGTTTTCCATTTTACTTTTTATTTTTATATAAATTCAAACTACTTGCAAAGTAGATGAATACATATATATACTAGCTTTCTAGCACCGATTATTTTTTATTATAGGGGAGAGGGGAATTTTTAGAAATTATCTATGCAACATGTCAAGTCAACACTAGAACCAACTAAACCAGACCTACTTGAGCTTTCTAGCACCGGTTATGCGTGCATTAATTTATTTTTTATTTTTATTAAAATAAGTTAAAATAAAATAAACTTTTAATTAAAAAATATATATGAAAATTGGAGAAATAAATACCCGAGCTCCTATTAATCATTAATTTTAATAATTTATATATTTAATATTCGATTTTACTCTTATATCTTTATTTATTAAATGATTGATTTGTTTAAAGGTAATTAATTGAAGGTTATTTTCGTCAGAAAAATTTGATGAAGCCTTTTGACCCTTCTTGGTTTATGATAATAGTTATATAAAGGTAATTAATTGAAGGTTATTTTCGTCAGAAAAATTTGATGAAGCCTTTTGACCCTTCTTGGTTTATGATAATAGTTATATATATACATATTGTAATGGCAACATTTTTCATGTTAATAAAATGTTGTCATATTAAGGGATATGGCCTGAGTCTCCAAGTTTCAATGATGAGGGAGTTGGTGCAGTCCCTTCAAGATGGAAAGGTGTCTGTATGGAGGGCTCAAACTTCACCAAATCTAATTGCAACAGGTGATGATTATATTAGATACGCATGCTACTATTTCACAATTCAGACTTGTAACTCCAACAATAAAGATTAAAGAGTGATACAAGGACCAATCCAAGTTAAAATTAATTTTGTCATAGAAAGCTGATAGGTGCAAGATACTACAATGTTCCACTGACCACAAATGGAAACCAGAGCTATCAAGCCCCAACCGCAACCCATGGCTCGCCAAGAGATTCTGTTGGCCATGGCACTCACACTTCCTCCATAGCTGCCGGTGCCCAAGTTCCCAATGCAAGCTACTACGGCTTAGCTCAAGGCACAGCAAAAGGAGGGTTGCCTTCAGCTAGGATTGCATGCTACAAGGCATGCTCAGATGTTGGCTGCTCTGGTGCCACCATATTGAAGGCCATAGATGATGCAATACGAGATGGAGTAGACATGATCTCAATCTCCATTGGGATGAGCTCACTATTTCAGTCTGATTACCTGAATGACCCTATTGCCATTGGAGCATTTCATGCTCAGCAAATGGGAGTCATGGTTGTTTGCTCCGGCGGAAATGATGGCCCCGATCCTTACACTATTGTCAATGCAGCGCCATGGATCTTCACCGTTGCAGCTTCTAGCATTGATAGGGATCTGCAGTCTACAATACTTCTTGGAAATGGAACAACATTCAAGGTCTGGTCTACCAATTCTTCAAGTTAAAAATTTCATTTCATTGTTTTGAACTTTTGCTGATATATATACGTAAGCGATTAGCTTCTCATATCTATCTAGCTAGGTTACTTCGTAACAGGGTTCTGCCATCCATCTCTCCAATCTCGCTCGTTCAAGGAAGTATCCTCTTGTATTTGGTGAAGACGTTGCTGGGAATTACACCCCTATATCAGAAGCAAGGTGATCATATTTCATACATATTTAATCGTATGTATATGCATCCTCTAATTCTTCTTTTTTCTTTTTTCGTCTGTCCCTAATTCATATTCATGTGAATCCTTTTTTTTTTTTTTGGGGCCAGAAATATTCATGTTTTTGCATGAAAATGCAGAAATTGCTATCCAGGATCAATGGATCCAAAGAAAGTAGCCGGAAAGATTGTTGTTTGTATTGATGAGGAGTCCACTGTTTCAAGGAGAATCAAGAAACTAGTTGTCGAAGATGCGAAAGCCAGAGGCTTGATTTTGATTGATGAAACTGAGAAAAGCGTGCCTTTCGATTCAGGCACATTCCCATTTGCACAAGTTGGAAACACTGCAGGGTTTCAGATTCTCAAGTACATTAATTCTACCAAGTAAGAGCTGCATTTGTATATATCTTGCTTAATTCTTGTATTGTTTGTTGCTCATACATTGTCCTATAATGAGCATAATTTCCTAAGCCCTGAACCTTGACAAACAGAAACCCGACTGCAACAATTCTTCCTACAGTTGAAGTTCCAAGATATAGGCCTGCACCTGCTGTTGCATTTTTTTCTTCCAGGGGACCTGCACAGCTTACCGAAAACGTGCTCAAGGTTATTCCTTTTTCTTGCAACAAAAATTAAACATTATTTTGCAACACAACTAACTATTGATGCATTCAGCCTGATATAATGGCCCCGGGAGTGGCCATTTTAGCTGCCATAGCTCCAAAAAATGAAAGAGGGACAGTCCCAAATGGGAAGAGTCCATCCAAATTTTCCATAAGATCCGGGACTTCAATGGCTTGTCCACACGTAACGGGGGCCGCTGCATTCATCAAGTCAGTGCATCCTCGATGGACTTCTTCCATGATCAAATCAGCACTGATGACGACAGGTATGCGAGTTTTGGCAGATTTTAACCTCTTGTGCACCCAGTTTTTATTTATTTATACGAGTGATTTTCACTTCAATATGCATAATCTTGTCTTGTTTCAGCAACCATGTATAACAACATGAAAAAGCCTTTGACAAACAGCTCTAATCACTTTGCAAATCCACACGAGGTCGGGGTTGGAGAAATAAACCCACTTAAAGCTCTTAACCCGGGCCTACTCTTCGAAACCACAACAGAAAACTATCTTGAATTCCTCTGCTACTATGGTTACCCTGAGAAGAATGTAAGATCAATGTCAAGCACAAAGTTCAACTGCCCCAAAATCTCCCTAGAAGAACTCATCTCTAACATCAACTACCCGTCGATCTCTATCAGTAAACTCAACCGGCACCAACCTGCAAAGGCAATACAAAGAACTGTGACAAATGTTGGAGCCCTGAATTCCACGTACATAGCGAAGGTGCAGGCTCCCATGGGCTTAATAGTGAAGATTGTTCCGGAAAAGTTGAGGTTTTCTCAGAGTGTAAGGAGGGTGTCTTTTCATGTCTCATTTTTTGGCAAGGAAGCTCCTAGTGGCTACAACTTTGGCTCCATAACATGGTTTGATGGTCGGCATTCAGTTCGAACTGTGTTTAGTGTAAATGTTGAGTAAATTTTGAATTTCGAAGTGTCATACTGCTTCAATTCAAGTCTCAGCTATAGCAGATCGAAAGAGAGATATTGTTAATTTGAGGAGGGGGAAGATGTGATAGAATTCCTAGCTCCACCAGATGAACTACTATTTGTTCAAGTCCCCATGTAGTTTTACTTAAGTTGTGTTATCGAAAGAACACAAGATAGTAATATGCTATGATTATGCCATGTTATGGATATGTGACACTATTGTAGAATAGCTGCACACCTTACATCCGAACCAGTTGAATAAAGGTTATCCATTAATTAGTCTTTCACAACATTAATATTTATTTGGAACTTTCCTAACTATATTTTTGAAATTTTTCAATCCCCAACCACCATAAGAATTACTCAAAGACCCTTTAAAGCTTTAATCCCTATATGGTAGAATTTTTTTTTCCTCATGTCTTATGAAAATATTAATCACACTTTTAGAACTTTTGTCTTCTTCACTTGTTCATTTTAAGAATTATTGTAAGAACAATCTAACTTAAAAAATAATAATTAAGAGAAAAAATTCTTCAAAAATACTTTTAAATTTCAAATTTGAAAATTCTTTATTATGTGATATTAAAATATTAGATTAATTACTTATGGTTTAGAGTTTAGTTCTTGGATCCAAGAATTAAACCCTAAGTCATAAACACCACCACCCATACCTAAACACCCCCCACCACCCTCACCTCTCCCTATCTGTTTAAAACTTTCTACAACCTACTGTTAAACTCTAAATCGCACAGATTTCATTCTTGATTTTTTTTAAAGAAAATCAATTATAATATATAAACTTAATTATAATAAGTGTTTTAAGTTTAATTATAAATAGGGGGTTAGAATTCTAATTATGCATTATACAAAAAGATAGCAATAACATGCATGGCTAAAAGACAGTGGTAGGACTTTAGAGTAAAAAATCATCATATTCCAACTTTTAAGTAAAGTACAATTTTGTCAAAAATTAATTAGTAGTTTATGATAGAGATACTTAAACTTATCATACAAAGTTTTGAATGTTGAATGATATGACTATTTTTCATTCTTTATAAGCAAAAATTGGCTAATTAAACAGACATAAATTAAATTCTAACGTAATCTTTAAGGGAGCTGTATTCGATTAGGACATGTAAATATTTTTAAAGACATTTTTTAAATGATAAATTTCAAAGACATTTTAAAATTTTTATAAATTGGTATGGATATTTGGGTATTTTTCCAAACATTCTTTATAAATCCTATTCTGGACTTTCTTTTTATTTGGACAATTTTGGAGGATATATATTAACAAATTTTTGTGGACATTGTGATTTCTCCATTTTATATTCTCTTCTTGCAATCGTATCTTTCATGTGAACATTAATGACTGAACCTATCTCTCCACCACCATTATCATCATCATCTTGAGTTACACACACATATTCAGCGAAGGCTGGTATAATACACTTATACTTATCATTTTTTTTCTATTTGAATTAATCACACATTAGAATTGATTTATTGGATGTTTTTTAATATGTTGAATGTTTTGGAATCGTTCTAAAGTGGTTCTAGAATTTTCTGCAATTTTTTTTATTTTTTCTTGATTTTCTAGAAAATCTGAAATTACTATGAAGTTTTTGTCACCAAAAGCTGAACAACAACAAAGAGAAGCAAAAGTACTAGTTTATGAAAAAATTATATATAATTATACGGAAAAAAAATGTACTAAAATAAAGACTTTTTTGCTACCTTTTGAAATATTTTTTTTCAAATTAATTTTTATTATGGGATGAACGTTTTTCGAAAGAACGGATATTCTTAAGAAAAATGTCTTGTGTGATTCAAAAATAAATCCCTCTACTTGAGACTAGACATATTTTGTCTTATTATATGTATATTTTTAACACTAAATCTCACAAAGTCCAAAATTTAAACAAGTTCTTTAAAAATAAGTCCTAATTGAATATCTCAAGACTTATTTTGACATTTTTAATAGCATTAAATGACATGACCCATCTCAATTGTAATGACCCGTCCCGAATATCGGGATTCAATAATATTTAATTGTGATTTACTAATCTGGGATTAGTTGGGTGATTTCGGACGAATTGTGCAAAATGACTGTTTTGCCCCTAGGCGTAGGCAAAACGTTGACTTTTAATTCGGATGGTAAAATGGATTTTGACCGATGACCGTGACGTAGTTCGGGACCTCACGAGTTCATAGGCAGGTGGCACGTTCGATTCCGATGTCCGTGGTGAAAGTTATGATGTACGGAAGTTCAAGTGCATTTTCGTACTTTGGACGAAATAAGGGGAAATGTTGACTTTTTGACCAGGGTATCCGATGGCCGAGGGCCAAGGACCGTTACGTAGGTCTCGTCGATACGAATCCAATGACAGGTGACATGCCAAAATCGGTGATTCGGCGACGAAGTTATGGGTCACGGAAGTTTGGTCTGAATCGTGAAATCGGGGAAGTTACGTCTCGGTAACTGTGTTGATTATTTTATTCTAAAATGGTTGTTGGAGGACAGTTGGATGAGTGACAAGTGTCACTCATCTGACGGCTAGATTGGATCTTGTTCCACTAATCATAATTTATATGCTAAAGTTCCACTATATAATTATTTGAGATTAAATCCCTGCTTTTGATCTGAGCCATCCATCTCACTCCCCTGATTGCATCACAGCCGTCCATATCACCTCTCCCTTCTATTTCTGATCAGTCCTCACTCCCTCAACCGTGAACAAGCAAAAAACTGAAGGGTGAGAATTGGATTCTGGCCATTGTCAATCTCCTTTCCACAATTGATTGCACAAATGGAAATTTAGTGATTTGGGGAAGGATTTGGCTGACGGAGAGCACGGGGGACTGAGAGGGGAGGTGTAATTCGGGAATCAGAATTTCGGAGAATTGGAGGGAATTTCGAATTGGAATAATTGGGCCGTGACGATCAAAATGGAGTTTAGTTTGAGTCTTCTGAGATCAAAACGATCATCTTTGCTGCAAGAACGAAGAGAAACCGTGGCGGATTGAGGAAGAACTGAGCTTCCATGGCAGCTCAAAATCGAGCTTGGGTTCAATGGGTTAGAGGTAAGTAATTCTCAAATTGATCTTGTAGAAATGTTCCTCACACTCTCACGATGCTAACTGAATGAATTAATTTGAAAACCAGGGACGAAATCTTGAAACCCGAATTGAAAACCCGTCGAGGATCGATCGTGAGTCGTGGAGATATATACCCTAATTTATGTAATTCGATTTACAGAACTTAAATGGAGATGGATTAGAAGGGATCACTTTAAAGAACGGATCGATTTGGGGTCGAATCGAGTAAGATTGAGTCAGGTCTGTTCGCGGGTTTTTCAACCCGTTTACCAGACAAACGGGCGAAGGGGATGACTGTGCGGGTACTGTAGCAGGCGCGTGGCTTTCACGCGCAGCCACTCACAGCGGCGCGTGACGGCGTGTGGGCACGAATCTCGAGGTACGACCAACATGACTTTTGTCCTATACAATGTAACGAACATTTTGGGATTGGTTTCGTGTCGATCGGACACCGTTTCTATATTATTCGGGATATCCGAAGGTTTTAAATCCAGTTTAAAAATACTAAAAAATTCAGAAAAATTACGGGATTTGAATAGGATGTTAATGATGAGGTTAGTAATCCTCTAATGTGATTTGAACAGGATTGGGAGTCCCGGTGATAGTGGTGTGGCCCGGGAAGGCCTATGACACGCGTATCGAGGCGCTCGGTTAAACGGTCTGTGAGTGGACATTGGTTTTATAAATTCGATGCATGCATAACTGTTTCATGATTTTTATAATTGTGATTAAATGATTTATTTTGGATATCGGTGAATTTAAATGATTTCACGCATTTCGAGGTGATTTACGTATTTGCACGTAAACCGAGGTTTTCTGGATTTGCACCGATTTCCATAAATGTGGTTGGATATGATTTCATGAAACGGTTACGGACTTGATAAAGTAAAATCGGGCCAGGGGCCCAGTTAACTTATGAATCGGGCCAGGGGCCCAGTTAACTTATGAATCGGGCCAGGGGCCTAGTTAACTTATGAAATCGGGCCAGGGGCCCAGTTGATTTCTTCATGTGATTGAGGGTCGGGGGCCCTAAAATGGAATTGAATAAATGTTTTCTGGTTTACATTTTATATATATTCACATGCTAAAAACAAATAACGGTTTGATGATATGGAAATTATGGTTATGGCACGTTTCACGGTATTTGGGCTTGAGACCCGTCTGATGAAACTTAAAAATTGGTTTGAATTTTATCTATGTATATATATATATATATATGCTTTGCATGTGGATATCAATAAAATGTATTTGGTACTGCACTGTATAGATCCTTCCATATGATACTGTCTCCTCCGGATGAGGTACCCCGGAGAGGTCACGGACGTCTAGAACGTCCAGCGTCTATGACGCTAAGCATCAGGGATGCTGTAACCAAACAGGGTTCGGGGATTGAACTCGGAAATTGAGACCCGAGTGGCACGCGTAGCCTTGTGATTGTGACCTTATTGACGTCAGGGACGTCAGACATCAGGGATGTCGGATTGGAGTGTATGGTGCAGTGGCTAAAATTATGTTTATGGTTCATATTATATGATATATGATTTTAAATGATGGTGCATGCATATGGTTTTACTGAGGGGCATAAATGTCTTATAAATGTTTTAAACAGACTTGTTTATTTTCGTCCACTCACAGCTTTTGTTTTAATGCCCTTCAGGTTGATTCCGGATGCGACTGCAGCAGAGACTTGAGCATCGCACACCTCCTCCATCGATCCTTACGCACTCTGGAAGCCCGGTTGGGCAGTGGCAACAGGTTATCCCTTGTCTGACACCTCTTGTTAGACGGGAGCATGACACATTCCATGGTAATCCCGGGGGGATTGGGATGGGTCGTGTCAAGTGGTATCAGAGTAGGTTTTGCTCTTTTGTGCGCGAAGGTCGAGGGTGTGATATCTCTTTGGGTTGCAGATCCGTTGTCAACCTGATAGATAGTTTTGGGTTTGTATGGTGGATTGGGTGTGTTTGGCCCGATACGCCGTGCAATGACGCGATTCAACCCAAGTGGGGTTGTATACGATTTACTGGTAATGAGGGACCGTCGGTTCGGTCAGGTGATGATGGATGGTTGTGCCACTGGGCACAGCCGGGTTCAGGGAACCCCATTGGAATAATGTTATGGAAATACGAAACTCAGTTGAGTAATGGTCTAAATTATGGACCCTGGTAGTGTTGGCTAGTGTACGGGGTGTTGGTGCATCGGAGTTAGCCGATGACCTTCGTGGTGGAACCCACGATGGAACCCACGCTGAGTTGTTGATTGGATTGGGTTTGACGTCTATATGATGGCAGGACCGCGGAGTCGGTCAGGTTGTGGATTTTACTGCAGAAGGCAGTTGGGTTCGGTGGAACCCTAGGGTGTGATTTTGGAACCCTAATTTGTAATTGATGGACCGGAAGGTGAAATTTAAATGATAACTTGTGCTGCGGCGAGCGGCTGAGGTCATGGATGACCATGTGGATGAATCAAGTGAGTCTAGTCAGGATTATGGGATGCGATCCACGGATGCGGTTACGAGATATGATGTGGATTTCCGTGTGGGATCGAATGGTAGTGTGATGTGTGGATACGGATCTTGACAACGATGACTGTTGGTCGACAGTTGTGTCGAGATAACTGGCTATCGAGGGTATTTAGTGTGGTTTTAATACTTGGGGATCAGGGGACGTTCAGGGGACGTTCATTATCCTGATGTGTGGATCGCCAAATTGGGGGTACCCATAGTTGTGGGGTACGAGTGCTGTTACGGGATCGTCGTTCGGAATGAACGGAGATCCAGGGTAACAAATTTGCACATTGTGTGCTAGTATGGATGTTCGTGTGCTATGTATGGATGTTGGTATGTTGGTGCCTTTATGCCAATACTAGTATGGATGCCTGTGTGCTGATACTAGTGTTGATGATGGTGCGTTGGTGCTGGTACTAACGCTGGTGCTGGTGTCAATAATTGTGATGACGATGAGCCACCAGTTGGGGTGTGACTCTGTCATGATGGACATATGATCGGTATATGCGACTCAGTGGTGGTTGAGTCTTGGACTGGATGGGATCCAGTGGAGGTTGTGTCATGTTGGGATAAGTCCCAACAGATTTATGATGACAAGTGATGAACGGATAAAATGGTATGATTGAAACTTGAGGAATCTAGGGATGATGTCCCCTACGTCATGAGAATCAGTGGATTTGGGGAGTTGTTGTCAACTCCGAGATTGGTAAGATTGTTTACCTCTAATATCCTCAGAGGGTGCAAGGAAGTATTGAAATTGGAAAAGTCGAGGAAAACCATTCGTGGTATTGATGTGGGATTTTGTGATTGTGAATCACTTGGAACCTGAGGATTGAACCTGTAAATGTTGAGATGTGAGACGAAGGCAGTTGGGTATGCACATCCAGGCAGAGTTGAAGAAATCTCGTTCGGAATCGGGGTGTGTGCATACATGAGTATTGGCGGACGTGAGGTCCGAGTAATGAATTGATTTTGGACACGTGGTGGCCCAAGTGAGGTATGGACGTGGGCAGTCCAGTGGTTGGACTTGACATCTCATTGGGAGCATGTCTGTTTCCAACATGGTTGGAACTCCCGATTCGGGGAGAGTTGTGATTGGGAGACGAGAGGAGTGCTCGTTTCCGCATCGGTGTTTGGTATTCCGAAGTTATTGGAGTTGACTTCTTATTTCCTGTCGTGGCAGATGATGATTGTTGCTACCAGTACGTTGAGCGTGTATTGGTGGGTCGACCCATGTTTGGCTTGGGGTCATTGGACACTAGAAGTTGTGTATGATTTTTTTGGATTTGGTGGTGAAATGCGGGATCACCATTCCACCAAGGGAAATTTGACGAAGGATTCAATTGAGGGTGTAAGACCCTACGATCAGCTTTCAGATGGATTGTTAGCTATGCGAGCATGTGTGGATCCTAGGTGGATCTGATTTGTGATGTTGTCGACTTTGGACGATGTGACGATCTAGGATCGTGATATTACTTGTCGGGTGACATAGTGATGGATCTGGATCGTGATCTTGATGATCCAGATTGGATGAGAGTTTATCACTCTTACCTTGGAATGCGAGTCGTAAACGACGGGACTGAACTTCTTTTCGGAGTGGAGTCCATATGGTTGTTACTTGGTTGAGTAGGTTTCCGAAGTGGTCGGATTTTGTCAACCTTTGACGTGTGAATATTGGGATTGGCTTCCCTATGAAGTCAATCGAGTGTTTTGGACAGGCAACCGATATGTTCGGTTTTGTTACGTCTTGGTGGACGTAAACGAGATTTTGGGTTTTGGAATTGAATTTCTGGGTGACGATTCAGGATTCGATTGCGAAGCTCGAAAATGGATTACTGGATTTGGGTGCAGAATGATTATTCCAATGCTAGCTTACGGAATAATGATTTCGGATTCGGATTTGGACATGGAATAAAAAATATGATGTTGGGTTCGGATTCGGGATTTCTTACGAAATTGCGGATTCGGATTCGGAATTGGAACTAGATGACGGGTGGAGTTCGTTCTGTCTCATATTGGTTTGGGCAAATGTACTCCGTTACTAGAACGTGTTTGGCTATGACCTGGGTGGTTGTAGGCGGATTGATGGATTGATGTACGTACAGGGTACGTTGTATGAGGATTGATATTGGTTAGGCTGAGTGGTGCCTAATGGTTGTACATGGGATGTACCCGTGATGTGTGATTAAACGTGTTGGTAATCGGCTTGGTTCCGATATCATTTATTTGGCTGTGTTGTGGACTGGACATTGGATACTGTGCGCTGTGCAGAGTGATTTTGTCGGGTTCAGTGATTGTACGGGCAGGTGCTCTTAGCCATGGTTGGCTAGTGGAACCCTAGTATTGAGATGTGTGATCACTGCTGGGCTGGCATTCAATGTGTTCCAGTTACACCACATGATTGTGTAAGTTGACGGTATACGTACACTCAGGATGAGTGAGTTGGTGGTCTGAGTAACCACGAGTAGCCTTTCGTGATGCTACTACGCCGTGATATTTTCTGCGTCAGGGTTCGCTGACCGAGTCGGCGGTTACGGACATTGAGATTAATTTGTGTCGCGGGTTTGGGCTTGCCCTGCGAATTGAGATCATGTGGTTGATCTTACGCTACATTGAGAGTGATGTAGTACGAGGTGTTGTCACTGACTGGCTGATAGTTGGGGCTTTATTAGGGTGGTAAAGCTTAGTGGTGACAGTTTGACTGGTGGAGTCAGCATGGACTGACAAATGAGATTTGGTGACTCCCAATGGGAGCAAATGTAAGGATATATTGGCAATGGAAAGGAACCATCTAGCTGAAGGAGTCAGCTTAATGGTTAAGCGATTTTATCGCGGATCAGGTGATTATGTCCACTCGAGGTGGTCGAGTGTTGTTGTTGTGACGTATGAGTGTGATGGGATGTCTGGGTACAGACGAGACTGGTGTTGTTCCAGTAAGTGGGTGTACAGGTGTACACAGATGTGAGGCCGAAATGTTTTCCACAAAGTGGTTGTGGAATAAGGTTGTTGGTAATTTCGAGGACGAAATTCTTTAAGGAGGGAAGGTTGTAACGACCCGTCCCGAATATCGGGATTCAATAATATTTAATTGTGACATACTAATCTGGGATTAGTTGGGCGATTTCGGACGAATTGTGCAAAATGACCGTTTTGCCCGTGGGCGTGGGCAAAAAGTTGACTTTTAATTCGGATGGTCAAATGGACTTCGACCGATGACCGTGACGTAGTTCGGGACCTCATGAGTTCATAGACAGGTGGCACGTTCGATTCCGATGTCCGTGGTGAAAGTTATGATATACGGAAGTTCAAGGGCATTTTCGTAATTTGGACGAAATAAGGGGAAATGTTGACTTTTTGACCAGGGTGTCCGATGGCCGAGGGCCAAGGACCGTTACGTAGGTCTCTTCGATACGAATCCAATGACAGGCGGCATGCCGAAATCGGTGATTCGGCGACGAAGTTATGGGTCACGGAAGTTTGGTCTGAATCTTGAAATCGGGGAAGTTACGTCTCGGTAACTGTGTTGATTATTTTATTCTGAAATGGTTGTTGGAGGACAGTTAGATGAGTGACAAGTGTCACTCATCTGACGGCTAGATTGGATATTGTTCCACTAATCATAATTTATATGCTAAAGTTCCACATATAATTATTTAGGATTAAATCCCTGCTTTTGATCTGAGCCATCCATCTCACTCCCCTGATTGCATCACAGCCGTCCATATCACCTCTCCCTTCTATTTCTGATCAGTCCTCACTCCCTCAACCGTGAACAAGCAAAAAACTGAAGGGTGAGAATTGGATTCTGGCCATTGTCAATCTCCCTTCCACAATTGATTCCACAAATGGAAATTTAGTGATTTGGGGAAGGATTTGGCTGAGGGAGAGCACGGGGGACTGAGAGAGGAGGTGTAATTCGAGAATCAGAATTTCGGAGAATTGGAGGGAATTTCGAATTGGAATAATTGGGCCGTGACGATCAAAATGGAGTTTAGTTTGAGTCTTCTGAGATCAAAACGATCATCTTTGCTGCAAGAACGAAGAGAAACTGTGGCGGATTGAGGAAGAACTGAGCTTCCATGGCAGCTCAAAATCGAGCTTGGGTTCAATGGGTTAGAGGTAAGTAATTCTCAAATTGATCTTGTATAAATGTTCCTCACACTCTCACGATGCTAACTGAATGAATTAATTTGAAAACCAGGGACGAAATCGTGAAACCCAAATTGAAAACCCGTCGAGGATCGATCGTGAGTCGTGGAGATATATACCCTAATTTATGTAATTCGATTTACAGAACTTAAATGGAGATGGATTAAAAGGGATCACTTTAAAGAACGGATCGATTTGGGGTCGAATCGAGTAAGATTGAGTCGGGCCTGTTCGCGGGGTTTTCAACCCGTTTACCAGACAAACGGGCGAAGGGGATGACTGTCCGGGTACTGTAGCAGGCGCGTGGCTTTCACGCGCAGCCACTCACGGCGGTGCGTGACGGCGTGTGGGCACGAATCTCGAGGTACGACCAACATGAATTTTGTCCTATACAATGTAACGAACATTTTGGGATTGATTTCGTGTCAATCGGACACCGTTTCGATATTATTCGGGATGTCCGAAGGTTTTAAATCCAGTTTAAAAATACTTAAAAATTCGGGAAAATTACGGGATTTGAATAGGATGTTAATGATGAGGTTAGTAATCCTCTAATGTGATTTGAACAGGATTGGGAGTCCCGGTGATAGTGGTGTGGCCCGGGAAGGCCTATGACACGCGTATCGAGGCGCTCGGTTAAACGGTCTGTGAGTGGACATTGGTTTTATAAATTCGATGCATGCATAACTGTTTCATGATTTTTATAATTGTGATTAAATGATTTATTTTGGATATCGGTGAATTTAAATGATTTCACGCATTTCGAGGTGATTTACGTATTTGCACGTAAACCGAGGTTTTCTGGATTTGCACCGATTTCCATAAATGTGGTTGGATATGATTTCATGAAACGGTTACGGACTTGATAAAGTAAAATCGGGCCAGGGGCCCAGTTAACTTATGAATCGGGCCAGGGGCCCAGTTAAATTATGAATCGGGACAGGGGCCTAGTTAACTTATGAAATCGGGTCAGGGGCCCAGTTGATTTCTTCATGTGATTGCGGGTCGGGGACCCTAAAATGGAATTGAATAAATGTTTTCTGGTTTACATTTTATATATATTCACATGCTAAAAACAAATAACGGTTTGATGATATGGAAATTATGGTTATGGCACGTTTCACGGTATTTGGGCTTGAGACCCATCTGATGAAACTTAAAGATTGGTTTGAATTTTATCTATGTATATATATATATGCTTTACATGTGGATATCAATAAAATGTATTTAAAATGTATTTGGTACTGCACTGTATAGATCCTTCCATATGATACTGTCTCCTCCGGATGAGGTACCCCGGAGAGGTCACGGACGTCTAGAAAGTCCAACGTCTATGACGCTAAGCATCGGGGATGCTGTAACCGAACAGGGTTCGGGGATTGAACTCGGAAATTGAGACCCGAGTGGCACGCGTAGCCTTGTGATTATGACCTTATTGACGTCAGGGACGTCAGACATCAGGGATGTCGGATTGGAGTGTATGGTGCAGTGGCTAAAATTATGTTTATGGTTCATATTATATGATATATGATTTTAAATGATGGTGCATGCATATGGTTTTACTGAGGGGCATAAATGTCCTATAAATGTTTTAAACAGACTTGTTTATTTTCGTCCACTCACAGCTTTTGTTTTAATGCCCTTCAGGTTGATTCCGGATGCGACTGCAGCAGAGACTTGAGCATCGCACACCTCCTCCATCGATCCTTACGCACTCTGGAAGCCCGGTTGGGCAGTGGCAACAGGTTATCCCTTGTCTGACACCTCTTGTCAGACGGGAGCATGACACATTCCATGGTAATCCCGGGGGGATTGGGATGGGTCGTGTCATCAATCCCCTGAATTATCGTGGGATGTGCCTGCTCCCGTCTCACACCGCGTGTCAGACCAAGGATAAACTCGTCACCCGCTCGGGGTTATCCAGAGTACGCCAGGATCGGTGGTGGCATGTGATGTCTCGATCTCTGTTACAACTCGCATCCGCGATCAACCTGAAAGGTATTAAAAACCATAAAAACTGCGAGTGGACAAAACAACAGTTATAAAAATCATTTATCGAAATCACATTTATACACTTCACGTAAAAGCATGCATGCATCATAAAACAATTCTTTCGAATACTTTCTCAAAAGCAAGACGTACTACTTCCCAAATCAAATCCAATGAAAAATGCTTCTCAATCGAAGCCAGTATCTCAGTAAGGTCTCAGCCCCAAAACAAAGTCATAGAAAAACAAGTACGGAGCCTCAACCCAAATCCTAGAACTCGTGGGAACTCATCCCATCCTCATCTCAGTGTCAGTCATGATTCCAATCCTAACACATGTGCAAATAGCTCAGGACCGCTCACAATCCTATCATGTCGCCATGAACAAATAACTCGCCACGACCATCTCTTGATCATCATGAACACATTATTGATCGATCTCAGAGAATTACATCAGCAATCCTAAGTCGAGCCTCCCTCGACCATAGCCTCCATCGGATGCTCGACAACAGACAGTGCATCGTGACCTCTCCGGTTGGAACACATCCGCAGTCTGTAGGCGAGCATCATAACACCCGGAACTCGAACCCAGATGTCATCATCATTGATCGGGACTCTAACCCGATCGTCCAAGACTAACCCGTAATATCACACGTAGGGTCATCTGTCTGAAATATCATCTAATGGGTCACAGCCCGAAATATCACCAAATGAGTCACAACCCGAAAACCAGTGTCTAACGAAACTTCATATCTTAGGATTCCTCGAATCCTATCAAATCCACAACTGGGTCTCATGCCCGAAAGATATTTCCAAATCCGAAAACCATTTTCTCATTTTCAAACCACTTTCAAATCATCGTTCAACTAGGACACGTACCCGAATCTCGATTTAACACATCTCCGTGAAATCCTCAAAAACCTTAAATCAGTTACTCAGTTTCATGCCTCTCTATGAAACCTTCAAAATCACATGGAACACAAGCACGTAGTAAACTCGGCCGAAGCCTAAATATCATATAAAACATAAATCTCGAACTATGTGTAATACGGCAAATACGGCATTTTCTATGAAAATGCCCAACAAATCATATTTAAAACACATGCACTCATGGCATCTCAAATCATATTCATAAACACATATAAAAAATTTATGCATGCATCATATTCATAAAACCAAGTCCACTCACAGACCGTCCAAGCTGTGCCTCGATAAGCACGCCATAAGTCTCTCTAGGCTGATCCGACCTCTTCGGGTCATCCGAACCTGTCTAAAACATACTCAAAGTTTACTACCAACCTAGAAAAGTCCTAATCAAGAACCCCTATCATTCTCGGAAAAGTCAACGTGTCCTAGACACGCTTCCCTAGGATTTAAACCTCAATTTGACCAACATAACAATCTTCAATTGACTCGAAACCACCACCATTGGATTCGTATCATATAAACCTTTAAAATGGTTCTGGTCCCACCTTAAATACGTATCCACGCACGGGTCAAAGAAAAAGTCAATGTTGACCAAAAAAGTCAACGCTGACATCAATAAAGTCAATATTGACGTCAGCAGTCAACAGTTGACGTCATCTGACATCTTACGTCTGACACGTGTCAGTTTGACATGTCAGATCTGACATGATGATGTCATCATCATCCATGTCCTTTGTCCGAGTCAACCCGGATCCACTGTAGCGGGTCGCGCAGACCCGCTAATCGACCCTACTGGAAATCACTCATCCGCCCACCGTTTTCGAAGACGTTGCTTCCTACACGATCTTCCAATCAACCCTAATCGATCTATGTGATCAAAATAATGAAAAACAGCCTAAAACTTTCCCTTTAATTCGATGAACAGTTGCCCAGGTTTCTAGCTCCCTAGGCTGCTCCGCCGTCCACAACCCTCGATTTTGATCTTAATCGAATCATCTAGAACCTGGGAACACTTTCCAATACACCAAATCGATCAACCAACCCCAAAACATGAATTTTTTATTTTGAACTAAAACGGTTTACGATTTACCTTTTTCCCGCGATTCTACCGTCGTCCATGGTGGTCTTGATCTCTCAGCCATGCTGTAACGACCCGTCCCAAATTTTTGGGATTTATTAAAAATTAATTGAGGATTAGTGAAACTAATCGGGAATTAGTCGAGGATTTCCGGACATTCATGGTGAAATTACAATTTTACCCCTAGACGAGGGTAAAAAGTTGACTTTTAACCTAGGAGGTCCAATGCACGTGGATCAATGACCGTTACGTAGATCGAGTCGATACGAGTTCGTAGACAGGTGACACGTCGTAATCAGACATTCGACGGGAAAGTTATGGTTTACGAAAGTTTCAGGTACTATTGCACGAATTTCGAGACGAGTAGACTTTTGACTTGAGTGGGCCCCAAATATTTTTTCCAAGCCCAATGGCTGAGTGACAAGTGTCACTCATCCTTTTCCTATCACCCCACATACATGCACCCACCCCTTCATCTTCATCTGTTTCATTCGATCAACCAAACCCAAAAGCCCAAAATCACTCCCCTTCCCCCAATTGTTTCAGTCTGAGGCTAAGAGGCTGTGAGTGAGTGAGGGACTGAGGGATGTCGTGAGAGGCTGTAGAATCGTCGTGGACGGCGGAGGGAGCCACGGGAAAAGGTAAACCCGAAACCCAATGTTAGTTCAAAAATTGAAAATGGGATTTTGGACGTTGTTGAAGGTTTGAATTGATCCTAGCAGGTTCTAGGGATTGAGATGGGTCCAGTGGGCTAGTTTTCATGGTAGGAGGTGGCCGGAATCGAGGGCTATTGACAGAGGAAAAACAGGGCCACTGTTCATCGATTCGAATAGGTAATCCTAGGCAGTTTTTCTGTGTTTTGAAGCCATAGATCGATTGTATAGGATTGGACGATCACAGTGGAAGCAATGGCTTCGAAAATGGTGGTCAGAGTTGGAAAAATGGACCGGGTCAGGTCCGTGGGTCTGCGTGACCTGATTGTAGGAATTCGGGTCGACCCAGATAGAGGAAAGGGATGATGACATCATTAATGATGTCATCATGTCAAGTCTAACATGTCAGACTGACATGTGTCAGTGTCAAATGTCAGTGATGATGTCACTGCTGGCATTAGTGTTGACTTTTTGGTCAATGTTGACTAGCCACTTTGACCCGCATGTGGCACATATTTCTAGGTGGGATCAAAACCATTTTAAAAGTTTCGACGATACAAATCCAATGGTGGTGGTTTTGAGTTGATCGGAGATTGTTAGATTGGTCAAATTGAGGTTTAAAGCCTAGGGAAGTGTGTCCAGGACACGTTGACTTTTTTAGGAATGTTGAGGGTTCTTGATTAGGACTTGTCTAGGTTGATAATAACCTTTGAGTATGTTTTGGACAAGTCTAGATGACCCAAGAGGTCGAATTAGCCTAGAAAAGCTTATGGCACGCATATCGAGGCCCAACTAGGACGGTCTGTGAGTGGACTGACATGACCCATCCCAATCCCCCCCGGGATTAACGTGGGATGCATTATGCTCCCGTCTGACACGAAGTGTCAAACAAGGGATAATACGTACCTCAACCCATACAGGGCTCCTAGAGCGCGCTAGGATCGGTGGTGGAGTGCCATGTCTCGATCTCTGCTACAGCCCGCATCCGTGATCAACCTAAAGGGCATTAAAACCATTCAGAACTGTGAGTGGATGAAAATCAATAAATTCACAAAAACACATTTCATAGATCTCATAGTCCATATTTACCACATAACCATCTATGGCATCCCAGATGCCTAGCGTCCTAGACGCTTGACATCCTAGACGTCATACCTCACGGTAATAAGCAACGCGTGCTACCTCGGATCTCTTCGGGTCAATATCTTTGACATCCCAGATGTCTGACGTCCCAGATGTTTGACGTCCCAGATGTTTGACGTCCCAGACGTCTAATCATAGCATTTCTTGTAACAACCCGTCCCGAGAGCCGGGATAGTGGAGTGATTAAGGTGGGATTAGCAGGGCTAATCGGTGGTTAGTTGGTCCCGATAAGGTCATTGGCTTAGAATGACGATTTTGCCCCTAGTTCGGGCAAAAAGTTGATTTTTAGTTCGGGTGGTCAAGTGGATTTTGACCGGTGACCAGGACATAGTTTAGGACGTCACGAACCCATAGGCAGGTGGCATGCTTGATTCCGACATCCGAGGAGGAAGTTGTGATGTTCGGAAGGTTGGGGGTATAACCGTAATTTGGGTAAAATAGGGGGAATAGTTGACTTTTTATCTAATCGGGTTTTGAGATGTTGACCTAGGATGGTTAGATAGATCTCGTCGTCTTGAGTTCGATGACAGGCGGCACGTATTCATCGGACTTACGAGGTGTGAGATACGGGTCTAGGAAGGTAGTGGCAAAATCGTAATTTTGAGTTAAACAGAAGGGTATTTTGGTCTTTTACACCTGGGGAATTGTGCAGAGAGAAGGGCAGGTGGACGGTTGGGATGGAGCCATTTGGTGAGAGATTGGAGTCGATGGTGACACGTGGATGGCCACCAGAGGGTTCTAGGATTGTCTAAAATAGACACGGGCACATTTTGGGTGGATTTAAACCGTGCATTTGGTTTTGGGAAGAACAGAAACAGAGAGGTGAGGCGGTGAGGTTCTTGGTCGATTCAGTGAGGGTGTGAGGTTTTGGTGAATGGTGAGAGTGACAGAGAGGAGAAGAATAGCTGGTAATTGGGTTTTAGGAGTGAAATCGTGGGGGATAAGTGCTGGTGGTGAGGTCTGAATTTCAGAGAAAACAGAGAGAGTTGTGGGACAGAGGTGGTGGCTGTGCCGTGTGTTGGCTTAATTCAGGCTGAGAGAAGACTAGAATGGCTCTGTGGACTCCAGGGAGTGCGACGGTGTGCACGGCGGCGATCGACAGCAGGTAATCCCTCACCCCCGTTCAGTTACTCTGTTTTTCCGTTAAGTTCAAACCGTGAGTCGTGAGTTTAGAGGACGAGTCGAGAGTTTTGGGGAGTTGGGTGAGACTCAGTGATGTCCTAGGAGCCGTCTACGGTGGTTGCCGTGACGGGGGAACGGCTGGTTGGCCGGGATGAAGAACAGGGGATTGATCGGGTCTTCCTTCGAGTTAGGGACGATGATATAGGGGTTGTGTTGAGGCGTCTGAGTAAGGGGAATAGATTGTGGAGGATTGGACGAAGAGGATGGTGCAGAGAGGGAGGAGAATGGTGGCCGGACGGTGGAGAACAGGTCTCGTCGGTCCAGTTGCAGCGGCCGGTTCAGCACAGTGCACTCGAGGTTGCGGGTGACACTGTAGCTGGCGCGTGAGGCCTACGCGCAGCCACTTTGGGCGGCTGGAGGCGCGTGCGGTAGTTCTGGGGAAAATGGTCAACATGGTTTTTGGTCTAGGTGTTGTGATGAGTCTATTGGAATTAGTTTCGGGTTAATCGGACGTCGTTTGAGGTTAGTTCCGCGAGGTCGAAGGTCTGGGGTCCCGGGTAAGGTACGCTTAGAAGTTCGGGAAAATTATGGGGCTTTAGTATGAGTAGTGTGAAGTAGTTAGTAACTCCGTTATGGAATTTGGACAGGTTCGGGAAAGCCGAGGATACCGAATGGCCGGGGACGGCGTAAATGCGCGCGTATCGAGGCGACGCTGAAATGGTCTGTGAGTGGACTTTGTTTTTTTTTTTAACTCTTGATGCATGCATATATGTTTTTATATGATTTCTATACTCGACTCTATGATGTGAGTTATGTTTGTACTGGTTTATGGTTTTGTACGTTTTTCGAGGAAAATGACAGTTTACACGTTTTACGAGGTTTTGATAACTATCGTGATTTGAACCTGGTTTTAACGGTTGGATTTTAAGGAAAGTAAAGGATTTTGAAAAGTATTTTCGGGCTTGAGGCCCAATTCAAAGGTGTTTTCAGAAATGAGATTTCGGGTTTCGGAATCGGAATTCCGGGTGACGATTCGGGATTCGATTCGGGACTTGAAGCGGATTTCGGATTTGGGTTCGGAATGGTTATTCCGGATGCTAGCTTACGGAATGATGGTTGCGGACTCGGACCGGAAAAAGAGAAGGAAATGAGTTCTGGGTCTGGATTCGGAATGCCGGTTATGGATGCCAGAAGGGCATCAGACCAGTGGTTTCGGATTCGGGTTTGGATATGGAAATGGAAAATGATTTTAAATGGTTTTGGATTGGATTTGCTGGATCTGGTTATTGGGTTTAAAGACCCGGATATATGTGATGGGGGACCGGCCGGATTGGGTTTAAAGACCCGGATTGAGTTTAAAGACTCGGGAGTTTAAAGACTCGGATATATTGATTTTCCCCCGTAGGCCTTGAGTTTAAAGACTCGGGAGTTTAAAGACTCGGATATGATTAAGGCCTGGATTGAGTTTAAAGACTCGGGAGTTTAAAGACTCGGATAGATCCAGCAGGTTCGATGAATGAGAATGTGGTCTTAAATGTGTTTTGGGTTTTCAGTGAGACTTGATGATGAGGTTTTGGGCAGTAGCCCGGATGAAATGGTTTTCATTGGTTATAATGGCTTCCGGTGATATTGGGGCTGAGGCCCGGGTTTTGGAAAAAGGAAAAATATGCTTTGGTTTTCGTACATGGTTTTATGATATGAAATTGATATGCATGCATTGGTTTTCAAAACGGAGGGTATAAATGTATGTGTTTTCTGATAACTGTTTTGAACTTGACTTTTATTTTTGTCCACTCACAGTCTTTTCGTGTTTTCGATACCCTCCAGGTTGCTGCAGTGCGGGCTGTCGGTTGAGAGAGATGGAGACATCACATGCCCAATCCACAGTAGGCTCTGTGCACTCTGGGAAGTTTGAGGTTGTTGAGGTGGTTGGTCTAGAACTCCCTTGTCCGACTTACGTGTCACACGGAGGTTAGGCGGTTGTTTATCCCTCGTGTCATGCGTACGTTAGACGGGAGCGGGGTTTAGCCCTAAATCCCGGGGGATTAGGGGTGGGCCCTGACATTTCTGCTCCTGAGTCACTATACGGTCTGGTAGCTCCGTATAATGACCCCTCGCAAGCAATGCACCGTGACTTCCCTAGTGTCTCAGACACCTGAAGGAGACCATCACATATCCTAATATCAAGATGGTATATGGAAAACAGTTTCACAAAGTCATTTCAAAACATCTCAATTGGCCCTACCCGAAATTCTCATAAAACATCACAATCCATTTAGGGTCTCCGACCCAAAATCACGTTTATGAAACATAGGGTCCTAGACCTGAAATCACATTTATAAAACTCAACTAGGTCTCATGCCCGATTTTGTAAACCACTGGTCCCCCGGCCCGATCACATAAATAAAAAGGGTCTCAGCCTGATTTCATAAACCAACTGGGCCCCTGGCCCGATCACATAATTCAAATGGGTCTCATGCCCGAGTTCATCTTTCCAAAACCAAAATCATGATATAGAACCATTATTATAGCAATAGCATAAACTCGTAAACCTCAAAATACGTATAAATACGGGATTACCTCGAAATACGTGCAATCATGTAAACCTCCAGTGCCACAATCATCATCATAGAAATCACGTATGTAAAACATATAAAATAGTTATGCATGCATCACAGTTTAGAAAACGAAGTCCACTCATATACCGTCCTACGATGTCGCCTCGATATGCGTGTCATAAGCCCTCCCGGGCCACACCACTATCACCGAGACTTCCAAACCTATCCAAATCATACTAGAGGGTTACTAACCTCTTCATTAACCTCCTATTAAAGTCTCGTAATTTTCCCGAATTTTTAACTTCTTTTAAACTCGATCCTAAACCTTCAGACACCCCGAAACATATCGAAATGGTGTCCGATCGACACGAAACCAGTCCCAAAATGTTTGTTACATCGAATAGATTATTTCACATGTTGAAAGTTTTCCCAAAGTACCCCTCACACACCCCCACGCACGGCTTGAACTCCCTACGCGTGAAACTCACGCGCCGAGCACTATTCATCATCCCTAACCTCTGTCCAGATCGGTTCGGACCGGTTTGGTCCAACCGAACTGGCTGTCCCTGTTCATCATTAAATTTTGTTCAATCTTCGTCCAATTTCAATCATTTCAAGTCCTATAGCTTCATCTTGTTATTTCCTATCAATCTACACGGTCAAAACATGAACTTTAGGTCGAGATCGTACCTTTCGAAATGATCGTTTGAACCGGCCAAAAGTCTCTGCCGTGTTCTCGGCCTTCCGGCCATCTCCAGACTTATTTTTGGTTCCAAAAGCTTCCTTTCAACCTCCAAGGCATTACCCAATCCATCAATTCAATTGAAAACTAAGATTGTATGAATTACCATTTTCGAATCCAAACTTACCCTTCACTGGTTTGACGACCACCATCCACGGACGAGCTCCATTCCATGCTAGAACAACTCCTAGCAACCTCCAAGACGTCCGAAAAGCAACCAAATCGATCCTCCAACTCCCTAAACCAAGTTCACGATTTTGAGCCGAAACAAGGCTCACAGGTTTTGTTTTCCAGTCACCACCGTTGTCCACGACGGTCATCGATACTGACACCGTCAACACCGCCATCCCTCACACTCCAACTTTCCTTTACAAAGTATTAGCATTAGGTGAGGTTTTGAGGTTTTATGGGTGATGGGTTCACAGTTTTGGAGAGGAATTCACAGGGAAGGGTGGTGTTTGCATGACAAAGAAGGAGATGGTGATCAAATGATATAATTGAAGGGTGAGCATTAGAAGATAGAAATGGATGGATGACTGAGATGAGAGAATGAATAAAATTATATAAAACTAGTTGGCCAATGGGGGTAAGATCCACCATTTAGGGAAAAGTAAGAGTGGGACGAGTGACACTTGTCACTCATCCAAGGGTCCAGATTAATTCTAGGTTTAAATCAGATTATAGTATTTTATTATTATTTTAATCGAACTTTCAGTTCGTACGTTTAATCGATTTCGCTCCCGTGACCATAACTTTTCCGTCGGACCTCCGATTTCGACGTGCCGCCTGTCTATGGATTCGTATCGACCCGATCTACGTAACAGTCCTTGGTCCTTGGCCATCGGACCTCCCAAGTCAAAAGTCAATATTGTATCCATGCCTAGGGGTAAAACGGTCATTTTACACCATTTGATCGATTTTGCTCAACTAATCACCGATTAGTCATCCTAAATCCATAATTAAATAATATATAATCCCGATATTCGGGACGGGTCGTTACAGTGGACTTTGTTTTATGAATATGATGCATGCATAAATGTTTTATATGTGTTTACGAACATGTTTTGAGATGTCATGAGTGCATGAGATTTAAATATGAATTGTTTGGCATTTTCGGAAGAAGATGGGTTATTACACGTAGTTTGAGAAATCTGTTTTATATGATGTTTAGGCTTCGACCGAGTATACTACGTGCTTGTATTTTATGTGATTTCGAGGTTTCACGGAGAGGCGTGAAACCAAGGAACTGAGCTACGATTTTAAGGGATTTCACGGAGATGCGTGAAATCAAGATTCGGGCTTGAGTACCAATTGAAAAATGATTTGAAAGTGTTTTAGAAATGAGAACTGGTTTTCAGATTTGGAAATATCTTTCGGGCGTATGACCCAGTTGATTTGAGATTTGACTTAGAGTATAGTCAAACGTGAGATAAGTTGGGTAGTGACCCAATTATGAGTTTTATGAAAGGTATTTCGGGCATGAGACCCAGTTGTAGATTTGATAGGATTCGAAGAATCCTAGGATATGAAGTATCGTAGGGCACTGTTTTTCGGGTTGTGACCCATTTAGTGAGGTTCCGTGCTTGAGGCCCTATTGATAATGGTGACGCTCGCCTTCGAACTGCAAATGTGTTTCTTCCGGAGAGGTCAAGATGCACAACCTGTAGTCGAGCAGTCGCGGGAAGCAATGATCGAGGGAGGCTCGACTTAAGAGTGCTGATGTTAGTCTCTGAGATCGATCAGCCATGTGTTTGTGATGATCTAGAGACGGTCACGGCAAGTGATGTGTTCACGGCGACATGTTAGGATTGTGAACGATCGTGAGCTATATGCATATGTTCTAGGATTAGAATCGTGACTGACATTAGGATGAGTTCCCATGGGATGTGTTCCCACGTGTTCTATGATTTGGGCTGAAGTTCTGTATGTACTTTTCGTTTGGGTCGAGACCCGTACTTGTTTTCTATAGTTTGGTTTTGGGCTGAGACCCTACTGAGGTACTGGCTTCGATTGAGAAGCAGTTTTCACTGTGTTTTGATTTGGGAAGCAATACGTCTTGCTTCCGAGAAAGCATTTGAAATAACTGTTTTATGATGCATGCATACTTTTACGTGAAGGGTATAAATATCTTTCGATATAAATGATTTTTATAAACTATTGTTTTGTCCACTCAAAACTTTTATGGTTTTAATACCTTTCAGGTTGATAGCGGATGCAAGCTGTAGTAGAGATCGAGACATCACATGCTACCGTCGATCTTGGAATACTCTGATGGACTCCGAGCGGGTGACGAGTTTATCCCTAGTCTGACACGCAGTGTCAAACGGGAGCAGGCACGTCCCACGATAATCTAGGGGGATTAGGACGGGTCTTGTCACATCCTCAGTCACCCTCTCATCACACACAAGAGGATAAACTGGTGGGGAGGATTGGGTTGCACGGGTTTAGGGGGGTTCGGGTTAAGGAACAAAGAAGATAAAGGTATGCATGTATGTGTGTTTGTGGAAAAACTTGTCACTCATCCATTGGGCCTACACAAAATATCTGGGCCCCACACTAAATGACAAACTATCACTTGCATCGTAAAACGTGCAATTATACCTCGAAACTTCCGTGACCCATAAATTTCCCGTCGAATGTCCATTTTTGACATGCCACCTATCTACAGACTCGTATCGGATCAATCTACATAACGGTCCTTGATCAACGTGCATTGAACCTCCCGAGTCAAAAGTAAACTTTTTATCCTCTTCTAAGGGTAAAATCGTAATTTCACCCTGAATGTCCGATGATCCTCGACTAATTCCCAATTAGCCTCAACTAATCCTCAATTTAATCTTAATTACTCCCAAAAATTTGGGACGGGTCGTTACATTAAAAGTCTTAATTGAATATCTCAATGCACTCAAGTTACAAACCTTAATGAAGAAATTGAACAAGTCAATGCCTTATGAGGATATCAAGGAGGCCAACGATACAATAACTTGTTTTTTCATGCTTTCCGGCCACCCCCGCAGCGGCTCCGCTGTGCCTGGCCTTCCTCTCATCCCTCATCACTCTACCTCTCTCTTCCATGTCCAAAGGATGAAGATGGAAATGGTTTGGGGTAGTGGGTATGGTTTGGGTGAAGGAGATGAATGAAAAAGATGAAATAATGAAGATGATGATGGTTGCATGTATGTGTATGGGTATGAATCAATGGATGAGTGACACTTGTCACTCATCTATTAGTCCACAAAAGATATTTTGGGTCCCACTAAACAACCCATTTTGAAAGTTGTACAATCGTGAATAGTTTTCGAAACCTTCTGTGACCCGTAACTTTGCTGGACGATGTCGGATTTTGACGTGCCACCTGTCTATGGACTCGTATCATCGCGATCTATGTAATGGTCCTCGATCTACATGCATTGGACCACCCAAGTCAAAAGTCAATTTTTCCCCATTTCTCGGGGAAAAATCGTTATTTTATCCAAATCGTTCGATAATCGTCGATTAGTCTTTTATTACTTCTCAATAATCCATCATTAATCCTTAATTAATCCGTAAATTTGGGACGAGTTCTTACATAGGAGTATCTAATCTAAGTTAAAGTAAGATAATTAAAAGCAATAATTCTTCAAAAATACTTTTAAATTTTAAATTTAAAAGTTTTTTATCTTCTGATAGTAAATCATTTGGTTAATTTTGTATAGTTGCCAAAATTCAAGAATTACACCTTATGTCGTACGATTTTCCACCACCATCTCAAGGTGCCCCCTAAAAGTCAAAAAAACCCAAATTTTTTTTATACCCTACTGTTGAACTATAGACAATACATACTTTATTTTTTATTTTATAGAAAAAAATTCAATTGTAACTATATAAAATATATATAGTGTACATATATAATATTTATTATATGCATAAAAAGACACTATTATTTTTAGGAAAAATTATTGCTAGAGTCCTTAAATTTTACCCCAATGTTAGAAATGGTCCCTGAACTTGAATTTTAGTTCCAAAGGTCCTTGAACTTTACCCCGTCTATACTAAACATCCGTCCGTTACAATTTTCCCAATGTTCCATTAAAAACAATCATGTGATAGGCACATGTTTTAAATAGTAAGGGTGAAAGGGTCTTTCCTAAAAAAATTTCTATTTTCTTTCAACTCAAAACGAATCGGAGAAGAGGAGTTCACCATTGAAGTCGGAAGGGATCAGTTCGGACTTTGCTGGAACTGAATGTTTTTATTCCAAATAGTGAAGGGTTTGAATTGAGGTTGGGTTTGAAGAAATTGGGGTCGGGTTTGAAGAAATTGGGGTCGGTTTGAAGAAATTGGGTTGTATCTCATTCTCATGGCTTCTCTATTTAGATGGTCCAGAGGCAAAACTCCTAAATATAGTAAGTCCTCCTCTTTAAGGTTTCTCATCCAAACATATTTTGCTTATTTGTTTAGACATTGATTACGCACGGCCTATGTTTGCATATATGTCCTTGCTGGTGTACAAATGCTTAAGCAAGTATCTTAATGACTCGATTAGCATGTGATTAGTTAGATTTGCAAGCTGCATTGTCCCATGTCTTGATGTAACATGTTAGGCTTCGATGGAACATCAAAGTGTGAGAAATTTGTCTTGGTTCCCCCTATCATCCTGTTAGACAGGGCCATTTGGATTTATATGAATGTATGTCTCATTTCACAATGGTGAATTATTATTCATGATTGGTGTAACCAGTTTCTTGATGCAACCATGTATGTCCCATGTCTTGATGCAACCAGTTTCTAAGAATCAAACCATGTCATAATCAAAGTAGGGGGACCAAGAATTTGGGATCCAGTTGAATAAGAAACAAAGTATTAGAAAAAGAAATCAAACCATGTCATAATCAAATAATGAACAATGCTTCCCTCTGTTTAATATTTAGTGTTTTTGACATGTAGTTTTGATTACTTTTTATTTATATGGCAGAAAATAATGACCATTGCACTCTTCAAATGCACCACTTTGGATTGATGAAAAATGGAGTATACGAAGGCGGGAAGGTATGTTTTGTTGACAACTGCATAAGTGACTACTTGTCATTGTTAGATCTTAGGAAGTATGGGGTAGAGCTGGGGTATACTGTTGACATAACTAAGAGGGATAGTAGCTTGAAAATATTTTATATGGTGCATGGTAAGAGTGGTGAGGATGCAGTGAAAGAGATTGTAGATGATAGCTGTATTTCGGGGTTGGTAGGCAACATATCTAATGAAGGGGTTATAGTCTTGTATTTCCATGATCCTAATGATCATAACACAATTGATGTGGAGGATGAGGGTTTTGTTGAAGAGGAAAAAGATATAGATGCAAATAAGGGTGATGTTGAAGAGGAAGAAGAGATAGATGCAAGTGAGGGTGATGTTGAAGAGGAAGAAGAGATAGATGCAAGTGAGATGCAAATAAGGGTGTTGTTGAAGAGGAAAAAGAGATAGATGCAAATGAGGGTGCTGTTGAAAAGGAAAAAAAGATAGATGCAAATGAGGGTGCTGTTGAAGAGGAAGAAGAGATAGATGCAAATGAGGGTGCTGTTGAAGAGGAAGAAGAGATAGATGAAAATGAGGGGTTTGTTGATACTGATTATGGTGCGAGTGAGGATGAGGCCGATGCAAAACATAATGAGGATGGTGCTAATCACCTAGATTATGTACCTTCTAATAATCCAACTGGGGAGATTTCATCAGATGGTGAAGCCAGTGATGATCTCTATTCTGGCAGCGAGGAGGAAGATATTGAGAAAGATAATTTAGGCAATAAGAGATCTAGAAAGAAAAATTGGAAATTGCCTAGTATTAAGCAGTTTAGGAGAGATACTGATCTAAGAAATCCTCAATTTAGGTTGGGAATGAAATTTGCTAATAAAAATGAATTGAAGGAAGCTATTAAAGAGTATGCCATTGTCCATGGGAAAGCAGTGAAAGTTTTAAAAAATGATAACATCCGAGTACAGACTTGCCCATTTGTTTTATTTGCATCAAAGATTGACAAAAATGAGGAGACTTTTGCTATCAAGACTCTACAATTACACCATGAATGTTCTAATGTTGATAAGTTGAGCTATGCTAATTCAAGATGGTTGTCACAAAGGTTTGCTAGCAAAATTAAGAGGAACCCTAACTTAGGAGTTAGTGCATTTCAATCTGAGGTGTTGGAGGAGTATAGAATGAATGTAAGTAGGAATCAGGTATACAGAGCTAAGAGGTTGTGCAAAGTTATAATTGAAAGGAGCTACAAAGAGCAGTACGCTAGATTAAGGGATTATGCTGAAAATTTGATGAGGACAAACAAGGGCAGTACTGTGGTTATTAAAACAAAGTTAGAAGGTGAAAAACCGGTATTTGAAAGGATGTATGTGTGCTTGGCAGGTTGTAAGAAAGGTTTTTTGGAGGGTTTGTAGACCAGTGATTGGTTTAGATGGGTTCCATTTGAAAGGGCCATACCCAGGACAAATTCTGACAGCTGTTGGTTTAGATGGGTGCCATTTGAAAGTAAGAGTTCATGGGTTTGGTTTCTTGATCTTTTGAAGGATGACTTAAAAATTGATAATGGGAAGGCGTGGGTTTTCATAAGTGACAAGCAGAAAGGTTTAATCCCTTCCCTTGAGTTTGTCATCCCAAATATTGAGCATGGGATGTGTGTGAGGCATCTCTATAACAATTTCAAAGGTCTTCACCCTGGGGTAATGTTGAAGGAGATTTTATGGGCTGCAGCTAGGTCGACTACTTTGCCTTGGTATGAAGCCGAGATGGAGAAAATGAAGAAAATTGATGAGAAGGCTTGGAAGTGGCTTGTACAGAGGCCTGCAAAGAATTGGAGTAGGTCCCATTTTGAGACCTATTTTAAGTGTGACATGCTCCTTAATAATCTATGTGAGAGTTTTAACTCGTGCATACTTGATGTAAGAGAGAAGGCAATTTTAACATGTCTTGAAAGGATTAGAACTACAGTGATGTTGAGGATGGCTAACAGAAGACTTGCAGTGAGGAATTGGAGGCATCCTATTGGTCCTAGGGTATTTAAGATACTCGAAAACAATAAGTTGGGATATAGTCATTGTATTCCAAAAATGGCCGGGGAAGGTATTTACCAAGTTGCTCATATGTATGGTTCTGAGTTTGATGTGAATTTGAAAGATAGAACTTGTTCATGCAGAAGATGGGATTTGTGTGGAATCCCTTGCACACATGCAATTTCTTGCATTTTGGATGCAAACCACAATATATATGACTATGTTCATAATTGCTATAAGTAGGAGGCTTATTTGAAGGCTTATACTCCTATGGTGTACCCTGTCCCTTCCACAGACCAATGACATAAATCAAGTGCGCCTCCAATACAACCTCTAGTATACAAGCAACAATCTGGAAGACCCAAGAAAATTAGAAGAAGAGACGCATCTGAGATTGAAGTACTAGCTCCAATTCCTCCAAACCCTATGCCATCAAATTACAATCCACCACCGGCCAAGTTAAGAAGAATCTTTGTGAAGATTAGATGCTCTGTTTGTGGCCAACATGGACATAATAAAAAAAGGCATGGAGTCCAACCTCAATCTCAGGTATATTTCTGCACCAATTTTCCTACTTTCTCCAAGATTAATGGTCATTGTCTACTTTCTCTATGTTGCCATTCTTTGATAATCGTTGTGATTTTTTCAATTAGGGACAACGTCATTCACATACCAAAATAGAGAATGCTACACCAATATCTTCAGCCCCTCCATGTATCAGCTAGGCCATGATTTCAGTAGAAATGTGCAAAATTTGTTTACTCTAGAATCTTCTTTTTGATGATGGCACCAAATATAAAAGTGCAGAGTTTTTGGCTGTATTAGAACTTGCTTATTACTCTAGAAATCTGCATTTTGATGATGGCACAAAATGTAAATGTGCAGATTTTTTTGCTCTATTTGATGATGGCACCAAATAGAAATGTGCAGAACTTACTTATTACTGATGATGGCACCAAATAGAAAAAAATCTGATGTATTAGAATGCGTGTTCGTTCAATTTCTAAGTTTGGTATATTAGAATGCTGGTTGGTTTGTTAGAATGTTTGTTTGTTGGTCATTGTCTGCTATATTAGAATGCTTTTGCTAATGTTACAAAGCCACAACCTGGCAATCTGATGGCATCCAAATCCCTAACTGGTTTGGTGCACATACATGGGATACCAAACAACACTTCGAACAATCATGACCTTCAAAAACTACATCTATAGATACAAAATTTGTTAGAACAAAATGAACAATCACAAATCCATACCAAATATGACTTGTTAGGATTTGTTAGAACAAAATAAACAAAATGAGTAACGTAGATACAAGCACAAGTAGGACTTATTAATGAACAATCACAAGATACAAGCACAAGTAGGACTTGTTAATGAACATAAATCCATACCAAATAGTACCAAATTGAGTAACTTAGATACAAACACAAATCCATACCAAATAGTACCAAATTGAACAAACCACAATATATATGACAAGTAGAAAGGTTCAATCTGAGGTTTCAAGTAGAACACACCAAATTGAACAAACCACAATATATATGACAAGCAGAAAGGTTCAATCTGAGATTTGAACATCAAAATTGAACCCAACGTTGAACAAAATGAGCAAATACAACAAAATGAGCAACATAGATACAAATCCAATAAACAGAACATCAAAATTAAACCCAACGTTTACAAACAAGAGATGCATACGTAAACCCCAATACATAAAACCTTAATTGATCATCAATTTTCCTTGAAACCGAGTTGCCTGAGGAATATTAATGATCAACTTCATCAAAACTATCAACAATATTATAACCAGCAACCATGAGATAAACAACGCTCCCCACATTATTTTCTCTCTTTTTTGATAACCCAATGCCTGAGATCCCAGGTAGGTTGTTTTCTTTCTTAATTCTCCATTTATGCCCTCCAATTTCTTCTGTTTTCCTTCTAAAATTCCCACTTTAGCTTCTAACTTGTTCTTCTCTTCTTGTATTGTATTGATTTTATTCTCCACTCCTCTTAGTCTTCTAAGTAGCCCAGGAAGAACTTCTTTTCCTCTTGGACAAGTCTCTTTGTCTAGCCACTCCCAATAATGCCACATTTCTTTCTTATTCGGGGTTTTAAGCCAAGAAATGTGAACACCACCAAACTTAACAACAACAATAAATCTTTAAATTCACAAATTTCTTACCTGATTATTCTCACAAGTTTCAAACCTTCTTCCAGGATTTCAATCTGTCCATGAAGTATGAGGTCTAATCCAGCCACCACATCTACATTGCTTCCATGTTGTGAAATTTCTTTCTCCAGTTGATGAAGATGACTGTGACATCGCCGTGTTCCTTTCACGAGCTGACTTGCTCCAATTGAGTTGAAATTTTGGCTAGGATGAACGAAATCCTGGGCATACGGTGCTAGAATTCTGGGCATTCGCAGTAATCTTCTTCCAATCTTGTTGCTGGGAATTTTCGGGTTTCATCCAGATTTCTTCTACTTCCAAGATTGCTAATTGTTGTTGGGTCTTCCTCCAATTTTCGGCCTCCAAGATTACTAATTGCTGTTCGGTATAAGTTCAGGGACTTTTGGAACTAAAATTCAAGTTCAGGGACCATTGTTAACATTAGGGTAAAATTTAGGGACTGTAGCAATAAATGTTTCTTATTTTTAATTGTTTAATATACAAACATTAAAAATTTTAAATAATAAAAAATAAAAGTTGTTAGAAAGAATGTAACGAGAATTTACACTTAGAACAATGTCCTTATCTCTCCCGCTCGGCTGCTGTCTTGAACACAGGTGCAAGGCACCTTTCCCCCTCCTTAATCCCTTATCCACAGTCGCATGCCCTCCCAATGTCCACTCTCGTCCTCCCCTCTGTAACCTTCCCTTGCAAACTCAAATGCCCCAATGACGCCATCTCCGTCGTCGTACGCGCCTCGGCGGTCTCAGCCCCAGATAAGCGAGTTCGAAGGAAGCGGAGGCAGCCCAAGGGCGACGATGACTCCACAACTTCTCCTTCCTCCTCAGCCGCCGAAAAGAGCCTCCGCTTAACTTTCATGGAGGAGCTCATGGGCCGAGCTCGAAATCGCGACGCCCATGGAGTCTCTGATGTTATTTACGACATGGTTGCTGCTGGCCTCACTCCCGGCCCTCGTTCCTTCCACGGTTTGATCGTCGCACACGCTCTCAACGGCGACACCGAGGCTGCGGTGTGTACAACATTTTTGTTTCTTCTAAATTTTATTTTTCATTTTCATTTTCCTTAATTAATTTCTCAAAATTATGTTAATTTATTGTTGCTATGGGAATTATAATATTAGATGCAAGCGTTGAGAAGGGAGCTGAGTGCGGGGCTTCGGCCTCTGCACGAAACGTTTATTGCGCTGATTCGGCTGTTTGGATCCAAGGGAAGATCTACAAAGGGCTTAGAAATTCTTGCGGCCATGGAGAAATTACATTATGACATTCGCCAAGCGTGGCTTCTTCTTGTTGGTATAGATAAATCATGAAATTCAGTTGCACATTATTTTTTTTCTGTTCGTTAAGCTTGGGGTGTTTGTGAATAGAGGAGCTTGTTCGAACCCGCCATTTGGAAGATGCCAACAAAGTGTTCTTGAAGGGTGCCAAAGGAGGGCTCAGAGCTACTGATGAGGTCTATGATCTGCTTATAGTGGAAGACTGTAAATCTGGGGATCATTCTAATGCCTTGGACATTGCCTATGAAATGGAGGCTGCTGGCCGGATGGCAACAACTTTTCATTTCAACTGTCTTCTTAGTGTGCAGGTGACCCGTTGACAATTGAATCTAGGCGAACTTGTTTCATTGCTTTCTTTGACTGAACGACTGAACATGAGTGATTAGAAAGTAGAGAAACTTTTGGTGTTATACTTCAAAATTATAAACTACCCTGCAGGATTTGAAATTGTTTGGGCATGGAATTTGCATGTTGTAGAGGTTGGATTATTGTCTAAATGTCGGCATGTTACTGGTTGATAACTGCAAGCATCTTTGCATCTAGTTGTTTACTATTACATACCAAACTGATACATATTTTTTTTTTCTCCTTTGAATTCTTTAGGCTACTTCCGGAATTCCTGAAATAGCATTTTCCACATTTGAGAACATGGAGTATGGAGCAGGTTCATATTTTGTTATACTTTTTTTGAAATCTGTTCTTAGTGCTTGTATTATTTTTGCTTATGATTGAGCTTTCATAATCAGTAGTGCAAAATCTATGCAAATTTGACTTTATTATTGATTGATGGTATTCCTAGGCATGTCAAAATTCCTTTTACTGCTATGGGTAGCAACTTCTAATCAAACATGGTTCCTGAGAATTTTTTGAGGACCTATCTACGGTGCAAAGTGCTTTAAAGATCAGCCTAGAAGACCGGATACTTTCCAAGTCTTTTGGAGCTCAGTTGAATAAAAAATTTATGTAAGTCAAACACTATTAGTATAGAGAGATTCCCGATAAAATACAGCTAACAAAGTCAAACAAGTAAAAGGGAAAGCTGTAAAAGAAGCCGCATGTCACTAACTTGGTTGAATTTCAAATAAATATTCTGTCCTTCTCGTTTCTTTTTCAGAAAAGGTCTGCTCATTGTAGGAATTCACAGGCTTCCATTGGTTTTGTGGTTGACATTGTTCTTTTGGATGCGAAGATTGAGGGCCTGAGGAATTACGTGGAAAGTTTGATACTCTTATGGTAGTATAATCTTTGGATTCTGATAGAGTTCTCTTTTAGTACAAGAGTAAATTAATCTCAAGTTAGTTCCTGTGTCATGTTCATGTCTCAACACAATAAATTTGTATTTTGTTGATTCTTGTTTGTTTTGAAGTACTAATTTAACATCTGAACCTGGTAAAATAAATTTCTTTTGTTTATTCTGGCCACAGAAGGACATGTGATTTACTGTAGTCGGGGATTGTCAATTGAGTTGCTTATTGCTGGCTGCAGAGTTATTTAATACTTCTCAGAGGCCTTTGTTTTCTTTTCTTCAGGGTTTATACTTATAGTTTTCTTGCAAAACAGAATATATGAAACCTGATACAGAGACATATAATTGGGTTATCCAAGCATATACCAGAGCTGAATCATATGACAGGTAATTTCGGTAACCATAATATTTCCTACCATTTTCTTTGAGTTATGAATCCATGTAACCTTTAGCAGTCTGTAGGAGGCAATCTGAATATAAGTTACGTATTTTGAATTATGTGGTTAGTGAGCTTCAAATGATATAATTGTTATTAAGCCACATTTATAACTCATAATATGATTTTCATGATAACCACTTTTCCACCACCAAGTTCTCTGATTCTTGCATCTGATTGCCACTCTAGAGTTCCTTAACTGCTTTTGAAACTTTGATTGATTCATATTAACTGCAGTTTTCGTTAAGATCCTTTTCTTGTTAAAGTTGCCTATTGTAAAAAATAGCCTGAGTTGATACAATCCACTTGTCTTATAACCAAATTATCTGTTACCAGAAATAATGGGATGCCTGTGTTGTAGAGAAAGTATGAGATCGTAACTAATAAAGAAGATCTACAGAAAAGAAGAGTCCAATAAAAGAATTCCATGATTGAGTTATTATTTGGAGTTGAGACTCAGCTAAAATTTGGATGAATTTATCTAGCGGGCGCTGTCTATTTTTTTTTTTTCATGGATACAAGTATGCCAATATGATAAACATGAGAAAGGGATTAGCCCCTCGACTTTGTTTTATTGCTTAAGTGACAATGTGCTGACTCGAAGGTTTTTGGAATTTGGGATTTCAGTCCACTAGAGATATATTATTTTACTTTGCGAATATATTCTATGTTATTATCTAACTTATGGAATTTTACAACTTTTCAAGTTGTTTGGAGTTCAAGATTTCAATTCACTATGTTCGCTGTAATAATATTATCATCCCCTTGGGGTTTCAATATGGTGTGCAGAGTGCAAGATGTTGCTGAGTTGCTTGGCATGATGGTTGAAGACCACAAGCGTTTGCAGCCCAATATGAAAATGCATGCGTAAGAATTTTCTCATACTTATTTAAGAATTAAATACTAGTTTGCCCCACGAACTCTCAGATCAATTCCAAAACCCCCCCTGAACTTAAAAATGCCTCAGTTATCCCCGTGTTCTATAATCGTGTCTCAGTTTGACTTTTTGGTTGACTTCAACTCTGCTGCCATGAATTGTTTATGTGGTGCTTTAAGTGGAATATTTTCAACTTACAATTTGGTCATTTGAAGCCCTAAATATTTCCCTTGAATTTATCTATATTAGCCTTCCTTAATTCTACTTTTTAATGGGTATGCTGAAATTTAATGCTAAATGGATTTGAAGGAAAAATTTGGGAAGCCTGATTTGAGGGGTGAAAATATCGGCTCGTTTGAGGAAATTTGGGATTAATTTTCAGTGGCTAAAAGAAAGCGAATAGGTATGGGGCTTTAAAGGACCAAATTGCCCCTCGAAAATATGCCATGTAGGCACCAAATAAACAGTTTTAACTGTTGCAGGGGTGAAGTTAACGGAAAGGAAAGTTGGGACACAATTATAGAATATCAGGGGGAAACCACTATTTAAGCCAGGCTATTTCACCATGAGAACTTTATTGGCTCTTCCAGAAGACAAATACTATTTAAACCACTATTTAAGACAAATACCTCTTCACTAACCTGTGATGTCTCCTGATGCTGACATCTTCTTTTAGACTTTCATTGCACTTGAAATCCTAGTTAGAGATTTCTAGCACACTAAGACACCAGATAATTCTGAGTTGTGAGACCTGCATTAGGCCTATTAAATCCAGGATCTTAGAGGCCAAATAAGTTGCTTAGAAAATCCATTTGTTAGCCCATAGTGCATACAGGCCATCTTCTTTGAAGTGTTGAGCTTTCATGGCCAACAATGTAGTTTATTTCTTTTTCATTGTGGCTTGGGTCAGAGACAATATTGAGTTCAGCTATCATCTCATGTTAATATTATATCTTTCTTTTTTGCCTTTTTGTCTTCTTGAAATATGTTTTTTTACCTTGAAGTTCAGGTTGTTAGTTGAGTGCTTTACTAAGTATTGTGTGGTTCGAGAGGCCATACGGCATTTTCGTGCCCTTAAAAATTTTGAAGGGGGAACAAAAGCTTTACATAATGAAGGAAACTTTGGGGACCCTCTGTCTTTGTATCTTCGAGCTTTATGCCGAGAAGGTATTCATATTTTTCTTTCATTCTTCTTAACAAGAGCAATCTCATTTCTTCTTACTCCGTGTATTGATTAGAGATTCAAAGTTATTGCAACCTTTTTTTTCCTATATTGTAGACTCATACAACCAAGGTTTATAAGTAGTAGTTTCTGTTCACCCATGTACACCTAATGTTGGATCCTAGCTTTTCTGAAATTTATTGACCATGGATAAGCTTTTCCAAAATTTCAATCTGTTACTGTGTGTTGTCAGTAACATACCTCATATATTGTTTCATGTTTGTATTGATGCCTTTGTAAATAATTCCATTACGTGGATAAGTATTCCATTAGGAATACAATAATGTAGCACTAGAACAAGAAAAAGAGAACCAAACATAAACTGCAGATCTCCAATCTAAAAGAATATCAGGTAGAGACATCCCTAAAGATCCAAGATACAGGAATCCCAAACTTTGCTTTTACCCACACCTCTTCCTTTTCCTGCCTCTAGCATCCTCAAAATTTGTTAATTCCTTTTGCAGACTCTTTTGACTTGACCCACATGCTTGATCTTTCATACTCAGTCTTGAATAGAACTTATTGACTTCGTTGATGGTTCTGTTTGTCTTCAGGGAGAATAGTTGAGTTGCTAGAAGCTTTAGAAGCTATGGCTGAAGACAACCAAACGATTCCACCACGAGCCATGATTTTGAGCAGAAAGTATCGCACACTGGTGAGCTCATGGATTGAACCTTTGCAAGAGGAAGCTGAACTTGGACACGAGATTGATTACATGGCCAGGTGGGTGTGTTAATAGGTGCAACATGTTCCATTCACCCTGTTATACAGTAGAAGGATTGAAAAAGAAATGATGAGTTTAGGAGCAGATATAGTCCATTTCCCCTTCCCTCCCCTACTCTCGTTTTTTCAGCTACTATAGTTTGCATTGGTAGAGGTACTTCTTCTAACTATTATTTTTAGGACAATACTTACAATACTCCTTTCGATTTATCGTATTGTTGTTATATATATATATATATATATATATCTTAATCAAAATTGTTCAACTTCTAAATATTCATTTCAAGATCATTTACACAAAAAAATCAATTAAAATTATTGGGACTTTGATAAATTAGACTACTAGTGGTTACCCAAAGCTTAAATTATTGGGCAATAGGCCAGCCATGCATCTGACATATGAACACATTCACATTTCTTACTTGTGTTGTTTACTAAGTTGTACATGAATCAGGTACATTGCAGAGGGTGGGCTTACAGGTGAGCGCAAGCGATGGGTACCTCGAAGAGGGAAAACTCCACTAGATCCTGATGTTGAGGGTTTCATATATTCAAATCCTATGGAAACCTCATTCAAGCAAAGATGTCTTGAGGAATTGAAGATACATCATAGAAAGCTTTTGAGAACATTACGGAATGAAGGAGTTGCAGTTTTAGGGGATGCATCGGAATCAGATTATATTAGAGTGGAGATGAGGTTAATGAAAATTATAAAGGGTCCTGACCAGAATGTTTTAAAGCCAAAAGCTGCTAGTAAGATGGTTGTATCCGAATTGAAGGAGGAACTAGAAGCGCAAGGTCTGCCAACTGATGGTACTAGAAATGTTCTATACCAGCGTGTCCAAAAAGCAAGGAGAATAAATCGCTCTCGTGGTCGACCCCTCTGGGTTCCTCCTGTGGAGGAGGAGGAAGAAGAGGTTGTTTATTTATTTGATTTTCTTTTATCCTTTGGTAGTGTGGTTACATTTCTCTTCAAGAAATAATCATATGTGAATGTGATTCTAACAGGTTGATGAAGAGCTTGATGAACTAATATCACGTATCAAGCTCGAAGAAGGAAATACTGAGTTCTGGAAACGCCGTTTCCTTGGAGAAGGCTTGAATCGTGATCAAGAAAAGGCTCTAGATGTTTCTGATAGTGTCACTGTTGCGGATGCTGCAGATGAGGTTGAAACTGACGAGGTTGAAGCTGATGAGGATGATGACGGTGACAATGATGACCAGGATGATGATGACGACAATGATGATGACAATGAAGAGGAGGAGGAGGCAGAGGTAGAGGTAGAGGTAGAACAAGCTGAGAGACAAGATGTAGAAAGGGTTAAGGAAAAGGAAATGGAAGCTAAGAAGCCTCTTCAAATGATTGGAGTACAGTTGTTGAAAGATTCAGACCAAACCAGTACATCTAAAAAGTCAAGGAGAAGAAGGTCTCGGGTACCAGCTGAGGTATGAAATTCCCGATTTACTTGTGTTTTACATACATTCCTGGAGGTATGAAGTATAACTATGTTAGGATTCACAATGACAGTGGACTATAACTATTTCGCCATTGTTTATCATTTTCACCACCTTTGGACTCATGCACTGTAATTTATTTCTAGGGCTTAAAGTTTTACCTTGGAAAGTTAGTTTAAGAAAAATATCTATACACTTTCTTTTTTTAATTGATGCAGGATGATAATGATGATGACTGGTTTCCTGAAGATATATTTGAGGCATTTAAGGAGCTGAGGAAGAGGAAAGTTTTTGATGTATCTGACATGTATACACTAGCTGATGCTTGGGGTTGGACATGGGAAAAAGAACTGAAGAACAGACCTCCTAGAAGATGGTCACAGGAATGGGAAGTTGAGTTGGCAATTAAAGTGATACTCAAGGCAGGTTCCTTTATTTTTCACTTGCAATGCCAACGGTCACGTATTGCCTGTGCATCACAAACTCTGATTCGTAAAACATAGATTTTAAGAAAGAATACTAGATTATTATAAGTGGATTACATATATGTTTTTAGGTGCTGATTTATTTAAATGACCATGACCATTTAGAAAACTAAGAGGCCGTCATAAGTAATGTTGGCAATTTCGTATCATTTCAGGTAATAGAATTGGGTGGAACACCCACAATTGGGGACTGTGCCGTGATTTTGCGAGCAGCCATAAGGGCTCCTCTGCCTTCAGCTTTCTTGAAGATCTTACAGACTACACACAACCTTGGTTATGCATTTGGAAGGTAAGAGTAAGCCAATGTTTCTTAATTTGATCGAGTAATAGCTTTCTTGATCTATGACTCTTATACATTTCGAAATGGCTACTTGTGAATGCATCTTATTTTGTTTTCATCTATGTATCGCAGTCCCCTTTATGACGAAATCATCTCGCTGTGTCTTGATCTCGGGGAGCTGGATGCAGCCGTTGCAATTGTTGCAGACATGGAGACCACGGGAATCACAGTCCCGGACGAGACCTTGGACAGGGTTATTTCTACTAGACAGACCGCCTGATTTCAAGATAGTTATGCAAGGGTTAAAAGTTTTAGTTTTTTCTTGATATGTAATTACAACTAAATTTTGACCACTTGGTTGTAGTATGATTTATTTTTTCAACAATAGTGTTTCTTTAGTTTATAGACTAGCAAGATATGGCCGCTTGTTGGGCTATTTAATTGATTATTAATATAAATTTTATATAAAATCATATATATATATATATATTTACTATATGAGATAATGTTCAAAAAATATATAATCATTTACGTTGTTACAGTTTAAAAAATAACAATAAAGATTTTATTTTTTTTTAAAAATAGTATTTTTCATCAACTAAACTATTATGGCCTAACTAATAAAAGAGTAAAGTTGCAATCTTATTATACACTAAAAAATAAGAGTAAAATTGTCAAATAACTATTAATAAATAGTGATGTTTAAAAAATAATTAACTATTTATATTGTGAGAATCTAAAAATAACAATAAGGATTATTTTTTCTAAAAAAAATATTTTTCATCAACTAAACTTTCTTTTATGATCTAAGTAATAAAAAGTAAAATTATAATTTTATTATACTCAACAAAGAAAAAGAAAAAAAATAAATAACCAAATCACTATTAATTTTAAACTTAGCTTTAGGATATAATAAATTCCATCTGCAAAAAGAAAACGATCATATTCTGATTTTGCTTAAAAAAATAGTAAAAAGTCATTATAAAAAAAAAAATTCAATTGTATACAGTATTGGATTACGCCAAATTTGAAAGTCACAAAATGGAGGCATATAAGAACCCAGAAATTAAAAAGTTTTATTTCCATAAGATTAGTTAATACTAATATATGAAAATATTATTAAGTTAAGTCAAATAAAATAACAATTAGATGAACAAAATCACACAACAATTTATTTTTGGGGGTAAATAGTATTAAGGAAGGGCAAAAATCAATGTTTAAAACGGAATTAAAGCTCCTAGGGTAGCAAGTAGAAGCCAAGCGTTTGGGTAGTTAGACGGAATTTAGGCAGAAGGCGGTTTTTTTAAATGATTATACAATATACATAAATATAATTATATATATTTAAGACAAAAACATATCAAACTAATAATACTATTTTATTTATTTTCTTATATAATAATTAATATTCACCATTTGTAAAAGAAGTACAAATTTTTCCTAATTTGGTGTGCTGTACAATCTTTATAACAAAGATCATATTTATTTGTATAAGAACCCATATAATTGATATTAAATTATTAACTATTTTGATAAAAAAAAAATTAATTGGTGATCTAGATTCTAAACATAAATGTTCACTGAAAGGGGAAAATAAAAACATTATAATCTTATTCATAATAATAATATTATAATTATATTAATATAATTATAATATTTCTTTAATAATATATTTTTTTATTATAATAGCAAATTTATAACTATACTATAATTATAACTCATTACTATAATTCATTAGAATAGTATAATTATAATAGATAGTATAATTGTATTAATGAATATGAATTCGAATGTATAATTTAGATAATTTTATTATCTATTAAATTATACATTTTGTTACCTTTTTATTACTTTATTACAAATATCAACAATATCTTTATTCGCACTTCAAATATGAATATTACCACTGGAGTTTTCACAAAGGCTATTGCCAAACCTAAATAAAATTATGCCCCAAAAAAAACCCAAACAAAATTAACATAAATGTTCTATTTCCCAAAAAATAATAACGTGTACAACATCTAATGAATAAAAAAAAAACCTACTATTGAGCTGCCAAAGAGATAAGGCCTTCATTGTTATTAAAAAAAAATGGACTTGTTAGTGTCCTTTTCTTTTAGCCTTGCACTTATGGCGCTTTGCTTGAGGCCCCTTTTTTACATCTTTTGGGCTACGTGTAACGACCCGTCCCTAATTTTAGGGATTAATTAAGACTTAATTATGGATTAGCCGAGGATTATCAGACTTTCAGGGTGAAATTACGATTTTGCCCCTAAATAAGGGTAAAAAGTTGACTTTTGACCCGAGAGGTCTGATGCACGAGGGCCAAGGACCGTTATGTAGATCGAGTCGATACGGGTCCGTAGACAGGCGGCACGTCGAAATCGGACATTCGACGGGAAAGTTAAGGGTCACGGAAGTTCCGAGACACTATTGCACGTTTCACGAGACGGGTGAACTTTTGTCTGGAGTGGGCCCCAGATATTTTAAACAGGTCCAATCGATGAGTGACAAGTTTCACTCATCCATTGCTCCTTGCTCTTCATACATGCACCTACCATTTTCCCTTCGTCCATTCGAACCAACTCGAAACCCTTTCCCTATTTCATCTGTCTTTTTGCTCTGGACCAAAGGGTGAGAGGCAGAGTGAGAGAGAGGGATTGAGAGGCGGTGGCAGGACGACCAGCCGCTGTGGACGGCGGAGGAACCACGTGAAACAGGTGAAAACCTGAAACCCCTTTTATATTTAAAATTTAAAATTTCTAGTTTTGGACGTTGAAGATGTTTTCTTTGATTGAGGGATGTTTTTTGGGTTAGTATGTTTGTTTAGGGGTGGTTTTGGACGGTGGATGGCGGCTGAGCAGCCTAGGGAAAAGGCTGGAAATTTAGGCCGTGAAGGACAAATTGAACGGGTGGGTTCTAGGCTAGTTTTCTAGGTTTTGATCACGTATATAGGTTGCTAATGATGGGACAAAGAAGTGGGAATTGAAACGGACTGAAAAGGAGGACAAAATGGCACTGAACAGGTCACGCCGGTTCAGTCAGACCGGTTCGTTTGGAGGTTGAAGATGAACAGTCCCTGGCGCGTGGGCTTCACGCGTAGGGCCTTTGGGCGGAGCGTGGGGCACTGTTTGTGTAACGACCCGTCCCGAATTTCGGGATTAGATTAGTGACTAACCAAGGATTAGTGAGGTTAATTAGTGATTAGTTGAGCGAAATCGGCCGAACGACGCAAAATGATCGTTTTGCCCCTGGTTGTGGGTAAAATGTTGACTTTTGACCCAGGAGGTCCGATGGACGAGGATCGAGGACCGTTACGTAGATCGGGTCGATAAGAATCCGTAGATAGGCGGCACGCCGAAATCGGATGTCGAACGGAGAAGTTATGGTTCACCGAAGTTCGATTGCACTATGCATGCATTACGAGACGGGGATGATGCGACGATATCTGATTGGGCAGATATTTTAGTGGGACCCATGGATGAGTGACAAGTGTCACTTATCTCAATGGTCATTAACCCCAAATGGTGGATCTCAACATTGATTGGTGAGATTTGGATTAAAATAATATTATTTATATTATTTTATAATTCCCACTCATCTAATCTTTTAATCCCAGCCATCCATCCTTATCTCTTCCTCTCATCTCCACCCTTCATTCAATCATCTTCTTAATCATCTGACTCTCACCAACGACTTCACCATCTTCTTTGTTTTCCTTCAAAAACCCGAACAACCATTGACACGACCCATCCCAATCCCCCAGGGATTAACGTGGGATATGTCATGCTCTCGTCTAACACGGAGTGTCAAACAAAGGATATTACATACCTTAGCCTCTACGGGGCTCCTAGAGCGCGCCAGGAACGGTGGAGGAGTGCGATGTCTCGGTTTCTGCTACAACCCGCATTCGTGATCAACCTGAAGGGCATTAAAACCATTCAGAACTGTGAGTGGACGAAAATCAACAATTTCATAAAAACACATTCATAAAAGATATTTAAGTCCTTCACTAAAAAGTATGCATGCATCGGAAATAAGTAAGCAAACATTTACTCGAATAAGCCTTTAGGGCCTTAGCCCAAAACCGTAAATCCAAAACCAAGTGGGTCACTGCCTAAATCCATAACCACAAATCCACCAAGACAAAAATACCAATTCATGACCTCAACAATCCATATTTACCAAATAACCATCTCTAGCATCCCAGATGCCTAGCGTCCTAGAATCTCGACGTCCCAGACGTCATATCTCACGGTAATAAGCAACACGTGCTACCCGGGGTCTCTCTGGGTCAATATCTCTGACATCCCAGATGTCTGATGTCCCAGACTTCCAATCATAGCATTTCTGCTCTTGAGTCATCATACAGTCCGGTAGCTCCGTATAATGACTCCTCGCAGGCAATGCACCGTGACTTCCCTAGTGTCCTAGACACCTAGAGGAGACCATCACATAATCCTCGTATCAAGATGGTATATGGAAAACAGTTTTACAAAGTCATTTTGAAACATCTCAATGGCCCTGCCCAAAATCTCCATAAAACATCAAAAATCCATTTAGGGTCCCCGAACCGAAATCACGTTTATGAAACATAGGGTCCCAGACCCGAAATCACATTTATAAAACTCAACTAGACCTCATGCCCGATTTTGTAAACCACTGAGCCCCCGGCCCTATCACAAGACTAAAAAGGGTCTCAGCCCAATTTCGTAAACCAACTGATCCCCTGGCCCGAATCACATAATTCAAATGGGTCTCATGCCCGAATTTATCTTTCCAAAACCAAAACCATGCCATAGAATCATTATTGAATTCACATTCACATAGAAATAGTATAAACTCGTAAATCTCGAAATACGTGTAACTACGGGTTTACCTCGAGATACGTGCAATCGTATAATCCACCAGTACCACAATCATCATCATAGAAATTATGTATGTAAAGCATATAAAATAGTTATGCATGCGTCACAATTTAGAAAACGAAGACTACTCACAGACCGTCCTACGCTGCCGCCTCGATACCGTACCATAGGCCCTCCCGGGCCCCATCACTATCACCAAGACTTCCAAACCTGTCCAAATCACACTAGAGGGTCACTAACCTCTTCATTAACCTCCTATTAAAGCCCCGTAATTTTCCCGAGTTTTTAACTATTCTTATACTCGGTTCAAAACCTTCGGACATCCCGAAACATATCGAAACAGTGTCCGATTGACACGAAACTAGTTCCAAAATGTTCGTTACATCGAATAGATTATTTCACGTGTTGAAAATTTCCCCAAAATACCCATCACGCGCCCCCACACGCGCCCTGAACTCCCTGCGCGTGAAACCCACGCACCGGGTACTGGTCATCGTCAAGCTCCAGCGAACTCGGTTCACTGGTTTGAACCGGACCGGACCAGTCTGGACCGGTTCAATGCTTCAACTGGTTCATTATCCGTCCATTCTTGTCCATTTTAAATCCTAGAGGTTCCTAACTTCAAGCCTAATCGATCTACCGTGTCAAATGATGAAAACCAGACTTGGAACTCACCCTCCAATTTGACGATCAAACCTCCAGTTTCCTCAATCGGGTCTCTGCAATTCCGGCCACCTCCAGCTTTGATTTTGGTCCCAAAGTGCTCTTACAACTCCTAAGAACGTTTTTCCATCATTAGAATCACTCGACAGCTACTAGAATCGAAGATACCATTTTTGATTCAAACAACGGTTTCAGGTTTCAGACGTTCTTACCTCTCCATCGTGGCTCCGTCGTGATTCCGCCTCCCAATGGCGTCGACTGCCCGTCCTGGTAATTTCCTCAGCCTCTCTCTCGGCCATTCACGGTGGACGGTGTAGGGTGGTTGGGTTTTGGGATGGTACAACCATGGGGATGGTGTTTTAGTTTGACAGACGTGTGGGTAAGGATTGTGGGTGATGGCCAAACAGGTAAGGGGGAGAGTTTGAAGGATTTAAATGATGACCAATCAACAACCCCCATGTGAAACCCTAGCTGACGGATGAGTGACACTTGTCACTCATCCAAGTGTCTTTAATTTATTTTTCAACTAATCTGACATTATTTAATTGGCACAGTTTCCTAGACGTAAAATTATCCATTCGCTCCCGTGACCATAACTTCTCTGTCGAACCGTCGATTTCTACGTGCCGCCTGTCTACGGACTCGTGACGTTTTGATCTATGTCACGGTCATCGGCCCTCGTACATTTGACTCCCTGAGTCAAAAGTCAACATTTTGCCCCTTTTTAAACAAATTACCAAAATACCTCTGAACTTCTGAACATCATAACTTTGTCCTCGAATGTCGAAATCGGACGTGCCACCTGTCTATGAACTCGTGACGTCCCGAATTACGTCACAGTCATCGATCAACGTCCTTTTGACGAACTGAACTAAAAGTCAATATTTTGCCCACGCCTAGGGGCAAAACGGTTATTTTGCACATTTCGCCCGATTTCCCTTAACTAATCCCTGATTAGTCATTCTAAATCATAATTAATTAATATTTAATCCCGGTATTCGGGACGGGTCGTTACAACCATTCCCCCCTATAACCCCTCTAAACATCATTATTAGAACTTAAGTTGTGAATGAGAGTGTGAGAGAGAAGAGAGGCGATGATAATGAGGCTATCAGGGAGGACCGTCGTGGACTGTGGCGAGGGCTAGAAGTCAAACCCATGAGGTAAGTTATATTTCAAAAATTCAAGGTTTAGGGACCTAGATGAGTCAAATGGAACCAGAACCAAGGTTGGAGGTGGCCGGAAACAACGGTGGACTGAGGTTGCAGGGACCGTCGCCATTTTCTATCATGGAAGGTATGTTCGTAGCGGTTTCCCTCAGTTTTATTCATTCAAATGAGTTGCTAAGGACTAGACTTAAAGATAGGAATTGAAAGGAAGGGAAAAGGACTAAAAATGAGGGAGAATAGGTGCTGGACCGGTCACGCCAGTCCAGTCCGGTTCAAACCAGGTGAACCCGGTTCACCCTAGGACATGGACGATGAACAGTGGCGCGTGGCTTTCACGCGCAGCCCCTTTGAGTGGCGCATGAGGGCGCGTGGGGGGTAATTTGGGGATGTCATCAACATGAATTTTAATCTATTCGATGTAACGAACATGTTGGGATTGGTTTCGTTTCGATTGGACATCGTCTCTGTAAGACCCGTGTCCTAGAGGGAAGGTGAAAAATCCCACATTCCTGCGATGGGGAATGGTCTGGGAGAGGATGGTGGTGTGCCTTAAAGGTGTAGGCACACACCTATCTAGCACTAGGCCTTGTGGGAGCTTAAGTGGCTTTGGGGGAGATTGGAATCCCAAAGTTAAGCGAGTTGAGGCTGGTGCAATTCCATGATGGGTGACCCCTTGGGAAGTTGCACCATGAGCTCTCGAAAACAAAACTATGAGGGCGAGGCCCAAAGCAGACAATATGGTGCTAGATGAGTCGGGTCCTGACCGAGGAAGGTCGAGTCCTGACAATTTGGTATCAGAGCCAGACCCCGACTGGGAAGTGTGCCAGCGAGGACGCTGGGCCCTAAGGGGGGTGGATTGTAAGACCCATGTCCTAGAGGGAACGGTGAACAATCCCACATTTCTGCGAGGGGGAATGGTCTGTGAGAGGATGGTGGTGTGCCTTAAAGGTGTAGGCACACACCTATCTAGCACTAGGCCTTTTGGGAGCTCAAGTGGCTTTCGGGGGGATTGGAACCCCAATGTTTAGAGAGTTGAGGCTGGTGCAATTCCATGATGGGTGACCCCCTGGGAAGTTGCACCATGAGCTCCGGAAAACAAAACCGTGAGGGCGAGGCCCAAAGGGGACAATATGGTGCTAGATGAGTCGGGTCCTGACTGAGGAGGGTCGGGTTCTGACAGCCTCGATATTGTTCCAGACGTCTGAAGGTTTAGGATCGACTTTAAAAATAGTTAAAAATTCCAAAAATTACGAGGCTTTAGTAAGGGGTTATTTAAGTAGTTAGTAACCCTCTATTACAATTTGGACAGGTTTGGGAGTCCTGGTGACAGAGATTGGCCTGGGAGAGCCGTATAGCACGCTTATCGAGGCGGCAGCTCGGACGGTCTGTGAGTGGACCTTGTTTTCTAAATTGATGCATGCATAAATGTTTACTATATTTTTTAATACAATTTTTGTGATTCCATGAGTGCATTTGAGTGTGTTCACGTATTGGCACGTATTTCGAGGTTTTTGCCTTATACGGTGCCTATACGTACTATGCTTTCTACAATGGTTTAAATGAAATGGTTTTAGATTTTAAAAGGATAAACTCGGGCATGAGACCCATTTGGTTTTGTCTCGGGCATGTAGCCCTATTGGTGACCTCTGGGTCTGAGTTGTGGTCGCGGTGAGTGCTATGTGCACAACAACGAACGATACGACACTCGCCTCCAGATTGGGATGTGTTCCTTACGGAGAGGTCACAATGCATGTATCGTTGTCGAGCAGCCACTGGAGGCTCGACTTCGGAGTGTTGACGGTTCAGGATATCGATCGGTGATGAGTGCAACATGATCTAGTAGTGATCGCGTCGGTTGATTCGTTCACGGCGACATACCAGGATTGAGGGCGGTCCTAGACGGATGGTTGCACGCATCACTACGATTGAAATCGTGACTGACCCTGAGATATCGAGCACGATGCCCAGTTGAGTGTAACAACCCGTCCCGAGAGCCGGGATGAGTAGGGTGATTAAGGTGGGCTTAGTGAGGTTAATCGGCGGTTAGGTGGTCCTGATAGGTCCTTGAGCCTAGAATGACGATTTTGCCCCTAGTTCGGGCAAAATGTTGACTTTAGTTAGGGTGGTCAAATGGGTGTTGACCAGTGACCAGGACGTAGTTTAGGACGTCCCGAATCCGTAGGCAGGTGGCACGCCCGTTTCCGACATCCGAGGAGGAAGTTGTGATGTTCGGAAGGTTGAGGGCTTAACCGTAATTTGGGTAAATTATGGGGAATAGTTGACTTTTTATAGAATCGGGTTTTGGTACGTTGACCTAGGATGGTTAGATAGTTCTCGTCGTCCTGAGTTCGATGACAGGCGGCACGTATTCATCGGACTTACGGTGTGGGAGTTATGGGTCTAGAAAGGTAGTGGTAAAATCGTAATTATGAGCTAAACGGGAGGGGCAGTTTGGTCTTTTGTGCTCTGGTGCTCTGGAAATTGGGCAGAGAAAGGGACAGATGGACGGCTGGGATTGAGCCATGTGAGAAAGGATGGAGTGGATGGTGACACGTGCTAAAGGTGGAGTGGTTTCTGGGACGTTCTCGTGTGTGCACGGCCCAAATAATTGGGGTGCACCCGTGCTATGTGTTCATGTTCTTCGACACACAGAGAGAAACAGAGTGAGGAAATTGAGAGAATTAAAGGGTAATCGTGGCTACCGGTGAATTCTGGTGGGTGAGGAGTGACCGGAGAGTGAAGGAGAGCTTGGAAGGAGATAAGGAGGCACGGTGGCCGTGTGTGTGTGAGTTGTGAACCGCGGGAAGATCAGGGGGAAACAGGAAGGCAAACAGAGAGTTTGCGAGGAATCGTGGTGCTGTGGCCGTGTGTAAGTGCAATTGACCTCGAGAGGAGGTTGAGGCGGCGTCGTAGACACCAGGGAGCACGGCGGCTAGCACGGTTGCGGACGGTTGCAGGTAATCTCTCATCCCTGTACACTTACTCTGTTTTTACCGTGGGGTTCAATTCGAAAGTTGTGGGGTTGGGCGTAGAGTCGAGGGATTTGGAGGCCAGGGTGAGACTCCTGGAGGTCCCAAGAGTCGACTGTGTGTGCTGCCGTGAGGGGTGGTGCACGGTAGTGGATGGCACGACGGAGAGACTTTAGGTGCTCTATTTTGGCCGTGGGTTCAAACGTTTGGGCAAGAGTCGATGATCAAGGTGAGTCGGGTTAGACTTAGAAGGGCCCTAGAAACCGTCTGGTGTTGCCACCGTGACGGAGGATGACCGGAGTGGCTGGATCGTGAAACAGGGGGAGTTTGGCCGTCTGGTTCGAGCTTCAGTCGACGGGATTGGGGTGGTGTCGAGGTTAGAGGAGTTGGGGAATGGATAGATTGGATCTGGACGAAGTTGTGGGTGAAGGAAGGGAGGAGAATGGTGGCCGGACGGCGGAGAGTGGTTCTCGCCGGTCTGAGTTGCAGACCACTGTGCTGAACCGGGTTCGATCGAGGTTGGGGATGCACTGTAGCAGCGCGTGAGGGCCACGCGCAGCCACTTTGGGCGGCGCGTGGGGGCGCGTGCGGCGGCGATGGGGAAAACGGTCAACATGGTTTTTGGTCCAGGAGTTGTGACGAGTCCATTGGAATTGGTTTCGGGTTAATAGGACGTCGAATCGACGTAGTTCCGCGAGGGTGAAGGTTTAGGGTTCCGGTTCGTTACGTTTAGGACCCGAGGATTTTTGAGGGAATTTAGGTGGTTACTCGTAGACGTGTTAGTGACGTAATTTGGTGGTTGTTGACAGGATCGGGATTTCCCGAGGAAGCCGAGGAACGTGCAGGACGTTCGGGACACGATTGAGGGCTTGGTACTGTGAGTGGACCCTTTCCTTAAACTCGAACATGCATAACTGTTTTCTATACTTGTTTTATATATTTGATTTCATGATTGTTGGATTTAGGATGTGATTTTACTTAATTGCACGCTTTTTGAGAAAATACGGTTTTTGGCACGTTTTACGATAAAATGGTGATTTCTGATTATAATGTTATAGTTTTGGGATTTCAAATGGTAAATGATGTCTAATGATTATACATGGATTTTGGAACATGATTTTGATAATCAAGGTTTTCGATTTTAGAATCGGATTTCGGGAAGCGGAAGTTGGATTTAAAGTTGGAAAGTGAATTCCGGATTTGGGTTCGGAATGACGGTTCTGAAAGCCGGAAGGGCTTCGGACCGGGGATTTCGGATTCGAGTTTGGATATGGATTCAAAAAGGTTTCCAACTAGTTTTGGATTGGATTTGCTGGATCTGGTTATTGGGTTTAAAGACCCGGATATTGATTGGACGGGGGACGGGCCCAGATTGAGTTTAAAGACTCGGGAGTTTAAAGACTCGGGAGTTTAAAGACTCGGATATATTGATTTTCCCCCGTAGGCCTATTGAGTTTAAAGACTCGGGAGTTTAAAGACTCGGATATTATTGAGGCCTGGATTGAGTTTAAAGACTCGGGAGTTTAAAGACTCGGATAGGTCCAACAGGTTTGATCGGAAAAATAATGATTGGATGTCCATGGTTTCTGATACGGTTTTATGATTCATATGCTATGACTTCTATAACTGTTTTATAGTGTTTCTGTTTCTTATGATGTGGTTTATGGTACTTTGGTTTCTAACTGTTTTAATAACTGGGTTATGCATGTGGTTTTCAAAACGGAGGGTTAAATTCGGTTTTCTGATAAATGGTTTTAGAACTTTTCTTTTATTATGGTCCACTCACATTTTCTGTTTTAAATTGCCCTCCAGGTTGTGGAGATAGCGCGGGGTCTTGACGTCGAGGCAGCGTCTGAGGCATAGACATTTCGTGAGGGTTCCAGGAGTGTTTACATTTCTTCCGCGTGCATGTAAAAATAATCGGTTTTTAATTGTTGTATCATGTACTATGCTCTGTAAACTCTAACTTCGGTTTTTATTGAGTGCTTTCTCCTGCGTCTGACTGTTTTTGTGTCGGGATGTCAGACGAGAGCAGGATTTACCTCGGGTTTCGGGGTGAAACCGGGGTGGGTCCTGACATTGAGTCATGAGTTCGGGCACGAGGCCCAGTTACTTTACGTGTATGATTTCGAGTCTGGGATCCTAAATGGATTTCCGGGTTCATGACGGTTTATGGGAACTGGGCATGAATCCTTTGAAAGGTTTTAAGAAGGTTTTTGATATATATATATATATATATTCATATACCTTCCTTTATTTGGATTGTATCCTCCGGGGAGGGTCATTGGCCTGGATGGACCCCGGAGTAGTCACAGAGCACTAACTGAGTGGAGTCGCCCCCATTGGGTACCTTACTCTCAGGAAGGCTTATGGATCATAACCCTAGGGAGGGTCATTGATCTACAGACATTGACCTGGGTGGACCCTGGGAGACTTGGGCTTTGAGACCCCGGGTAGCACGCCCGTAGCTTTAGATATCGTGATAGGGTTGGTTATGTGATTTATATGTATATGTTATATGACATATGATGTACTGGTTTTGGACTGAGTCCCACATGGATTTGGGCAGTGGCTCGTATGGTTGGTTTCATTATGGTTTTGGGCTTAGTTCCCACATATGGTTTTTTTTGGATAAATGGTTTTCGAATGCATGCATGCTTTTTAGTGAAGGGTACAAATGTCTTTTCGATTAAACGCTTTTATAAACTCTTTGTTTTGTCCACTCACAACTTTTAATGTTTTGACTGCCCTTCAGGTTGATCGAGGATGTGGGCTGTAGTAAAGACTGAGACATCACATACCTCCTCCGGATCCTGGCGTACTCTGAAGCCCTGAGCGGGCTAAAGTCGGAATTTCCCTTGTCTGACAGTCCGTGTCAGACGGGATCAGGAACTTCCCGCGTTAATCCTGGGGAGATTGGGACGGGTCCTGACAGTTTGGGGATGAGGTCAACATGTGAAATCATCCTTTCGATGTAATGAACATTTTGGGACTGGTTTCGAGTCAATCAGGCATCGTTTCGAGATGTCCGAAGGTTTAGGATCTAGTTTAAATTCCATTAAAAATCCCGAAAAATTACGGGGATTTAACGAGGGGTTATTGGACATGTTAGTAATCCTCTAGTATGATTTAGACAGGTTTGGGAACCCCGGAGATGGTGAGTTGCCCCGTGAAGGCTTATGACGCGCGTATCGAGGCTCAACATGGACGGTCTGTGAGTGGACCTTGATTTCTAAATTGTGATGCATGCATAAATGTTTTATATGTTTTATATCGATGATTTGAGATGCCTTGAGTGCATTTGATTATGGTATTTAGTATGTACGTATTTGCACGTATTTCGAGATTTCTGATTTTATATCGTGCTTATACGTGCTGGTATTTCTATGGTGATTTGATGGAATGGTTTTGGATTTGGAAATATGGAATTGGGCATGAGACCTATTTGATTGGAAACCATTGGACTTGGAGTCGATTTGATTTAATGAGAAATTGGGCTAGAGGCCCATTTGAGTTATATGATTGGGCCGGGGGCCCCATTGGTTTATGAATTCGGGTATGAGGCCCAATTATGGTTTATAAATGTAATTTTGGATCGCGGACCCCAATTGAATTTGGATTTACGATGTTTTTATGGAAAACTAGAGCGTAGCCCTGTGAACAGTTTTAAGATGATTTGTAAAACGGTTTTCTATACCATCCTCACAAACGGTTGCCCTCCAGACGTCCCGTAGTATCCTAGAGTGGCGGGTTGTCTCCTCCAGACGTCTCGTAGTATCCTGGAGTAGTCACGGGGTATTGCTTGCGAGGGGTCATTGCACGGAGCGACCGGTCCGTATAGTGACTCATGAGCAGGAATGCCAGAGGTTAAAACCTCCTCCCAGGGAGGGTCATTGATCTGCGGGTCATTGACCTGAGTGGACCCTAGGGAGACTTGGGATTGAGACCTTGAGTAGCACACGTAGTTTGGAACCGTGACAGTGTAATTATTGTGACATCTGGGATGTCATACATCAGGGATGCCGATGATTGGTTTTAGGCTGAGACCCATGTGGATTGGTTTTGGACTGAGACCCACTGGTATTGGTTTTGGGCTGAGACCCACTGGTATTGGTTTTGGGCTGAGACCCAATTGTATTGGTTTTGGGCTGAGACCCATGTGTATTGGATTTGGGCTTAGACCCACCTGTATTTGATTTGGGCGGAGTCCCTACGGATTTGGTTTTGGGCTAAGTTCCCACATGATTGGTTTTAGGCTGAGTTCTCATATGGTTGATTTACTGTTTTGGGTTAAAGCCCTAATGATTTAATTAATGACTAATGGTTTGATAAATGGTTTTCGTATGTATGCATGTTTTTTAGTGAAGAACATAAATGGCTTTTTTGTTAAATGAATTTTATAAATTATTGATTTCGTCCACTCACAACTTTCAATGGTTTTAATGTCATTCAGGTTGATTGCGGATGCGGGCTGTAGCAGAGACCGAGACATCACACTCCTCCTCCGATCCTAGCGCACTCTGGAAGCCCCGGTTGGGCTAAGGTTGGAATTATCCCTTATCTGATACTTCGTATCAGATGAGAGCAGGGTCGTCCCACGATAATCCAGGGGGAATTTGGGGCGGGTCCTGTCACTACGTGGGTTATAGGCCATGAAGATTTTTATTTTGAGTTAAGGCTCTTTATTTTGTACATTAGATATTTTTTACTGTTTATAATTTTTTTAATACCTAAAAGATGTTGTAAATAGTTAAATGGTTATGTCTATTTATGTAATAGGTACTAGGGGTAGTTTTGTCCTTTTGTATTCATTAATTATCCCTACATATATAAGGGATAATTAATCTTTGTAAACCCTAATAATAATCTCAGAAGGAAACAGCCGTATTATTTCTTCTCCCTGCCTCTCTATATTCTCTCTGCATTTTCCTCTACTTAATTTCCTTCACAACACGTTATCAGCACGATCGTCTCAGAATTGAGGAAGAGAAAGACAGATTCAACCAAGTAGGTTTTCTAAATCCTAAATTTATTTTATTATTGTTCAAACCCTAGAATCACAATCCTTATAATCAAAATTAGATTATTTTTTGTTGCTTGTGATTTGATGAATCATTGTTGTTAAATTTTGATAATTGTTAATAATGGACAACATATAGATGGACAGATTCATATGATGGATTGATGTATGAAAAAACTTGAATGAATGAATTAACACTATTTGGGTTATTTAATATTATAATATTTGAGATATTATAATTGTATATTGTTTGATAATTCGGCAAACACAAAACTGCACATTCTTGTGAGGTTTTACCTCATACAATTAGTGAGTGGCAGGCAGCCTATTAATTGATGAATTGATGATGAACCCATCAATTGAAAATTGATAAATTGTATGTATGATTCACCTGTCCGTGTATGTATGATACTAATGATAATAATTCATGAATTGATACTTGTGTATTTTCTGCTGAACCCAATTTGCACGATAATTGTTTACTGCAATTCATAATTGATTGCACGAATTAATACTTGATGAATTCATGCTGAATTTAAATAAATATATGTGATGTATGCAAAATTTGATACATGAAAATTTCAATATTTTTCTTGATTTGATAATTTATTATTCATGATAATAATTGCTATTTAAACATTGATGCTAATTAACGTTCATGGACTTTTGATAATTATTTGACGTTGTTCCTAAAAAGCAATTTTGCAAAACCAAATATTATTTTGCTATTATACTAATTGCTGCTGGAAAAAAATTAATTTGAAACAGCCGCAAACAATTAGTTAGGGTCAATCCTCCCTCAATTTTCGCACAATTAGTGGCATGGTACCTGGCACTTGAAAAAAAATGGGGGCGATGCATCTCCCTCCCACATTATTTTGTCCTAGGGTTTTTCTACCCAAGAGAGAAAACAAGTGGAGACCTAGAAGGCCTGAAACATTTTGAGCCCAGAAGGCCACCCAATCCCTACGACCCGAAAAGAAAATATTTGGCTCGCGAAAAAAAAAGAACAAAAAGAAAAAAAAACGGAGGCCCAGAAAGCCAGAAAGGGCCCGAAAGGAATGAGTCCAGAAGACTCAGTCCAAGCCCACAATGCCCAGAAGGCCCGAAAAATATATCAGGCCCTGAAGGCCCAGCCGAAAAAAAAGGAGGCCTGGCAGGCCAGCAGCCCAATCACACCCCAGGCCCAGACCGCTTAGTTCAGAAGGCCTCACTACAAGCCTATACCCATTGCAGCGGCTCGGCTCGGTTCCTTCGGCCCGGCTCTGCTCCGACAAAAAAAAAACAGAATCTTCCTTTGCACTCCTCGGGCCTAAAACATACACTCATGCATGCCTGAAGCATTGTAATACCCCTAAATCAACGACCACAATAACATTTATTTTATACTATCTATGCATATTGTATCTTATTTACTTGTATGTTTGTTTGTTTATTTCATTATTTACATGTTATTTACCAATGTTATTGACTACTTGTAAATAAAAGGAACCTGAAGTTTCCTTCATTGATATCCTGAATTATCATACCATGTTATAGAACCTGAAGTTCTCATTAGTTGCTTATGGATGCATTTTTTTTCCGAAGCACTAATCCTATTCATTAATCTTTGTAGAGCATAGCACATCTCAACAAATTGTATTTTGACGCACTAGAAGTTTCCAGAAGAAACTACTACCAGTGGACTGAAGATGTGAAGCTTCATCTCACTGCCAAGAGAATACGATCAACCATCCAAGAAGACAATGTGACTTCTGAGCATCAGAAGGCGGATGCTATGATCCTCATTCGGAGGCATATGGATCGCGCACTGTAGCGTGAATACCTGGGTCAAGAGGACCCGAGAGCTTTATGGGTTTCACTGGCTGATCGTTTCGATCACCAGAAGGACATATTCTTGCCTTTCTTGCCTGAAGTAAGACATAATTGGCATAACATTCGTTTTCAGGATTTTAAATCCGTAAACGAATATAATTCTGAGATATGCCGTATCCGGTCTCTTCTCAAGTATTGTGGGGAGGAGCTCACTGAAACCGACTTACTTGAGAAGACTTTCTCCACATTTTCTGTCAGGACCCACCCCGGTTTCACCCCGAAAACCGAGGTAAATCCTGCTCCCATCTGACACCCCGACACAATACCAAAGCAACCACTAAAATACCCCGTCAGACGCACGAGAACTTTAAAACATCCCGAAGTTAAAATTTACAGAGCATAGTACTAAATACAACAGAAAGAAAACTGGTAACTAGATACACGCACACGGAAAACTTTACAACACTCCGGGATCGCTCTCGTGACTTTTATGCCTCAGACGCTGCCTCGACGCCGAAACCCCGCGCTAGCTCCACGACCTGGAGGGCAATTAAAAACAGAAGGTGTGAGTGAACCATTAATCAAAGAAAAGTTTCTAAAACCATTTATAAGAAAACCGGGTTTGGCCCTCCATTTTGAAACCACATGCATAACCTAGTTATTAAAACAGTTATCAATCACAATCACGTAAACCTCATCATAAAAACAGAAACACTATAAAAACAGTTGTAGAAATCATATCATCAGCGTCATAAAACTGTATCAGAAAACATAAGTACCAAGCCATAACCAACCGATCAAACCTGCTGGATCTATCCGAGTCTTTAAACTCCCGAGTCTTTAAACTCAATCCAGGCCTCAATAATATCCGAGTCTTTAAACTCAACAGGCCTACGGGGGAAATATCAATATATCCGAGTCTTTAAACTCCCGAGTCTTTAAACTCAATCCGGGCCCGTCCCCCGTCAAATAAATATCCGGGTCTTTAAACCCAATATCCAGATCCAGAAAATCCAATCAAAACCATTTGAAAACCATTTCCGAATTCACATCCAAACCCGAATCCGAAATTACCGGTCTGATGCCCTTCCGGCATCCAGAACCGTCATTCCGAACCCAAATCCGGAATTCCACTTTTCACTTTTAAAACCAAATCCCGTTATCGAAATCCGATTTCAAAATCCCTTTATGAACATTTAAACCATTTATCCATTGAAATCCCAAATCCATAACATCATATTCAGAAATCACACTTTTCTCGTAAAACGTGCTGAAAACTATACTTCCTCGAAAAACGTGCAATTATGTAAAATCAACAAAGCATATTCGATAACATAGAATCATGATTAAAACCATAAAACAATTATAGAAAAACAGTTATGCATGCTCGAGTTTAAGGAAAGGGGTCCACTCACAGTTACCGAGCCCTCAATCGCGTCCCGAACGTCCTGTACGTTCCTCAGCTTCCTCGGGAAGTCCCGATCCTGTCAACAATCACCCAAGACGTTACTAACACATCTACGAAGGTCCACCTAATTTACCCCAAAAATCCACCGGTCCTAAACGTAGCGAACCGAAACCCTACACTTGCAACCTCGCGAATCTACTTCGATTCAACGTCCGATTAACCCGAAACCAATACCGATAGACTCGTCACAACACCTAGAACAAAAACCATGTTGACCGTTTTCCCAACCGTCGCCGCACGCTCCCCCACGTGCCGCCCAAAGTGGCTGCGCGTGGCCCTCACGCGCCAACTACAGTGTCACCAGCAACCTCTGGTTGACCCGGTTCGACACAGTCCTTGAAACTCGAACCGGCGTGAGCGGTTCACCACTGTTCCACCACCAAATCAACTCCTCTCTTCACCATCTTCATCGTCCCATCCTTAGCAATCCAGTCCCCTTACTCAAACACCTCGACTTAGAATACAACTCGTCGACTCAAACTTGAAACCAAAACCCGATAAACCCCTGTTCTTCCTCCCAACCAACCAGGTCATCCCCCGCCACGACAACCACCGTAGAAGGTTCCTAAGGGCCTAAGAAGTCGACTAGGGCCAACCAAAACCCTCGACTCGTACTTAAAACCCACAACTCTACGTCTGAAGCAAAACGGAAAAACAGAGAACGACGAGTACGCTCCATCGTTCCAGCCTCCACCGTGCACTTCCCCGTCACGGCTTCACAACCAGCAGTTACCTAGGACCCTACTGAGTTCCCTAAACCTCACTAGACTTCTCGATTCAACCCTTAAAGCCACGACTTTCGATTTGAAAATCGACGGCAAAACAGAGTACTTACACAGGGAGAAGGAATTACCTGCCGTCGACCGCCGCCGTGCTCACCACCGTACTCCCTGAAGTCCACAGAGTCGTTCTTGTTCCCTGTCGAGTCCAATTACACCAACACACGGCCACACCACCACCACGATCTTCCACTTTTTCTCTGTTTTCTCTGAAAACCGACTGTCTCGACCACCGTGTTCTTGCACGATTTCACTCCCCCAAACACTCACCAGTTCACTCTTCCACCCTCTGATTACTCCTTACTCACCAGAACACACCAACACTCACCATCGTCTCTCAATTTTCTCTCAATCTCCCTCTCTGTTTCTCCCTGGTTCGAAGAACACACACTGCACGATTTAACCCCACATTATTGGACCTGTGCACACAATCCTGGAATCCTCTAGTCAAGCCCCACGTGTCACCATCCTACCCTTCCTCTCACAAGTGGCCCAATCTCAGCTCCCTCTCTGTGCACAAATCCCCAGACAACTAAAAGACCAAAATACCCTTTCTTCTAACCCAAAATTACGATTGTGCCACTACCTTTCTAGACCCGTAACTCACACATTGTAAGTCCGATGAATACGTGCCGCCTGTCATCGAACTCAGGACGACGAGATCTATCTAACAGTCCTAGGTCAACAAGTCAAAACCCGATCGTACGAAAAGTCAACTTTTTCCCCCCTAATTTAGCCAAATTACGATTATGCCCTCAACCTTCTGAACATCATAACTTCCACCTCGGATGTCAAAATCGGGCGTGCCACCTACCTACGGATTCGTGACGTCCTAAATTACATCCTGGTCACCGGTCAAAGTCCATTGGACCACCCGAATTAAAAGTCAACCTTTTTGCCCGAACTAGGGGAAAAATCGCCATTCTAGACTAACGACCTTATCGGAACCAACTAACCCCCAATTAAATTCACTAATCTCATCTTAAACACTTCCTTAACCCCAGTTCCCGGGACAGGTCGTTACATTTTCGGCCTCGTGTATTGTATTGCAACAACAATACAGAGAGCGGAAGTTTACCAGGTTCGCGGAGTTGATCACTACTTTGTTGCTCGCTGAAAAGAACAATATTTTATTAATGAAGAATGATCAATCCCGACCTGTGGGTACTAGTGCAGCACCTTTGCCTGAAGCAAACGCTGTTGCACCTCCTGATGCCAATCGTGAGTGGAGAAACATGGGTCGTGGTAGAGGTGGAGGACGTAACCGTCCAACACATGGTGCACACCCCTATAACCAAGTCCATGGTTATCATGCCCCACGTGGCCGTGGTAACCGTGGGCTAGGTCCACGTGGTGGATATCACGCTCCTCCTGGTCCGTGTTCTCAAAATGAGAGAAACCCTGGTCCGGCCCGTCGCCACCAGAACCAAAACCCACCTGACCTATGTTATAAATGTGGAGGTCGCGATCACTGGTCCCGCACCTGTTGTACATCAGCCCAAATTATTGCCCAGTATCATGCTAGACTTGGTACTCGAGAGGCTAATTTTGCTGCAGGACCAGTCCCCGCTAATACCACTCTTGCCATTGCTGATTTCCAGACAGCAACTGGACATGATGAGGATTGAGTTATTTACATAAACATGGATATGATCGGCATTTGTGTCGTTTTTTTTATGCTTATTGTTTTTTTTTCCTCTCATTACTATTTTTGGATATTGTTTGGTGATTCATATTTATTTTGGACTTATTTTGTTATTTGCTCGAATATTATTCAATCTATTTATTCATTTTTTTAATAAATGTGATTGTTGATTACTTTAGTTATGTTGATGGTTAGGCATGTCAAATGGTGAAGTTTGTTGTCTAGCCGACTGTACTACTACGCACACTATCCTCCGTGATAGGATATTTTTCACAAACTTAATACCTAACCACACCCCCGTCATAACTATTTCTGGCAAATCAAACTTGATTGAAGGCTCCGGAAGAGCCCAATTTATGTTGTCCAATTTTACCGTATTTACCATTGTTGAAGCCTTATACTCCCCACGTTCCAGCAGAACGTTATTGAGTTTTAAGGATATTCGAGCTAATGATTATCATGTTGAAACCACAAAAGAAAAGAATGTGGAATATCTTTGCATAACATCCAACTTGTATGGCCGGAAGTGTACATTGGAGAAATTGAAATGCCTCAGGAGTAGACTCTACATGACCACTATTAGAACCATTGAGGCAAATCACATAGCTAGCCGAAAGCTACCTAACCCCAGCAACTACTTATTATGGCATGACCGATTGGGACACCCCGGTCAAGGTATGATGCACCGTATCCTCAATACATCACACGGGCATCCCTTACAAATAAGGACCTTGTGTTTAGTGACACACTATGCCAAGCTTGCTCAATGGGAAAATTGAACACTAGACCATCATATGCAAAGATCGATAAAGACTCTGTCCCTTTCTTGTACAGAATACAAGGGGATATTTGTGGACCCATTCAACCACTATGTGGATCATTTAAATATTTCATGGTTTTGGTTGATACATCGACGAGGTGGTCACATGTGACCCTATTGTCCACACGCAATGCTGCGTTTGCTAAACTCCTTGCCCAAATCATTAAATTAAGGGCCCACAATTCGGATCCCATAAAGTCAATCTGACTTGATAATGCCGGTGAGTTTACATCGAAATCTTTCAATGATTATTGTATGTCCCTTGGGATTGATATTGAACATCCAGTTGCACATGTTCACACCCAGAATGGTCTCGCAGAAGCATTCATTAAACGATTACAAATGGTTGCACGGACTTTGGTTATGCACACCAAGCTCCCAATTTATGCGTGGGGCTATGCAATTTTGCATTTAGCTATGTTGGTCCGGTTGAGGCCCACTGCCACCGAACCCTATTCCGTGTTATAGCTGGTAACTGGGTACGAACCTGATGTTTCGCACTTACGCGTGTTTGGTTGTGCAGTCTACGTGCCAATTGCGCCGCCACAACGTACAAAAATGGGACCTCAACGCCGGAGGGGCATCTATGTCGGCTATGAATCCCCCTCCATTATACGTTATTTAGAACCCTTGACAGGCGATCTCTTTACCGCTCGTTTTGCAGATTGTCACTTCAATGAGACAGTCTTCCCGCCGTTAGGGGGAGATCAGAACGCCAACGTTCCTGAAGAACGACGTGAATTGACGTGGGATGTCTCCACTATGTCTCATTTTGATCCCTGAACCGCACAAAGTGAGAATGAAGTGCGGAGAATTATAGATCTACAGAGTGTAGCTAATAATATGCCAGATGCTTTCTCTGATCTAGCTAAAGTGACGAGATCACATATACCTGCTGCAAACGTGCCTGCAAGGATAGACGTCCCCATAGGACGCGCCGTCCCAGATGGGCAAAGTACGGCCATGGCGGCTAACCAGTCATATGTCCCTGCCCAGAAGCGAGGTAGACCAATAGGTTTGAAGGATTCTCATCCCCGGAAGAGGACAAATTTGGCACAATTGAATCCCTTGGACATCACTATATCATCTGATCCATCTCATGAGATAATTCCGGATTATGGGTCTGTTTTAGAAGAGACGACGTTGGGGGACGCCTCAACATCTGAACCCATTCCCGAGAATAGAGAGATCTCGGTAAACTATGCATGCTTAAATGAGATATGGAATCAGAATGATATTAACATCGATGATATATTTGTATTCGCAGTAGCTACTGAAATAATAACTAGTGATGATATTGAACCTCACTCCATTGATGAATGCCAACGTAGAGAAGACTGTCCAAAATGGAAAGAAGCAATCCAGGTCGAACTTGATTCCTTGAGAAAAAGAAAGGTGTTTGGACCTATAGCTCCCACACCTCCCCATGTTAAACTTGTAGGTTTTAAATGGGTATTTGTAAGGAAGCGTAATGAGAAAAACGAGATTATGAGATACAAAGCTCGTTTAGTGGCGCATGGATATTCTCAACGCCCTGGGATTGATTACGAGGAGACGTACTCTCCCGTAATGGACATTATAACGTTCCGCTACCTTATCAGTTTGGTAGTTTCTGAAAAATTGAGTATGCAGCTTTTGGATGTGGTCACAACTTATCTCTATGGGGATCTAGATACAGAGATATATATGAAAGTTCCTGAAGGACTTAGGCTATCTGATTCAAATAGTTCCAGACCACGGAACACGCTCTCCATTCGTTTGAGGCGTTCTGTAACACCCCGGACATTCGAGGACTTTAATATTGTAATTTAATGTATCAATTGACGTTTTTACCCTTGTTAATGGTATGGCCAAATTGTTGACTTTTTGATTGGTGGGTCAAATGGACCTTGACCAATGACCGTGACGTAGTTCGGGACGTCACGAGTTCATAGACGGGTGGCACGTCCATTTCGGAAGATCAGGGAAAAAGTTATGACTATCGAAAGTTCAGGGGCATTACCGTAATTGTGACGGTTAGGGCGAAAATGTTGACTTTTCGTTTAACAATTAATTTTCACATGACTCCAGGACCGTTAGGTAGGTCTCGACGTCCTGAGTCCGTAGACAGGCGGCACACCGAAATCGGACTTCGTATGGCTGAGCTACGGGTCTAGGAAGTGAGGGGCATTTTGGTAATTATTGAACCAGGGGCATGTTGGTCTTTTGCCCTGGTTACTGTAGCAACCGCGGGGGAACCATGGACGGCACCACCATGTGCGGTGGTCCAGTGCACAATTGATTATGCCAATATGTGCTGGAAAGTCTGGGCTGTCTTTTGCTTTTGAACGTGGCCTGAACCGTCCAAACCTGCACGATCAAATTGTTAATTGAAATTCGAAGCTTTCGGGGGACAAATTTCAGTGGACAAATTGGACACCCACGAGCCTCTGGGACGGCTTGAATTTGTTTAAAACTGATTAGGACATAAGTGAGCATCACTCTGATGCAGAAATAACTGAGAACGGGTTAGGAAAACCAGAGAAACCATTTCGGGCAAAATTGGAGGGAAAATCGGGTTTTAATTTCTGGTGAGTGTTGGACCAAACAAAGGTCTGGTTTAGTCTTCTGGGAGTGTTTGGAACTCAACCACATCGAAATTGAAGGCTAACAGTCACGGTTGAGCTAGGACGGAGGCTGCTGTTTTCAGGGAAGTTGCAGAGCTTGGGACGACAACCTTCAGGTACTTTCAGACACAATTGATTGTTCATTTTGGTTCGTTTTGATCCTGTTATGCTTCCTGTGAAGTTAATTGGACAATGGGTTTGAAACCAGGAAGTTCTGGTGATTGACCCGATTGGTTGATCGCGGGTCGATGGGTCGTTTGGAGATGTGTCGATGTTAATTTTTGTCACAGAACCTAAATTGGATAGTTAATGAACATGTTAGGATCAAATTGGATTGAAATCGAGTAGGAATTGATGGGTATTCAACCGGGTCAAGCCGCGGGTGGCAGGCCCGTATTACAGACAAACGGGTGAAGGAGGTGACACTGTAGCTACAGTGTCAGGCGCGTGACTTTCACGCGCAGCCACTTTGGGCGGCGCGTGAGGGCGCGTTGGACCTTATCTCCGATCACGATCAACATGACTTTTGTTCCTCTCATCATTCTGAACATTTTTGGTGATTTAACCATGTTGATCTGAGATAAGCTTTGATGGGTCAGTTTAGGGCCGGTTACCTCGGGAAACGTGTTGTACGGTTTCCCCGGGCCGGTTTCTATTTCGGACTTTGTGGTTAAACGTTTAAGACTTGTAGTGACCCTTACATGTGATTTGAACTGACAGGAATTGTACGATAATCTCGGTACAGGTCCGTACGCGCAGATTCGCAGCGGAATCGTACAGTGAGTGGGCCCGTTTTCATTAAACCCTTGCATGCTTAAATGTTTTCTGATTTACTTATATGTTCACATGCTGGAATCTATAAATGGTTTTGATGATTTTGAGATTTCGGTTATGGCACGTTTCACGGTATTTGGGCATGAGACCCGTTTGATGAAACGTAACGATCGGTTCAGATTTTACCTATGTATACATATATGTTTGCATGTGGATATCAATAAAATGTATTTGGTACTGCACTGTATAGATCCTTCCATATTATATTGTCTCCTCCGGATGAGGTACCCCGGAGAGGTCACGGACGTCTAGAACGTCCAGCGTCTATGACGCTAAGCATCGGGGATGCTGTAACCGAACAGGGTTCGGGGATTGAACTCGGAATTGAGACCCGAGTGGCACGCGTAGCCTTGTGATTGTGACCTTATTGGACGTCAGGGACGTCAGACATCAGGGATGTAGGATTGGAGTGTATAGTGCAGTGGATAAAATTATGGTTATGATTTTATTACATGCCTTATGATTCATATTATATTATTTATGATTTTAAATGATGCTGCATGCATGTTTGGAAAAAGGAGGGGTAAATTATATGTTTTACTTATCAAACGATTTTATAACTTGAGTTTCGGCCCACTCACCCTTAATGTTTTGGTAACCCCTCCAGGTCGTGATACTGAGGTAGAGGAGGAACCTGAGGCTGAGGCATAGATCTACTTCTGCGTACCTGAACCCCTGCTGGGTGGTGTACCCGCAGGGTATTGTTAGAGTCGTGCTCGCAACTTGTAATTTCGGATTTCATCCCTTGTCTGACATCTGTTTAATTCGGATTTGTTGTATGACTTTAATTTTGATTATTTATGCATTTGAGGTTTTGTGGTCAAAATTGGTATGAATTATTGGGTGTCAGACGGTGGCAGGGCACGTCCCCATATGGTTCCAGAGAGGATCGGGGCGGGACCTGTCACGTTCACTTTACGAATTGAAACAATCTGGACGGATGTGGTATAACCGTCTAAGTGAATATTTGATCAGATTGGGATATGTGAATAATGAATTATGCTCATGCGTGTTTATTAACAAAACAAGTTCCGGGTTCGCTATAGTGGTAGTTTATGTCGATGACATGAATCTGATTGGTACTCCTGAAGAGATCCAAGAAACCGCTAAGCACCTGAAGTTAGAATTTGAAATTAAGGATCTTGGGAGAACACACTTCTGTTTCAGCCTGGAGATCGAGCACCGTGCAGATGGAATTTTGGTCCATCAATCGAATTACATCCAGAAGATGTTGAGACGATTTAATAAGGATAAAGCAAAATCTTCAAGCACGCCCATGATCGTCCGAAGTCTAGATCCTGAAAAGGACCCGTTTCGTCCAGCAGATGACAACGAAGAGATATCGACATCATAAGTGCCATATCTAAGTGTGATAGGCGCACTGTTGTACTTGGCTCAATGCACTAGACCGGACATTTCATTCGCTGTGAACTTGCTAGCTAGATTTAGCTCTGCGCCAACACGCCGCCACTGGAATGGCATAAAAGACATCTTCCGATACCTTAGAGGTGCAACGGATATAGGCTTATTCTATCTTTATGCATCGAGGAATGAATCAAATACTCTTGGTCCTCGAAATGATGCACGCCTCGTTGGGTATGCTGATGTAGGTTACCTATCAGACCCACACAAGGCATGTTCCCAATCCGGTTATGTCTTTACCATTGGGAACACAGCAATATCTTGGAGGTCTACGAAACAGACCCTTGTTGCTACATCTTCTTATCATGCAGAGATTTTAGCCTTGCACGAAGCAGTTCGTGAATGCATATGGCTAAGAGCTATTACTGGGCATATTCGAAGTACATGTGGACTGAATTTCATACATAATGAACCGACAGTTATCTACGAAGATAATGCTGCCTGCATAGAGCAGATGAAGACCGGTTTCATTAAGGGAGACAACACCAAGCATATTGCACCGATGTTCTTCTTTAACCAACAACAGCAAGAACATCGGAAGATTGAGATCAAGCCAATACGATCTTAAGATAATCATGCAAACTTGTTCACCAAGTCATTACCAAAGGCCACATTCCAGCAGCATGTGCGAGGTATTGGTGTACGTAGACTGGCTGATCTACCTAATCTGTAGTTTCCAGGGGGAGTCAATATCAGAGGGAATATCCTAAAGTATACCAAGTATCCAGAAGCATACTGAGGATCCCGAAGTATATTCACATGATCATCGTGTACTCTTTTGTCCTACGACCAGGGTTATTTTGTCCCATTGGGTTTTGTTACCTAGCTAGGTTTTAATGAGGCACATTTTGGTATGATCACCCCACTAACAATGCATCCTGAAGATGCTATGATTTGACTCATATGCATTTGCACATCTTTTCCCTTCAACCACGGGTTTTTCCCACTGGGTTTACCGGGTAAGGTTTTGGTGGAGCAACACTAATGCATTTTATCTCAATGGCGGATTATCTATCTGTATTCCAGAAGAGACGACATCAGCTACCTCAGAAGATTCCGATGTGATCACCTATACACACATTGCACTTTTTTTCCTTCGACCAGGGTTATCTTTGTCCCATAGGGTTTTTGTTACCTGGAAAGGTTTTAACGAGGTAACATATATGTGCGTAGCCAAGCAGTACCATTTCATGAAATATCCAAGGGGGAGTGTTGTAAATAGTTAAATGGTTATGTCTATTTATGTAATAGGTACTAGAGGTAGTTTTGTCTTTTTGTATTCATTAATTATCCCTCCATATATAAAGGATAATTAATTTTTGTAAACCCTAATAATAATCTCAGAATGAAACAGACGTATTATTTCTTCTCCGTGCCTCTCTATATTCTCTCTGCATTTTTCTCTACTTAATTTCCTTCACAACAAAAGAGAGTTTTATTTAAAACAGAGGTATTACATGCCTTGTTCACTTGAGATTCAGACTGAAAAAAGGCCTCTGCTTTGAATAAAACTTTTTTTAGGTATTAAAAAAATTATAAGATGAGAGAGAGAGAGAGCATGTTCAAAATTTTTATGTACATAACTCATGCACATTGTCGTCTGTTTTCCTTGAGGTAATAAAAACATAAGCGAATCAACACTATCTAATGACCTAGATAATGTTACATTTTTTCCTTCTGTTTGTTGTTTCTCACTATGTTTTTCGCGTAAAATTTTAATTAATGAGGCAATGAATTGATAACGTAATGTCATCGAAAACGGATCGTTGTGATTGTGCAATCGGATGATATTATATATATATATATAAATAAATAACAATTTAGAAGTCGGCGGGAAGAAATGGAAAAAAAAAGTAGGACAAAGTTCACGATCATAACACTCCTTTTGTTTGTTTTCACTTGAGAAATCTGTTACTTGTATGGATCTCATCTCACCGAAAAAAGATTACAGTGAAAAAGATTCCTAAGTTGTGGTTGTGGGCTTGTGGCAGCTCCCGTGACCGGTGTTACGTAATTTTCTTACACCAACTGGTCGTTTCTCCATCACGTGTCGAACAGCCACGAGTTTCTTTCTGCTCGAAGAAAGAAGGACTAGCTAGACATTGAGGAATCTGTGGCAAATGATACGCCACGTCATCATGTAATAGTATCAGCACAGTAGCCAAGAAATAATATCCCAAAAAATCAGCCATAAAGTCAATCGACCTCCATTTCCTCTCTCTGCCTCACGCTGCGAACGAAACTTTTCATTATTCAAGTGGAAGGTATGTTTCTTATCGAAATTAGGCTCTGCCGTGTGCCTTATTGAGTATTAATTATTATAATGGTCTAATTTGGTGTATTCTTGTTTATAATATGTTTGTTTGTTTGTTTGTTTAAGCTTGAGGCCTAGAAGTGAGACCAAAAATGGAAACTGAGCAAATTGGGGAGCTTGTTTCAGTGACATTCACCTGGACGATTGAAAAATTCTCCAAGCTGAAATCCCGGAAGCATTACTCTCAGTGTTTTGCGGTTGGTGATTTTAAGTGGTAAGCTTCAGTTTCTCCTACACATGAATGAATGACATTATATTAGTTTTCTTTTGGGTTTTGATATTCATAATTTATATTTACATTACTTGGTTGTTTTGGATTTTGAGCAGGCAGATTGTGGTGTATCCGAAGGGGAGCAGTGGAAACTCTGGAAAGCATGACTTGTCGATATATTTGAACGTTGCAGATGCTGAAACATTGCCATCTGGGTGGAGTAGATATGCTCAATTTACCTTGACCGTGGTTAATCAAATGGACGCTAATAAGTCAATAACAGTAGGTAAACTTTATACGCTCTTAATTTCACATTTATGTTGGATAGAGTTTGTGTTTGGATTGAGTTTTCCAGCATTGTGGCTAGAGTGAAAAACTGCAGTAAGTTGATGTATTGTGGTTTCAAGTTTGGTGTCTTGCCTCTTAATTCTAACGTATGGTTCTGCTGTAGTAATTTGAAAGTGGACTCATTGTAATCAGATTTCGGTGTCCAATTTAGAGAGAATTAAGCCTTTCGGGTATGTTGGGATGAGGAAATTCACAGTAACAAGGGATTATATTACTAAGAAATATACTATAAACAAGTAAATAGAGGATTCTGTAAGTAACTAGCTAGTTGGGCAATTATTAATGGAGCACACGGGCATAACCGTAACAAAACCACTAAATAGGGGATTTCCAAAGTACCAGCTATCAAGATTTACTTACAAATCCCCCCTAAATGCACTGCATCTTGTCATTTGAAATCCCTCGATCCAATATTAAGCTCCTCATGTTTTAGCTAATTTAGCCTTAAATCCCTTGGTTCTTGTTGCTTATACAAACCGACCTAGCGTAAGTCATGAGATTCTCAACTTAGACCCTTGAGCACGTGAAATCATATCCAAGAAGAGAACATGGCTGTATCTGTGATAGTAATTTTGGAATGATTTTCATTTTCTCTTATTACCTAGTAGGTATGCATTTATCTTCTTATTGATTTCAAGCCCTTTGTATTTTGATTTTTACAGAAACTAAACACGTGTTCAGTGCAAGCAAAAGTGATTGGGGCTTCACATCATTCATGCCTCTAAGTGAGCTTTGCGATTGTACCGAAGGATTTCTTGTGAATGATGTCTGTGTTCTTGAAGCTGAGGTTGCAGTCAGTCAGGTTGACTATAAGATTTCAGAAGTCCAAGAAACCTGGTTTTGTGCACCCATAGAGCCCGCAGAGTATGAAGATCAATCGAAAGGACCTTCAGATGTGGAAGTTCCACAATCTTCTACACCTCGGCTTGCTTCTCATGAAGCACCAAGTTTTGAACACATGCAAAAAAATGGTGATCTAATGCAAGTTCCAAACTCTCTAGCGGCAGCTCTGACAGCGGGTTCTGATCAAGTACTTGATTTCCTTAATAAAACTTGTGCTGAACCTAATGATGGACCTTTTGACACCTCCATAGTAAAGGAACAATCGAAAGGACCTTCAGATGTGGAAGTTCGACAGTCTTCTACACCTCGGCTTGCTTCTCATGAAGCACCAAGTTTTGAACACATGCAAAAAAATGGTGATCTAATGCAAGTTCCAAACTCTCTAGCGGCAGCTCTGACAGCGGGTTCTGATCAAGTACTTGATTTCCTTAATAAAACTTGTGCTGAACCTAATGATGGACCTTTTGACACCTCCATAGTAAAGGAACACGAGGAAGAGCCCTGCACTCCAGTTGGTGAGCTCATCCATTTCAGGGGTTTAGGGAGAATAGAGAAAGCTTTTGTTCCATTGCTAGAGGAAGTTTGCTTGTTGCATCCTTCATTGATTGAGTGCCAAAGGAAGAGAAGTCATATGTTCATTGAATGGGCATTCACGGCTTTGGGTAGGCTCCTGCATTTTCTAAAGACTACAAAGGGTACGGATATGACCGAAGATGCATGTGAGCACCTTCAACTTTTATGGGAGGAGCTTGGGACCTTCAACTTTAACTTGGCGTGGTTGGAGCCTCATGTTCAATCTGCCTTGGGTATGAAAAAGTTTGTGGAAAGGTCACGACAGGTGAAAGAGCAGAGAAAGAATGTGGAGGCTTTGGAGATTGAAATTAAGAGGTTGAAGGCTAGGCTAACTGTTGCAGTGGTAGACTTTGAGGTTGCAAAACGAGACATGGGAGCGGCAGACGAAAGCTTTCTTCAAATAAACATGGACAGTGTGCTGGGTTATGGGAGTGGCATTCTCTGTTTGATATGACAAAACGTATTTGGTATATGTTTGTAAGTATTACATATGCAACTCTCTTGTTTACCTAAGCCATTGTGCAGGAAAACCGCCTCCATTTTCATTTTTGTTCTGAACCAAGCTCCTCCATCTGAATTAACTCTTTGCTCCCTCATCTGAAGCTCTGAACAGTTGTGAAATCCCTTTTTTTGTTGAGGTCCAATACTCTCAACAGTTGTGAAATCCCTGTTTTTTGTTGAGGTCCAATACTCTCAAGCAACCAACCGGCAGGGGAATTTTTCTCCTAACTTGGTTTCTTTGTTTAGAGGAATTTTTCTCCTAACCGGAATTGCATCTTTGTCTAAAATTGAATTAATTGATTCGGAGGGGCTAATATTAATAACTCCTACAAACGTTGATGTTTATTGTATTTTGATCGAGACTCTTGTGTATTGTACAAGTTCGGTTGTAGCCAAGTGTATGAGCATTATGGAGAACAACTTATTTCCGCATTGATGCATAGTGCATTTGGTCTTGGCTCTTCATTGGATAGATGGATGGATGAATTACAGGTCTTAGTTTAATTGATTTAGATTTTTAATTTTGTTTAAAAATAGATGAAATAGTTTTCTTCATAAATATCACATGAGCTTCCTTCTTAAGTTGACAGCATCCTTAATCACAAGGAGTGTTTTTGCAAAACATCTTGCATTTCCAAACCTTCCCTAGCACATCCTTTGGTGTATGATGGTCCCCTGAACACTGAATGACCATTTTCTTCAAATTCTGGGCATGCTCGAGGACATACCTTGAAAACTCGACCTCATTAGACCCATCATCGCAGGGCTCTATGCTCGCCTCCTGAAGCTGATAAACGAAAGCAAGGTTTTGCATTCCCCAATATCCCATATCAATTTTGAATTGTCTGGAAACCAACGAGAAAACAAACAATCAATTGAAACGCAACAAATATTAACGAATATAAGAAAGGACAACGGCTTTATAAATTATGAATCCCTTACAGGTCATGGAAAAGACAAAGAAATGTCTAAGAGAGATTAAGAAGCAACACAAACTTTCACTTCCCTTGGGATTATGACCCCATCGGGCTGGCTTACACTTTATGTTCAGGGTATTCAAATTAGGCATTCCTCTAAAAAGAGAGAGACCAGTGCTGGTACTAGGGCATCACTGAAACTCCTACGATGCACACACAAGTTACAAATCTCATTTAATGGGCCTGGCAATGGTATGGATGATGGAACCTTCCTCGAACAGAACCTAAAATTTTTCCACGGAAAATCAAGGTACTAATAGATGCAAGACAGTTTCACTATATCGCTTACTAATCATTAATATGTCACAAAAGTAAGCTCTCCTACTTCTATTTACTTCATTTGTCAAAGTTAAATTAATTTTACAATAAAAACACAAAATTCTCAAGCTATTAAAAACTTTCAAAGTGAAATTAAAAAGCATGCATTCAATGTCATGACCTGAAGACAACTTAAATGATTCCAAAGATGAACTCTCAATGCTGATACTTCTTATTCCTGTAACAAGGTTGTATTTCCTTGATGCACTTACACTTACAAGCACGCGAGATCCATTCGAAGAAACTCTCATCAACTATATTAACAAAAGTCAAACGCAAGAAACGGAGATTGCTCGAAAAAAGATAACGAGGGTGTTTGAAGATTCATCCCATGACAGCACACATGCAGAGACCTCAAAGATTGAGAACGAAAGACACTAGGAGCTAGGAAACGCAAACATGGCAGTACCATGTGCTGCAAAGTTAAGGTCAAGTTCTTCAACATTACTCCTCATTGCATAACGAATCTACTTGACTATTCGAAAATGCTCATCATAATGCTTCCTTGTATTTTCGCTTGTGAAGAAATTCCAAGGCATGAAAAAGCGCTGCATCGTATTATCACTTCGATGAAGCAAGTACCTTTAAAAAAAAAACTCATCAACCGAATTTGCAGCTCTCTGTTTCTTGCAAAGCGGCTCGCCTTAAAAGTAAGAGATGGAACTGATAGATAAAGCTCTTCGAATCTTTTGCATACAGTACTCACTCGAGTGACTTCTCTGGGAGTGAGGAAGGAAAAAATATGATGAGAAACTTCATCTGAAACATATCTGAAACTTTCTATTAGTTCCTCACTTCAAGTTCCTTGAGCATGACGACTTTCAGTTGTCAGTAACTTCTGCTGCATCATGATTTATTCCTTTCTGTTATAGGTTTTCCGGATGCGGTGGTGGTGCTGCAACAAATATTTTTATCCTGCAATGTTTAAATGACATAAATAAATACCAAATTAATACCTTATAATTAGTCATGAAATTATCGATCTTGGTTCCAATTACGAAAATATCAATGGATACATCGATATTGATTACATTGAACGGCTGATGAAAATGTTGGAAATCTTCTCTAAAAGTTGGAAATTCTTGATGAAACTTTAGGAATGTGTACTCATCCAATAATGCATGCATGAATACGCATTATCAAATGTCCTTCATGAGATAAGTGTAATGACCTGACCCGAATATTAGTCTAATTTGAGAATTTTAATGTGAAAGGACAATTTTGTCCCCGGTCTCGGAGGGGTTTATAAGTCAACTTTTTCTCGGAGGCACTTGTGGACGTTTTTCTTTGACCATTGTGTAGGTCTCGAACTCACAAGTTCGTTGATAGATGACATGTGCAAAATGGAGAGCCGCTGAGAGAGTTGTGGGTTTAGAATGTTCTAGGAAAATTTGGCATTTTTTTTTCACATACCCTCAAAATTGGGTTTTTTATGTAGGCCAAATCACCAAAAACCAAACGCCTCACCATCATCCTCACTTCATTTTGAACTCAATTATATCCTCCATCAAGCTTGGGAGTGTTAGGAGAAGGAGATTCAACCGTGAACAGTGAACGACATATTTAAGGGCATTTTTTGGCCACCACAAGTCATAAATCTCAATTCTAACTTCATATTTAGATTCCTTGGCTTGATTAGATAGATTTTCATTATTAGAACATCAATTTTGGTTGAGAAATGAGCGAAATATCAAGGCTTGAAGTTCGGGTGGTATGTAGTTTTCGAGTGAACAGTATTCGGTGAGTGAACAGTATTAATAAATAGTACCCAATGAATAGTACTATGGCTCGTGTTTTGATGTTTTTGCCGTTCCGGACCCGATGGTATAAGTTTGGAGTCCATCAGAGTTTGTTTAATATTAGTTTTGGAAGTCTTAAGTTGCTTTAATTGATGATAAGGGAGGTTTTGATTATAATGATTTAATTTATCATGTACTAATATTACTTACTTGTTTGTGAGGCACCATGATAATGAAAAGTTCGAAGAGCCGCATGAATCAAGATGGAGCTCGTGGTGACTTTCGGAGGTAAGTGCCTAGAAACACGTGTAGTAGTAGTGCACGTAGTCAGGTGAGCTCCCCCTATGTGATATGAGTGGATCACATACTCTAAACTTATAATTATGGAGTTAAATGTATTGGTCATGTGATGTTTATAATGTAACGACCCGTCCCGAATATCAGGATTAAATATGAATTAATTATGGATTTAGTATGACCAATCGGGGATTAGTTGAGAGAAATCGGACGGATGGTGTAAAATGACCCTTTTAACCATAGAATTGGGCAAAATGTTGACTTTTGACTCAGAGAGTCAAATATGTGAGGACCGATGACCGTGACGTAGATTGGGACGTCACGAGTCCGTAGACAGGCGACACGTCGAAATAGGATGTCGAACGGGGAAGTTATGTTCACAGGATCGAAATCGATTTAATTAACGTCTCGGAATTTGAATTAATTAATAATTAAATGTGATTGGTTAATTAATTAATGTGGGGCCCTTGGATGAGTGACAAGTGTCACTAATCCCATTGGTCATTTTCCTTAAAAAGGGGATCTATGTTTATTGGGAGATTTTTATTTTAATATTTTTATTTTTTTTTCACTCATTTTCTCTCTCTTCCTCCCGTGCACTTATCTTCATCATTTTCCTCCTTCACAACCGTGCACCCCAACCTCCTCTCAATCATAATCCATTGCGTGTGATCCGTGAATGAAAGTTGGAGAGGATGTTGAGACGAACCCAATACTGGCCACGACAAGGACCGTCGTGCACGGTGGACGAAATTTTGGAAGGTAAACCATGGGATTCAAATTTGGGGGGTTTTTTTTTTATGGTTGTTGATCGATTCTAAGCTTAAGATGATATTCCTTGAGCTCTCACGAGCTTGTAGGTGAAATTTGGGACGGATTTGGACGTCTGAGGTGTCGGGAATTCTGGCCGAAACTTTGAATGGCCATAACTTTAAATCCAGGTACTTTCTGAAATTTCTGGGCTTATATTTGGAATTCTTGGCTCGAGTAGATGGATTTACATAGGTAGAACGTCGAATTTGGTTGAGAAAGTGAGATATCGAACTTTGATGTTTGGGGCATCAATGGAGTTTTCTGGCGAGAAATTCCGGCGAGTCGCTGGCGAGTTGACTCGTTGACCGGAAAGTTGACTTGACCCATTGACTTTGACCCATTAACTTTTTTCAAAGTTGAATTTTGCATTGACTAAGTGCGTGTGGGCGCGTGGGCTCGAATTTCGAGGTGGGCCTAGTGTCATTTTAAAGGTTTCGACGATTCGGATCCAATAGTGGTGGTTTCGGATCGATCGGAGATCGTTAGATTTGTCAAATCGAGGTTTTTCACCTCGAGAATCGTGTTCGGGACACGTTGACTTTTCCAGAAGTTTTGGGGTTTTATCCTATGGACTTAAATAGATGATTAGTGACCTTCGGGTGTGATTTGGGCAGGTCTGGATGTTCTGGAGATAGTGATTTAGTCCGTGGAGGGTTATGGCACGTGTATCGAAGCAACAACGTAGGGCGGTATGTGAGTGGACTTCGTTTTCTAAACTATGATGCATGCATAACTATTTTATATGTTTTACCTACGTGATTTCTATGTTGATGATTGTGGCACTGGTAGTTGACGTGATTGCACATATTTCGAGGTAATTCCGTACTTACACGTATTTCGAGGTTTACGAGTTTATGCTATTGCTATGTGATTGTGAGTTTAATAATGGTTCTATGGCATGGTTTTTGTTTTGGAAAGATGAACTTGGGCATGAGACCCATTTGAATTATGTGATCAAGCCAGGGGCTCAGTTGGTTTACGAAATCGGGCTGAGATCCTTTTGAGTTATGTGATCGGGCCGGAGGCCCAGTGGTTTACAAAATCGGGTATGAGGCCCAGTTGAGTTTTATAAATGTGATTTCGGGTCTGGGACCCTATGTTTCATAAACGTGATTTCGGGTCGGGGACCCTAAATGGATTTGTGTTGTTTTATGGGAATTTCGGGCAAGACCCATTGAGATGTTTTGAAATGGCTTTGTAAAACTATTTTCCATATATCATCTTGATACGAGGATATGTGATGGTCTCTTCCAGGTGTCTGGGACACTAAGGAAGTCACGGTGCATTGTCTACGAGGGGTCATTATACGGAGCTACCGGACCGTATAGTGACTTAGGAGCAGGATTGCTATGATTAGACGTCTGGGACGTAAGACATTTGGGATGTCATAGATATTGACCCGGAGAGACCCCGAGTAGCATGCGTTGCTTATTACCGTGAGATATGACATCTGGGACGTCAAGCGTCTGGGACGCTAGGCATCTGGGGTGCCGAGGATGGTTATGTGGTGAATATGGATTATTGGATTTATAAGATGGTATTTCGATGATTATGGATTTGTGGTTATCGATTTGGGCAATACCCCACTTGGTTCTGGAATTACGGATTTTGATATTCTACAGTTTTGGGCTGAGTTCCCACACTTGGTTTTGATTTACAGTTTTTGAGCTAAGGCCTTAATGGTTTATTTCAGTAAATGTTTTGATTACTAGTTTTCGATGCATGCATAATTTTTAGTGAAGGACATAAATATCTTTATATCTTTATGAAATGTGTTTTTATGAACCCATTGATTTTCATCCACTCACAGTTCTTAATGGTTTTAATGCCCTTTAGGTTGATCACGAATGCGGGTTGTAGCAGAGACTAAGACATCGCACTCCTCCATCGATCCTGGCGCGCTCTGGGAGCCTTTTATGGGCTGAGGTACGTATTATCCCTTGTCTGACACTTCGTGTCAGACGGGAGGATGACGCATCCCACGTTAATCCCGGAGGGATTGGGATAGGTCGTGTCAAGTGGTATCAGAGCGAGGTTGTCGCTATTTGGTAGTTCTTGTGGTACGCGTAGGTCGAGGATGTGATGTCTCTACTTGGTCAGCTCTTTATCAACCTGATAGTAGGATGCCGATTTGATAGTTTTTGAGTTTGAATAGTGGATAGAGTGTGATTGGCCCGATACGCCGTGGGTTAGTGTGATTCGACCCATGTGGGGTTGTATGTGACGAACTAGGTAATGTGGGACCGTTGGTTCGGTCATGTGATGTTAGATTGTGGTGCTGCTGGGAGCAGTTGGGTTCGGGGAACCCCATTTGAGTAGTGATCTGGAAATGTGAACCTCGATTGAGTAATGGTTTGAGAATGTGAACCTTAGTTGTGATTGCTGATTTGAAATTGTGAGTCCGTAGTTGTTGAGGATTGGACTACTTTTCGAAGTCGGGGTGGTCTGTCGGGTCGAACCCCAGATTGTGATTGGTGGATTGGAAGTTGTGCCGCAGGGGGAGACTGAGGTCGTGGATGACCATGTGGACGATTCTAGTGAGTCTAGTCAAAACTATGGAGATTGGTTGGCCGACACGAAAGGAAATGATGGGATTCGATCCGCAAGTACGGTTTTGAGATAACGTATGAAATTCCGAGTTGGACCGGATAATAGTGTGACGTGTGGATGCAGATCTCAATGACGAGGACTGTTAGTCGAAAGTCGTGTGGAGATGGATGGCTATCGAGGGCGATTGATTTAGTTGTGGTAGTTGAGAATTGGGGGACGTTCAGGGAACGTTCAGTGTCTTATTGTGAGTTATCAGGGTGACTGTACCCAGAGTTGTGGGGTACGAGGGAGGCAGAGTTCCTTTAACCTGAGTAGAGGTACGGAGTTGTTGCTCGGTATGAGTAACTACTCAGGGTTATCTGATTCATACAATGTGTGCCAGTGGTTGTGATGACGATGAGCCACGAGTTCGGACGTGATTTTCTCGTGATGGGCATATGTTCGATATCTGAGGTTCGGTAGCGGTTGAGTTTGCCTGGACGGGATCCAACAGGGGTTGTGATGTGTTGGGAATAGTCCCAATAGTTATGAGATGACTAAGTGATGAATGGATGAAGAGGTACAATTGAGAAATGAGAAGTTTTGTATGACGCAGGGGACATCATGGAAATTAATGGATTCGGGGAGTTGCCGTCAACTCCAAAACTGAAGTGGTTGGGTGTTTCTAGTATTAGGAAGAAGAGCAAAGAATTTATTGAAATTGGATGAAGCCGAAGAGAATCAATGGTAGTGTTGATGTGAGATTTTGTGAGATTGTGAATAACATGGAGACATGAGAGTTGAGCTTGTGAAGGTTGAGATGTGAGAACGAGATAGTAACGAATTACATCCTTTTGGATGTGCATAAAAGGTGATAAAAAGAAAACAGGAGGTTTGGGTAATAGATTGGTTACAGGCACGGGGTTTTCCGAGTGAGTTGAAGAATTGGTAAGTCCAGTGGTTGGACTTGACACTTAGTTGGAAGCATATAAATTTTCCAACGTGGTTGGAATTTTAGGATCAAGAGGAGTTGTGTTGAGGCGACGAGAGGAGTGCTCGTTTCAACATTGGTGATGGGTATTCTGAATTCATTAGGGTGACTTCTTATTTTCTACCCATGGCAGATGATGGTTGTTGTCACCAGTACGTTGAGCATATATTGGTTGGTGGACCCGTGTTGTGTTTTGGGATCATCAGGAAGAGTTGAGTATTTCGAGGCTAGGTGAATGAGATTTCTCATTTTCTGCTAGGTGGCAGACGATGTTGGGTTACTTGGTGTGGTGGGTGTAGTGAGTTTGTGTTTGCACTCACATGGGATGAATGTTGATGTCATCGTCTTGGATCATCTTTGATTTTCCCTAGGTGGGATGACAAGGATCAAAACGAGGTAATTGGAGAGGTCCCACAGTTTAGACGTGTTTCGTTTTTGACTGAGCGATTAGATGTGAAAATAGTTGAGGAGTGATGTGACTGACGAAAGATTCAAAGAGGTTGTTAGACCGTACAATCATATTTCAGGTGAATTATTAGCAGAGTGAGCATGTGCGGATCCTAGGTGGATCTGGATTGTGATGTTGTGGACATTGGACATTGTGACAATCTAGGATCATGATGTTACTAGTCGGGTGACGTGGTAATGGATCTGGATCATGACCTTGTTGATCAGGTTAGGTGGAGAGTTTATTGACCTGTCGTGAATATTTGGATATGGGAATGTTGGGTCGACTTCTTTTCGAAGTTAATCCAATTTGAGACGGTACTTGAGTGAGTTGAAATGTTTACGAATTGACTTGAGAATATGACTTGGGAATGAGTGGGTATCCGACGGGGTCGGATTGGTCAGCATTGGATATGTAGACAATGGGATTGACTTCATTTCGAAGTCAATCGAATGTGGTACGGAAATCGTTTGATCAGGTAACTGATAGGTTCCGTGTTAGTGCGTCTCAGTAGACATGGGTGAGATTGGATGCCCATTTGGCATGAATGGGTACGCCTTGGTAAGCGTGAGTTGGATTGGTAAGTGTTGGATTACGTGATTGGGAGTAGACGTTGTGATGCTGGTCGGGTGACCATGAGACTCGTGATGGATGATGAGTTGGAGTATTTGATCTGTCTAGTACTCGATTGGACAGATGGACTCCAGAATTGAAGCATGTTTAGCTACGAGATATGTTGTAGAATGGTTGGTGGATGGATGTACGTACAAGGTACGTTGTGCGAGGGTCGATACTAGACATGCCTGAGTGGTGCTTGGTCACGGTATATAGAATGTACTAGGGGTATGTGGATGAACGAGTTGGTAGTCGGCTTAGTTCCGATATCTTTGGAATGGTTGAGCATGTGAACTGGACATTGAATATTGTACGGTGGGCTAGGGTGATTTTGATAGGTTCAGTGATCGTATGAGGAGGTGCTCAGAGCCGTGGATGGCTAGTGGAACTCTAGAGTTGGAAGGTGTCAGGACCCACCCCGGTTTCACCCCGAAAACCGAGGTAATCCTGCTCCTGTCTGACAACCCAGAAAGAAAAACCGAAAACACCCTTACGAAAACCACAAATCCGAAATCACTGGCCTGAAGCCCTTCCAGCATCCAGAACTGTCATTCCGAACCCAAATCCGGAATTCCACTTTTCAATTTTAAAACCAAATCTCGATTCTCGAAATCCGATTCTAAAACCGAAAACCTTGATCATCAAATCATGTATCAAAATCCACTTATAATCATTGAAAATCACTTATCGTTTGAAATCCCAAAACCATAGCATCGTAATCAGAAATCAAACCTTTCTCGTAAAACATGCTGAAAACCATACTTTCTCGAAAAACGTGCAATTAAGTAAAACAGTTATAACATAATCAAACAATCATGAAATCACATGTAAAACCATAAAAGAATTATAGAAAAACAGTTATGCATGCTCGAGTTTAGAGAAGGGGTCCACTCACAGTCACCGGCACGTCACTCGCGCCCCGTACATTCCGTACGTTACTCGTCCGCCTCGGGGACTCCCGATCCTGTCAACAGTCACCAAAGAACGTCACTAACGCGTCTACCAAGATCCTCCTAATTTCCCCAAAAAAATCCCCGGGTCCTGAGCGTAACGAACTGAGACCCTAAACCTTCGATCCCGCGAATTAGCTCGAATCGACGTCCGATTAACCCGAAACCTATTCCATTAGACTCATTACAACCTCTAGACCAAAAACCTAGTTGACCGTTTTCCCAGACACCGCCGCAAGCGCCTCCACGCGCCGCCCAAAGTGGCTGCGCGTGGGCCTCACGCGCCTGCACCCAGACTACTGTTCATCTTCTTCCTCAGCTACTCGACCGGTCTGAACCGGTGAGAGCGGTTCTCCACCGTTCCTCCACCGTTCTCCTCCCTCTCTTCACCAATCTCTTCGCCCAGTCCTAAGCAATCTATTCCCCTCAACCAAACACTCCATCACAACCCCTAAATCATCGTCTCAAGCTCGAATTAAAAACCCGTTAAATCCCCTGTTTTTCAATCCGACCACCTGCACACTTCCCCTTCACGGCTTCGACACCAAAAGGTTCCTAAGGACCTAAGGAATCAATTAGCACCTACCAGACCCCTCGATTTGTACTCAAAAACCACGACTTTAAGTTTGAACCCAAACTGAAAAACAGAGAACACTGTAAATCACCAACGTTCTGGCCTCCGCCGTACAATCCCCCGTCACGGCTGCACAACCAGTAGCTACCTAGGACCCTAATGAACTCACCAGAACTCACCAAACACCTTGACTCAGCCCATACCGTCACAACTATCGATTTGAACTTCCACGGCAAAACAGAGCAAGTATACGGGGGGAAGAAATTACCTGTGCTCAGGCCGCCGCCGTGAGCTCCACCGTGGCTATGCGACCCCTCTAAGCCTCCTCTGTCCTCTGGACACCACCACCAGCCTCAATTGATCGATTCACACAACAACACCACCAACAAAATCCCTCTCTGTTTTTCTGGTTTTTCCCGTGACCTCACTTCCTCCTCTCACCAGTCTTCTTCTCCAAACTCACTCACGATCTCTCTCTCGACCTCTAAACACTCCCTCAGTCACCAGGACACACACACACATGGCCAACTCTCAATCTCACCCTCTGTTTCTCTCTTCTTCGAACACGGTTGCACACACCTACACAATTTGAACACACACACCGTGCACGGCCTAGAACCCACTAGACACTTTGCACGTGTCCACCATCCAATGGTCCCTTTCCAAAAATATCCCATTTAAACCTGTACACTTGTCCCAATCTGGTTGCACAATTCTCAATGTGCAAAAGACCAAAATACCCCTTTTTTGAGTCAAAAATTACAATTATGCCACTACCATTTTAGACCTGTATCTTGCCCGTCCTATCTCCGATGAACACGTGCCGCCTGTCGTTGAACTCAGGATGACGAGATCTACCTAACGGTCCTCGTTCTACGTGTCAAAACCTGATCGTACGAAAAGTCAACCTTTCCCCCTATTTTAACCAAATTACGGTAATGCCCCCAACCTTCCGAACTTCATAACTTCCTCCTCGGATATCGGAATCGGGCGTGCCACCAGTCTACGGTCTCGTGACGTCCCGAACTATGTCACGGTCATCGGTCAATACCCAATTGACCGCCCGAACTAAAAGTCAACTTTTTGCCCAAACTAGGGGTAAAATCGTCCTTCTATGCCAAAGTCCAAAATACCCAACCAAATACCAATTAAGCTCACTAATCGCATATTAATCACTGTCTTAACCCTAATTTTCGGGATGGGTCCTTACAGAAGGTGTTATCACTGTTGAACCGATGGGGTCCAGTTGTACAACGCACAACTCATCGAGTGAGTTTCATGTTACCGTCATGAGGATCCTATCGAGCTTATTTTAATGTATAGTGAAATTAAAGGTAAGAAATCTTTACTACAAGTTCCTAGGTAAGTGAGACATGGATTGTGTTGTCACAAGTGAAATGAGTTGGTGGTTAGTGTAACCACGAGTTGCTTTGTGTGGATCGACTGCCCTATGACTCTCGTTAACGGCAGCATGGATTTATGAGGAAATTTTGGTACGAGATACCTTGGTGCGACTCTATAGTGAGTCAGAATTGTGTTGGTGCTTCGAACTAAGACCATGGAGCCGTGAGTACTGTCTGAGTACGACGTTATGGGACGTGTGATGTTGACATGGTAAAATTCAGGAAATGGGGGGAAATTGTGAGAGTTGATAACTCTCGGTGTGGGAGAGATGTCGGATTGATTTGCGACTAGCAAAGTGGTGACAGTTTGGCTAAATGTGTCAGTGTGGATTGATGAGTGAGATTTGGTGACTCCCAGTGGAGCAGATGTCAGGGTGGATTGGTGATTGAGAATAACCTTCAAGTTGAATGTGTCGGCCAAATGTGTCAGCGTAATGGTAGAATTGTCGGGTAGTATCAACTCGGAACGTGTGATTAATGTCACTCGACGTGGTCGAGTGTAGCTGATGCGATGTGAGTGATGGTGGAACATCTGGGTGCAGACAAGTATTGTTCTGGTTAGTGGGTGTACATGCGTACACCTGATGTGGGGCAGAACTTGCTTTCCACGAGGTGGATGTGGAATCGGAAAAGTTGGAATTTCGAGTACGAAATTTGTTAAGGGGGAAAGATTGTAACAATCCGTTCTGAATATCGGGATCAAAAATTAATTAGTTATGAATTTAGTATGACTAACCAGGGATTAGTTGAGAGAAATCGGACGGACAGTGTAAAATGACCCTTTTAACCTTAGATTTGGGCAAAATGTTGACTTTTGACTCAGAGAGTCAAACATGCGAGGACCGATGACCATGACGTAGATCGGGACGTCATGAGTCCGTAGACAGGTGGTGCGTCGAAATCGGACATCGAACAAGGAAGTTATGTTCATGGGATCTAAATCGATTTAATTAACGTCTCGGAATTTGAATTAATTAATATTAAATGTGATTGGTTAATTAACTAATTGGGGCCCTTGGATGAGTGACAAGTGTCACTCATCCCATTGGTCACTTTCCTTAAAAAGGGATCTATGTTTATTGGGAGATTTGTATTTTAATATTTTTAGTTATTTTTCACTCATTTTCTCTTTCTCCCTTCTGTGCACTTATCTTCACCATTATCCTCCATCACAACCGTGCACCCCAACCTCCTCTCAATCATCATCCATTACTTGTGATCCGTAAATGAAAGTTGTAGAGGATGTTGAGACGAACCCAATGGTGGTCATGGCAAGGACCGTCGTGCACGGTGGCCGGAATTTCGGAAGGTAAACTGTGGGATTCAAATTTGGGTTTTTGATTTTGATGGTTGTTGATCGATTCTAAGCTTAGGATGATGTTCCTTGAGCTCTCGCGAGCTTGTAGGTGAAATTTGGGACAGATTTGGACGTCGTAGGTGTCCGGAATGATGACCGGAATTCTGGCCGAAACTTTGAATGGCCATAACTTTAAATCCAGGTACTTTCTGGCGAGTGAGATATCGAAGTTTGAAGTTTGGGGCATCAATGGAGTTTTCTAGCGAGAAATTCAGGCGAGTCACCGACGAGTTGACTCGTTGACTGGAAAGTTGACTCGCTGATTTTGACCCGTTGACTTTGACCCATTGACTTTGACTCATTGACTTTTTCCAAAGTAGACTTTTGCGTTGACTACGTGTGTGGGGGCGCATGGGCTCGAATTTTGAGGTGGGCCTAGTGTCATTTTAATGGTTTCGACGATCCGGATCCAATGGTGGTGGTTTCGAGTCGATCGAAGATCGTTAGGTTGGTCAATCTGAGGTTTTTCACCTCCGGAATCGTGTTCGGGACACGTTGACTTTTTCAGGAGTTTTGGGGTTTTATCCTATGGGCTTAAATAGACGATTAGTGACCTTCAGGTGAGATTTGGGCAGGTCTGGAAGTTCCGGAGATGGTGATTTAGCTCGGGAATGGTTATGGCATGCGTATCGAGGCGGCATCGTAGGACGGTCTGTAAGTGGACTTCGTTTTCTAAACTGTGATGCATGTATAACTATTTTATATGTTTTACCTATGTGATTTCTATAATGATAATTGTGGCGCTGGTGGTTTACATGATTGCATGTATTTCGAGGTAATTACGTATTTACACGTATTTCGAGGTTTACGAGTTTATGCTATTGCTATGTGATTGTGAGTTTAATAATGGTTATATGGCATGGTTTTGGTTTTGGAAAGATGAACTCGGGCATGAGACCCATTTGAATTATGTGATCGGGCCAGGGGCCCAGTTGGTTTACGAAATCGGGTTGAGACCCTTTTGAGTTATGTGATCGGGCCAGGTGCCTAGTGGTTTACAAAATCGGGCATGTGGCCCAGTTGAGTTTTATAAATGTGATTTCGGGTATGAGACCCTATGTTTCATAAACGTGATTTCGGGTCGGGGACCCTAAATGGATTTGTGATGTTTTATGGGAATTTCGGGCAGGGCCCATTGAGATGATTTGAAATAGCTTTGTAAAACTATTTTCCATATAAAATCTTGATACGAGAATATGTGATGGTCTCTTCTAGGTGTCTGGGACACTGGGGAAGTCACGGTGCATTGCTTGCGAGGGGTCATTATACGGAGCTACGGGACCGTATAGTGACTCAGGAGCAGGATTGCTATGATTAGAAGTCTGGGACGTCGGACATCTGGGACGTCAGACATCTGGGATGTCAAAGATATTGATCCGGAGAGACCCCGGGTAGCACGCGTTGCTTATTACCGTGAGATATGACGTCTGGGACGCTAGGCATCTGGGATACCGAGGATGGTTATGTGGTGAATATGGATTATTGGATTTATGAGATGGTATTTCGATGATTATGGATGTGTGGTTATGGATTTGGGCAATGTCCCACTTGGTTCTGGATTTAAGGATTTTGATATTCTACAGTTTTGGGCTGAGTTCCCACACTTGGTTTTGATTTACGGTTTTTGGGTTAAGGCCCTAATGGTTTATTTCAGTAAATGTTTTGATTACTGGTTTTCGATGCATGCATACTTTTCAGTGAAGGGCATAAATATCTTTATGAAATGTGTTTTTATGAACTCATTGATTTTCGCCCACTCACAATTCTTAATGTTTTTAATGCCCTCCAGGTTGATCACGGATGAGGACTGTAGCAGAGACCGAGACATCACAGTCCTTCATCGTTCCTGGCGTGCTCTGGGAGCGCCTCGTATGGGCTGAGGTATGTATTATCCCTTGTCTGACACTTCGTGTCTGACGGGAGCATAATGCATCCCACGTTAATCCCGCGGGGGGCCCGGGGGGGGGGGGGGGGGGGGAGGGGGATTTAAATGGGTCGTGTCGTATAATGTGAATTGAATGCCTTGATTGTGAATCTTGGGAATATTTGTTTGGATGGTTGAGTTAAGACGATGTTAAGAGTAATAAGAGTAATAGACGAAGCCACGAGCTACATCTAGAGCCTGGATTGACACAACCCATCCTCAATCCCCCCCGGATTAAGGGATAAGCCATGCTCCCATCTAACTTACATGCGACATGAAGGCTAAACCGTCATCCAACCTCCATGTAACACGGAAGCTGGACAAGGGATATTCGGCAAAAGCACCAAAACCACCTTCCGATGTCCCAGAGTGCGCAGAACTTACTGTGGATTGCATGTGTGATTTCTCAGTCTCTCTAACAACAGCCCGCACTGCATCAAACCTGGAGGGTATAAAAAATATAAAAGACTGTGAGTGGACAAAAATAAAGGATAAGTATAGAAAACAGTTTATAAGAAAGACATTTTTACCTTCCATTTAAAAACCAATGCATGCATATAAAACCCATGTCATAAAACCATTTCATATTCAAGTTAATAAAAACCGTTTACAAAAACCGAACTAATTTCCTTTTCTCAAATCCCGGGCCTCAGCCCAAAACCATCAAAATCCATATCATTCGAGGCATAGCCCAAAACATCATAAAACCATTATTGAAAACCATCAAGTTATCATCGAAATCCAAACATATTTGAGAACACTTTTGAAACCCATTTCAATCAATCGAACCTGCTGGATCTATCCGAGTCTTTAAACTCAATATCAATCCGAGTCATTAAACTCAATCTAGGCTTCAATATAATCCGAGTCTTTAAACTCCCGAGTCTTTAAACTCAATAGGCCTATGAGGGAAATCACAATATCCGAGTCTTTAAACTCCCAAGTCTTTAAACTCAATCCGGGTCTTTAAACCCATTAACCAGATCCAGCAAATCCAATCCAAAACCATTGTAAAACCATTTCCAAATCCATGTCCAAATCCGAATCCGAAATCACCATTCCGAAGCCAAGTATGCATCCAGAATCATCATTCCGAATCCAAATCCAGATATCCACTTTTCAAGCTCCAAAACCGAATCCCCAATTGTATTTCTGAAATTCGATTTCAAAATCCGAAATCTCGTTTATCGAAATCACTTTTCAAAATCAATTTCTAACCCTTGAAAGCAAATCATAATTCAAATCCCAAAATCATAGTATCGAAATCATTATCAAATCATAGCATAAAATCATAATCTCATAAAACGTGTAATTTCGTAAAACGTCTTGAAATACGTGAAAAATCGTCAATACCATAGCACAAAATAGAAATCACATGTAGAAAACATATAAAAAATTTATGCATGCATCATAAGTTAGAGAGCAAAGTCCACTCACAAACCGTTTACGCTGCTACCTCGATACGCGTGCACTTATGCTTTCTTGGCTAATCCACTATCACCGGCTTTCCCGAACCTATCCAAATTCCATAATAAGGTCACTAACTACTTCACAATGTTTATACTAAAGCCTCGTAATTTTTCCGAATTTTTAACTATTTTTAAACTTGTCCTAAAACCTTCGGACATCTCGAAACCTATCGAAACGATGTCTGATCGACTCAAAACCAGTCCTAAAATATTCGTTACATCAAATACTTTAAAATTTGTGTTGGAACCTTCCTCAAAAAGTGTGCCATGCGCCCACACGCGCCGCCCAAAGGGGCTGCGCATGGGCCTCACGCGCCAAGCTACTGTTAATCTTCAACCTCAGTCCAGCCGGTCTAAATCGGTTCGAACCTGCCCGGTCCAGCCGAACCGGCGTCCACGGTTCAACCTCCTAAATCGTCCAATTTTGACCCATTTTCAATTCTAATTGGTTCTATAGTCTTGTCTCATTGTCTACAATCGTTTTAGACCTCAAAAACAAGAAATTAAGCCCTGGAACTCACCTCCCAAAACAAAGGAGAAACTGAGCACTATTCATCGTTCAGTTGACGTGTTTCCGGCCACCTCCTCTCCTCCCATTGACCTCAATCCATCTCTAGAACCTCCATAAACAATCCTCAATCATCAATATCGATTAACAAAGTCTAAAACGCAAGTTACCATTTTCAAATGAAACTTACCAGGTCATAGGTTCTACGGCCACCGTCCACGGCATGCCTTCCTTCCAATCTCCTCAGACACGTCTCACCTTCCTGATTACCATCTAATTAATTAGAATCGTTATTAGTGACCTAAACTAAAAGTCCATTTTCGAATTCAAGAACATGGCTCATTGTCCTCACCTTTTTTCGACCACCACCGTGCACGACGGCGCTTGGTAGAAGCACCACCACACTCCTCATCGTTTGTTCTCCCATTCTCATTCCCACATCGTAGCCATTTGAAGAAATTTGAGGGGGGTTTTGGACTCTCACAAACACTCTGTCTCTGTTTTCACTCCCAAATATTTTCCCGATATCCCCATTGTTTAAAACAAAAGTGTGAGGCGGCTGATGGACCTTCCACAGCCCTTTAGAGATGGGAAAAGTGTCCCAATCTCATGAAACAACCATTCTAGTCAGCTAAGTGTCCCATGGTCACTGGACACAAATCCCAATGCAACCAATTGACAATTTTACCCTTTTCTCAAATTACCATTTTGCCCCTAGCATTTTTATACCCATACCCGAGTCGTCCAAAGTCCGATGACAGCGTGCCGCCTGTCATTGTACTCAGGGGATCGAGACCTACCTAAGGGTCCTAGAAATGTGTGACAAATTCATGTTGGATGAAAAGTCAACAGTTTGCCCTTTTTCAACCAAATTACCAAAATACCCCCGAACTTCCGAACCTCATAGCTTCTTCCTCGAATGTCGGAATCGGACTTGCCACCTTTCTATGAACTCATGACGTTCCGAACTACGTCACAGTCATCGGCTAGAGTCCATTTGACCGTCCTAATGAAAAGTCAACCGTTCACCTAATTCTAAGGGTAAAATCGTCATTTCGCACCGTCTGTCCGAAAGCACCCAACTAATCACCAATTAACTTTTCTAATCCGTCATTAACCATTAAGCAAATTCGAACTCCGGGACTAGTCGTTACATGGATACGTTTGATATTTGGAAATTAGTATAATAATACCTAAGGAAGATAAGAACTCCGAAACGAGTATAAACTAGTGTTATAGTGATAGATCTTGAGGTTAGGCTATGCGATATAACATAGCATTAGTGAATGAGTACTACTTCAAAATGAGTATAAACTACAACAAGGTTTCGACGTCTTGAGGATCGATTTTGAGGTGCACAATCTAGACGAGTCAGGATACCAAATTGAAACTCTATACGAGTTGGGATATCAGATTTGATTCTAGATGAATCAAGTTATCAGTTAGGGACTCGGGAGGAGTCAGGGGAGCCGATGGGTTACCTGCTAGCACGGCTGAAAATAACGGTGATTTCGTCGATCTATCGATCGATATGTCAAAATTTGGAGCCGTCGACATTTAAACCGGGGGGCAAAAAGAAATTTCCCCAATATCCATGGTTTTGGAAAATATCGACCGTTATTTTAATGACCCAGATTGTCAACAAGGGCTAAAATGACCATTTTGCCCCTAAGTCAAAGGGTTGACTTTTAACCAAGGTTAAAATACTGAGTTTTTAATCGGGACCTCGTTTAGGTAATTAGAAAAAGTTGTTACAAATGCCTAAACCTCCCAAGTACATTAGCAGGTGGCATGTCGAAAAAAAATGTTCAAACAAATAAGTTAAAGGTATAAAATGATCAAAGGTATTAAGGTAATTTTGGTTGAAGGGTAATTTAGTAAGTTCACAATTTGACATGTGAATCATATGAATTTCTCTAAAAAGTTCTCTACAATTACCTCTCATTCTCTCCACCGACCTAGGCATGCATACATATGTGTAGTTGGTGTTTCTTGAGTAATTCAGCAAGGAAGGGCCGACAGAGAGCAAAGAAAAGAAAATGAAGGCAAGGTGATCGGATAGGAGAAAAACACAGCGAGGAAGAGGGGGAATGAGAGAAGGAAGCAAAAAGGAAAGAAAATGGTAAGTTTTAGTGATTGAGAAGAAGTATAGCAGCAAGGGTTTGAAGAAACCCGTGAGGTTCCTGTATCGGGTTCCCAGTTTAGGGCCAAGTAACGTGCTAACATGTGCCTTTGCCTGATTATGAAGGTTGTACGATCCTTTCTAAGTTAAATAAGAGTGCTTTGGACGTGTAGAAATGGTGAGGAAGCTCCTAGAAGCCATAACCAGAAAATTACAGTGATTGAACTATGAGTTCTCGTGATTATTTCTTCCTTTTGATTCCATAGATCAATTTCCTAGATGATTTAGGTAAATTTTGATGTTTTTAACATCCAAAATGGATGACAAATGACTATGATATGGCCGGGTTGGTGTCGTGGGTCGGGCCACCAGAAATTAGGAAAACAGGTCGACACGACTGAGATTGACGATAATACTGTGCATACACGTGAACTCACGCGCAGGGAACTCCTGCCGGCGCGTGATGGTGTGTGCGACCATTCTGGGTGGTTCAATCAACACAAAAGTCCTCTTTTTGATTTTCTAAGTTTAATGATATAATTTATGGATTTATTGGACACTTTTTAAGCATAGTTTTTAATCTCCAATATATTTTGTTTATAAATTAATTATTCTTAGGTTGTTCTTAAATATGGTAAATTGGATATTTATTGTGCTAATTTAATTTGTTGTTTAAATGTGGGGAGATGGTATGTTGAGTGGTGATAGATGTAACCTTATAAATATTCTTAATCTTGTTTATGGCTAAAGAATTGGAAAATTCTAATTATATATTTGATCAAATAATTGGTGATATAATTTAGTATGTTCTTATGCCTAAGTAGAGCATTATAAATTATATACATCATCTAGTTATAGTATCTTCCTTGGAATGTTCTTTTATTGGCTAATTATTGATTCTTTATAATTAGTTGTAGGAGTTAGTCGTGTACGATTATGTTTGAATATTTAATAATTAAGATGGACACTTGTAGTAGCAAAGAAATGGGTAAGTTTGATTGTTACATATTTCCCCTTCGGGTGGGTTGGACGTGAGCGGAAATACCGCACGGACGAACTAAGTTTGGTTATTTGAGTAAGACATGAAGTTGGCTTAAGTCGGTGATGTCCCTTGTCTGACGTGAGTCATCAGACAAGCAAGTCTGGTCCGATTTTCTAGAGATTTTAGGTACGGGTCCTGTCAATTATTGTCAAAATCGACCAATAATTGCTGATACGCACCGATACTGATATTTTAAGCAAAAAAGAACTACCCAATTGCCCAATTTCCTCATCTTCTTCACCTTGTCGAGTCGAATAGAATGGTGGTGGTCATGTGGTCTGTCTCCATTGGAAACAACAAGCAATTTCGTCGATGATTTCTAAGTTCTTGACTCCAATCCTTCTCATCAATGATTCTTGGTAGTGATGGAGACCAGAGATGAGATCGTCTCGACCTAGGGAAGGATTTGGGATGTGGTGGCGAAGCTAGGTGTGGTCGGGGCTGCGCATGGTGGTTGGTCGGCAGAGTCGTTCTAGTTGAAGAATGAGCAGAAAAGACAAAGCAGAGAAGTTGAAGTGGAGAAGACGATGTGATCATGTGGGTGAGAGAGCTAAAGTGATGTTTTTATTAATTATTATGAAAACTTCCTCCTTTTTTTTTATCAGATATTATTAAATACTTCTAGAGACACGATGTGGGCATTTAGGAAGACTTTGGTCATACTTATTATTACACTATTTTTTTATTATTACTACTTTATTTATTATCATAATATTATAATTATAATTCTTATACATACTTACACCCTTTTATTTATAATTGTTAATTTATTATCAACATAAAGACAACTATTGTATTTATATGTCAATTATAAGTCATTATTTAATTATTATTAATTATTTAATAAAAATTTTCAAATATATAGTAAATTTTTTTATCAATTCATATGTGTTCTATTAATTTGACCAAAAAACGAATATATGCTTGATTACAAATTATACACATTCAATTTATTGTTATTTTTTTTTAACTTTATTAACATTTAACTATATCAATTCATTTTAGTTTATGTTTATGTTTAAGATTTTATATTTTTAGCTATCATCAAAATCATATTATATCATATTATATATAATATATTTATTATATCAAAGTCATTTTATAATTTTTATTAGTTTTATATAACTATTTATATTATTGAGTTTTTTTTTCCAAAGTTCAATTAAATTTTTTTTAATTTCTGGACTAAATTTCCACCATTTTTATTAAGCGTAAACGATATCGATATCGATATATCCATAAATTTAAATGTTGGTATTTCCGTCGACATCGATATTTTCACCCTTGCTTGCTAGTTCATAGTTGAAAGTCGAAGCACTTATAGGATGGTTCATGATTGAGAGCTGATAGAGTACCGGCTGGTTCATGACTGATAGCTGAGAGAGTTATTGTCTGATCTCATCTCCAGGGTTAATAGGTTGGTGTAGGTGGTGACCCTTAGAGGACTAATCGTGTTTGGTTATATATTCCCTGTCTAATAGATTCTTGTATTAGGAATTAAGGTCCTCAAAGTACTTTTTAAACTTGAGATTAGTTGTTAGACGAGAGCAGGACCTGGTGCAGTTATCAAAATGATCTCAGAGCGGGTCCTATCATAAGTATTTAATATATATATATATATATATATTGAAGAATAAAATGTGTGCCAAATACTAGCAATAATATAAAGTTTAACCCGTAAGAGAAATTTAAGCACTACGATCAGTGACATTCCTTCAAGTACGAGCAATAATAAAAAAATTTAGCTTGACAGAGAAATTTAAGCACTACGATTAGTGACATTCCTTTTAACTTATAAATGAGAGGTTTTAATCTATTCTCTATAGCCAAATTTGAATCTACAATCCCTATAATCTATTCTTTATTTTCAAATGTCACACAAATTTTTGAATCCATCTATCTCTTCTCTAAGCTAATGATAACTTTGTGAAAACTTAAAAAAGGGTGGATAAGATGACTTGAGGTTAAGGTTTATGGATGAGGCTTTTTATAATCTATTATGGTTATAAGTGAAAGTTTTCAGCAAAAGAACAAACCATTTCTTACTATTTTTAACCTATTAAATTTAAATTCAATTGCCACAATTCTAGGTGTTGATGCAAGAAATGGACCAACTTAAACTCGTCTCACTAGACACCTTTGGCGGCTCTTCTCGTGGTAGGAAGACATGCGTAGGGAGAAGGTAAGAGCAAAGGGGTACCTATGTGATGCTGGTCTAACAGTCTCTGATGCTTAAGTAAGATTAGTTGTAGAAGGTACAGTAGTAATTTTGGCAGCGTAAGGACAAAATTGTCATTACCTTTTAGAGGTGGGTACCTTTATATTTAGAGTAGCATTAAATATTTTTGTTGATATTTACCGATGTGGGATAAATGCTATTGCCTTTAGGAGTTGACAAGTGTCCTGGTGTGGTCCTGAACAATATTTGTGACAGGTTAGTGGGTGTGGCCGACTAGATGTGGTTAGCATGTGATGTGGGTGGTGTAATGGCCCAGACCACGAGGAAAGCAAAATGACGATTTTACCCTTGAAAGTCAAAATAATGACTTTTGACCAAGATATCTTTTGGAAATTCCGAGAAAGCCGTTACGAAGGACTCAACCTCCAGAATACGTAGATAGGGGCACGTTGAAAACGAAGTTTGGATAAGTAAGTTATGGGCTTACAAGGTATAATGGTATTTTGGTAATTATGTAACAAAGGGTAATTTGATAATTTCACATTTTAAGCATGTGAATCATGTGAAATGGCGCCAAGGGTCTAGAAGAGTCTAGTCATTTCTGATAGGCCTTGAATTGAGCTTTATTTTGTACTATTTAAAAACCTTTTTACTTGTCTTTTTAATGTTAAAATACCAAAAAATTGAAGAAAATAATATATTTTGTGGGAAATTTGTAGAATTAAATAAAACTTGAAATTTTGAGCATTTTGGCACAAGAATCGTCTCAATCGGAATTATAACGAAGAAATTATGGACGAAATTCGGTGGAGAGCTACTAAATTGCAGCCCAAGAAAAATAAATCCAGGCCTAACCATTGCCCAGCCCAAATCCATTTCCATCCGGCCTAAAGCCCTAGCACAGTCGCTGGTCCAATTCGCGAAGCCCAAATTGCGAGGCCCAGCCTAATCTGACCACGACCCAGTCCCGGCCAAATTCCTCTACTAGCCAAGCAAATGTCGTCGGGACGTGTTGCCCGAATCCTTCCTTGAATGTTCGTCGCGTGTGTACCGAACCAACACGTGAAATATTTTGTTGAGATCCATACTTGTTTTATCCTTGTGAGTTGATTCATACTTGTTTTATTCATGTTGAGATCCATTTCACCATGTTTACTTATTGTCTTACTTGTTGAAATATTTTGTTACCATGTATTAACTCTTGAATCCCATATGCTTAAATGGCTTCTAGTATAAATATTTTATGCCATGATTATAATAAAGAAATTTTGAGATAAATGATTAAGAGATTAGTTGTCTTAAATTCTTAGTTTAATTTTTGTATTTGCTAGGGACTAGCTAATCTTAAGTGTGGGGGTATTTGATAGGCCTTGAATTGAACTTTATTTTTGTACTATTTTATACCCTTTTTACTTGTCTTTTAATGTTAAAATACCAAACAATTGGAGAAAATAATATATTTTGTGAGAAATTTGCAAAATTAAATAAAACTTGGAATTATGAGCATTTTGGCGAAAGAATCAGCATTTTCATCATTTCTTCATGTATTATTTAATTATTGTTTTTATATTTAATTTTGTGTTCTTTTTGGCACTCTCTCTATAAATAGGAAGACCATTTCATTGGTTAGGAGTCCCTTTTTTCTCCTCTCTAAGTCCATTTTTGAATTCATTTTTTTCTCTCTTTTGAGATGTATTTTAGGATCATTTTTAGTTTGTTATAGATTTTTCTTCCTAATTCTTTTTTGAATTTTCCTTTAGACTTGTTTTTAGATTTTGTTCCTATACTTTCTTGGACTTTTCTTTTTACACTTTTTTATACTTTCCTTAAGAAAAACTTAAGGCTAGGTAATTCTAAGGCAATTCGAGAGTTTTTAAGACTGAATTCCTCGTATTTCTTCCTCCATCTTCACAAGGTTTTGTCTGCTGTCAGGTATCCTTGTGAAAAACCATATTTTTCTGCTTAAACTCTTGTTATTGTTTCGGTTTTACTTCTAATTCAATATATGTGTTGATATTTTCTTTCTAACGTCTGTAAATATGAATACAATCTCCATGTGTTTTGCTTCATGAATTTTAGTTATTTTGTACATTATAGTGCTTAAATTTCAATTCAACGCTAAGTGTCGGCCGCTGTCGCTGCACTTAGAATAGGATTGAAGAGATTTAATGTTGATCGCTGTCGGCACTTTTAATAAAAAAAATTAAGATGAATCATATTGTAAGTGTCGGTCGCTGTCGCTGCATATATAATATTGAAAAACGTATTTTAGTAATTAAAGTAATTGATGTAAGATTTCGTGATTTGTTCAATATGTGCAAAATATTAGAGTGTTGGTAAAATTTGTGTGTGAAAAAAGTCCTTTGTAGGAGTAGCTTAAATAATGTGATTGTTAATTTGAATTTACTTACGTAAAAATGTCGGTTTTATCTATGAAACTAATCTATGGTTTGGAAATTCTAATTAGCATGAGTATTCGCATTTTAATTCTTAGTTTTAAAAAAAATGTAGTTTCGGCCATAACTCTTTTCAAAACCCCCCATTTAATTTTTTAATTTTTTAATTCTTTAACTCTTTAACTCTTTAATTCCTTAATTCTTTAATTCATTTATTATTTTATTCTTTGATTATTTATTATTCTTTTTCACTAACCATTATTAATGTTCCTAATTTTTCTAGTTAAGAATGATCCCTATTTACCAATACTAATTCTACACAAAAAGGATTTAAATTGCATATACTTGAATTACGTGTTTATTTAAATGTGTAGTTCAAACCGTATCAATTTCCCTCCCAATTCTTCCCGCCGACCTATATGGTTATATATATATAAGTGATTATGTGTTATGTATGAGGGTAGAAAATCGGGAGGTGGTGTCCGAAAAGGAAGGAAATGGACACCAGCCACTAACATGAGAGAGAGAGAGAGGTTAGATGAGAGAAGAAAGTGGAAAGAAAGAGAAAGGGGATGAAGTCGTGAGAAAGAAGATGAAGAGTGGAGGGAATAAGAGTAGGAAAACATGAAGGAAAATGAAAGAACTCGTAGGTTCCTAAGATGGGTTCTCGGTTTAAGGCCAGAACCCAGTTCTTCTAGGTCCCTAAACCCTATGAGCACGCCAATGTGCTCCTGGGGGGCAAGCGACCTTTCTGGGATAAGGAAGTGTAATTTCAGACGTGAGGAAGCTAGAAGAACAGCTATGGACTCCATAGCGGAAGGCTTGGAAACTCGAACTATGAGATCAAGGTACGTTTTCCTTATTTTCATGTTTTGGAACTTCTTCTGAGCTAGTGTAGATGAGATTAGATGATTAGATTGTTTCAATTAATAAAAAATTGTAAGAAATTGAGTCTGGTTGGGTCACCCGGTCGGGCTACCAGAAAAACTAGAAAAAGGGCAGGGAAGATGGCACTGTAGCTTGGCGTGTGGGCTTCATGCGCAGCCGCTTTGGGCGGCGGATGAAGGCGCGTCCGGCCTCTTCTCAAGGTGTTGTCAACACGAAAGATGTTGTACATAATGCCATAAGTTCAATGGTATGTTGCTTGAGAGATTTGGACATTTAATATGAAAGTTATACTTGATAAAAGTTATGTGCTTTATAAACCCCTTTATTTAATTCTAAGCTTTGAGTATAATCAAAGGTTTAATTTGAAATCTTTTGGTTTATAATTAAAGTACCACAAGGCTTTATGGGGAGAAGAATGTGTTGGATTAAACAAAGTATAAAATATTAATCTATGATTATTACACAATTTCCCCTCTCTAGAGTCATGATCAAGTTGAATATTAAGGAGTGATTAATAGTATGAACTATTAAATAAGGTAAAATGTGGTTTTTTAATGTACATATATATATATATATATATATATGTTGTAGTTAATTCTACAATTAAGGATTAATAGTATGCACTATGATTATTAGGTGATAAAGGATTGTGATGATAATTAAGTCAAAAGTTTAGAATAAATATATTTGAGGGCGCTTAAAGAATTGTGACATTTCGTTTAGTCGTATGGAGTTAGATGATAAAGAAGTAAGTGAGGAATTGCGTATTCATTTTGGAACCCGGTGAATAGAAAAATAGGTATAAAGTAGACTTGATTAGCGTTAAGTTAGTAAGTTTCCGTCCTAGCTGGGATTAGCGGGTAGGACATGGGCGGTAATCCTGTAAAGACGGAATAGATTTGGTTAGTGAAATAAAGTTTAAACATGATCAAAGTTAGTGATATCTTTTGTCTAACTCGAGTGGTCAGACTGGAGCAGGGCTGGTTCAGTTTTTTTGTAATTAGGGATGTGTTCTATCAACTTGGTATCAGAGCCAGGATAATGGATATTTGTTCCTAATATATGAATGTTATATGAACATGCTACAAGAAAACTGGGTTCAGTACACCAATAATTATATGTGTCTTTTGACTCAGTGGACACAATTGTTGGTGTCCTATAATAATGGACACAGTAGCCTGTGCACAGCACTGGCGTGCCGTTTGATCAAAAGACACAAACAATCTTCTTTGTGGACAGTTATTAAACACCAAAGGACACAAGCGTTTTGTGTCTTTTTTCTGACGATGGACCTACACATTTTGTACACTTATGGACACAATTATATTATTGTGTCCTTTACTATCATTTTTAATTAATATCATAATGATAAAAAAACATACTCACACTTATATTATTGTATCCTCTATTCTTCTTTTTTTTATTAAATCATACATAAATTCCATATACAAGTACAACACTATATTTAGATAAATATCCACTATTTTATCTAATTCAGAGGTTTTCAGCAGCCTCTTCAATCTCACTCACTCGGTTGCAGCTGGTATTTTCTGGATGTTTGATATTTTTTATCTCTTGCATAACCCTTGTTAACTTAACTTATCTAATGGCTTAGATTGAAATAACTTATCCAACGACTCACATTCATTTCAATTGGATGGGGATATTCTCAATTGGCAACACAAACGATTTTATTGTGTCCATAGATAATATTGGCGGAATTTTTTCCTTGATTCAAAAAATCAAGCGGGAGCACTTTATTTTTTCCCTTTAATTTGTTCCCACATTCATATGATATGGTTTGTTTCAGAATTTAGGAGCCCTTGGCTCTAATTTAATATATTGATTATTGATATTTTCAAATCAAAATAAAATATTAATAATCTTGCTAATATTATATAATAATATTTAAATAGTAGGAATTAAATCAATTAATTTTACTAAGTGTGTAATTATTATTTATTTATATTCACCTTTCATAATTTTACATTCATAGCATCGGTAAAAAAAAATATAAGTGTTAGATTAAAGATAATTTTAAACCGTTACTAATACGGTGACAACACTAACAAAAGCATTATGCATTAAAATCAAAATTCGTATTAAATATTAACAAAAGCATTACCCTAACTTATATGAATTTCTACATCACTCCAAATCTTTCAATCGTTCCATGACAATAATATGTTGGATATCAGGTCTACTTTCAACATCATCATTATCATCTAAAGGGTCTTCCAATGCTTAAGTTGTGTCTGGGTCTTCAACTTCTAGGGCAAGCATGTTGAATAGATCACGAGGCTTCATCTTACTAACAACACTCCAATCTTCATCAATAGGATCTTGAACATAAAACACTTGTAAGGCTTGAACTCCCATTATGAAAGAGTCTTTCGGTGGTAAAAATCGTTTAGAATTCACAATGGTAAAGCCATATTCATCCTTCCTAGTGCCAAAACTTTTACTTTTAACATCATACCAGTCACAATCAAATAATACAACCTTCCGGCCAAGTTCATAATCTAACTCTATGATATCTTTCAATACACCATAGTATTCTATATTTCCACTCCTTGGATTTCGATCAACTGTACTAGCATAACTAATGACTTCAGATGATACAAACACACCACTATTTTGGTATTTAGAATGCTGATCAACCGATTTTACCTTAAACCTGCAACCATTCATGAGGAATTTTGTGTAACGAGTTGCCCATTGATTTGGCCCAGCCGCCAATGCTTGCAAATCCTCTTTAATATGTATGTCATCGTCAATCCCAATAGAATCCACCTAAAAATCAAACATAATTATTAATTCAAATATTACATTGCACTCCATGGGACATTGTAACTAATGTAAGTCTTACATTATTGCTACACCATTCAGGAAATGAGGATTGTGCATTTTTTTGTGCTTCATAAATTGTAATTCGTCGACCACGATTGGTAATCGCTTCTACCTCGTGTCGCCTACCAAAACAAAGTCAACATCACATTTGGTGTCATAAACTCATAATTATCTTCACAATGTATATAATTGACTGTTAAATGGGCTACACAAACCTTAAGTAAGGTGTCATTGCTTCACAATTGGCTAGGACATACCAATGTACCCACGCTAACACTTCACGGTCAAGTAGGAAAGTTTTTCCTATACTTGTTGGCTTTCCTTGCCTTGAAAATAAAGGAATTCCTTCTCTATCAGGATAATGATTCACATCATAATTACGCCCATGCTTATTTTGTTCGGTATTGACCGCATCCCCAAAGTACATTGAGAAAAAACTAACACAATATTCTATAATAACACTCTCGACAATACACCCTTCTGGATGGCTCTTGCTGCGCACATATTTCTTTAGCTTTTTCAAGTACCTGTGAGTAATCAATAGATAAAATTTTGTTGCTCACCTCAATATCTGCCCTTTAATAGCAATTTATATAATTTAAATCACTTTAATAGCAATTTTATATAATTTAAATCCCTTTAATAGAAATTTTATATAATTTAATTCATACCTTTTTATAGGGTACATCCATCTGAAAGCTACTGGTCCAGCAATGGCAGCTTCATGAGCAAGATGTGTTATCAAGTGTACACTAATGGTGAAGAATGAAGGTGGAAATAGCTTCTCAAGATGGCATAAAGTTATTGCAACGTCTTTTGATAACATTTTGAAGGACTGAACAGTTCCATTCTTTGAACAAAGATGCTGGAAAAATCTACTCAACTCTACCAGTACCTTCACGACAGATTTTGGTAAAATTCTTCGAATAGCAATTGGAAGTAGGACATGCATGAGAACATGATAATCATGGTTTTTTAGACCCGTTAACTTTTTACCTTCAATGTTAACAAAGTTGCTGATATTTGATGAGTAGTTGTCTGGAACTCTAATTGAAGCCAAAACCCGACACAACAACATATTATACTCAGCTGGTGGCAGCTCTGTTCGTGCACCTTTGGGAATGGGGTGGAGTTTGTGCTCAATATCCATCTCTACAAGATCAGCTCTAGCCTTGATTCCATCTTTGCTCTTCCCCTCTATTCCAAGTAGCGTGCCAATAACATTTTCAGCAACATTCTTTTCTATATGCATTACATCCAGATTATGTAATAGTAGAAGATTTTTCCAGTAAGGAAACTCAAAGAATATACTTTTTTCCTCCATTGAATGTTATCATCTTCATCATCCTTCCTTGTTCTTTTACGACTACCCACAATGCGCTTAGGATGCCCAAATGCAAAAGTTAATTGATTGAGTGCTAATAAAAAATCCATGGCTGTCATTGGTATTGGGTGCCTCTGTACATCATGGCATCCATTAAAACTTCGAGTTTCCTTTCAGAATCGGTGTGTTAATGGGAGCCAACGTCTATGACCTATGAATGCTCATTTTTTACCATGCTTTAACCAAAATGATGAGGGGTCATCGTTGCAATGAGGACAAGCCTTCTCTCCACTTGTGCTCTAGCCAGAAAGCATCCCATATGCGGGAAAGTCATTTATAGTCGACAATATTGCAGCCCGCATAGTGAATGACTCTTGAAGATGAAAGTCGTATGTTTTCAAACCTATTGTCCATAAGTCCCTTAATTCATCAATCAAGGGTTGCATGTACACATCTATTTTATTACCTGGACTTTTTTTACTTGGAATTAATAGTGATAACATAAGATAAGATTGTTTCATACACACCCAGGGAAGAAGATTGTAGACAGCAAGCACCACGGGCCAAATGCTATAACTCGAGCTCATATTACCAAACGGATTGAAACCGTCACTTGCTAGCCCAAGGCGAACATTTCGACGCTCCAGCACAAAATCACCATATGTATTATCCAAATGCTTCCATGTCGGGCTATCTGCAGGGTGCCATAGAACACTGTCGTCTGATCGAATCTGTGAATGCCATACCATAGACTGTGCTCTGTTACGTGACATGTACAAACGTTGGAGTCTAGGTCCAATTGGGAAGTAGTGTAACACTTTCTTCGATACCAATGTAAGTCTTCTCCCCAACCGTTTAGTGCAAGGCATGTATCTATTAACCCCACACTTTGCACAACTGGTGTCGATTGAGTTCTCCTTCCAGTACAACATACAATGATTCAGACATGCATCAATTTTCTCATAACCCAAACCCAATGCATTCATAAGTTTTTTGGCACGGTATAAATTGGAAGGAAGCCTATCACACATTGGAAAGTGTTCCTTAATCAATCTCAAAATTTCACCAAATGAGACATCACTCCAGTCATAAAGAACCTTTATTTGATACAATTTTACCAAAAATTTCAAATTTTTCTTACTACTCCCAGGATATAATTCTTTGTTTGCCTATTCTAATATATCTAAAAACTGTTGTGCATCAGAGGTTGGATCATTTGTCGAAGCCGACCCATCAACGGGTTGAGAATCACCCAAATCTTCGTCACACGAAACACATCATGAAGCATATCTTCCATGTAATTAATAGGGGTTTCATTTTCAGCGGAATCATTGGTTGGATCTAATTGATCTGTGAAAGGTTCCACATCTTCCCCATGTTCTATCCAGGTCGACTGTATGTAGTTTGGGTCCATTCCCTCAATATAATGATGATCATCAACCAAAAATGGATCTCGATAAAAAAGATTGCAACAAGTTCGACATGGACATTTAATTTTCCCCTCAAAAGATGCAACTTCTAGAGCTTTGCTAATGAAATCTCGGCGCCCGACCATGTATCCATTGCTCATCCTATCTAAATTAACCCAATGCTTATCCATCTTCAAATACAATAACTCAATATTACCAACACCATTTATAGAGTCTAAGGGATCAAATAATGGTTACTCATTTATATATTGGCATAGACAAAAGAAGTTATCATGCATATATATTAAGTACAATTGAAAATTATATTATGAGTTAGAATGGGTATTTGAGCAAAAACATAAAACAAAAACAAAGGAGAAAAACTACTAAGGGAAGCAACCATTCACAAGTGAGCAATTTATATCTTGCTTGTGACGACCCGTCCTGAATTAATGGGATTAATTAAGGATTAATGACGGATTAGCGAGGCTAATAGGGGATTACACGAGGATTAGCGGACGTTCGGGCGAAATGACGATTTTGCCCCTGGAATGGGAAAATCATTGACGTTTCATTAAGGTGGTCAAATGGACTTTGTCCAATGATTGTGACGTATTTCGGGACGTCACGAGTTCATAGACAGGTGGCACGCTCTATTTCGACGTTCGTGCAAGAAGTTATGACGATCGGAAGTTCGAGGGCATTTTGGTAATTTGGTCGAATAGGGGCCAATAGTTGACTTTGACCCCGGAGGTCCGATGGACGAGGACCAAAGACCGTTACCTAGGTCAGGACGATACGAATCCGTAGACAGGCGACACGTCGAATTCGGACGTTCGACAGAAAAGTTACGGTTCACGGAAATTCGAAAGTACTATTGCACGATTTGCGAAACGGATGCTTTTTGGAATTAAGTGGGGCCCAAATATTTGTTATTGGACTAATGGATGAGTGACAAGTGTCACCCATCCACTGGCCATCCCTTTTCCTTCATGCATATTACCTTCATCGATCATTTCTTCCTATTTCCAAACCCACCCGATCTCACCCACCTTGAACCCAATCCAAATCATTTCCATCTGATCTTGAGTGAGTCCAGAGAGTAAGATGAGGACATGATGGTGGTGGTGGCTGATCGTGGACAAGGCCACCGTGAACGACGGAGGTGAAGAGAAAACATCCGTACCCGGTTAGGCCCAATTTTCATCTTATTTCGATTTTTTTACATTATGGATGCTTTTGGATGATTAGAGGATGATTAGTGGGTTTCTAGATAAGTTATAAGATGGTTAGGAGGGTGATTCACGGTTGAGAAGGCCCTGGGAAAAACTTGAAAAACTTGAACCGTGAGGTTCAATTCGAACTGTGAGTTTTAGGTGGTTGTTTCTTAGTTTTAATGATTGGAATTGATAGGAAATCACAAAATAGGAAGATTAGGATTGAAAAGGAGAAGATTGGACGAAAAATGAGGATTGAAGAGGCCTGGATCGGTCTAGCCGGTCCAGTTGCAGGCCCTGAACCGAACCGGCCGGTCTGAACCGGCCACGGGTTGAAGACGATCCATAGTGTACCGGCGCGTGAGCCCACGTGCAGGGCCCTTTGGGCGGCACGTGGTAGCACGTGGTGGGGATTCTGGGGATGTATTCAACACACGAAACCTTCTATTCGATGTAATGAGCATTTTGGGACTAGTTTCGTGTCAATCGGACATCGTTTCGATATAGTTCGGGGTGTCCGAAGGTTTAGGTTCGCGTTTAAAAATAGTTAGAAAATCGTCAAAATTATGGGACTTCAATGAGAGGTTAATGAGGATATTAGTAACTTTCTATTACAATATGGACAGGTTCGGGAATCCCGGAGGCGACAATGGACCCAGGAGACGATTATGGCACGCGTATCGATGCTCGATTTCGGACGGTCTGTGAGTGGACTTGGTTTATGAATTCGATGCATTCATAAATGTTTTATAATTGTTTTAGAATATATTTTATGATGCCATGAGTGCATTTGTTTGTGGTAGCCTAGGATTTACGTATTTGCACGTATTTCAAAATTTACGGTTTTATACGATGCTTATACGTTCTAAGTTTTCAACAAGGGTTTAATAAACGGATTTTGGATTTGGAAATATGAAATCAGGCATGAGACCCCTTGGATTTACAAATTTCAGACTTGGAGTCCATTTGAATTGATGAGGAATCGGACCGAGGGTCCATTTGTGTTATACGATCGGGCCGGGGGCTCAGTTGGTTTACGATTCGGATTTGAGGCCCTGTTGGTTGTGACATGAGAATTCGGGCATGAGACCCTATTAAACTGTGGATTTAGACCGAGGCCTGTGAAATGGATTTGAATCGGATTCGAGGAATCCTATTGAAATGAATCGGGCATGAGACCCAGTTGAGAAATGTTTTGAGAAAGAAAGTATTTGAAAATGTATATGAACCCTCCATATGTTCATATGGTCTCCTCCAGACGTCGACCTGGAGAGTCACGATCCATAGACTGGAGTAGGTATCCCCATAGGGATCCCGTTCCAGGAGTGGGGGTTACGTTTTACGATGTAATCGGACTAGATCCAGAGATTGATCCTCCCAGATGGAGATTCCTGGGGAAGACTCAGAGTGAGACCCCGGGTAGTGTGCACACTAGTATTGAGATTGATATCGTGACATTATCGGGGATGTGTTCCCTAGGGGCTGTGTGCCCCGAGTTGGCATCTTCTCGAAAGTGCCTAGGATGGGTTATACGTATGCGTACGTATGTGATTCTTTTGGAAAGTGGTTTGGGGCAGGGACCCCGTATTATGTGTTTTAGTATTTCACTGAGAATGGTTTTGGGCTGAGACCCACGTGACGTGATTTGGGCTGAGTCCCTATTGATTTGATTTCTGTATTCCATGTTTTAAGTTGTGATTTCAGGTCGGGGACCCAAATGGATTTATGGTTCATGACGGTTTATGGGAACCAGCATGAATCCTTGAAAGGTTTTTATGGGTCATGATGGTTTATGGGAACCGGGCATGAACCTTTGAAAGGTTTTGATATGTTTGACAAATAGTTTTATGAAAGTTTTGATAAACGGTTTTTGAATGCATGCATATGATTTTAGTGAAGGGCATAAGTGTCTTCTTGTGAAAATGTTTTTAATGAAAATGTTTATTTTGTCCACTCACGACTTTTGATGTTTTAATGCCCTTCAGGTTGATCGCGGATGCGGGCTGTAGTAGAGACGAGGCATGACACTCCTCCTCCTACGATCCTGGCATGCTCTGGAAGTCTCGGTGAGGGTTAGATACGGAATTTTCCCTGGGACGGGATCAGGCGCGTCCCTTGTTAATTCCGGGGGATTTGGGACGGGTCCTGACATTGCTTGCAAATCTTGAACAAATTCCCAACATGGCATGTAAATCAATTTTGGAAATTGAACTTGGCTTAATGAATTCAGGGAGAAAATTCCCTAAAATTATAGAAAAAAAAATCAACAATTAAATTTACCTTGAATGGAAGAATTTGTTGATGTGACTACGGAAATGAAGGAAGAAACGCCTTTGAATCCATTTTTGTTAGTTGCTTAAGAAGAAGATATGAGAGTTCTCATCCTTCCTGTTCCTGTATTCGTTAAAAATGGAGGGTGGTTCAATATATTGAATGAGCCACTGGAAAGAACGAATTGGTGTTGGTGGGTGATGGGACTTTGGGACACAAATGGTTAATTGTGTCCATTAAGTATGGTGTTAAATTAATTCATGATGACTAACGACATCATGGTGTACATTTAGTGTACTTTCCCCCAAAAATAATCAAACCCATTTTTCAACATCTGATTAAAAAAAGGAGATTTTGAAATGAAATGGAAAAAGTAATCTACAACATTTTGCAATGAAATGGAAAAAGTAAAGAACTTACGCTTTGCAAAACTATTAAAATAGGAAAAATACACCAGCATAAGACTCATTATTTGTTGAAATGAACTTATACGTAGAAGTAGAAAGAGTCTAATTTGCTTCGTTATCTGCGTTGCTTAGGATTTCAACAATAATTGGCGGCACACATGTTTTACCGACAACATTGTCTTCTGGATTTTGAGTAGACGGTGTCCGGAAATTTGTTGGATCAGAAATTTTGATCATCGCATCTTCAGAACCAAATTAATTAGATATAGACTTGTTGTCCCCGGATATGCCCACGAAGGCAAAATTCGTCGGTTCACTGCAGTTGCCAGTTCATTGATAAGAGGACATTTTTTAGCATGACCACCAACGCTAAAATCAATTACCTTTAATTCATTTTCAATACGTCGGGATGGATAGGGAACTTTCATACGTTGATGATAATGAAGATGATCGGTGGTAGAAAATTCTGTGGATGCATTAGAGGCAAATGATGAACGAGATGAAGGAGGTTTAATTCCAATCCTAACTCTTTTTCCTCGTTGATCACCTATAATGAGTAATAAAAAACTTGTATAAATAAGTATGAAAAATTTATCAAAATTTAACCTACACTTTGTAACCTTGAATATGTATATATGAGAGAATGGACAGTATTAACAAGTAACAAACCTTGTAAAATGTAAAATTTCCCCTATAAAACAATAAGATTGAAACTATGAAAATGCAATGAAGTAGTTGTTATATAATGAAAAATAATCGCCACAATAGATGTTTTGTGTGCTTTGACATTCAATTTGACTGTTGAAACATGTCATAAAGGACACAATTATTTGTGTCCTATGTTGTACATTGCTTGATTTTCGGATATTAATTGGGCTGATATTGAGAAGCCTACCACCACACTGTTAAGATGACTAGACTGAGTGGAAGATATTATATTAAATTATTAGAGGCTACAATTATTTGTGTCTTCTAAGTTGCAACTCTCCACGCCATTCTGCCACCCTCAAAAAGGATAATTTAAAGGACACAAGTATGTGTGTCTTCTATGCTGAGCACCTTATAGACAACTGGTCATTTGAATTATTTGAAGAGTGTGACCAACACTTTTCAGGTGTTTGACAGTACACACAAATAGTGGTGTCTTATATACTGAATTCAGTAGACACAATAGATTTTTATGTCCATTGATATTGAATTATAATTAATTTTTTGAGAACATTGTTATAAGGATTTGCATCAATATTGAACAACTCGTTCATTATATAATAATGTTATGTTATTAATTCCTTGCACATGTTAATTTATTCATATTTTTAGGTTTACATGTGTATGAGTAATGACTAATAAATGTAGTCTAATGACTTTTTCCATAAGTACAAGTAGATGTTTAAAACACGAAAATAACATTGCATTTGAGAAAATAAAATACATGAGAGCTTAAACTTAAGCAATTAAAAACACAATATACACATATAACACATGGCCCCAAAAATATCAACGTCTAACCAACAAAAATTCAAACCACATTTAGTTAGATTGATCGGGTGACGATTCTTCCGAAGTCAAATCATGAATCTCATGATTACTACGACCTATTTGATGTTTGTAAGATCGATACCATGCATTGTAATCATGTGTATCCCATGCCCCAAACCTATTGGAAGGACCAACACCATCATTTGTTGTGTTTGGACCATTGTAGCGGCCGGTACTAAGCTTAGACTCAGTGTCATCTGAAATTAATGAAGATAATTTAAAGTGCTTCTCTTTGTTGAACACACGATCCTTACCAACACAAGGGCCTTGCAGTTTTCTTGTATTGACGACAACTTGATGACTATGTCTTGGCGGACTGTCAGCAATAACAATAACGTCTAGAAATTGTGGAGTTTGTTTCACACTGTGATTAGTAGAACCAACAGATGACTTTGGATTTTTTGAGCTGCCACTACATAATTTGTTTGAGGATTTTTTTGTTGGATTCATGATTTAAGGGAAAGAGAACGCGAAAGAGAAAGAGAAGAGAAAGGGAAATAACAAGACTTCTCAAAATGAGAAGTGAAAAAAATATAAATGATGAGAGTGATTGTAAGGCATTGTGAAGTTCAGTACAATCTTAAATAGATGAAAATCAAGACACCAATAAATAAGAGTGTCTAAATTGTGAAATAATAGACACAATTAATTGTGTCTACAATTGAAACAAGTGCGTAGATAAGGTGACCCCACTTGTATTGTGGACGGGCTCCTTGTCTAGTAGCATGTCAGTGTGCATTAATAAAATTATTGGATACAAAAGATTGTGTCCTATTTAAAGTGGCAACAAATATGAAATATTTGTGTTAATTAATTATTAAAGGACACAGACAAAATATTTGTGGCTATGAGACTTGTGTCCAATAACCAGTTTTCGTGTGGTGACATGATAATAATTGGATTATGATTACGTGAAAACTTGATAAAATAGTTTGGCTAAATTTGAATTTGGAGGTTTGAAGTAGCATGTCGGTGTGCATTAATAAAATTATTGGACACAAAAGATTGTGTCCTATTTAAAGTGGCAACAAATATGAAATATTTTTGTTCATTAATTATTGAAGGACACAAAAAAAATATTTGTGGCTATGAGACCTGTGTCCAATAACCAGTTTTCGTGTAGTGACATGATAATAATTGGATTATGATTGCGTGAAAACTTGATAAAATAGTTTGGCTAAATTTGAATTTGGAGGTTTGACTTGATTAGTATGATTTAAATTTGGTTTCCAAATCATCTTTTGTTTTTACGACTTTTAAGAATGTTAAATGAACTTTGAGTATATGAAATTTTATGGCAAATTGATTTTTAAATAATTATATTGTGAAATAAGCTAATTATATTGTGAAATAAGCTGCACTTGATTTATGGAAACTATGGCATTGATACGGTAATCATAATATGTTAGCATGATGGGATAACGCGTAAAATTGTACGATTGATGACATTAAGTATATAATGATAATGATGTTATGTTGACCTATATTAATGATATGGGATGAATAGAAATAAATACATTTGATAGGGCTTGATGATGCATGATTAATGATGATAAAAAAATGCCATTATAAGGGTATAATGATATAATGGTATGAGTACTTGATGATATGATATTGGATGAGATAATGAGAATATGATGGTAATATAATGAAAATAAGGTTTGATTGGTTGAGATGATATACGGATTTTGGGAATTTTGTGAATAATAAAGTAATATTTTATAACATGTTTTGCAAGGAAATTAAGTTTATTATACTTCAGATCATTCCTAGGTTCGTGGAAGTAGTTTTGTACTCGTTGTCTTGTATTTGATTTGATGATGGTTGATGAATTGGAATTTTGGTATGATTTTATGGATTATTTAAAGAGTTTGTTTTACGAGGTTTTTGGGACGTATTTATAATTTGGGGCTTAGACCCGAGTTTTGAGTTTGGTCTAAATTTCTGAACTTAGTTTGGGTTATGGTTTGAATTTTTATTGAGATGGTTAATAGGTTCCTCGGTATATGTGATGATTGTAATGATGTGAGGTGTGATGTGGATACCCTCCTCGAGATGCTAGATTGGTGGGACTATCTCGAGCGTCGAGGTAATGCTCTGTAGTTCCCGAGACCGATATTAAGGTGGGAAGTTTCAGACGTAAAGTTAGGCTCTAGTTCTTGAGACTAGTGATGACTCAGATGTCGAGCGTGGCTCCATTTCCTGAGTTAGTACTTACTCAGACGTCGAGTAAGGCTCCAGTTCGTGAATGAGATTACACTCGGACGTCGAGTAGGGCTTAAGTTTCCGAGTGACTACCGATAGTACTAATACCCCGAGGGATTGTCTTGATGATGTGATTGGTATGGTATTCGGATATGACTCAGATGATATTTGTGGTAAATTGCCTATGCGTAGTGCCACAGTGGGATAAGTGATGTGAATGATACTTGAATTAGTATTGAGTTGAGTTTGATTGTTGATTTGGGGAAATGATTTAAGACCACTAAGGGATCCTGGTATTGTTGGTACTTAAAAGAAATTAGTAAGCAACCTTTATATTCTAGCGTGTGTGCGCATAATTAAGACAATGATAGATTGAATATGGTATAAGGATTAAAGTGGACTGGAATATGAGTGAAAGACATAATGAGGACAATCTGAATGAGGTTTGATGGTCATGTGATTTTAGGGATATAAGTTAATTATAATAAGTTAATACTATGATTTTGAAAATAATCTATATTAACATATGATGTTGATAATGCTCAAAAGAATTGGTTTCTTTTCAGAAAGTTAATTGTTCAATTTAAGATTGAGCATGAGATAAGAGATTGTGCAGAAATTTCGAGGAAGAAATTTTTTAAGGAGGGGAGATTGTAACAGCCCATACCACGAAGAAAGCAAAATGACGATTTTGTCCTCGAAAAAGTCAAAATGTTGACTTTTTTTTACCGAGATATCTTTTGGAAATTTCGAGAAGGCCGTTACGAAGGTCTCAACCTCATGAATACGTAGACAAACATCACGTTGAAAACGAAGTTTGGATAAGTAAGTTATGGGCATACAAGGTATAAGGGTATTTTGCTAATTTGGTAATTTCACATTTTAATCATGTGAAGTGAAATGGTGCCCAAGTGTCTAAAAGAGTCTGGTTATTTTCGTCCCAATTCTTCCCGCTGACCTATATGGTTATATATATATACATATATGAGTGATTATGTGTTATGTAGGAGGGGGGAAAATCGGGAGGTGGTGGCCGAAAAGGAAGGAAATGGACACCAGCCACCACCGAGAGAGACAGAGAGAGGTCAGATGGGAGGAGGAAGAGGAAAAAAAGAAAAAGGGGATGAAGTCGTGAGAAAGAAGATGAATAGAGGAGAGAATAACAGTAGGAAATCATGAAGGAAAATGAAAGAGCCTGTAGGTTCCTAAGATGGGTTCTCGGTTTAAGGCCAGATCCCAGTCCTATGAGCACGCCAGAGTGCTCCTGGGGGTCCGGCGACCTTTCTGGGATAAGGAGGTGTGATTTTAGATGCGAGGAAGCTAGAAGAACGGCTATGGACTCCATAGTGGAAGGCTTGGAAATTCGAACTATGAGATCAAGGTACGTTTTCCTTATTTTCATGATTTAGAAGTTCTTCTGAGCTAGTGTAGATGAGATTAGATGATCAGGTTGTTTGAATTAATAAAAAATTGAGAGAAATAGAGTCTGGTCGGGTCACCAAAACGGGCGACCCGAAAAACCAGAAAATGAGCATGGACGACGACATTATAGCTGGGCTTCATAAGTAGCCGCTTTGGGTGGCGGATGAAGGCGTGTCTAGCCTCTTCTCAAGGTGTCGTCAACACGAAAGATGTTGTGCATAATGTCCTGAGTTCAATGGTATGTTTCTTGAGGGATTTGGACATTTAATAAGAAGGTTACACTCGATCAAAGTTTATGTGCTTTATAAACCGCTTTATTTAATTTTAAGCTTTGAGTATAATCAAAGGTTTAATTGGAAATCTTTTGGTTTATAATTAAAACCACAAGGCTTTATGGGGAAATGAATGTGTGTACTAATCTATGATTATTATGCAATTTCCCAGCTCTAGAGTCATGATCAAGTTGAATATTAAGGAGTGATTGACAGGACCCATCCCAATTCCCCCCCTCCCCTCGGTTATCGTGGGATGTGCCCTGCTCCCGTCTGATAGCACGTGCTAGACCAGGGATAAAACTGTAACCCGTTCAGGGTTTCTAAAGTGCGTAGTGATTTCTAGAGTACACAGTGGCATGTGATGTCTCGTTCTCAACTACAGTCTGCATCCACGATCAACCTAAATGGTATAAAAAACATTAAAAATGTGAGTGGATCAAAATAAACAGTTTATAAATATCTTATAAAAATATTTAACGAAAAGACAATTATACCCTTCACTTAAAAACATGCATGCATCAGAAAACAAGTATCTCAAATACTTTCTTAAAAACAAGTCATATTGCTTTTCAAATCAATACACAGTGAAAACATTTATCAATCAAAGTAATTTCCTCAGTAGGGTCTCAGCCCAAAACCAAATCTCATAAGGTTTCAGCCCAAATCAAAACCACGTGGGGGTCTCAACCCAAAACAATCTCATAAATCATCTCAATAAGGTCTCTGCCCGAAATACTGACTCATATCCGGAGTCGTATGAAAACATGAGTAACCAATCCTCTTTCTCTAATATGCAGCAAATCATCTCAATAGTCACGATATCAGCTCTACGCGTGTGACTTGGGATTACACATCCGAGTATACACCTATGCTCGGAGCCCGTGGCTCGACGTCTAAGGTGATCTAACTCAGGCTCGAAACCCCTAGATTGACATCTGAGCAATGGTATTCACAGGCTTAAAACCCCAGCTCATCGCCTGAGAAATGTCAATCTCTGACACTCTTGAGCCTGAGCCTCCCCTCAGAGCTACTCACCTCTAGGAAGCGTCATCTTGACCTCTCCAGGATCTACACCGTCTATAGGCTACCACGTTGGGATCTACGACGTCTGACGAGAACAATCACATCATAGAGGATGGTATTGTGGAAAACATTTCACAAATCTCAAATCATCTCAAAATATCTCAATGGGGTCTATGCCTGAAATATAGTTTCATCAAATCAGTTTCCACAAAACCATCATAAAAACAGTGTTAAAAACATTTCACAAATCCAGGATTCCTCAAATCCTATCAAATCCAAACTCGTAAATCCATAACAGGGTCACAAACCCAAAATCTCATATCATAAATCAGAACTGGGTCGCAAGCCCGATAAATTCCACGTTTGACTATACTCTAAGTCAAACCACAAACCAACTGGGACACATGCCCAAATATTCTTTCCAAATCCGAGAACCATTTCACGATTCAAATAATTTTTTCAAATCACCTTTGATTGTAATCCAAGTCAAAGTCAATAATCAACTAGGTCTCACGCCCAAAATAGTATTTCAAGCCCGAAATAGCATTTCACGCATCTCTGTGAAATCATTCAAAACCGATAGTCAAATCATATAAATTACATGCGCGTAGGAAACTCGGCCTAAGCTCGAAGTATCTTATAAAACATAAATCTAGAAATACGTGTATAGTAACATTTTCTACGAAAATGCCAAATCATATGCAATCAAGGCATCTCAAATAATGTTCATAAAACATATAAAAAATTTATGCATGCATCATATTTATAAATCAAAAGTCCACTCACAGATCGTTCATGCTGCCCACTTACAATCCGCACCGTAAGCCACTTCGATGCTAATCCACAATCTCCGAGATGTCCGAACTTGTCCAAATCATACCCAAGGGTCACTAAGCATCTACACAAGTCAATACCATAAACCCTTAAAACTCCCAGAACAGTTAACGTGTCCTGAACACGCTTCCGGAGGCTAAAATCCTCCTAATAACCTATGAAACGAACTCTGATCGACCTGATACCACCACCATTGGATTTAGATCATTGAAACCTTTCGAAGAAGATCAGTTTGACCTCAAAATTTGTGCCCACGCGGTCTCACGCGCCTGTTAAAGTACGATCCACGTGCTGGTCAACAGCAGTTAACGCTGACGTCACCTGCTGACGTTGGCATGACAACTCCGACATCTGACACCTTTGACGCCATGACACGTGTCACTCTCTGATTAGTGATGTGTCACTGGCAGGTCAGACACCTCTCTGACACACTACCACGTGGCTCCATCTCACTAGTCCACGTGCTTTGACAACGCTGACGTGGACCAGCCACATCACCTGCCACGTCACCTGACAGCTCATGACACCATGCCACATGTCACCATCTCATTGGTCCACGTGGGTGGTCAACATTGATGTGGAGTGCCACATTGACATTGACTAGGCCTGACACCTATGCCACGTGTTTCCCTCTGATTAACCACGTGGCCTGATGATTCAGTGGCTTGCCATGTCATCGTCTTCAACCTTAGGTGGGTCGACCCGCAACCCTAAAATCGGGTCACTCGACCTGCGACCTTGACCCCGTCGGTTCTTCGTCGTCTAGCCATCAAAATCCACCATTCTTTAACCAAATTGCTCGTCTCACTTCCTGGAACAACCCTATAACCTTAAAAACATGAAACAAGGGCTTGGATTACCTGATCAAACTCCATCTTCCACGGCTAGTTTTCGAACCACCATTCAGACTTGTCCAACTGTCCTTTCCCGTCCGTTTTGATCCCTACAAGCTTGTAAGAGCTCCTAGAACACGTCCAAATCATCAAAACACCTTTCGAAGGCCCCAACCAAAAATCCAAAATTCAAACAAAAAGGGGTATTCGTGTTTACCTAGTTTCACAGCTAGCTGCTCCATCGTGCCTCCGTCGTCCACACCATCGTCTCTCCAGCCCTCTCTCTCTCTCTCAAGCCACAAGAAACAGATAAAAATGATGAGAAAAGGGTATAGGGTGGGTTTTCGGGTTTTGTGCAACCATGAATAGTATAAAAAATTGTCAATGACCGGTAACTTCCCCGTACGATGTTCGATTTTGACGTGTCATCTATCTACGAACTCGTATCGTCTCAATCTACGTAATAGATCTCGGTCCACATGTATTTGACTTTCTGAGTCAAAAGTCAACATTTTCACCCATCCAAGGGTAAAATCGTGATTTTACCCCGATCATCCAATAATCCTCGACTAATTGCCAATTAATCCTTAATTAATTCTGGCTAATCACGAAATTCAGGACGGATCGTTACACTGATTAATAGTATGAACTATTAAATAAGGTTATATGTAGTTTGTTAATGTACATATATATATATATATATGTTGTAGTTAATTCTACAATTAAGGATTAATAGTATGCACTATGATTATTAGGTGATAAAGGATTGTGATGATAATTAAGTCAAAGGTTTAGAATAAATATATTTGAGGGCACTTAAAGAATTGTGACATTTCGTTTATCCATATGGAGTTAGATGATAAAGAATTAAGTGTGGAATTGTGTATTCGTTTTGGAACCTAGTGAATATAAAAATAGGTATAAATTAGAGTTGATTAGCGTTAAGTTAGTAAGTTTCCGTCCTAGCCGGGATTAGCTGGTTGGACGCGGGCGGTATTCCTGTAAGGACAAAATAGGTTTGGTTAGTGAAATTAAGTTTAAATGTGATCAAAGTTTGGTGATATCCCTTGTTTGACTGGAGTGGTCAGACGAGCGTAGTGTGGTTTGGTTTTTTTGTTATTAGGGACAGGTTCTATCAGGTGACCTCTTGTTGAGTGATCATGGTGGTAGAATGTGATGCATGGCTGATCAATGGGGGGTATGTGCTATCTTGACCTTATTACTAGCGATTAGGATGGTTGCATGGAGGATCTCCCTGATCAGATGTGGTCGGCCAACGTTGGTCGATTGAAGGAGTGACCTTTTACAATTTGTCAATTGGATGGTTTGTGAGGTTCTAAGGCGAGACTGCTCGGCCTTCGGTCAGGCCAATCTGATTAGGTACGAACAAAAGTCCCCAAGTTGTTGACGAGGTGGATTTCCTAGGTCGAGGGTTTGTTGTGTACTTGTCGGCATGTGTAGGTGTACACTATGCCAGTCCCTAGTCCCCCAAGATCTTGGTTAAGGTATGATACCAAGGGAAATTGGATACGGTTTACTTGCCCGGAATCTCGTATAATGATGTGGCCGATCGTCCTAGGCATGTCCAGTGACCAACCGAGAACCACTTGGAGCCAAGGTGAGTGTATGTCACCTTATTTAATCCACTTGCACGGATCATCGCATGATGAGGTGGACGATCGGCCTTAGCATAACCAGTGACCGACCAAGAATCACTTGAAGCCAAGGTGAGTGTATGTCACCTTGCTCGGCCACTTGCGCGAACCCTTGCAAGATGAGGTGGCCGATCGGTCTTGGCATCACTAATGATTGACCGAGAACCACTTGGAGCCAAGGTAAGTGTATGTCACCTTGCTTAACCCACATGCGCGGACCCTTAAACGATGAGGTGGTCGATCGGCCTTGACATGACTAATAACTAATCAAGAACCACTTGGACCCATGGTGAGTGCGTGTCACCTTACTCGGCTCACTTGAGCGACCCTCGCAAGATGAGGTGGCCGATCGGCCTTGGAATGACTAGTGACTGACCGAGAACCACTTGGAGCCAAGATGAATGTATCTCACCTTATTCGGTCTACTTGCATGGACCCTCGTACGATAAGGTTGCGGATCAACCTTGGCTTGACCAGTGACCGACCAAGAATAGCTTGGAGCCAAGGTGAGTGTATGTCACCTTGTTCGACCCACTTGTGCGGAGCCTCGCATAATGAGATGGCCAATCGGCTCGGCATGGCATGTGACCAATCGAGAACTACTTGGAGCATAGGTGAGTGTATGTCACCTTACTTGACCAACTTGTATAAACCTTCTCACGATGTGGTGGCTAATTGGCCTTGGCAATGACCGACTGAGAACTTTTCCCAGCTGTCATGAATGCATGTACTTAGTTAATGCATGACCTTCGCACTAACCGAGATAGTGCGGGTAATTAATGCGCGACCCTTGGGTTGGTCGAGTGGATTAGCAATGATTCTTTTTAACCATGGTTACTTTTGGAAAAGTATAAAAGGGGGTGAAGTTTTTCACATTTCACATTTCACTTTATGCACTTTGAGAGATCTTCAGAGTGAGATTGAAAGAGATTTACGATCACCATAAGGTGATTTCTGGTTTTCCTTCACGGAGGTGCTCACGACCTGATTTCTGAGAAAAGCAAGGTATGTTGAAATGCTTTTCATGGTTTTCGATTGAAAGTAGTTTCTATGTAAGAACATTTCATGAACTGGGCATGACTGTCATGTTTTGTTTCTTTGATCGTTTAGGTGTTGTGTCGTGCATGTTTCCCTTCCTAGGAGTATTCCTTTGTACATTGGTGATGTCTTCAGAAGAGTCTCAAGGTATGGACGATTGGTTTGGGAATGCATTTGAGGGTGAATTGACGGCCAGCTCGGCCGAATCAGATACAAGGTTGAGGAGTAATGAGTCGGTCTCCACTTCCAGTTAATCTCGACCTGAGGTGGATTTGGGGTTGAAGGCACCAACCCTTGAGGAGGCTCAAGGTGGTGGGATGGATCAAGATCTGTAGGACGAGCTCGATAAATATTTTGAGCAGATGTTGATTGGGTCTGTCTCGGCCATTGATAAGGCCAAATAGATGGTCGTTAATATGGTGTTGGTCGATCAGAACACCATCTTTGAGGGTATCCCAGTAGATTTTCCCCCTCCCAAAGAAAGGGTAATGGGAAAGGAGGGTGAGGCCAAGGAGGAATCTAGCCCAATGTCGAAGGCCATGGAGATAGATGTGGAGAAGGAAATGAAGGTCGTTACCATGGCAAAGTCAAGTATGAATTGATCGGCAGGTGAGCACGGTTACCTAGGAGGATGTGCTACCCTTTAGGATGTCTTCCGGATTCCTAATTCGGTCAAGATGAGACTAATCGGCCAGAAGGACATGCCGAGTGAGTCACCGAAACCCTAGATGACACTCTATCCGGATGTGCTGAGTCATAATGTGACGTTGTCGTTCCGTATATGGCTCCAAGAGATGGTTGTGTGACATGACCCGACCCTAAAACACCTCGTAAACCACACGCGGGCCCTTACTCTCGTTTGGCAAGTAAACTTAAATCCTAAATTTACCCTCATACCTTTTCAGACGAGGGATACTCATACTTATCATTCATGCCTCCCGTTCAACCCTGAACTGCGTGCAATGACCTCGGGGGGTTACAAAAAATCACGAAAACTGTGTGAGTGGACAAAAATAAATATTTTTAAAAAATACAGTTCGAAAACATCCAACATTTACCCTTCATTTTATAAAACTATGCATGCATGTAAAACCAACCATTTAAATCCCACATAAAATAGAGCATAGTCCAATTTTATAAAACTATGCATGCATGTAAAACCAACCATTTGAATCCCACATAAAATAGAACATAGTCCATGATCTTGAAAAACGTGTAAAATATCCATAAAGCAATAAACCTCAGTAATAATCTCAATCGACATGCAAATCACCACAGCAAAAGCAGCACAATAATCACACACAACCAATCCATATCCATCTCCAACCTATCCTTGATGCACAATATCCACTACACTGCCGGTAGGCAAACCACTCGGACACTGGAGCCCAACTCAATGTCCGAGTGAGAATAATAATGTTCAGATTCATAAACCTTTAGGTAAATCCAATCAGGCAGAACAATAACACTAGGGAAATATATATATATATATATATATATATATATATATGTGGAATTCAAATCACCCGAAAATTGTGGAGCTACCACGTGGCCCATAATTCCTGAAATGACCAAATTGCCACTGGCAATCAAACAAATGGCTTATAGACACCCACTCATTGAATGATCTATTTACCAGCTGAATACGTTATTTAATCGGGTTAAAAGTCTCTGTAATATTAATATTCATCCCGAGAGTTAATTGTCATTATTCTTAATAACGGACAATTAAATATTGATATTAAAACACAATAATTATCATTATTATCATAATGAGCTATTATTATAATTATTAAATAATATATTTAGTTAATAATATATTATTTGTTAATTACAAATTCAACCGACCAATCGGAACGCTCTGAGGCTTCCAAGATTTTCCTATAAATAGCAAGGCATATTTCATTTCCAAGGTACGTCGATTATTCGCTTCGAAGTATATCCTTTTTCTCTCTCAAAGCTAACTTAGGCATCAGAGTGTTCTTGGTCGAACAACCCCCCGAGTAAATCGATCGAGGCAACGATAGCTAATTGTTTGCTGTTTGCAGGAATTGTGAGAACTTTTCGCGGCGTATTCGATTTTTGATTCAACAATTGGTGCTTTCATTGAGAGCAATTGAGGAATACTCAGAAGAAGCTCTCTCGGTTGTTCATCGTTGTTCAACAGTGTTCATAGTTCATCAGGAAATTGTTCATCATTCATCTTTCTTCGTTCGTCGTTCATCGACATTGTTCGAAGATTTTGAACGTTCGAAGATTTTGAACGTTGTTCAAATCATCCATCAGCAGCTTTCCAGCCCAAGATTCTTTGATTCGGCATGGCTAGGGTTCGTCGATCCGTTTGCTCAGCTGGAGAAGGTGTTTCTGTCTCAACTGTTCAGACGAGGAATGAGGCTCGCATAAAGACTCCGGAGGAGCGGACAACTCGACCCCAGTGTGTGTCCATAGAGGCGCCCATGGAGACGCTCGGGGGGAGGCCAACCTTCAGCTTCAGAGCATTCCTCTCTTCAGTTAACCAAGTGACCGCGCTAGGGGAAGGAACTTCGGATTTACAACAAACAGGCGGGCGGTTGATGGGAAGTGCATCACGGCATGATCAGCCCACAACAAACATGGACCTAAGGGACTTTCTGGATGGGTGTCACGATGTCTCAGGGAGAAGTCACCACCAACCTCCCCAGGATAACTTGGCGTAGCTGGTTGAAAGGTTGAGCAGCCAAGTTCAACTCCAGTCGGAGCTCTTGTAGCGTCTCCTGGCAGAAAGACCAGTCCAAGAGCCAGACAGACATTCCACGTCACATGAAGGACAAGGGAATGCTCCAAGGGGGCCCGGGAAAAAACCGATCCGCTGCCAAACAATGTCACAACACACTTCACTAAGCGACTCTGGTGAAGAAAGTCACGCTCGCCGAGCAAAGAGCCCACAACGCCTAAGGCCATCAGTGCATGAGCGGCTAGGAAGTAGGATTGGGGCTACTTCATGGGTGGAGCGCTCACAGCGCTCACATGGGAGTATGGGGCAACCACAGGCTCTACACAAAGACCCAAGCCGATCTGCCCATCGCAGTGAGAGGGAAGATGAAGTCTACTCCCTCATACGATCCTAGAGACCAAGGGGAGAAGCTCAAGGAGTTTCTCGGCGATTAGCACGAAATGACTCACCGCCTCAGCAAGGTGCGTTACGGGCTAATGATGTTCAAAGAATGCTGGACAGGAACCTTCGTGCTCAACGAGATGGCGATCTAGAGGATGATCTACTTCACCAGATACAGCTCTCTACGCCTTTTGTAAGGGATATTGAGGAAGAGCCATTCCCCCAAAGGTTTGCAACGCCAAACTTCACTCCATTCAAAGGAGCCTCTGATCCGGTAAAACACATAGATTATTACTAGGGAGTCATGGTCCCCCACAGGCATAACGATGCAGTCATGTGCAAAGTTTTTCAGGCTTCTCTTCAAGGCCAAGCCATGACTTGGTTCAATCATCTCCCCTGGAGGTCGATTGCATCCTTTGAAGAGTTGACTCTAGCATTTGTGAAGGAGTACGCACAACTTCGGACAATCGAGGTGAAGGATGACCATCTTTTCTCTGTCCAAAAAAGAGCAAAAGAAACTCTGCGGCAATAAATACGAAGATTTTGCGAGGAGAAGTCTCAGATTGTCGGCTGTAGCGACCTTGTTGAGGCAATGACATTTAAACAAGGACTTTCCTGGGACAACCAGCTTTACGGGGACATCGTCATGAGCAATGCGCGAAGTCTCACCAAAATGCTTTCGCTAGCGGAGCGACATGCAAGCTGGGAGGACGAGAAAAACGCCACCCATACTCAGGACCATGCTGGGGCGAGTGAAAAGGCCTCCAATAAAGAAGAGTCCCATGGAAAGTTTGCGGCTGGAAAGTTCAACAAGCGCAAGGGGGGACAACCTTCCCAAACACCGGCTATGGGGAAGCCTAACTTGCAGCTATCTTTGCCAGTCCATCAGATCCACAATGAAATTAAGGACAAACCATGGTTCAAGAAGCCGGAGCCAGTCAAAGGAGATCAAGAGAAGGCCGATACGAAATGGTGTGCCTACCATGAGTGCTACGGGCACAACATTGGAAAATGCATATCTTTCGGGAGATATCTCCGGAATCTCATCAAAGAAGGACATTGCACTGAGTACGTCAAGGGGAAGCCTGTGGATCAACCAGCTAACAAATGACCGAATGAACATGCAGCAAAGATGATTCGCATCAACACCATCATAGCTGAATCGGAGTTGCTAGGAACCGCCTCCAAGCAGAAGAAAAGAAAGATACAAGATGCACTTGCCATCTCTCAGGTCTCCCATGTTACCACCCCAAGGTGGCCAACGATCTTGTCGTTGGTTTCTCTTTGAAGGACAAGGTAGGACTTGATTGGCCGCACGATGATGCATTAGTCGTGTCAATACAGATCGCTCATGCTCAAGTTGATCGGACTCACGTTGATTAAGGGAGCACAACAAATATCCTCAGCCTGGATGCAGTGCCAAAGATGGGGTTAGAAAGCCACATAACAAAAAAGGGTTGTCCCGCTCCGAGGTTTCAACGGGTCGACCAGTATGACCGTAGGCACTCTCCAGCTGGATGTATATTCGGATCCCGTAGTCACGTCCCAGGCTTTCTACATCATGGACGAGTACTCTCCATACAATGGAATTTAGGGAAGACCATGGCTTCACAAGATCCTCGCAACCACGTCAAGCCTTTACTAGAAGATTCGGTTCCCTATTCCCGGTGGTGGAATCGGGGAGATCAAAGGCAATCAAGCGATGGCTCGGCGATGCCTTACAGAAGGGCTGAAGGAGGTCAAGGAGGCAGAGTTTGTTCCCCAGGCAGGATCATCCACTAGGGGCAAGCTTTATCCTTTGTCTCCCAAATACAAACTAATCACGGGTTAAGATCCTGACATTCATGAGGAACCACCAACTCCGGTAGGATGGCAACTGGAGGATGACGTCACCCTCATTCAACTTGACCCTCAATATCTTGAGCGAGAAGCCCGTATTAGTGCTCGGTTAAGAGACAAAGAAAAAGAAGAACTCATAGCTTTCCTGTGTGATGAGAAAGCAGTTTTACTTGGTCTCCGACTGACATGCCGGGGATTGATCCTACCATCGCTTGCCACAAGCTACACGTCAATCCCCCCCCCCCCCCCCCCCCGGAAAATTGCTATCATCCAAGAGGAGATTGACAAGTTACTCGTTGCTGGATCCATTGAAGAAGTTATGTACTCTGAATGGCTAGAAAACGTGGTGCTTGTCAAGAAAAATGAAGCTGGACGGTGGAGAGTTTATGTTGATTACACCGATCTCAATTGCGTGCCCAAAGGATAACTATCCTCTACCCAGAATCGATCTCTTAGTGGACTCAACTGCAGGAAATGAGCTACTAAGCTTCCTGGGTGCATACTCGGGCTATAATCAGATTTTCATGTATGAAAAAGACAAGGACAAAACTGCCTTCGTCTTCGACCGAGGTGTGTACTACTACAAGGTCATGCCATTTGGCCTCAAGAATGCGGGAGCAACGTACCAGAGACTCGTCAATCGGATATTCAAAGATCTCATTGGCAAAACCATGGAGGTCTATGTGGATGACATCATGGTCAAAGGGGAAAAATGAGGGGATCATATCACCAACTTGCGAGAGACCTTCAACTTGCTGAAGACGTACAAAATGAAGCTCAACCCTTTGGAGTGTACATTCGGGGTATCAGCTAGGAAGTTCTTGGGGTATCTTGTGACTCAGTGCGGGATCGAAGCAAATCAAGGCAATTCTCGAGATGAGGTCCCCATCAAGTTTGAAGGAGATTCAAAGTCTCACTGGACGAGCAGCAGCATTGAACAGGTTCCTGTCCAAGTCAATTGATCGATATCGACCTTTCTTCCAAGCAGTAAAGAATGCATCCAGAGATAAGTGGGATGAAGGTTGTGAGAAGGCGTTTCAAGATCTCAAGGCCTACTTGACGTCTCCACCGCTACTATCAAAACCCAAAGATAACGAGGACCTGTTCCTATATCTGGGGGTCTCTGATGTTTCTGTAAGCTCCGCACTTATCCGGGAAGAGAATGGGATACAACTGCCTGTGTTCTACACATCCAGAGCCCTTCTTGATGCTGAGACACGATATTCGAAGTTCGAAAAGATGATTTTGGTATTACTGGTTACCACAAGGAAGTTGAGGCCTTACTTTCAAGCTCATCGGGTAATCATCATGACAGAGTATCCACTTCGTTCGTTACTTCATTCACCCGATGCATCGACAAGGGTAATGAAATGGGCCATAGAGTTGAGTCAGCATGATTTGCTCTATCGTCCACGAACAGCTGTCAAAGGCCAAGCCTTAGCGGATTTTGTTGTGGAGTTCACTCAAGCGTCACTGGAAAGAAGCAATGGCAATAAGTTTGGCAATGCCCCCAGGGCCACCGACACTTCTTTGTCAAGAGATCATGGAGACAGTTCCTCTTCTCTGCAACCCTCAACTTCCAATCATCTATGGAAGCTCTTTGTTGATGGATCCTCGAACCAGAAGGGGGCAAAATCGGGGATTGTCCTTATCACTCCTGATGGCTCAATAATAGAGCAGGCAGTATAGTTTGGATTCAAAGCCTCTAACAATGAAGATGAGTATGAAGCTTTGATTTATGGGCTCACACTGGCCAAGGAGTTGGGAGTCAAATAACTTGATATTCATTCGGATTCGCAGCTGATTACTAACCAATCGATCGGTGAATATGTTGCGCGTGATGCAAGGATGCTTAGATATAATAACAAGGTCCTGGAAATGCTTGCTTTTTTCTCGGTTTTCACTTTTCATCAACTTCCACGAGCTGAAAATACACAAGCAGATGCGTTGGCCAATCTAGCGTCATCACTTGAATTTCGTTTCAAGCGCTCAATCCCGATTAAGTATCTCAAGCAGAGGAGTATTGATGTGAAGGAGATTGAAGTAAGACAAATTGATTCGTCTCCGAGTTGGCAAGATCCTTTTATCAACTGTCTAGAGCATGGAACATTGCCTGATGAACGGTTAGAAGCCCGCAAAATCCAGATGAAAGTTGTGCGATACTATGTTGACAAAGGCCGACTTTTTCGTAAGAGCTTCACGGGACCAAACTTGTTATGCTTGAAGCATCCAGAAATGTTGAAAGTCTTGGCTGAGATTCATGAAGGATATTGTGGGAATCATTCCGGTGGAAGGTCGCTTGCTCAAAAGACGCTTAGTGCGGGATTTTACTGGCCTACTCTACGCCAGGAAGCTCTGCAATATGCTCAGAAGTGCGACAAATGTCAAAGGTTCAAGCCTAACCAATTGGCACCACCGGAAGAGTTGCATGAATAGACGATCGCTTCGCCATTCATGCAATGGGGAATTGACATCATTGGACCACTCCCAAGCACTTCAGTTCCAAGCAAGAAGTATTTGATTGTCGCCACTGTCTACTTCACCAAATGGGTGGAGGCAAAGGCCTTGGCCACCATAACTCAAGCTGATGTTCAAAAATTCATCTGGAGCCAGATTATCTGCCGATTTGGACTTCCGAAGGTCATTCTAACAGACAATGGAACTCAGTTCACTGGCGCCATAATCAACGAGTTATTTGAGTCTTGGAAGATCAAGCATTTCACTTCAATTGCATATTACCCCCAGGGTAATGGCCAGGCAGAAGCTACAAACAAGAAGATTCTTGACTATATCAAGAAGCGACTCGATGATAAGAAAGGCTTGTGGAAGGAGGAGTTGGATGGCACACTCTGGGCTTACCGCACCACTTTGCGTCGTGCAACAGGAGAGTCTCCATTCACCCTTGCATACGACACTGACGCAGTCATTCCTCCACATGTTGTTGTTCCAGCGCCCTTTACCGAGCTCGATAATCCAGCAGTCAACTCCGTCGCTCTAAGAACTTCACTTGATCTCAGCGAGGAATTAAGAGAGCAAGTGGTGAAGCGCATCTCCAGCTTTCAGCAGAAAGTGAGAAGTTCCTACAACAAGAAGGCCCGACTCTAGCACTTTCTCCCAGGTGATCTTGTTCTCAAGAAAGCGTTTGCAACACCCAATAGTCCGAGGTCTCAAAAACTCAAATCCCCATGGGAAGGACCCTACCGAATCTACCAAGTAGGCGGAAAGGGAAGCTACACTTTAGAGACAATGGATAGAAATTTAGTGAGTGGTTCCATGAATGCTCATCACCTCCGAAAATATTATGTATAATGCAAACTAGAGCTCAAAGCTAAGCTAGTCTTTGTTTTGTGGAAAATATAGACTTTATTTTCAATAATGATGTATTTAGACTTATCAATAAAGCTATCAAGTCATTCCTAACTCAGATTTGTGTTATTGTACTTTCGGCAAGGTTCTCAAAGCCTTCCTCCGGGAAGCATCCAAAGCCTTCTTTCGAGAAGCACTCAAGCCTTCCTCCGGGAAGCATCCAAAGCCTTCTTCCGAGAAGCACACAAGCCTTCCTCTTGGAAGCACGCAAAGCCTTCCCCTTGGAAACACTCAAAGCCTTCCTCTCGGAAGCACTTAAATCCTTCCACTTGGAAGTGCTCAAAGCCTTCCTCCGGGAAGCACCCAATGACTTCCTTCAGGAAAAGCTCATAGATTTCCTCCGGGAGGCAAGCAGAGCTTTATAAAGGAAGCGCTTAAAGCCGTCCACCAGGAAGCACACCAGGTATTTCTCTGGGAAGCATTTCCAAGACTTCCTAAATTTGAAGCGCTCGAACTTTCCAGTAAGCATTTCAAGCCTTCGGTTAGAAAGAGTAAAAGCCCTTCCCTGAAGGTAACATACCAAAAACTTAATCATCTAATGCCACAAGTTATTTGGAACTCGTCGTTGCACACCCATGGTTGCAGTGAGGGCATATGAATGAGCTCATTCCGACACATTAACAAGCATTTGAAAGTGTTCGCTTCAACACATTAAAAAGTGGATAAAAGAAAGTTAACATTTGCATTCCAACAATTGTTCCAACAATTCAGCATAAATGATTTTTCTTATTTATTCATTTGGAGGGTGTTTGGCAAATCACATGCTGATTGCTCACACCGGTTATTTTCTATTGGAATAAAAATTACAAACGAAAGGAAGATGACATAAAGAAACTACGGATGCAAGTCTTTAAAACCCATTGTTTTTCTGAACTCTTCCCACTCTTCTGCTGAAAGTAGGAAAGCGTCATTAAAAAATGATTCAGTAGTCTCCGGGGTAGCCTCCTTTCTAGTTTCTGTCTCAGGCTTTGGTTCAGGTTCCAGTGCAGGCTCATACTCTTTCTCCAGCTCTGGTTGCCGCTCTTTGGTAGTGATCCCACTGCAGCTTGCCATGTCCAACTTTTGCGCCTCATTTTCTTTTTGGCACAATGTTATGGGGGCATGTAGTGGCACTAAATGGTCGTGTCTCGGAAGCCTTCCAGTCTTCAGGTTCTGGATTTCCACTTCCAAAAGTATGATTCTCTCATCTGAGTCCTGCAAATTTCTGCGCAGTAAAGTGACCTCGTCTCGGGCAACATCTCACTCATTCTCTATCAGCATCCTCTCTGCATGGCTTGTCTCCAACTCGCCCACTTTACCTTCCAATGTATGGATTCTTCCGAATAAGGCTTCGTTGTTCCGTCTAGAGTGATCTCAGGCTTCTCGAAGGCGTTTGCACTCGCTCTTCATTCGCTTGTTTTCATCTTCCAAATTAGCATTTCCACGAAGTATGTCAACCAACTTGTGGGCCCTAGCTTTCGCAATCCTAAGGTCTCGGACTACCTTGTCGTAAGCTCCTTGTGGAACAATTTTTTCAGTTTCCTCTGCTAGGATGGGGGCACCTATCATATCGGGAGTCTTAGATGACGACCGTGCCTCCTCCACTATTCTATCTGGGCCTTCATCTCTCAATGCTTCAATCACTTCAAGGGAAGTGGGAATCACCTTCAGCTTCTTAAGTTGTTTAGCTGCATCCTCTCAGGGACCGTCTGAGGTTTTGCGCTTGCTAGATGACTCTGCAGGACTAGAGCAGTCGGGCTTGGAAGGAACCTGGTGTTCATGCTTTCTCTCCAAGGAGCCAATGAGTCCTTGCTTGTTGTTCTTCTTCTGGGTAACGGGTTTTCTCAAGCGCAGTGGAGCGCTTAGCCATTCCTTTATTAGGTTGTTCGAAGGTCTCCCGCCATTCATGTCTCTGAGTGGAGAGAGTAGCCAGCTTAAGTCTCGAAACTCTGGAGAAATTTTCAAGACCATGTCAGTCTTTTTGAGATCAGGATGACCTTCAAACCTGTTATACAGCTCATCGAACATGCAGAAGTGTGAGGCAATCCTCAGGTCCGGGGAGGCATGTTTGTCCCATGCGCCTCCAATTTCGATGCAGTTGAATCTGTACGTGTTGTCATCAAACTCCGTCCTAAAAATAGCTCCACCTTGGGTACGACTCGAGAAAGCCGACCGCCGGTAATTCCGTTGTGCGACACGGAGTAGCAATGCCAGAATTCATCTTCAGCAAGTCCTAAGCCAAAGATTTTTTTCAGCTTCTCGAAGCACATGATGTGTCGATAGACATCGACGTCTAGTTGAGCAGGGATGCATCCCATCCGGCCAATAATCTTGGAGAAGAACTTCGAGAATGGGAACTTGAAACCCCACCCAATGATCAAGGGGTGGAATTTAGTCCATCGACTGCCGATAGGGTATTTTCCTCTTCCATGCTTAAGAGCCTTCATGGAAGAACATCTGTCGCCAAGCTCCACGAAGACGTCATCCGGAAAGGCAATCTGATTACGAGCTTTCCACTCCATGAAGTCTTCAAGCTTCTCAAACTCCATGTCTTTCCCTCGGAATGGACTTTGGCTACGAGAACCGCCACGCTCCCATAAGGCGAGTTTACCGGCCCGTTCCAAAAGAGCTCCTTGACGCATCTTAAAGCGAACGCCTTGGAAAGTGGTAGAAATCGTCTTTTGGATCGTTGACAACTGATGCCCAGAACTCCCAGAGCGGGCGAGAAACGTGAAGCTGTGAAGGAAAAACCATCTTCGGTTAAATATATATATTTACGATAAACTTTAGAAAAATAAAGTTAATTAAATAAATAAATATTTATTTATTTATTTATAAAACTAAAGTTAAATAAATAAATAAGCATTTATAAAATATAAATGCATGGGATCCGCCCAATTGCAGCAAAAATCGAATTGGACGGAAGCCAAAAATATAGGGGAGAGCTGATTGGGCAACCCGGCGATCACCAGCGAAGCGTGACAGGCCAATCAAATTCAATCGCACGGCGCTCCTACTCGCACAACAGACCTCCGTGGAACCCGCTTCTGCTTCTCCACTCAGCGAGCGCCACGCAGCGCAATCTGCGTACCTCAGCCGACAGCCCCGGGCCCGCACCTGCTCCTCCACTCAGCGAGCGCCACGCGGAGCATTCTGCCCGCCACAACCGACATCCTCGAGCCCGCTCTAGCGCCCCCAGTTGCGGCACGCCACGTGTCGTTTCGGCACGGTTCTCAGACGAGCGCAACATCACCTTGCATCAACTGACGCCCCCTTTTCTGTCCAACATACGGCGCCCGCCACGTGGCGCCAGCAGCTCAACCAATCCGACCAATCTCCCTGCTCTGCCTACTGACTTCTGACGCTGGTGAGCTAATTAAGGGCACTAACAGAACCACATTAAATGTGGGACCGCCTGCCAGTGCTCACCAATCAGCCATGCCGCACGTGAGATTGTAATGTCCCTTGCTTGGACCATGCCGTCAGTTCCCTTTTTTCTATGTCAACCAGTCAATTCAGAGCACATCCTTGACTCACAAATTAAGCAATTCATACCCAAATTCAAAACGAATAAATAATATAAAAATGCAAGTGAAAAGGCCTTACCTACAAGATTTCCTGAAGATGAGGACCAGCCGCTACACACCTTCAAATTGCCGATTCTTTTCTTTTTCTCTCACTCAAATTGGTAGGGAAACTGGGGACCAAATTTTCTTTTTGGTTTTTCCAACTCTAACACAAATCCTTAAATAGGAAAACCAACATTCACCGCACAAATGGAATTAATTCCATTTCTTAAATATGATTAATTGCCATAAATTGGAGAATTATGTCCCAGTGTTAAATAAGGTAATTGACAAAAAACATAGTCTTTATGGAGAAAATTTTGGCACAAAACAAGTGAACTCAATGATAAAGCCCACGTTTCTCCTTGGACAAGAAAATGTACAACGATGAAAATACCGTTAAATATGGTAACAACAAAAATCACGCATGTACATTTCTTCAGATTCCCTGAATTCCGAAGCAATGTGGGGGCATTTGTGGAACTCAAATCACCCGAAAATTGTGGAGCTGCCACGTGGCCCATAATTCCTGAAATGACCAAATTGCCCCTGGCAATCAAACAAATGGCTTATAGACACCCACACATTGAATGATCTATTTACCAGCTGAATACGTTATTTAATCGGGTTAAAAGTCTCCAATATATTAATATTCTCCCTGATAATTAATTGTCATTATTCTTAATAACGGACAATTAAATATTGATATTAAAACACAATAATTATCATTATTATCATAATTAGCTATTATTATAATTATTAAATAATATATTTAGTTAATAATATATTATTTGTTAATTACAAATTCAACTGACCAATCAGAACGCTCGGAGGCTTCCAAGATTTTCCTATAAATAGCAAGGCATATTTTATTTCCAAGATACGTCGATTCTTCGCTTCGAAGTATATCCTTTTCCTCTCTCAAAGCTAACTTAGGCATCGGAGTGTTCTTGGTCGAACAACCCCCCAGGTAAATCGATCGAGGCAACGATAGCTAATTGTTTACTGTTTGCAGGAATTGTGAGAACTTTTCGCGGGGGGTTCGATTTTTGATTCAACAATATATATATATATATATATACATATATATATATATATATAAGTGGAGAATAAGTATACGAAGATGAATGAATACCACAAAATTGAGGTCGCAGCATCAGTTACGCATGGTCTGCCGCGGGACCAACCCCCGTTTTCCTGAAGAATATTGAGGAGCCAAATTTAACTAAGGTAGCTCCGAAGAGTGAGACTGCGCACTGCGGAAATGAGAGGGCCAAAGAGAGACATTGAGACTGACACAGACGGATTGTCCACAATTAAATGGCTAATCAAAGATGCCATAATATGAGGCGTTAGATCTCTTGCATGGTTAAGATAGCTCCCTATTCTCACGTTTGTTCTGTCTTGTTATTTTTGGGTCCGCTTTTTTGAAGGAAAAAAACAGTACACGTGTTCTCATACATATTAAGATTGAATTAAATATCCAATCTTATAGAATCTATCTTCATATTAAGTCGATATTAAGTCATTGATATCCCTTACTTCCTTCTAATGGCCATAAGACAAGAGACGACTATAAGATTAAAACACCAAACGTTAATTGTCGGTATTGAATTAAATACCCAGTCTTATGAAATATCGATGCTGGCCGATATCCAGTCATTAAGATTTAAGACCCCTTACTTCCTTCTAATGGCCCTGAGACACGGCTATGAGATTCCAACACCAAACATTGATTAGAATAAGTTAGATTAGTGCTTGAACAAACCATTAGACCAACCTTACTCATGGTGGTTTTTTTTCCTTTTCAAAAATTTGTCAATTTGACTTAGGATCACGTAGTGCATGCATGATGCATGGAAACATGCATCTCGACACCGACCTAAATTCCGATCACCAACTGACATGCTTATTCCCACCTCTAATGATCCCGATCATTCTGGACGGTATTTTACTCCCAACTTAGCAAAAAGTATTTTTTTTTTTTGATGACAAAGACAATTTATGTCATAGGAAAAAAAGGAAAAAAGTTTTTGATGTACAAAGGAAACATTTATATTATTAACAAAAAAACAAATGTTATCTAATTCTTTGTTGCATAAAAAAAAGTCAAGAATTGTGTTGAAGTAGAGTTCGTTCTTTACACTCAAAAGTCTCATAGATCTCTACAAACAGCAAATAATAAACTATCGTTCGTTCGAGATCGATATCTCATGACAGGACCCGTCCCAAATGAACCTTGATAGTCGTGTCTGGTCCTGCTTCCAAAAACACCCTTAGCACTTGCCAGACAAGGGATAGTCACACTGATTTCCACTCATGCCTACACCTCTCGATCAGCCCCGATCTTCGTGCCACGACATAGAGGGTCATCAAAACATAAAAGGTGCGAGTGGACAAAAATAACAACGTTTGAAAATACATTACAAAACGAACTCTTTTACCCTCCAATTACAAAACATGCATGCATATAGTAAAATAGGAATCAGATTTCGAATCAAACATAAATAGTGGACCAATAAAATCTTATCAGTTTTCAAACTCCCATGGCCCACATTTTCCAAAATCCATTTCCTTAAATCACGAAAATATGTCTGGATACAACCATCCATCAAGTCTTGTACAAATGTAACGACCCGTCCCGAATCTACGTGATTAATTAAGAATTAATTTAGGATTAGTGAGACTTATAAAAAAATTAGTCGAGGATTATCGAACGATCGGAGTAAAATTACAATTTAGACGATACAAGTCCGTAGAAAGGCGACATGTCGAAATCGGACATCGTACGTGAAAGTTTCGAGTCACAGACGATTTTAGGAATTATTTACGATGACACGATTTACGAGGCAAGTTGACATTTGTTATTTAGTGGGCCTAGATATTTGTGCTCAGGCCCAATGGATGAGTGACAAGTGTCACTAATCCATTACTTCCCATCCCACATACATGCATCCTCCATTCCTTTTCCATTCGAACCTAGACTGAAACCCAAAACCCACCCAAACACCTCCAATCTTCATCCTTTGTTGCTTGTGTGAACAGGAAAGTGAGAGAGTGAGACCAGACGGTGACAGTGGTGGACGGTGGAAGCACAGCGGAGTAGATAGGAGCCACGACCAGGTAAAACTCGAAATCGTTCAATGGGTCAAATTTTCGAAGTTGAGTTAGAGGTTTTGTTGGGCAGTTTTAATGATCAAACGTGATACCTAGGGACAGTACGATCTCATAGAGACCATAAGGGAGGATCGCGGTGGCCGGAATCATCCAGGAACCAGGTTAGAAGTTTTCCCAAAAAACATCAAGCTCTCAAGGTAAAATCTAGACTTCCTTAGCCTATTTTGATGCCATGGATCCCTTTTCGGGATCATTACGATCAGAATGGTCGAAAAATAGGAAGTTTTGGTGGTTGGAGGAGGAAGAACGGACCGGGTCGGGTACGCGAGTCGTTTAACTTGTTATAAAGAAACGAGTCAACCTGTCTGAAGGTTGACGATTATGACATGACAGTCCACGTCATCATCTGTCAAAGGCTGTTAGTCCATGTGGAAAATCAGGTGCTGACAAGTGGCAAACTGTTAGACACAGTCAGTACTGACATGTCAGACTTGTGGACAAATCGGGGAGTGCCATGCGGCAGGTGTAGACCTGTCACGCTTGTATCAGCATGACATCATGATGACATCAGTCGTTGACCTTTGACTGATGACATCAACATTGACTTTTATTGACAACAGCGTTGACCATTGACCAGAACTTTGACCGGCGTGTGAGCATGAATTTTGATGTGAAATCGATCAGGTTCGAAAGGTTTCGACGATCTGAATTCAATGGTGATGGTTTCAGGTCGATCGAAGGTCGTTTAGTAGGTCATTTAGATATTTTTAGCCTCAGGAAGCATGTTTCAGGCGTGTTTCCATTATCGTGCTTTGTGCGGGTTTGAGGTATAGACTTTTATAGAACCATAGTGACCTTTGGATATGGATTGGACACTTTCAGACGTCCCGGAGAGCATGGATTAGCCTCGGAGTGGCTTACGACGTGGATTGCAGGCACACAACTTGAATGGTGTGTGAGTGAACCTTACTTTCTAAATGATGCATGCATATATGTTTTAATGTTTTTATAAACATGGTTTGAAATGCAATGTTGCATATGTTTGGATTGATGAAATGCATAAATGTTTTAGATGCTAGTTGATTAACGGTTTTTAGACGATTTCACGGGGATGCGTGAAATCGTTGTTTCGGGCTTGAGACCCAATTTGAAAGATAATGGACTCCAAAAGAGAGTCTATTGGAAACCATGTTTCGGGCCAAGGGCCCTATTGGGACTTCGGACCCCGTTTGATGTGAAAATTGACACCATTTTTATGTGATTTGTGGAAACTGGTTTGGGGCTGAGACCAGGTGCAAAATAATTTTTTTGGATTTGGGAATTGACAGTTTTGAAAATGTGTTTTCACGATTTTTAGACCATTCTCCGAGATGATGGATATGACTCTAGTAGGAATGTGTTTCCCGGGAGAGGACCCTACGAGATGATGGATATGACTCCGGCAGTAATGCGTTTCCCCAGAGAAGACCTTATAAGATGATAGACATGACTCTAGCAGGAATGTGTTTCCCTGAAGAGGACCTTGTGAGATGATGGTTATGACTTCGGTAGGGATGTATTTCCCCGGAGAGGTCACGATGACCTTACCTGCAAGAGTGTCGAGTTATTGCACTGAGACGTTGAGTTAGGGACTCCGAGCCTAGTGTTGCACCTAGATGTCAAGTCATGGACTTTAGAACCAGGTGTAGATCGGTTGTGTAAATTCGAGTTGCACGCGCGTTGATACAAAAATCGTGACAGTGATAACAATGGATGATTTGACGGTATAAGACCGATGCCGAATATTGACAGATCGAGATGGGTGATTTCCCGGATAAAGATGGGTGATTTTCCTGATAGAGACTGATGATTTGACGGACAGGGACGGATGGCGGATGTGAGAATGGGTCCCGAGGTTTTTGACTAATCGATTATGTCCAATTGTTTGTTTTAACCTGCGTTGTTTTCACTGGAAAGTACTGGTTTTAAATTGGTATGCATGCATGCTTTGTAAACGGAGGGTGAAAGCTATATTTTCTAAAAATAGTTTTTAAATAAATGCTTATTTTTTTCCACTCACACGTTTTTTTTGTTTTTGGCACCATTCAGGTTGATCGCGGATGCAGGTTGTAGTAGAGATCGAGACATCACATGCCGTCATAGATCTTTGCGTACTTTGGGTAACCCCGAGCGGGTTACAGTTTTATCTCTGTTCTGGCACACGATGTCAGACAAGAGCAGGCATATCCCACGATAATTCCGAGGGATTAGGGATGGGTCTTGTCAACAAAGACCATCATCAATAGTACCATTCATCAGTACTCACATATTAATCACCATCGTCAAACAACACTACTCACAAGTGCATTGACATTAGTCACAATATCACAACAGCACTGCTCAATAAGTGCACATATATCAATCACAATGTCATCATATCACTACTCACGTGTGCACAATCAATCATACCATCACAATAACACTACGCGTAGGCCAACTTGGTAACTACACTCACGCAACATCTGAGTTATGTTCGGGAACTGCACACACACATCTAGAAATACATGTACTCGGGAACTGCACCATCGCAACATCCGAGGCATGTCTAGGAACTACACTCGCATCGTTCGGACACGTACCAGTGTCCACAATCATAGCACAACACATACCATCACATCATCAAATATAACACATGTCATCACATTACCAAGTACAACACACATCATCACGTCATCAAGTACAACACACGTTTGACTCCAATCCCAAGTCAAACCACTTCCAACAAGGACTCATGCCCAAAATATATTTTCACACAAATCCGTAGAATCACATCCGAAAATCATTAAGTAAATCCATATAATCATTCTTGACTCATAATCCAAGTCAAATACCGTTTCCAAACCCAGGCCTAGCCCAAAACATCATTTTCACTATTCTCGTAAATTGTGCCCCAAAAACCTATTATTAAATCCATAAATCATCAAATAATCATATCAAATCATTGCAATTCAAATCATACAATAAATCATGAAAATCATTTACTATGCATGCATAATAGTTTATAAAATAACCGTCCACGCTGTTCGATTATGAGCCGTACACTTTTCTGTAAATTCCAGGAATCACCAGTCCTATAAAAAACCACCAATAAGGGTTACTAATATCTCAAATAATTTCACATTAAAATCCCCAAATTTTTTGGAATTAAAATATGTATTAAAAACGTATACATAAGCTTCAGACACACAAAACTATACCGAAACGATATCCGATCTCGTCAAAACCTCTCGTCTTCAACCTCTCTTGGGAGCCATGCGCTAATGAATAGTGCTTCGACTTCAACCTCTCGTCGCTCTATTTCTCTGCAATTCGGGTCTTTCGACCCAGTTCCATGACCCGGTCCAATATTAGCCATTTCGGCATCAATTTCTTTAATTCTTTCATCAAAATCCATCCCCTCAATCTCAGAAAAGGATTTGTAATCTCAAAACACCAGAGCAACATTTTCAATTCCAAACCCGAAATCACATGTTTCAGCCAACTTCACACTTCCAATTCAAACACTGTTCTAATCCAAAAACTTTCAATTCATAGTCTAATTAGATCGTAGTTGACAGGACCCACCCCGATTATCACCTCGATAATCGAGAAGAACCCTGCTCATGTCTGACAACCGAACGCAATTACCAAAAAAACAACAATACATACATTGTCATACCAAAAAGAACTTACGATACATCTTATTGTACAATAAGTCAACAGTATCACAGAGCATAGTTAACAGTACAAGATAAGAACAAAACCCTATTCTGTGAGCTAACTACACGCGCAACGGGAAAACTTTATGCCTCTGCCTCTGCCTCGGCGTCAGCCCCAAAACTTGCACCACAACTTGGAGGGTGTTAAAAAAACATAAAAGTGTGAGTGGACTACATAAAACAAGAGTTATGAAAAACAGTTTTAAGGAAAATCAAGGTACACCCCCCTTTTTCAAAACACGCATGCATAACCAAGTATCTGAAAACAACAATATGAACAATCTGAAAACAGTTTTAGAAAACAATCATGAAATCATGTAAATCCAAATATACTATCAACGAATCGAACCTGCTAAATCAGTCCGAGTCTTTAAACTCAATTAGGCCTTATCAATAATCGGAGTCGTTAAACTCCCGAGTCTTTAAACTCAATAGGCCTCTGGGGAAAATCACAATATCCGAGTCTTTAAACTCCCGAGTCTTTAAACTCAATATCACATATCCGGGCCCGCCCCCGTCACATATCATATCTGGGTCTTTAAACCCAATACCAGATCCAGCAAATCCAATTAAAAACCATTTTATCAAATCCAAATCCATAAATCCATTTCCGAATCCGAAATCTTCCTTTGAAATCCCAAATCCAAACCCAGAAATTATCTCAAAACTAAAATCAGAAATCATATTTTATTGAAATAGGACCCACGTCCGAATTCACTTTCAAATCCCAAAATCATATCCACAAATCATTATCAAAACAGAATACGTATAAACAGCATAGAATCATCCATCAAATGCATAGCAGAAATCATATTCTCAAAATACGTGAAAATGCAAGAAACCACATCGAAATATGTGCAATCATGTAAATCATAAATACCATAATAGTAAGAATATAATCATATATTGAAAACATATAATAAGTATGTAAAAACAGTTATGCATGTTCAGTTAGAAAACAAAAGTCCACTCACTATGTTCGAACTTGTCAATCGTGTCCTACACGCTCTCCGGACGCCTCAAGAATGTCCTGGCCTGTCAAACATCATAATTTTAGGTCACAATCACTTTAATTAAGCTCATATAAATTTCCCCAATTTTTTCGGGATTTTTAAACGTAATTAAACTAAACCCTAAACCTTTGGACACCCAAAACTACCCCGCAACGGTGTCAGATCGACTCGAAACTTGTCGCAAAATGTTTGTTACGTCGAAAGGATAAAATAATATGTTGACCTTGACCAAAGACACGGCCCCACGCGCCCTCACGCACCGTCCAAGGGGGCTGCGCTTGAAAGCCACACACTGGCTACAGTGTCGTCCCTGTCCTGCATTGAACCGGGTTCGGGCCAATTCTCTGGTTTCCGGTTGGACCGGACCGGTGTGACCAGTTCTCTGCGATTCCTTGACCAAAGTTAACGGGCTTCCTATCTATTTTCTCGTCTCATCATCCTCTATCAGTTTCTCTAATCAAAACCCTAAGAAGAACACGAAATCTTACCTTCTCAAATCGAAGAAAACCCCAGAAATCTTCCTCCTCTATTCCCGGCCACCACAGATGTTCTCCGGCCGCGGTTTCATGTCCTCTAGACTTGTGTTAGTCCCTAGGAGCTAAACTAATCAACAAAATCGTGTATTAACCACTAAATCCCAGGTTACCATTTCTGAGCAGAAACAGAGAAATAGATTTTTCTGAAAATGCCTTACCTTCATTCTGTTACTTTGCTGTAACCACCACCACGATCCTCACGTCTTCCTAGTTCCCTTTTTTTTCGCTGATCACAACCACAAACGAAGTTCACAAAGGTTTGCACGTTGAGAGCTTCACGGTTTAGATTTTTCAAAGTTTCAAGCTTTTCCCTTCGATCCACTTCTTTTTTCCTCTTCTATCTATTTCCTCACTCTCACACCATGATTTCACTCTGGTTTTCACTCAGTCACACACACACAAACACTGATCTCCCTCACTTGACTAAACCATATCACTCAAACAATTAACCCTGACCGTGTTATTTATTCGTCCAACCAAATTGGGTGATGTTGGAACCAACTAGAAAAGGGACAGATGTCTCCATCTCTCTGCCCCAGGTGAAAATATCCCACCATCAGGGACAGACGTCCTCATACCATTGATCACCATTTAAAAATCAGTCAAAAGGCCATTTTACCCTTGGCTCACAAATTAGCAATTTACCCCTAGGGCGTTTATGCCAAAATCCGAGCCATCTGAAGTCCGTTGACAGCGTGACGCCTGCCGTTGTACTCAGGGGATAGAGACCTACCTAATGGTCCTTGAATACATGAAAAAACATGTCATGTAAAAAGTCAACTTTGACCACACTATTTACAAGGGTAAAAACGTCATTTTTTACACGAAAGGTTCCCGAATTTACATTTTTTTCCCTTTTCGACGTTTCGGGCCGTTACAATCTACCCGCTTTAAGAAATTTCATCCTCGAAATTTAATGAAACAAGTAGGGGTACTGCTCACGCATTAGTGCCTCGGGTTCCCAGGTTTCTTCCTCCACATTGTGATTCCTCCACAGTACCTTCACCAGTGGAACGGTCTTCCGTCAAAGCACATTATCTTTACGGTCCAGAATGCCCACAAGCTGTTCATCAAAACTCAAGTCCTCTCTAAGCTTGATAGGCTGTGCTTTCAATATATGAGAATCATCACGTATGTACTTTCGAAGCATAGACACATGAAAAACATTGTGTACCTTAGCAAGATCTGAAGGTATTGCTAACCGATACGCAACAGGACCAATCCTCTCCAGAATTTCATAGGGTCCAATGTATCGTGGACTTAACTTCCCTCGTCTACCAAACCGTACAATACCCTTCCAAGCGGATAATTTCAAGAATACCCAATCCCCTACTTCAAACTCGAGATCTCTGATTCGGCGGTCGGCATAGCTCTTCTGTCGATCCTGCGCTGCTTTGAGTCTGTTTCAGATAAGTGTAACCTTTTCCAAGGTAAGGTCTACCAGTTCCGATGCCGATAATTTCCTTTCACCCACTTCAGTCTAACACAAAGGTGTTCTACACTATCGTCCATACAAAGCTTCATATGGGGCTATTCCAATGCTCGCCTGGTAGCCGTTATTATACGCAAACTCCATTAGTGCTAGGTGCGACTCCCAAGTACCTTGAAATTGCAAAACACAAGCTCACATCATATCCTCCAAAATCTGAATGGTCCGTTCTGACTGTCCATCGGTATGAGGATGGAAAATAGTGCTAAAATGTAGCTTTGTCCTAAATGCTTCCTGCAGACTCTGCCAACACCGTGATGTAAATCTAGGATCTCTGTCTGAAACTATGGATTCTGGAGTACCATGCAACTGTATGATCTCATCAATAAACAACTGAGCATACTGAGTCATCCTAAAGTTCTCTCGCACGGATAAGAAATGCACCGAATTTGTGAGCCTATCCAAAATCACCCACACACCATCATGACCTTTAGGCGTTCTGAGAAGTTTAAACAAAAAATCCATCGTCAGATGATCCTACTTCCATTCTGAGATCCGCAGTGGTTGCATTGCTCCATAAGGTCTCTATCGCTCGGCCTTCACCTGTTGACGTATTAAACATCTACTGACATACTCAGCAATCTTACGCTTTATACCAGACCACCAGTAATGTTCATCGAGCATAGGGTACATCTTGGTTCCACCAGGATGCATATCATAGGCTGAACTGTGAGCCTCATCAAGAATCTCTTTCTTTAGTGCTGCATCCTCAGGTACACACAACCAGCCTTCCTTCACTAAGGCTTCGTCCTCACGAATTCCGAAATCATGTCTCTCCCCAACTTCAACCTTGATCCGAATGATACCCAAAATGGGGTCCTGAAATTGAGCATCAATAATCTGGTCGACAAGGACAGGCCGTACATGGAAACTCGCTAGTAACGCTCCCTGAATATCAACGGCCAAACTCACTCCAGTTTTACGGAGTTCAACCAACAAAGGCAAGCGAATCATCCTCAAATGTGCCATAGAACTTGTTGACTTCCGACTCAGGGCATCAGCTACCACATTAGCCTTCCCTGAATGATACTCAATGGTGTAATCATAATCTTTAATCAACTCCAACCATCGATGTTGTCTCATGTTCAGTTCCTTCTGTGTGAAGAGATGCTTCAAACTCTGATGGTTAGTAAAGATCTTGCACTTCTCACCATATAGATAATGTCTCCAAATTTTCAAAGCATGTACAACTGCTGCAAGCTCCAAATCGTGAGTGGGGTAATTCAATTCATGAGGTTTCAACTATCGGGAAGCATAAGCAATCACCCTTCCATGTTTCATCAAAACAAACCCTAGACCTTGCAAAGAAGCATCACTATATACCTCAAACTCCCCACTATCATCAGGAAGGGCCAACACAAGAGCAGATGTCAATCGCCTCTTCAACTCCTAAAAACTTTGCTCACATCCCAAACAAATTTGGCTCCTTTCCTGGCCAACCGTGTCAATGGGGTAGCAAGAGTAGAAAATCCCTCTACGAAACGCCTATAGTAACCAGCTAACCCCAAGAAACTTTTAACCTCGGTAAGTGTCTTTGGCTGCTCCCAATTTTCTACCGCTTCAATCTTTTGGAGATCTACGCCAATTCCTCCAGCTGAAATCACATGTCTCAAGAAACTGACACTAGTCAATCAGAGTTGACATTTACTTAGCTTCGCATATAGCTGATTCTTCCTTAGGGTACTAAGCACCATCCTCAAGTTCTTCTCGTGCGCCTTCGCACTCTTCGAGTATACTAAGATGTCATCAATGAACACAATGAAAAAACGATCTAGGTATGATCGAAACACTCGGTTCATTAAATCCATAAAATACCGCTGGTGCATTAGTTAAACCAAATGGCATCATCAAGAATTCATAATGGCCATACCAGGTCTGAAAAGCTATTTTGGGTATATCCACTTCTCTAACCCTCAACTGATGATAACCGCACCGAAGATCGATCTTGGAAAAGTATCGAGCTCCTCTCAACTGATCAAACAGATCATCGATCCGATGCAGGGGGGATTTATTCCTGATTGTCACACTATTCAGTTTCTTGTAATCAATGCATAACCTTAAACATCCATCCTTCTTCCTCACAAACAAGACTGGAGCTCCCCAAGGAGATACACTCGGCCGAATAAACCCCATATCTACCAGCTCTTGCAACTGCGCCTTCAATTCCCTCAACTCAGCCGGCGCCATGCGATAAGGTGTCTGAGAAATAGGTCGCGTATCTGGAATAAGGTCAATAGTGAACTCAATATCTTGATGGGGTGGTAATCCCAGTAAATCCTCCAAAAAAATATCTGGAAACTCCCGCACAACCGGAATATCCTCCACTTTCAACAGTACAACACGTGTATCAACAACATGAGCCAAATATCCCTAGCACCCTTTCCTCAACAACTTGCTTGTTGTCAGAGCCGAGATAACACAAATAGGTAACGCCCGTTGGTCTCCCTGAAACGTAGTCTCTGGTAACCCCAGACTCCGAAAAGTCACCCTCTTATTGAAACACTCGATAGAAGCATGATGTAATGTCAACCAATCCATTTCCAGAATAACATCAAAATCATGTAAGTGCAGTAGTATCAAATCAGCTACTAACCTAACACCTCTTACCATCACTGGACACTCTATCAACACCTGATTCACCACATACACCTCACCCATGGGCGTGCCCACACCTATCACCACCTAGTGCGTACACCTCCCTATCTGCTAACAATCCACAACTTCGCGAGATAAAAGAATGAGTAGCCCCCGGTTCAATCAAAACACGTACATCATGACCAAAGATTGTAAACATACCTGTCACCATACCAGGTGCTTCCCGGGCCTCCTGCTGTGTCACTGCAAACACTCGGCCCTGTGGTCTAGAAGATCGACCATGACCCCTCGATCCACTGCTAGCTCCACCAACTCCTCTAGCACTCGTTGTCCCAGAAACTGAAGCTGTACTCCGACCCTACTCCGATATACCCCAAGCTGTGCCACCATCATGGGGTAAAGACGGACACTCTCTCCGGTTGTGACCCCGCTCTCCACAGAAGTAACAAACACTATGAACATCCTAACTGAATCCGCCACTCTGTCTCCCGGTGGATGCAACTAATGTCGTACTCACCTGCGGGGTCGGCTGTGATCTGTATCCTCTAAACCCTGAACTCTAGAAACTCTCAAGTCTACCAAACCGATCACTACCAGCGGATGAAGCATCACTATAATTGCCTCTCTTTGGGGCTCTTTAGCTCGATGATCCAGGAAACGGACGCTCTCGACGTCGTCCACCACCTGAGAACTTTGGACGTGCTGGTAAACTAGCCTCCACCCGTACTGCAGTGTCAGATAACTCTCTGAGGGTAGCAAAAGATCTGGCCATCACAATAGCACGTATCTCACCTCGCAGGCCAAGCTCAAACTTGCTGCTTTTCTCGGCCTCGGTAGCTACAAATGCAGGAGCAAAACGTGATAACATTTGAAACTTCTGCTCATACTCTGCCACTAACATGTTCCCCTGTCGGAGGTGTAGAAACTCCACCTCCTTAGCATCGTGGAACCAATGGGGATAATACTGATCAAGAAACCTCTCGCGAAATGTCTCCCAGGTCACTGTATGGGCATCCCAACCTAACAGCTCTAGGGTATACCACCACTCATATGCGACACCATCTAGCAAAAAGGTTGCCAGCAAAACTCGATCCTTGGAGGGACAGCGCATCACAATAAAAATCCGCTCAAACCGAGTAATCCACCGGTGGGCTTTGTTAGGATCTGCCCCACTTCTAAACACCGTAGCCTCAAGGCGCTGGGCTTGCTCCATCGTGGCACTCTCAGCATCTCTAACAACGTCTTCTTCAGGCCTTGGAGGAGGCTCACGCCTCTGAGGCATGGCTGATTGTTCTCTGAAAGAGGGATAAGTTAGTACAACAACCTAGGCACATCAAAGTGCCAGACACAAACCGACAACCTATGCTCTGATACCAATTGACATGATCCACCCCGATTATCACCTCGATAATCGGGAGGAACCCTGCTCTCGTCTGACAACAGAATGCAATAACCAAAATAACCACAATACATACATTTTCAGACAAGGGAGAACTTATGATACATCTTATTGTATAATAAGTCAACAGTATCACAGAGCATAGTTAATAGTACAAGATAAGAACAAAACCCTACTCTGTGAGCTAACTACGCACGCAACGGGAAAACTTTATGCCTCTGCCTTTGCCTCGGCGTCAGCCTCAAAACTTACACCACGACCTGGAGGGTGTTAAAAAAACATAAAAGTGTGAGTATACTAAAAAAAAAAAAGAGTTATGAAAAACAGTTTTAATGAAAATCAAGGTTCACCCCCCTTTTTCAAAACAAGCATGCATAACCAAGTATCTGAAAACAACTATATGAACAATATGAAAACAGTTATGGAAAACAATCATGAAATCATGTAAATCCGAATATAACATCAACGAATCGAACCTGCTGAATCTATCTGAGTCTTTAAACTCAATATCAATCCGAGTCTTTAAACTCAATCAGGTCTTATCAATATTCCGAGTCTTTAAACTCCCGAGTCTTTAAACTCAATAGGAATCCGGGGGGAAATCACAATATCCGAGTCTTTAAACTCCCGAGTCTTTAAACTCCCGAGTCTTTAAACTCCCGAGTCTTTAAACTCCCGAGTCTTTAAACTCAATATCACACATCCGGGCCCGCCCCCGTGACATATCATATCCGGGTCTTCAAACCCAATACCAAATCCAGAAAATCTAATTAAAAACTATTTTATCAAATCCAAAATCAAAAAATCCATTTTTGAATCCGAATCCGAAATCTTCCTTTGAAATCTCGAATCCAAACCCATAAATTATCTCAAAACCGAAATCCGAAATCATATTTAATCGAAATGGGACTCACGCCCGAATTCACTTTCAAATACCAAAATCATATCCACAAATTATTATCAAAATAGAATACATATAAACATCATAAAAACATCCATCAAATGCATAGCAGAAACCATATTCTCGAAATACGTGAAAATGCAAGAAACCACATCGAAATATGTGCAATCATGTAAATCATAAATACCATAATAGTAAGCATAGAATCTTATATTGAAAAAAATATAATAATTATGTAAAAACAGTTATTCATGCTCAGTTAGAAAACAAAAGTCCACTCACTAAGTCCGAACGCGTCAATCGTGTCCTACATACTCCCCGGACGCCTCAGGAATATCCTGACCTATCAAACATCATAATTTTAGGTCACAATCACTTTAATTAAGCTCATATTAATTTCCCCAATTTTTTGGGATTTTTAAACTTAATTAAACTAAACCCTAAACCTTCGAACACCCAAAACTACCACGAAACGGTGTCTGATCGACTCGAAACTTGTCACAAAATGTTCGTTACGTCGAAAGGATGAAATCATATGTTGACCTTGACCGAAGACACAGCCCCACCCGCCCTCACGCTCCGTCCAAAGGGGCTGCACGTGAAAGCCACGCGCTGGATAGAATGTCGTCCCTGTTTTGTGTTGAACCGAGTTCGGGCCAGTTCTCTGGTTTCCGGTTGGACCAGACCGGCGCGACCGGTTCTCCGCGATTCCTCGACCAAAATTAATGGGCTTCCTACCTATTTTCTCATCTCATCATCCTCTACCAGTTTCTCTAATCAAAAACCTAAGAAGAACACGTAATCTTACCTTCTCAAGTCGAAGAAAAATCCAGAAATCTTCCTCCTCTGTTCCCGGCCACCACAGACGTCCTCTGGCCACGGTTTCACATCCTCTAGACTCGTCTCAGTCCCCAGGAGCTAAACTAATCAACCAAATCATGCATTAACTACTAAATCCCAGGTTACCATTTTTGAGCATAAACAGAGAAATAAAGTTTTCTGAAAATGGCTTACCTTCACTTTGTTACTTCGTCATGACCACCACCACGATCCTCACGTCTTCCTAGTTCCCTTTTTTTTCACTGATCACAACCACAAATGAAGTTCATAAAGGTTTGCACGTTGAGAGTTTCACGGTTTAGAGTTTTCATAGTTTCAAGCTTTTCCCCTTCGATCCACTTCTCCTTTCCTCCTCTTTGTTTTCTTCACTCTCTCACCACGATTTCACTCTGGTTATCACTCATTCACACACACACACACACACACACACACACAAACACTGATCTCTCTCACTCAACTAAACCATATCACTCAAACAATTAACCCTGCCCGTGCTATTTGTTCGTCCAACCGAATTGGGCGATGCTGGAACCAACCAGAAGAGGTACAGATGTCTCCATCTTCTTGCCCCCAGGTGAAAATATCCCACCATCACGGACATATGTCCTCATACCATTGATCACCATTTAAAAATTAGTCAAAAGACCATTTTACCCTTGGCTCACAAATTGCCATTTTACCCCTAGCGCGTTTAGACCAAAATCCGCGCCATCCGAAGTCCGTTGACAGCGTGCTTCCTGTCGTTGTACTCAGAGGATCGAGACCTACCTAATGGTCCTTGAAATACGTGAAAAACACATGTCATATAAAAAGTCAACTTTGACAACACTATTTACAAGGGTAAAAACGTCATTTTTTACATGAAAGGTTCCTGAGTTTACATTTTTTGCCCTTTTTGACTTTCCGGGTCGTTACAGTAGTACCCTCAGATGGAAATTGGAAAGTTCAATTCGAGAATCCAGGTCCAAAATGGGATTTTGGCTTCATGGGTCACACAGGTAGTGTTTTGGGTTTGATGTTTAGTTATGGGTTTCTCAGGTCAAATGTCGCCTCTTCTCCTTCGTTCATTTATCTCTTAAGCCCTCTCTATCTCTTGATTTCTCCGTGTCCCTCAAGTTTTCATGAATTCTCTAAATCTTTTGTTTGGTTTTTGTTTCAAGGAACAAACACACACACACACACACAATCGTACACGCACATGGCGACAGTGCCACCAATCCATTTTCAAAGGTGACATGTGTTACATAAGTGACAGGGTGAGTCACCCAATTGATGACTCAACAACATGCGACTCAACAAGACGGGAAAAAAGTTCAAATTGCCCCCAAGGTCCATTATTATGAAAATGTCCCTCATCGTCTTAGACCCATAATAAGTCCGTCCGAACTCTGATTTCGACATGTCGTCTGTCTACGGACTTAGCGTCTAGAGACCTACACAATGGTCCTCGAAAAATATGCAAAAATTAATCAAAATGAAAAGTGAACTTTTGACCACTTAAATTAGGGGCAAAATCGTCATTTCCGTTTCACATTTTTGAAATTTCCTTTTTCGAATTTCCGGGTCGTCACAGCTCGGGGGTGGTTGACTAAAAACGCTCCAATGCTTAAGTCAGTTTTGAAAAAGAAATCTCAAGAGCTTAAGTAACGTTGAATCGAATTACCTTGTAAATAAAATGAGATCCACTATTTATAGGGAAACCTTGAGAGTCTCGGAGCGTTCTAATTAGTGGGTTGAATTTGTAATTAAATAATATATTTAAATATTATTTAATAATAATAATATTTTATCATTATGATAATAATGATAATTAATGTTCATAATAATTATGATAATAATGATAATCAACATTAATAGTAATTATGATACTAATGATAATTAATATCAATAAAAATTGTTTATTATTATGAATATCAATATTATTAAGGCGTTAACTAGTTTTAATAATGTACTTAGATGGAAATGCATTATTTACATTGCGGGTATCTGTAATTAAGTCATTAATGCTATTACCAGGGGTAATTTGGGTATTTTGAGAATTATGGGTCACCTGGCAGCTCCACAATTTTCGGACGATTTTGGATTCCACAAATGGAAATGAATACGATCTACCATGTATGTCGTTAAAACTTTTAATGGTAATTAATGATTCAATACATTAATTAGAGGGAACCCACAAATGGAAATGAATACGATCTACCATGTATGTCATTAAAACTTTTAATGGTAATTAATGATTCAATACATTAATTAGAGGGAAATAAAGGTCGTATGTATTTCATTGTGGATAATAAATGTATAATTGATACAATTAGAACTAATAGACTATAATGGGGACCATTTATAATTATTCACAACTTGAAGTCATTACTTTATTTGTAAAATTTTGCTTAATTGTATTTGTAGATTTTGACTTTGATATCATTAAAATTGTGAATTAACTCAGACTGCATATCCTTTTTAAGATCTTGCTCTTACTCCAACTGTTCAAGTCTAGATATGCAAGAAACTATATATATGTCATTGTATACTAATTAAAACATCTCGTCTATAAAAAAAAAATATTTAATCTAAAAGTATTCAATTAAACTTTTAAATGATTTGTTGAACGTAACAATTGCTTTAAAAAGTTTATTCTATTATTCTGAAAATGTGGGTTTTAGCTTATTAATTTGTTGGGTTTTATAGTTTAGTTGTTGGGTCTCACCAATCACCACCAACTCGCAAGTAGGAATTTGATTACCTTGGCCTTCGGGCCATATTTATTTACCCCCCCTTCTCTTAGTCAATTGTATACTTGTGGTTTAAAATAGAATTTTGAATAAAAATCCTAAGTTTTGGCTCTGAATCTTATGATTGGAGATGCCGAAGCTTGTACTTATTTAGCTAATTGTTGTACATATTTTTTGCTTGCATTCCGAAATCTCTTCCTACTACCTAGATATGCATGCATGCATGATCTCCAAGTCATACTCACCTTTTCTTAATATCATTTTTTTACTCCGCAAGTAGAAGACGTGATATCAACTTGGCGTACTCCTCGATGACTAAACTCACCTTCTCTTCGTAACATTCTCCCCCACACAGTTTTAGGTGGGAGGTAATCCTGAAAAATGCAAAAATTGTACTCGATGACTCTCTTAGAAGTTTGGAGCTAGATGCAGATGCGCCCACTCATAGCGGAACTTAGCATCTAGAAAATTCAATAGTTGACAAAGTCGTCATTTTCTATACGCAACAAAATGACATGTGTAACGCCAAAGATTTTAATATTATCACATCACAAAATAGTAGTTGTATCTACATAAAGGCATCGTCGAAATTATGTACACTATTGTGATTTGGACATAAATAGAAAGAAAAAAAAAACCACATTTATATATGGAATTAAACAATTAGCAATAATCATACACGGAAAATTCCAATCGTTATTGAGTATTACTAACAAGCATAAATAATAACCTGTATAGCTATGAGATGGGCGATAAATATAATACCCCACCATCCATTATAATAATATATATATCGTAGAATCTAAAATCATCCGAAAATTATGGAGCTGCCATGTGACCCGTAATTCCCAAAAATGACTAAATTGCCCCTGACAATAACGCTAATCATTTGAAAACGCTCGCATATTAAATAATCTATTTACCAGTTAAATACGTTATTTGATCGGGTTAAAATCTCCGTAATATCAATATTCTCCCCGAGAATTAATTGTCGTTATTCTTAATAATGGATAATTAATATTGATATTAAAATACAATAATTTTCATTACTATCATGATGAACCATCATTACAATTATTAAATAGTATATTTAATTAATAATATATTTTTTATTAATTAAATATTCAACCGACCAATCAGAACGCTCCAAGGCTCCCAAGATTTTCCTATAAATAGCAAGGCACATTTCATTTCCAAGGTACGTTGATTCTTTGTTTCGAAGTATATCCCTTTCTTCTCTCAAAACTAATTTAAGCATCGGAGTGTTCTTGGTCGAACAACCCCCGGGTAAATCGATCGAAGCAACGATAGCTAATTGTTTGCTGTTTGCAGGAATTGTGAGGACTTTTCGCGACGAGTTCAATCTTTGATTCAACAAATGTGAGAGCTTCTTCTGAGTATATCTCAATAGCTCTCAATGAAAGCACCATTGGTGCTTTCATTGAGAGCTATTGAGATATACTCAGAAGAAGCTCTCACATTTGTTCATCGTTCATCTTTCTTCGTTCGTCGTTCATCGACATTGTTCGAAGATTTTGAACGTTGTTCATCGCTCATCAGGAATTTGTTCATCGTTCATCTTTCTTCGTTCGTCGTTCATCGACATTGTTCGAAGATTTTGAACGTTGTTCATCACCCATCGAGAATTCGTTCATCGTTCATCTTTCTTTGTTCGTCGTTCATCGACATTCTTCGAAGATTTTGAACGTTGTTCATCGTTCATCTCCCTTCGTTCGTCGTTCATCGGCATTGTTCGAAGATTCTGAACATTGTTCAAATTATCCATCAACAGCTTTCCAAATTCAAAATTCTTTGATTCGGCATGGCTAAGGTTCATCGATCCGTTTGATCAGCTGGAGAAGGTGTTTCTGCCTCAACAGCTCAGACAAGGAATGAGGCTCGCATTGAAACTTCGGAGAAGCGGCCAACTCAACGCAGGCGTGTGTCCATAGAATCACCCATGGAGACACTTGAAGGGAGGCCAACCTTCAGTTTTGGAGCGTTCCCCTCTCCAGCTAACCAAATACCTGCGCTAGGGGAAGGAACTTCGACTTTACAACAAGCAAACGAGAGGTTGATGGGAAATGCATCACGACATGATTGACCCACAACAAACATGGTCCTAAGGGACTTTCTGGACGGGTGTCATGACATCTCAGAGAGAAGTCGTCACCAACCTCCCCAGGACAACTTGGAGCGGCAAGTTGAAGGGTTAAGCAAACAAGTTCAACTTCAGTCAGAGCTCTTGCAGCAACTCCTAGCAGAGAGACCAGTCCAAGAGCAGGACAGACATTCCACGTCACGTGGAAAACAGGAGCATGCTCAAAGGCGTCCTGGGAAAAAACCAGTCCACTGCCGAACAATGTCACGAGACACTTCGCTAAGCGATTCCAGTGAAGAAAGTCATGCTCACCGAGCAAAAAACCCTCAAGGCCTAAAGGCATCAGTATGTGAACGGCAAGGAAATAAGACTAGGGCAACTTCACGGGCAGAGCGCTCACATCACTCACATAGGAGCAGGGGGCAACTTCGAGCTCTATACAAAGACCCAAAACGATCTGCCCACGGTAGTAAAGGGGAAGATGAAGCCTGCTCCCCTGCACGACCCTAGAGATCAAGGGGAGAAGCTCAAAGAGGTTCTCGACGATTAGCACAAGGGGACTTATCGCCTCAGCGAGGAGCGTTGCGGGCTAATGATGTTCAAAAAATGCTGGACATGCACCTTCGTGCTCAACAAGGTGGCGATATAGAGGACGATCTACGTCGCCAGATACAGCTCTCTACGCCCTTTATAATGGATATTAAGGAGGAGCCATTCCCCCAGAGGTTCGCAACGCCAAACTTCACTCCATTCAAAGGAGCCTCCGACCCGGTCAAACACATAGATTATTACCGAGGAGTCATGATCCCCCACAAGTCTAACGATGCGCTCATGTGCAAAGTTTTTCAAGCTTCTCTTCAATGCCAAGCCATGACTTGGTTCAATCATCTCCCCCCGAGGACGATTGAGTCCTTCGAAGAGTTGGCCCTGGCATTTGTGAAGGAATACGCACAACTTCGGACAATCGAGGTGAAAGATGACCATCTTTTCTCTGTCCGAGAGAGAGCAAAAGACACTCTGCGACAATACAAAAGGAGATTTTGTGAAGAGAAGTCTCGCATTATCGGCTGTAATGACCTTGTTGCGGCAATGGCATTTAAGCAAGGACTCCCTCGAGACAGCCAGCTTTACGGGGACATCGTCATGAGCAATGCGTGAAGTCTTTCCAAAATACTTTCGCTAGTAGAGCGACATGCAAGTTGGGAGGATGAGAAGAGCGCCGCTCATACTCAGGACCATGTCGGGACTAGTGAAAAGGCCTCCAATGAGGATGAGCCCCATGGAAATTTTGCGACTGGAAACCTCAACAAGCGCAAGGCGGGGTAACACTCCCAAACGCCAGTTATGGGGAAGCCTAACTTGCAGCTATCTTTACCAGTCCATCAGATCCACAATGAAATTAAGAACAAGCCATGGTTTAAAAAGCCGGAGCTAGTCAAGGGCAATCAAGAGAATGCTGATAAAACCAAATGGTGCGCCTATCATGAATGTTATGGGCACAATATCAGCACATGTATATCTTTCGAAAGATATCTCCGAAATCTATTGAAGGAGGGGCATTGTACAGACTACATCAAGAAGAAGACTGTAAATCACATGGAGAACAAAGAGCCAAACGAGCCAGCGTCAAAGGTGATCCGCATCAACTAGACGCAAGTCAACATTAGAGAGACATAAAATTCTATGGAGCTTTTCAATTTTTCTTTTCAAGTTGTCTTCTAAATTCAAGTATCAGTGAAATGAGATTGACAAATTGATTTGTTCACCATGTACAAATTTCAAAGCTTATTCTCTCTAGTGTAAAACTCCTTCGTCATCGAAGCATCCAAGCCTTCGTCATCGAAGCATCCAAGCCTTCGTCATCGAAGCATCCGAGTTTTCGCCTTGCGAAGCATCTAAGCCTTCGCCATGCGAAGCACCTAAGCCTTCGCCATGCGAAGCACCTAAGCCTTCGTCATCGAAGCATCCAAGCCTTCGTCATCGAAGCATCCAAGCCTTCGTCATCGAAGCATTCGAGCCTTCGCCCTGCGAAGCATCTAAACCTTCGCCATGCGAAGCACCTAAGCCTTCATCATCGAAGCATCCAAGCCTTCGCCCTGCGAAGCATTCAAGCCTTCGACATCGAAGCATCTAAGCCTTTTGAGTCCTGCAAATTTCTGCGCAGCAAGGAGAGCTCATCTCGAGCGGAATCTCGCTCATTTTCTATCAGCATCCTCTCTGCACGGCTCATCTCCAACTCGCCCACTTTGGCTTCCGATGTGAAATTAGGACCTTAAGTTTTCTTAAGTTATCGTAATCTCACATCGACAACATAACTTTTCGTTTCTGCGGCCCTTCGCGTCAAGATGGCACATTCACGGGACCAGAACGGATATGTTAGGAAAGAAGTTGCTCGGTATGCTTTTTGGTTAGGAAAGAAGTTGCTCGGCATGCTTATTTCTCCCAAGAACCAATAGGTCCTTGTTTATTGTTCTTCTTCTGAACAATGGTTTCTTTCAAGTGCAGTGGAGCGCTCAACCATTCCTTGATTGGGATGTCTGAAAGCCTCCCGCCATTCATGGAGAAAGTAGCCAGCTCATGTCCCGGAACTCTGGAAGAACATCTGTCGCCAAGCTCCACGAGAACGTCGCTTGGAAAGGCAATTTGATTGAGAGCCTTCCACTCCATGAAGTCTTCGGGCTTCTCAGAATCCATATCTTTCCCTCGGAATGGACTTAGGCCACGCGAACCGCCATACTCCCACAAAGCAAGTTTGCTGGGTCTCTCAGCACCTTGACGCATGGCGAGCATATTTTGTGGTACTAGCAAGAGTCACAATGAATGTGATCCAGCCTACCAATGCTCACTAGTCACGTCTGCAAGCGCACTTAGTCACCACCAAATCCCCGTCGACTGTTCAGCCAAACTCCGCCCACCACGTGGCGCTGTTTGTACACCCGTTTCAACAAAGTTTCTAAACACCTTCGACGGACTCTTGATGTATAGGAATAATTTTGTGGTACTAGCAAGAGTCACATTTAATGTGAGCCAGCCTACCAATGCTCGCACACACCATCCAAACGGTTCGCTTTCTAAGCTGCACGCGTTTCTGTAATTTCCGACGCTTTCCAGGAATCTCAAATCCTGTCCAAAAACATCATAAAAGGTCAATAATAACTCTATGAGTATCAAATCAATCTCCCACAAAACAGTGTTTTGCTACAGTGCACGGTAGACATTGTTTTGCTACAGTGCACAGTGAATAGTGATGTGCTACAGTGCGCGATGAACAGTGTCGTCCCTACAACCCGTTTCTCTGTTAAACGGGTCGTGCACCCGCAATCAGACCCGAAAAAATCTCCATCAATTCGACCTTAAACTGTTTTCATCTAAACCATCTTAATTTAGGTTCTGTACATTTAATTACATAAATTACAACCAAAATCCAACAATCCCACGATGAACTTTCAAACGGGTTTCATGATCGGGTTCACCCAATTCGTCCCTGTTTTCCAAATTAATTCACACAGAAAGCATCGTGAGAGTAAAATAAACGTTTTTACATAATCAATTTCGTAGTTACTTACCTCCAACTACACGAACCCAAGCTCAATTTTGGGAAGGGAATGAAGCTTCTGTTCTTACTCAGTACAACCTCAATCCTCTTTGTCTTTGATGTGGATCGGTTCGAAATGATCCCAGGAGACTTAATTAAGTCTCAATTTGGATCCCCACAGCTCGCAAATTCGATTTCGAATTTCCTCCCAAAATTCCAAAATTTTAGATTCTGGTTCTCACTTCTCACCCTCTATCCCCGTGTTTTCCCTCACCCAAAATCAGACTCTTCAAACACTCAAATACTCACTCTCATGAACAATTTCACCCTTTGTTGTTCACGGATTGATGAAGGAAGAGGAAGATTAATGGTGTTTAAATAGGATTAGAGATGGATTAAAAAATGATTAAAACATGATGATGATGTTTTCCATGAAACATGGATTAAAACATGATGATGATGTTTTCCATGAAACATGGAGCACATTTTAAGGGTCCTTAAATCAAGGGATGGGTGACACTTGTCACTCATCCAAGTGTTCACAATCAACAGTCACTATTCACAATTTAATATTATTTTAATCGAAATCCCGGTTTGTTCGGTTAATCGTTTTCGTCCCCGAGACCACAACTTCGTCGACGAATCTCCAATTTCGGCATGCCGCCTGTCTATGGACTCGTATTGACTCGACCTACATAATGGTCCTTGGACCTCGTCCATTGGACCTCCCGGGTCAAAAGTCAACATTTCGCCCTTACCTTTCAAAATTACCAAAATACCCCTTCGACTTCCTAACGTCGTAATTTCTTCCTCGAATGTCGGAATCGAACGTGCCACCTACCTATGAACTCGTGACGTTCCAAACTACGTCATAGTCATCAGTCAAAGTCCATTTGACCGTCCAAACTAAAAGTCAATATTTTTCCCACGCCTAGGGGCAAAACGGTCATTTTGCACATTTCGTCTGATTCACTCCACTAATCCCAGATTAGTCATTCTAAATCATAATTAATTAATATTTCATCCCGATACTCGGGACGGGTCGTTACACCCCGCCTTCGTAGATCCAAAACTTTCGCATCCGACCTCCGATTGACGCATGCCGCCTGTCTGCTGATTCAGCGCCTCGGGACCTACTCAGCAGTAACCAGTAAACATGGTAAAACAAGATTCCAAACAATGTACATCCCTTCGGATTCCCTGAATTCTGAATCGATGTGGGGGCATTTGTGGAACCCAAAATCATCCGAAAATTATGGAGCTTCCACGTGGCCTGTAATTCCCAAAAATGACTAAATTGCCCCTGGTAATAACGCTGATCATTTGAAAACGCCCGCATATTAAATAATCTATTTACCAGTTAAATACGTTATTTGATCGGGTTAAAATCTCCGTAATATCAATATTATCCCCGAGAATTAATTGTCGTTATTCTTAATAATGGATAATTAATATTGATATTAAAATACAATAATTGTCATTACTATCATGATGAACCATCATTACAATTATTAAATAGTATATTTAATTAATAATATATTTTTTTATTAATTAAATATTCAACCGACCAATCAGAACACTCCAAGACTCCCAAGATTTTCCTATAAATAGCAAGGCACATTTCATTTCCAAGGTACGTTGATTCTTCGTTTCGAAGTATATCCCTTTCCTTTCTCAAAGCTAACTTAAGCATCGGAGTGTTCTTGGTCGAACAACCCCCCGGGTAAATCGATCGAAGCAACGATAGCTAATTGTTTGCTGTTTGCAGGAATTGTGAGGACTTTTCGCTACGAGTTCAATCTTTGATTCAACATATATATATACACACTAGTATATATATATAGAGTGGATGATAGTGTCGCATCATATATGTCCTAGTTAAAAAAAAATAGTAAATAGGTTAATAAAATTATGAGAATTACTAATCAGTATATCATCATTGTGAGAGGACGTTGGATAGTTACTGAATTCAAATTTTTGGTAAGTTAAATTTGTATATAAAATCGGAAAATATTCGACAATACAAATAAAGTTCATTAATAAATATAAAAAGATATATATAGTTAACGGGACTAATGAACTTTACATTTCAAATGTATCTCTACACATAAACAAAAGTTTGAAAGAAAAAAAAATTACAACAATAACAACCAATATAAATACAAATATTACTATCTAAGACCTAATTATATTAGTTTCATTTAAAATGTTATGTTCGGATGGATTAAATTTTTGAAATAAGTTAGACTAATTTCTATAAATAGTACTAAACAATTGAATACAAAAATTTAAAATAAAATAAAAATTTTGGAACGCCTATGGCCGTCGCAGCCCTTGGCAATAGCCCCGTATTTGAATGGAGCTTTAAAAAGATTAACAAAGGTTTTAGAGAAAAAATTTAGAAGGAGAAATAATATATATATATATATATATATATATATTAAAGAGATTTTCGTGTTAATAACAAATTATAAAAAGTACTCAATATATAAAAAGACAATTAACTTATAGGTTCTTACCAAAATATAAGTTTATTTAAAAATTTGTATATAGAAAAATTAAACTCATAGGTCTAGTCAAATCACTATATACCATTTAAAATATTCTATAATTTTTATATAAATTACAATTAATGTCACACAATTGCAAACTAGTCCGGTAACAATCTAAAAAACACTTACCAAAATCTATCATGATTTTAATATTACTTTTCATTTTTTATTTTTTTATTATAAGATTATATTGAGGATTATGAAAACATTACTCCTATTTATAATTTTTTTTTTCACTTGCTCATTTTAAAAGTAATATGAGTATCTAATCTAACTTAAAGTAAGATAATTAAAATTAATAATTCTTCAAAAATACTTTTAAATTTTTAAATTTAAAAATTCTTTATCTTCCAATATTAAATAATTTGGTTAATTTTGTGTAGTATAGGTTTTAATTTTTGAATTTTGTGCAAAATTGAAGAATTAAACCCTACGTCGTACGATTTTCCACCACTATCTCACCCCGTCCCAAAAAATTTCAATACCCTACCGTTAAACCCTAGACAATACACACTTTATTTTTTACTTTATTGAAAAAATTCAATTATAACGATATATAGTATATATATATATAATACTTATTATATGCATAATGCAATAAAGGGCCCATATAACGACCCGAATTTACGTAAATATTATTTTATTGTAAAATGACCATTTTGCTTCTAAGGAGAGGAAAAAGTTGACTTTTGACCCGGAAAATATTTAGGACTTTGACTTATGACCGTGACGTAGATCGGGACGTCACGAGTCCGTAGGCAAGCAGCACGTAAAAAACAGACGTACGACGAAAAAGTTATGGTCACGGGAGTAAAATCGATTAAATGTACGAACCGAGGGTTTAATTAAAATAATAATAAAATACTAAAATCTTATCTAAAGATTGAATTAATCTGGACTCTTGGATGAGTGACAAGTGTCACTCATGCCACACTCCTATTTCCCTAATTTATGGATCTTGCCCCCATTGGTCACTTAAACTATAATTTATTTCCTTCATGCAACCCTAGCCGTCCATTTTGATTCACAGATTGAAACTGCACCATTCATCCATCTTTCTTTTCCTTTTTATCAGAATTTCCACTCTCTCTCTCACTCTCATATTCTTCTCAACCGTGAACACACACACACGGCTCACTCTCTTAAACAAACACACACCTTCACCACTCTCCCCTGTCTGCTCCACCTCCAGCCAACGACTCAACCTCACCACCTTTCACCTCCAGCATCAGCCATCACCACCACCGTTCTCTTCCCCCTATCTGCAAAACCCGAAAGCCCCCAGACCTGAGAAGGAAGAACCAGCCCCAAAGAACCCAACTATTCAAACCTCACCTCCAGAATTCGAACCAACGTTAGGCTAGGCATGTTAGGACGTCAGGAGAACTGAGGAGTGGACAAGGCGGCCCACGACGGCGACACGGCGGCGGTAAGCCAGAAAACCCGAGAGGTCCTTATTTTCATCCTAGTCTCGAACAGACGGTTTTAACATGTGTGTTTCATCTCTCGTTATGGGGACTTGTTCTAGGGACAGAGACGACCTAGGAGGACCAGTTTCAGAGCAGGAAAAGGAGTGAGTCGACTGGGAAGACGACCAGAGTTGGCTGCCTATTTCTTTCGAGTTACTGGTAGTGTTTTCGACTTTGTTTTTAGTTTTTGAAACCACAGATCTCTAGGGTAGGCTTAGACGAACCCCTAGGATCAAATTTTGTCGAAAATGGTGGTCAGAAACAGAAAATACAGTCGGATCTTGGCTGTGGGTCACGGTAGCTCGGTCATTATTTCTTCGGTAGATACCGACCGATGTGCAGTGTTGGGCTTCAGTAGGGACCAGCCGAAGGACAGTGCAGTTTTGGGTAGCACCAGGCCGAATTTCAGAGATGATGACATCATCATGCCAGACATGTCAGATCGGTGACCGGTCAGAGTGTGACACGTGTCATTTGACACTATCAGGGATGATGTCATGCTGACGTTAGTAGGTACTGTAGCAGAGTTGACCCGACTTTGACCAGGCGCGTGGGGGCACACATGAATAGTAATTTTGTTGGGACTAATACCATTTTCAAGGTTTCAACGATACGAATCCAATGGCGGTGGTTTCGTGTCAATCAGAGATCGTTAAGTTGATCAAATTAGGGTTTGAAGCCTCAAGAAGCGTGTTCAGACAGCTTTCCCGGGCCGGTTTCATTCTAGGGCTTCATATTTGAGATGTAGAAACCTATAGTGACCTTTACATGTGCTTTGGACTTGATAGGGATTGTACGTAAGCACTAGGACAGGTTTATACGTCTAGTTAGCGGTGGGACGGGACTGTGAGTGAGCCTTTGATTTTGTTAAACCCTTGCATGCTTATAACTATTTTAAGTTCTATATATATTTATATGATTCAAGAAAAAGCATCTGATTATCTTGAGTTATGATTATGGCATGTATTACGATGTTTGGGCATGAGACCCGTCTGGTTGGTTATGCACTATTTTGAGTTATATATATGTATATAGATTTCAATGATTATCTTTAGTCATGCACTGTATAGATCTATGATAACGCCCAAATTACGCATTAAATTAAACACGTAATTTGAGTATTATGCAAATTTAAACTCTTTTTGTGTAATTATAGTATTGGTAAATAGAGATCGTTTTTAACCGGGGAAATTATGGAATATTAATAATATGTTAGTTAAAAAGAATAATGAATAATCAAGGAATAATGAATTGAAGAATTAAATAATTAAATAATCACATAATTAATTAATTGAATAATCAAGTAATAAAGAATTAACGAATTAACGAATAAAGGAATAAACGAATTAATAAATAAGAGAATCAATAAATTAATGGAATAACGAATAAATGAATTAAACGAATAAAAAATAAAGATGAGGGGTTTTTAGGGATTTTGATCATGCAAAATAAGTAAAGACATAGATGAACTAATTCTATTCCTATTTTAACATATATACAAGTGGACTTTCTTTAATCACAAAATCTACCAACACTCTAACATTTGCAAAGTTGGAATATATCACAAAATTCTACTTTGACCATCTCACTCATGCATACATTTTATAAACATTATAAATGCACCAAAACGCGGTCATAAACACTTATAAATTGATTAACCCAATGTTTATGATTTGAATGTGTATTAAACATTTAAATCTCTTCAATTTTATACTAAGTGCACCGAAACGCGGTCATAAACACTTAGTATAAAATTGAAGCTTAAGCACTCAAATGTATGAAGTAAATGAAGTTTGAAAAGTAGAACACATTATAATAATATCCTTGCCTACAAAAGTTAGAAAGAAAATACCCACAAAAATATTGAACTAAAGAAAATAAAACCGAAACAACAATGAGAGTTTAAGCAAAGGAAAGAACAAGTTACACCTTCGGAATCCAAGAAATCTTGTGATTCCGAAAATGGATGGAATAAAAATGACATGTTATTCATAAGATTTTCTGACAGCAGAAGAAACCTTATGAAGATGGATGAATAAACACGAGAATGCGAACTTAAATTCAAGAATTGCAACGGAAATACTAGGCTTGATATTTCTAAAGGAAGGATACAATTTTGTGTTTTGGAGCTCTTTCTCAAAACAAATTCCCCTTTCAAATGAAAATGAACTCCTATTTATAGGAGGAAAAAGCTACTAAAAACAAATAAAATAAAATAATTAAAAATTGCGATAAAATAAAAGAAAATGAAATGATGACTAATTATGAACAATGATGTTTAATGATGAAATTTAGGTAAGGTTTGGAATTAATTTGTGGCTGAAAATAAAAGAAATAGCAGAAATTGGGAGCAGTTGGGCGGGCTGGACTGTTAAATTTTCGGATGAACAGTGTCGGACTGAAGAGTTGGTTTTGCAGCAAGTGGGCTGGTGGCTGAAGGGAGTGGTTGGACTTGTTCAGGCGGTAGCTGGGCTGGTGGGAAACACTGTTGGTCGTGCGTGTAGGTGGGCTGGTGAGCAGACCGTACGGCTGGAGAAGTTGCTGGCGAGCAGGTGGCCTGGTGCACAGCCGGGGTGGGCTGAATGACTGGACCAGTTAGATGGATGCAGTGGTACGGGCGGATTGGACAGGTGAGAGCAAGCGTAACAGGCTGGGTTGTTAGCGAGCCTGGGCTGAAGTTGCGGGCTGGAGGGTTGCTGGAGCTGGGGCAGAGAAAGCGTTCGGGTCTGGAGCACCAGGTGGGCTGTACGTCGCACGGGCCTGGCGTGATGGAGCGGGCCGAGCTGTTGGGTCAAACAGTTCAACTGGGCATTTAACGAATGGGCTGGAAACGCACGGACTGGGCTTCATCAAATGAGCTGCTACAATTATTTGGGATGCTGCTGGGCTATTCTCTATCTTTCTGGGCTGCACAAACAAAAAGGCCTAAATCAAAATTTTGGGCTTAAATTAAATATGAATTTGGGCTACAAAATTAATAATAATTAATTTAATCGAATTTCGTCCATAATTTCTTCGTTATAATTCCGATCGGGACGATTCTTTCGCCAAAACGCTCCAAATTACAAACTTTATTTAATTAAACAGAAAAAAAACACAAAGTAAATTATTTTATCTAATTATTTATTATTTTAATATTAAAAGTCAAGTATAAAGGGTATAAAATAATATAAAATAATGCTTATTTGAGGACCTATCAAATACCCTCACACTTAAACTTTTCTAGTCCCTAGCAAATACTAAAATCAAATTACGAATTCAAAACAAGTAAACCCTTAACCATTTGTCTCAAAATCCCATCAATATTATGGCATAAAAGATTTTCACTTAAGGCGTTTAAGCATACAGAATTTCAAGGGTTAATACATGGTAACAAAACGCTTAGACAAGTAAGATAATGAGTAAATATGGTGAAATGGATAACAACATGAATAAAACAAGTATGAATCAACTCACAAGGATATGCACTCATTCACTCAAATTTTGTAAGGGTTTGTGTTTGCACTCAAAATATGTGAGAAAATGTTCACATAATAGAAGTAAAGTACTATTGTAAAAATCTCAAACAAACACATCAAGATAAAGATTTAAACATACTTGCACAAATGAACCAAAACCATAAGCTTACTCAAGTGATTGACTCAACTAATCAAAGTTTACCATCTTAAGGATCATAAGGTCTTTACGAAGGTTGTAATGGGGCTAAGTTTAGAGGCAAGGAATATATAGGACAAGTGGTGCTCAAATTCGTTCCAAGACTTAAACGATTCCCAAACCATAACTTCCCGATCTTAGTATGAATTCATTCCTTCGAACATGTTCAATTATTCAAATGTAAAGGACTTAAACTCAAATATAATCCATCTTTATTACCTTGATAGAGACTCAACTTCTTCTTCTTCTTCTTTTTTTTTGGCAAATATCAAGGTGATGACATAATATACAAAGTTTGGGTAAGTAAATCCATACACACAAAAGTCTTCCAAACATCATCAATTTTTCTTAACACCAATTTCATGTCTTCAATCAAGTCTTTGGAACAAAGGTGAAAGATGTCTATACTAAGCTCAAGTGTTTAGATAATCATGGTGATGAAGGAAAGGTTTAATGTGGGCTCAACTGGGTTAAAACTAAGGGGGTCGCAACTTGTGCGCACAAAATAGGGAGCATGGATGTTTGAATTTATGGTGTTAACCCTAATGCCTTAATCATATCCAAAATCAGAGAGTTTAATGACTTAAAAAGCTTTGAAAATCAAATCGAATAAGTTCTAGTACTCTAGAGTTCATTAAGATCTATTGCAAGTAGTTATGAGGCATATGTATATCAATCTAAACAAAGAACTTATGAATCACTCATCAAAGATGTATATATAGTTCTATAGCTCACATAAGGTTTAAATGATTCATACTTGTTTTAGCATGCTCGTTTATGTACCAATTTACATGCACTATCTTAAAAGTTATAACATTTAATCACAAAGTATTAACAAACGAATTCAAGTTATAGTGATCATCTTTATAGCCATAACATACTTATTCCCTTCATTATTATCATTGACAAGTTAAAGGGCAACTAAAGACTTGATAAAAACGAAAAGACTCAAGAAAGCCGAAATAACACTTCTTCTTTTTTATTTTTTTATTTTTTCTTATGTTAAACAATTTTATTGCGCACTTAAAATCGTAAACCACTCCCCCACACTTAAATTCTACATTTTCCTCAATGTAAGAAAGTAGAAGTGAAATGAACATAGACTCTATGTAAGGAAGAGGATTTTAAGAAAATAAAATAAGAAAAACACTAAAGACACAAAAATAAAAGAGAGTGAAGGGATTAGAGAGAGCAAATCTGTGGTGATGGCTCCTTCACGACTCGGGAATACGTTGGGTTGCCTCCCAACAAGCGCTTGACGGAGTGCTGAAATCAACTCATATGATGCGGGGCCATAGCACCTTCGTTGTTTCCACATCATGCTCTCCAAATGCATCTATGTATGGCTTTAATCTGTGGCCATTGACTTTGAACTCCTTCCCAGTTTCGATGCTTTTGATCTGTATGGCTCCATGGGCAAACATATTAGTAACAACAAAGGGACCTACCCATCTAGAACATAACTTACCAGGAAAGAGTCTGAGCCGGGAATTGAATTGAATAGCAAAACTTTCTATCCGATGTCAAACGATTTACTCTTGATCTGCTTGTCATGAAATGCCTTGGTCTTCTCCTTGTAGATCAGAGTGATTTCGAATGCATCATTTCTGATTTCCTCAAGCTCACTCAGCTGGAGCTTTCGATGCAAACCGGCGTCATCTAGCTTGATGTTGAACGTCTTGACAGCCCACCATGCTTTGTGCTCCAATTCCACCGGAAGGTGGCATGCTTTTCCATAGACCAACCTATAGGGTGACATCCCTATAGGAGTTTTGTAGGCCGTCCTGTAGGTCCAAAGTGCATCATCCAATCGCTGGCTCCAATCCTTGCGACTAGGGCCCACGGTTGTCTCTAAGATCTTCTTGATTTCCCTATTGCTGACTTTGGCCATTCCACTCGTTTGAGGATAATACGGTGTAGAGACTCTATGAGTGACACTGTATCGTTTCAGTAAGGCTTCAATGGTCTTGTTGCAGAAGTGACTTCCACCATCACTGATCAGGACCCGAGGGATCCCAAACCTGGAAAGAATGTTAGTTCTGAGGAAATCTGCAACAGTTTTAGAGTCATTAGTCATGGTGGCTTTAGCTTCCACCCAATTCGAGACATAATCAACAGCAAGTAAGATATAGAGATAACCATTAGATTGAGGAAATGGACCCATAAAATCAATACCCCAAACATCAAATATTTCAACAGTTAAAACATAATGTTGTGGCATTTCATCCCTTTGTCCTAAGTTTCCTGATCTCTGACATTTATCACAGGCTAAACAGAATGAATGTGCATCTTTAAAAAGTGTGGGCGAATATAACCCAGATTCTAAAATTTTGAGTGCAGTTTTTCTAGATCCAAAGTAGCCTCCACAAGTATGGTTATGGCAAAACTCTAGGACTGACCTATGTTCAACATCAGGGACACATCTCATAATCAATAAATCTGCACAGTGTTTCCATAAATAAGGTTCATCCCAAACATAGTATCTAGCAAGCTTTTTGAGTTTATCTTTTTGTTCACGAGTGAGAGTGGAATGTAACTGCTTGGTGACTAAGTAATTTACGATATCAGCATACCAAGGAGTACTTACCTGAATTCCGAAGAGTTGTTCATCCGAGAACATCTCCTGAATCTCCACGGGATCTCGTTCATTTGCTATGCGACTCAAATGATCTGCCACCACATTTTTTACACCTTTCTTGTCTTTAATCTCGATGTCAAACTCTTGAAGAACAAGAATCCATCAGATGAGCCTTGGTTTCACTTCCTTCTTGGCGAGGAGATACTTCAGTGTTGCATGATCAGTGTAAATAATGACTTTAGTTCGAAGTAAATAAGAGCGAAATTTATCTAAAGCAAACACTACAGCAAGCAACTCCTTCTCGGTAGTGGTGTAGTTCATCTGAGCATCATTCAGAGTTCTGGATGCATAATAGATGACGTAGGGCTTCTTGTCCCACCTTTGTCCTAGTACAGCACCAACTGCATAGTCAGAGGCATCACACATTAGTTCAAAGGGTAAGGACCAATCTGGGGCACAAAGAATGGGTGCAGTGGTTAGAAGAGTTTTAAGCTTCTCAAAAGCTTCCTGACAGTCAACATCAAAGATGAAGGGTGTCTCCTTCTGAAGCAATCGAAACAAGGGCCTTGCAATGTGGGAAAAGTCCTTGATAAATCTTCTGTAGAAACCTGCGTGACCAAGAAATGAACGGATCTCTCTCACCGAAGTGGGAGAGGGTAAGTGTCGCACAATATCAACTTTAGATTTATCAACTTCAATTCCTCTTTCAGAGACAATATGGCCTAAGACTATCCCTTGTCTAACCATGAAATGACATTTTTCCCAGTTAAGTACTAGATTAGTTCCGACACACCTTTGTAAGATAAGTTCTAAGTGTTCTAAGCATGCATCAAAACTATCCTCAAAGACACTGAAATCATCCATAAATACTTCAATTATTTTTTCGACATATTCAGAGAAAATAGAAAGCATGCATCTTTGGAAAGTACCTGGGGCATTACATAAACCGAAAGGCATTCTTCGGTAGGCAAAAGTGCCAAAAGGACAAGTGAACGTCGTTTTGTCTTGGTCATTTTGAGTGATACAGATTTGATTATATCCGGAATAACCATCAAGAAAACAGTAATAGGAGTGACCTGCTAACCTTTCAAGCATTTGATCAATGAAGGGCAAAGGAAAGTGATCCTTCCTAGTTGCTTTGTTGAGGCGTCGATAATTGATACAAACTCTGTATCCGGTCACTGTTCTCTGGGGCACCAGCTCGGCTTCGCTATTTGCCACAACTGTGACTCCACTTTTCTTTGGGACTACTTGGACTGGTGAGACCCATTTGCTGTCTGAATTTGGGCAGATGACACCACAGTCCAAGAGTTTGATGACCTCTTGTTTCACGACCTCCATCATCGGGGTATGGAGGCGACGTTGAGCTTCGCGAGAGGGTTTTGCATCATCTTCAAGCAAGATTCGATGTACACAGGTTATAGGGCTGATTCCCTTGATGTCGGACAGAGTCCATCCAATGGCTGTCTTGTACTTTGTCAAGACCCGTACCAATCTGTCTTCCTGTGATTCGGTTAGTGCAGAGGACACTATGACAGGCAGAGTCTCGTCCGGGCCAAGATAGGCATACTTCAGGTGGTCCGGCAGAACCTTGAGCTCGAGAACGGGGGCCTGCACTACTGAAGGAGGAGTGGCATTAGTACTAACTAGAAGGGACAAGGGTACCTGAGGATTTACCATTCTGGGGGCCTCATTTAGGGTCATTACTTCATTCAAAATTCGAGGCCCTAGTTCATAATCCGCATTTTCAACCAAGGCGTCCCCTGATTGAGTTAAGCCAACTCCTTCATGGATTATCATACTGAGCATGTCTTCTCGAATTGATTCAAGATGTTTTTCTGAAAAAAGAAGTGCACACGTCAATAGAAAACGTAGTTTGAGTTGTGGAACTAGGGTACCTCATGGCATCGAAAATGTTGAAGCCAATTTCCTCTCCATCAACTTCCATTGTTAATGTACCATTGAATACATCAATCTTCGTTTTAGCAGTTCTCATGAATGGTCTTCCCAACAACATTAGTGGAGCTTGATTCGTAGGGGAATCCTCAGTATCTAGGACATAAAAATCCGCAGGGAAAATGAGCTGGTTAACCTGCACAAGAACATCTTCGACGTATCCCTTGGGAAACACATTAGAACGATCGGCTAATTGAATGATAACATCATCATGTTGTAATTTTACTAAACCTAGGGCAACATATAACGAATATGGCATAACATTAATGGATGCACCTAAGTCTAGCATGACTTTATCAAAAGACTTGTTACCAATCACGCAGGGAACAGAAAAACTCCCTGGATCCTTCAACTTTGGGGGTAGCTGACGTTGGATTACAGCAGAAACTGTTTCACTCACCATCACAACCTCCTTCTCCCTCGTTTGGCGCCTTGGAGTGCATAACTCTTTCAGAAATTTTGCGTATTTTGGCACTTTTTTGATGCACTCGATCAAGGGAATGTTGATTTGCACCCTTTTGAAGATTTCCAAGATTTCCTCATCGGATTCATCCTTCTTAGATTTGGAAAGCCTACTTGGAAATGGTGCACACACAGACGGGGAATTAGTAACAACAGAACTTGAAGGGATTGGGTTGTTACCTTGTGTGTGGGTAGGTTGAACTGGCGGTTGTGCCGTGGTGGTCTTAGTTGCCACCTTGTACTTTTCAGCCTCAGAAACGGCTGGATCTGGCTCTATTTCACCGAGCACTTTACCACTTCGAGTGATAATCGTATTGGCTTCAGGTCTTGCATTGGCTTCAGGTCTTGCATTGGCTTCAGGTCTTGCATTCGGGTTGGGTGTAGGTTGAGGTGGAAGAACCCCACTAGCTTGGATTTTACCCATGAAGTCCACGACCTTGCCCATTTGGTCCTTGAGATCAGCGATGTCTTTTTGCTGATTTTACTGACCTATGACAAGAGCTTGAGTAGAAGCCATTAGTGTTTGCTGCCCTTGTGAAAGAGCAGCCAGCATTTTATCATAATCAGGATTAGAAGATGAAGAGATATGATTATTTGCATGATTATGAGAAAAGTTAGAAAATGGAACCGGGGGCCTTGGTTGCCATGTGGGTTTTTGGAAATGTTGAGGATTCGGGGCACGGGTTGGGCTTGTCATCATGTGTTGAGGGTTTAGGACATTGTTCGGATCTCTCCAACTATAGCCTTGGGTCCTTGGCCCTCCTTGAAATCCACCAATGGCATGTGCCATTTCAGTCCCGGGGTCTTCCTCCCTTGCAGTGTAGGGGCATTGGTCCTCAAGATGGCATTGGGAGCATATGGAACACACCGGGGCTACCTACTTCTTTAGTTCCAACACATTCGAAAGCATAGAGGTGATTTTATCTAATTTAGAATCATTAATAACTTGGGAACTTACCTCATGTACCTTTCTTGGAATAGGCTCGGCACCTTCATATTGTGCATCATTGAGTGCACAGCTTTCAAGTAATGCACGACCGTCTACTAAACTCCGAGCTAAGAAACTTCCGTTAGCTGCAGCATCAAGTAGTCCTCTATCCCAACCTTTGAGTCCTTCGTAGAAGTAGGTTAAGAGATATCCTTCAGTGATTTCGTGAGTCGGGCATGAAGCACAGAGTTCCTTAAACCTTTCATAATACTTGACAGGACCCATCCCAATCCCCCCGGGATTAGTGCGGGATGACCCTGCTCCCGTCTGACACGAAGTGTCAGACAAGGGATATTTCCGACCTTTGCCCTCCCGGGCTATCAGAGTACGCCAGGATCCGGAGGAGGCATGTGATATCTCGATCTCTGCTACAGTCCACATCCGCTGTCAACCTGAAGGGTATTAAAAACAGAAAGACTGTGAGTGGACAAAAATAAAGATTTTATAAAACATTTCCATAAAAGACATTTATACCCTCCACTAAAAATCATGCATGCATAGTAAACCATTTATCCAATAATATATGTTAAAACATCCATAATTAGGGTCTCAGCCCCAAATTCTGTAAATACAAGTCACACGGGCTCCTGCCCAAAACCATTTTACAGAAACCAGAACATAGTAACATATGTGGGATCTCAGCCCAAAACCATTTATCATTATAAACACAATTTCCCAAAATCAATTGAAATCATGTTTATCCATTATATTTCATATCCAGAACCTGTCACGGTAAAATAAAGCTACACGTGTGCTAACCGGGGTCTCAAACCCAAGTCTTTCCAGGGTCCACCCAGGTCAATGTCCGTAGATCAATGACCCTCCCTGGAGGTAACGAACCATGCCCATCCTGAGAGTAAGGAACCCAACTGGGGGGCGACTCCACTCAGTCAGTGCTCCGTGACTACTCCGGGGTCCACCCAGGCCAACGACCCTCCCCGGAGGAGACAATCATATATAAAGGATGGAATATGAAAAACCTTTGGAAATCATTCTTGAAACCTTTCCAGGATTCATGCCCGGCCCCCATAAGCCGTCATGAACCATAAAATCCTTTCATGGTTCATGCCGGTTCCCATAAACCGTCATGACCCGTAAATCCATTTCAGGGGTTCATGCCGGTTCCCATAAACCGTCATGACCCGTAAAAACCATTTGTAACACATAGCTGGGCACTAGGCCCGAATTCACATAGAAACTGGACCCCCGGTCCGAATCGTAAACCAATTGGGCCTCCGGCCCGATTCTGTAAATCAAATGGACCTCAAGTCCGAGAATTACCTTTTCAAATCCAAAATCATTTCATGAAATCATATCCAAAACCACAAGAATGGAAAATCAGTGTAAAATCGGGAAAACCTCGATTTACGTGCAAGCACGTAAATCACCTCGAAATACGTGAAACCATATAATTCACAAGCATCCAAATCAACATCATAAAATCATATTCATAATCCATTTATAAATCCAAAACCATTTCATTTAGACCAATAAAGACATACAGCCCCGTATAGGAACCGTATAGGGCCGAAACCTCGAAATACGTGAAACCATATAATTCACAAATATCCAAATCAACATTATCAAATCATATGCATAATCCATTTGGAAATCCAAAACCATTTCATTTAGACCCATAAAGACATACAGCCCCGTATAGGCACCGTATAGGGCCGAAACCTCGAAATACGTGCCTATACGTAACCACACATCCAAATGCACTCATGGCAACACAAACAAGTATTTAAAACATATAATAAACATTTATGCATGCACCAATTTAGAAAACAAGGTCCACTCACAGACCGTCCGAAGCCGTGTCTCGATACGCGTGCCATACGGCTCCCCGAGCCGATCACCATCACCGGGACTTCCAAACCCGTCCAAATTAATTTATAGGGTTACTAACTACTTATATAACCCCTCACTGAAGCCCCGTAATTTTCCCGTATTTTTAACTATTTTTAATCCCGAACCTAAACCTTCCGATGCCCCGAAACATATCGAGACGGTGTCCGATTGACACGAAACCAGTCCCAAAATGTTCGTTACATCGAATAGATGATTTCGTATGTTGGAACCATCCCCAAAAACCCTAGCACGCGCCCACACACGCCACTGGAAGTTGCCTGCGCATGGGCCTCACGCGCCGCTGCAGTGCCCATCGTCTCCATCGATCGAACCGGTCCGACCGGGCCGGTCCGGTTTTCTCTGCAATTCCGGTCTAACTGGACCGGCGTGACCGATCCAGGCCCCTACACTCTTCATTTTTCGTCCGTTTTCCTCCATTCCAATTCCTAAATTCCTATTTTCTCATTTCCAATCTATCCCAATCAACCAAACTAATCAAAACCTCCTAAATCCTAACCAAAATTAAAGGGTCTCACGGCCCTGTTTTTCCCGACCACCCTCACGGCTTCCTCCGCCGTGAAGCACCCTCCAAACCGACCTAAAATCATACTAGCAACCTAACTAACTCATCCTAATCGTCCAAAAGCAACCATAACATCAAAATCAAATTAAAAGGGAGAAAATGGGTAACCGGGTTACCTGTTCGGGTTTGGCCTCGGCCGTGCACGGTGGCGCCGTCCTGGGTCGGCCACCACGTCCTCACCATCCTCACTTCACTCTGTCCTCAGTCCTAGCCAAAATGGGTTGGGTTGGCTGGGTTGGATTTGGAAATGGGATCGGGTAATGGTTGGAGGAAAAATGGAAGAAATGGATGCACGGTGAATGGGTTTGGTGCATGAGTGGGTGAGGTTGGCCAGTGGATGGGTGACAAGTGTCACTCATCCATTGGGCCTCCATTAAATATCTGGGCCCACTAAAGACAAAACTGCACTTTTTGTCTCGTAAAACGTGCCGTCGTGAATAGTAACCGGGAACTTCCGTGAACCGTAACTTCGCCGTCGAACGTCCGAATTCGACGTGCCGCCTGTCTACGGATTCGTATCGTCCTTATCTACGTAACGGTCTTTGGCCCTCGGCCATCGAACCTCCCGGTCAAAAAGTCAACTTTTGACCCCTTTTATCCAAAATTACCAAAATGCCCTTGGGCTTCCGAACGTCATAACTTCTTCTACGAACGTCGGAATTGAACGTGCCACCTGTCTGTGAACTCGTGACGTCACGAACTACGTCACGGTCATCGGTCAAAGTCCATTTGACCGCCCGATTGAAAAGTCAACGTTTTGCCACCACCAGGGGCAAAACGGTGATTTCGCATCGTTCGTCCGATTTCGCTCTACTAATCACGGATTTGCCTCACTAATCGTGATTAGTCACTAATCTAATCATGAAATTCGGGACGGGTCGTTACAATACTGGCTGAAATTCTCATCATGATCTTTTTGATTGATTCTAGTGATCTCCTTTTTTAACACCGTAATCTTTGAGGCAGGAAAGTATTTGGTAAGAAATTCCTGAACCAGCTTCTCCCAAGAGTCAATATGATTGGGTGGGAGACTCAAAAGCCACACCCGTGCTCTATCTTCCAAGGACAATGGGAAAGCCTTCAGCTTCATGATTTCCAAATCCGCATCATCGGGACACATGCTACCGATAATGAATTGGAACTCCGTCAAGTGTTTGTATGGATCTTCATTTCTGATTCCATGGAACTTGGGTAACTGATGAAGGACTCCACTCTTGAGCTCAATATCTTTCTTGTTGGTTCTAGGCTCGGGATACTAGATGCAGAAATTCGTAGTGCCACTTGTGTTAGCACATGTCTGCTCTCGGATACTCAGATTTCTTGCCATGACTACTGGTGTTCCAAAAATCTGTTCCTCGTCTGAATTACTCTTCTCACTTATTGATTCACCGAGTATTGGGGTTGGTGGTCCGGATGAGCTGGTTTTCTTAAGTGCATCTCTGAATGTTGCGTTGCTTGGTGAGATGTCAAGTTGCTTTCTCAACCGATCAAGCTTAGACTGATGAGCGTGCATTCATAAGTACGTACCTAAATTAAAAGTGAACACTAAGTTAGAAGGTAAATATACACAAGTACTTAGCTAGTGAAAGTTAATTTAAATAAAATAGTCGCGACAAGAGTTAGGATTAATATTCGGAATACAAGTTAAGAAAATCACAATTAGCAAGAAAATGTGAGGTATGAACAAGTATAAATTTAAGTTGGAATTAACATATACACAAAAAGAGATAGTAAGGGTATCAGAGTATAGATTTCATACAGTGTGACATAAATAGAAGCTATAATTAACAAAAAGTCACAGTAATAGCAAGAAAATGCACAAGTTCCAAATGCATCTAAACTAATGCAACACAAAAGTATCTACATGAAGCATGGTGTGAATGCATTTATTAGAACCTGCACAAGACATAAGAGTTACGTGACAGTTCATGAAAGAATGGCCTACACTTTCGATCTCACTTCCCTAGATTCACTTAGTCTAGGGGGCCCGGTGATGAATTTCGAGCATCATGAAATCTCAGGGAGGGTATGCAACTATTTATGCAATAAGTAGAGCCTTAGAGTGTCATGAATAACTTTCCCCTTCCACTTCTCATAATACTTTCCTGGGCGTACGGCCTGCGCGTACTGATAACCACCCTTCCACCATTCAACGTTAATCATGGCCAGTTGAGATAGATGTAACGCGAGAAGCAAGGATAATTTCTAGAACACCCCGAGGCTTGCATTGGCATATACTCCATTGGTGTTCTCTTTCTTAATCCAAAACTTGTCACCAGTCATAACCCTTCTAGACACCATAACCAATCGATGGAAGATTTGGTGAATTACCAAACCCGAGTGTTTACAAACTCCGCCCCCAACCTCATGCCCATAGATTCGAGTCTATGGTGTGTGGTGATGAAATCCACACATCACGAAGGGTTAAGGAGAAAATAAACACAAGGGGCGCTACCTGTTCCCGAAAGTAGAATTTTGGAGAAAAATGGGTCTTGAGATTCATGCAACTCTAAAACATTTAATAGGAAACAATATTTACATTTGGGAAAATCACATATAGAAATATATATAGCTCCTAAAAATTAATAAAATAAACAAGTATAAAATACAATTCATGAAATAACACAATAAAGGCATTAAATACAATTTATGAAAAAGTATATTATGAACATTGTGAACTAATATAATAAGGCAAGCATAAGACATAAAAGTTGTGAACAAAAATGGATACTCAAATACGAACAAAATAACTCAAGTGTGCAACAGTATAACCAAATTATGAACAAGTATGACAAATAACAAGTAACATAATTACAACTTATTTATGCTAACAAAAAAATAAAAGGTATGAAAATTTAGTAAGGGTAATTATAAACAAGTAGGAACATTTAATAAACATAATAAAAGTAAAATGAATAATTAAAACACATTCTAAAATTAAGTATGCACAAATTAAATTGCTTATTTATTTACTTTTTTTTAGTTTAATAAAAATAAACAAATAAACAAATAAATAATCATAAAATAAAGTAATTGTAAACAAGTAATAAACATGCAATACTATGAAAGTAAACAAATAAAATATGAACAAGTATTACGGCAACATAATTAAATAAATAAATAAAATTTAAGAATATGTATACTTAATTCACAAATATGAACATTTCAAATATAAACAATTTTATACATACTAACACATTAAGAATGATTTTTAATTTCCCCGGCAACGGCGCCAAAAATTGATAACGCCCAAACTACGCATTAAATTAAACACATTAAGGATCGTTCTTAACCGGAGAAATTGGGGAATATTAATAATATGTTAGTTAAAAAGAATAATGAATAATCAAGGAATAACGAATTGAAGAATTAAATAATTAAATAATCACATAATTAATTAATTGAATAATCATGTAATAAAGAATTAAAGAATTAACGAATAAAGGAATAAAAGAATTAATAAATAAGAGAATCAATAAATTAATGGAATAACGAATAAATGAATTAAATGAATAAAATAATAAAATGGGGGGTTTTTAGGGATTTGATCATGCAAAATAAGTAAAGACATAAATGAACTAATTCTATTCCTATTTTAACATATATACAAGTGGACTTTCTTTAAACAAAAAATCTACCAACACTCTAACATTTGCAAAGTTGGAATATATCACAAAATTCTACTTTGACCATCTCACTCATGCATACATTTTATAAACATTATAAATGCACCAAAACGCGGTCATAAACACTTATAAATTGATTAACCCAATGTTTATGATTTGAATGTGTATTAAACATTTAAATCTCTTTAATTTTATACTAAGTGCACCGAAACGCGGTCATAAACACTTAGTATAAAATTGAAGCTTAAGCACTCAAATGTATGAAGTAAATGAAGTTTGAAAAGTAGAACACATTATAATAATATCCTTGTCTACAAAAGTTAGAAAGAAAATACCCACAAAAATATTGAACTAAAGAAAATAAAACCGAAACAACAATGAGAGTTTAAGCAAAGGAAAGAACAAGTTACACCTTCGGAATCCAAGAAATCTTGTGATTCCGAAAATGGATGGAATAAAAATGACATGTTATTCATAAGATTTTCTGACAGCAGAAGAAACCTTATGAAGATGGATGAATAAACACGAGAATGCGAACTTAAATTCAAGAATTGCAACGGAAATACTAGGCTTGATATTTCTAAAGGAAGGATACAATTTTGTGTTTTGGAGCTCTTTCTCAAAACAAATTCCCCTTTCAAATGAAAATGAACTCCTATTTATAGGAGGAAAAAGCTACTAAAAACAAATAAAATAAAGTAATTAAAAATTGCGATAAAATAAAAGAAAATGAAATGATGACTAATTATGAACAATGATGTTTAATGATGAAATTTAGGTAAGGTTTGGAATTAATTTGTGGCTGAAAATAAAAGAAATAGCAGAAATTGGGAGCAGTTGGGCGGGCTGGACTGTTAAATTTTCGGATGAACAGTGTCAGACTGAAGAGTTGGTTGTGCAGCAAGTGGGCTGGTGGCTGAAGGGAGTGGTTGGACTTGTTCAGGCGGTAGCTGGGCTGGTGGAAAACACTGTTGGTCGTGCGTGTAGGTGAGCTGGTGAGCAGACCGTACGGCTGGAGAAGTTGCAGGCGAGCAGGTGGCCTGGTGCACAGCCGGGGTGGGCTGAATGACTGGACCAGTTAGATGGATGCAGTGGTACGGGCGGATTGGACAGGTGAGAGCAAGCGTAACAGGCTGGGTTGTTAGCGAGCCTGGGCTGAATTTGCGGGCTGGAGGGTTGCTGGAGCTGGGGCAGAGAAAGCGCGCGGGTCTGGAGCACCAGGTGGGCTGTACGTCGCACGGGCCTGGCGTGATGGAGCGGGCCGAGCTGTTGGGTCAAACAGTTCAACTGGGCATTTAACGAATGGGCTGGAAACGCACGGACTGGGCTTCATCAAATGAGCTGCTACAATTATTTGGGATGCTGCTGGGCTATTCTCTATCTTTCTGGGCTGCACAAACAAAAAGGCCTAAATCAGAATTTTGGGCTTAAATTAAATATGAATTTGGGCTACAAAATTAATAATAATTAATTTAATCGAATTTCGTCCATAATTTCTTCGTTATAATTCCGATCGGGACGATTCTTTCGCCAAAACGCTCCAAATTACAAACGTTATTTAATTAAACAGAAAAAAAAAACACAAAGTAAATTATTTTATCTAATTATTTATTATTTTAATATTAAAATTCAAGTATAAAGGGTATAAAATAATATAAAATAATGCTTATTTGAGGACCTATCAATCTACCCTAGTGATACTGTCTCCTCCGGATGTGGGTACCTCGGAGTGGTCACGGCGCAATGCCTGCGAGGGGCCATTCTACGGAGGGACCGGACCATAGAGTGACTTAGGCGCAGGATTGCTATGATTGGACGTCTGAGACATCAGGCATCTAGGATGCCATACCCGGACTGGGTTCGGGATTAGGACTCGGGATTGAGACCCCAGGCGGCACGCGTTGCCTTAGGACTGTGACCTTATTAGACGTCTGGGGCGTTAGACATCTGGTATGTATAGTGCAGTGGCTGATGTTATGGTTATGATTATATTACTTTGTGATGTTTATATGATATATTTCTATGATTTTTTATTCTGATGCATGCATGTTTTAGAAAATGGAGGGGTAAAACCGTATGTTTACTTTATGGATTTAAATGTTTTATAAACTTTATGTTTCTGGCCCACTCACCCTTAACTGTTTTATTGACCCCTCCAGGCCGTGCTACTGAGGCAAACGAGGATCACGAGGCAGAGGAATAGATTAACGTTGCACACCTGAACCCCACTTCTTGGTAGGTTGGCACGTGAAGAGATCTTAGGAATTCGTGCTTATTTTGTGTTTTATGTTTTCCCTTGTCTAACGGGTGTTAGATGGGAGCAGGGCACGTCCCCGAATGGTCCCAGGGGGATCGGGGCGGGTCCTGTCAACTTGGTATTAGAGCAATAGGTTGTGGTCGACATGCTAGATTAGCGGTCAGTACTTGGTACATTTGACGTTTAAAGATGTTGTTATCTAATCTATGCCTCTTAAATAGTTGGTTATGCCTCCAAGAAGAATCCCTCAAGCACGGGCTGACGAGGAAGTAGCTAGAGAGATGGAGTGTGCGAGTATCGAACGGGCTCAACGTTTGGGAGCCACACATTTCAGTGGGGGATCAAACCCCGAGGAAGCACAGGGCTGGATAGCGAGATGGGAGAGGATCTTTACAATGATGCATTGCTCGCCAGGCGAGCGTGTGACTTTGGCGACCTTCTTACTGGAAGGCGGGGCCTACCAGTGGTGGTACAGCTTGGAGATGTTGGGTTGGTCCATTCACAATACTACTTGGGAGGTCTTTCGGTCGAAATTCCTGGACCAGTATTACCCGCGATCCTTTCACACTACTCGTGAGGCAGAGTTTCTACGGCTTGAGCAAGGTGATATGTTAGTGATGGAGTATGAGCAGACCTTTGTGAGGCTATCTCGGTTCGTAGCAGCCTTTGTGAGCACATAAGAGGATAAGTGTCAGCGGTTTGAGCTTGGACTCCGAGGGGATATCCGGGTAGCTGTGACAGCTACCAACTATGCTACTCTGAGAGACATGGTCGACGCAGCGGTTCGTGTTGAGGCTAATCTGGCGACACACCAGGCACGACAGACTTCTGGCGAGGGGTGACGTTGGGATCACCCATATCTTGGACCCATGGGCCATCGGGGTTCGAAAGGAAGACATTACAGAGGGTCACCATCTTCTTTACGAGGTCGTGGCTGGTCTGGTCGATATGGGAGCCCTCAGAGATCAGGATCGAGGTCTGGCTCAGGACAACATTCATCATGGAGTGGTGCATCTAGTGGATCTTCGGACAGACGGAGGACAGTTAACTGTTTTGCTTACGGAGGATCAGGCCACTATGCCCGTGATTCCAACACTGTCGGGGGCCGAGGACAGGGAGGTGATCGCAGTACTGAGCGTGGCGCACGTGGGCGCGGTCAGACTTTGGGACCCAGAGCTCGAGTACTTGCAGTGACCCAGCAACAGGCTAGGTCAACCCCAGGTGTTGTTATAAGTACTCTTAATATCTCTAATCTTGTGTACGTGTGTTGATGGATGCTGGGACTACTCATTCCTTTATTTCGCGAAGTGATGTGGGTATGTTAGATTGTGAGGTATCAGCTTTGGATAGTGAGATGGGTGTTGGCACACCGATGGGATTCGTGTACTTAGTGAATCAAGTGATTCGGAGGTCCCCGGTGAGAGTAAAGGATGTGGATTTACTAGCCGATCTAATCATTATAGATATTCATGACTTCGATGTCATCTTGGGGATGGATTGGCTGTCGAAGCATGGTTAGCTCATTGATTGTGGTAGTAGACAAGTAACTCTGCGGAGTCCGGGTTTGCCGAAGGTTACTTTTCAAGGAGAGCGTGACGGTTTGCTACCTCAAGTGATTTCTTCACTTGCAGCTACCTAGCTTTTAGGAAAAGGATGCTAGGGTTATCTGGCGCATGTTGTAGAGATTCAGGTTGTTACTCCGAGTGTAGAGGACATACTAGTGGTACGAGAGTTTCCGGATGTGTTCCCGGAGGATTTGCTTGGATTACAACCACATTGAGAGATTGAGTTCACGATTGAACTACTCCCTGATACACGTATCGAATGACACCAGCTGAGTTGCGGGAGCTCAAAACTCAATTGCCGGAGTTGGTGGATTTGGAATTCATCCAACCGAGTACGTCACCGTGGGGAGCACCGGTGTTATTTGTGTCGAAGAAGGAAGGGAGTCTCAGCTTGTCCGTTTGTTATCGAAAACTCAACAAGGCAACGGTAAATAACCAGTATCCCTTACCCAGGATTGATGATCTATTCGATCAACTACGGGGAGCACGGTACTTCTCAAAAATTGACTTACGATCGGGTTATCACCAGTTGAGGATTTCTGAGGAGGATGTGTCGAAGACGACGTTTCAGACCAGATACAGACACTGTGAGTTCCTGGTGATGCCATTTGGCTTGACGAATGCCCCAGCGGCATTCATGGATTTGATGAACAGGGTCTTTTGATCTTATTTGGAAAATTTTGATTCACAGATTGCATCTGCACCATTCATCCATCTTTCTTTTCCTTTTTATCAGACTTTCCACTCTCTCTCTCACTCTCATATTCTTCTCAACCGTGAACACACACACGACTCACTCTCTTAAACAAACACACACCTTCACCACTCTCCCCTAGCTGCTCCACCTCCAGCCAACGACTCAACCTCACCACCTTTCACCTCCGAAAACCCCAGACCCGAGAAGGAAGAACCAGCCCCAAAGAACCCAACCGTTCAAACCTCACCTCCAGAATTTGAACCAACGTTAGGCTAGGCTTGTTAGGATGTCAGGAGAACTGTGGAGTGGACGGGGTGGCCCACGATGGCGACACGGTGGCGGTAAGCCAGAAAACCCGAGAGGTCCTTATTTTCTTCCCAGTTTCGAACATACGGTTTTAACGTGTGTGTGTGTGTTTCATCTCTCATTATGGGGACATGTTCTAGGGACAGAGACGACCTAGGAGGACCAGTTTCTGAGTAGGAGAAGGAGTGAGTCAACAGGGAAGACAACCGGAGTTGGCTGCCGGTTTCCTTCGAGTTACAGGTAGTGTTTTCGACTTTTTTTTTTAGTTTTTGAAACCACAGATCTCTAGGGTAGGCTTAGACGAACCCTTAGGATCAAATCATGTAGAAAATGGTGGCCGAAAACAGAAAATACAGTCGGATCTTGGTCGTGGGTCACGGTGGCCCAGTCACTGTTTCTTCAGTAGGTATCGGCCATGGATGAAAATATTGGTGAATGTCGCCGAAATTTTGCCAAAATTTTGGTATTTTAGGCCGGCGGCATATAAGAATGGAGGAAAGAAATTCGCTGAAATATCGAACAATTGTCTTGTTTTGAGTCCACCGATCTTTTCCTGGAATCAAAACGATGAAGATGCACTATTAATTTGTGAAAATCGAACATAAATCGAAGGTTATTTCATCGGGTCATGCCGCCGGGTCGGAAAACCCAAGTTGCAGACCCGGCGGGAGGTAGGGGGAGACTTTGTTAGCAGATGAATCTTTATACATATATAATTAACGTTATGTAAATTAATAAAGTGAAGCCCAGCAGAGTTGGCATGGGCTTTTTATGTCCTTGGGGGGGTCCTGGGTTCGACCCCCTAGCTGCAAATACCCTTGTTTTTGTTTTTCTTTTTATTCATTTATTCCAATTTTTCAAAGGTTGGTTTTTTTTTTTTCCATTTTTTGTCCAATTTTATATATATCCATTACTTTCAATTTTTTAACAAAATTTGACCCTATTTTTTCATTCTTTTTTTCCCAATTTTAAATATATTAAACTTATTTTATCATTTTTCTTACATTGAATTTTTGTATGTTTATTGTTATGTTTTTAACCATTTTAACATTCAATTATAGTAACTTGCCTTAATTTATGTTTATATATAAGATTTTATATTATTAGTCATCGTCAGAATCATATTACATCTTATTCATCATATATTTATTATATAAAAGTCATTTTATAGTTTTTATTAGTCCTATATAACTATTATTGGATACTTAAGTTTTTCACAAAGTCTCATTCCAAATTTCCAACTTTTAGACCAAAATTTCTGTCATTTTTGTTGATCGTAAACGATATCGATATCGATACCGATATTTGGGGCGAGATATTCGTAAATTTGACTAGCGATATATCCGTCGATATCGATATTTTCATCCGTGGTACTAGGCGACGTACAGTGTTGGGCTTCAGTATGGACCAGCCGAAGGACAGTGCAGTTTTCAGTAGCACCAGGCCGAATGTCAAGGATGATGACGTCATCATGTTAGATATGTCAGATCTGTGACCAGTCAGAGTGTGACACGTATCATCTGACACTGTTAGGGCTGACGTCATGCAGTGACGTCATGATGACGTCAGTAGGTACTGTAGCAGAGTTGACCAGGTGCGTGGGGGTGTGCGTGAATAGTAATTTTGGTGGGATTAGTACCATTTTCAAGGTTTCGATGATACGAATCCAATGGTGGTGGTTTCGTGTCAATCAGAGATCGTTAAGTTGGTCAAATTAGAGTTTGAGGCCTAGGGAAACATGTTCGGACGGCTTTCCTTGGCCGGTTTCATTCTAGGGCTTCATATTTGAGATGTAGGATCCTATAGTGACCTTTACGTGTGCTTTGGACTTGACATGGATTGTACGTAAGCACAAGGACAGGTTTATTCGTCCAGTTAGTGGTGGGATAGGACTGTGAGTGAGCCTTTGATTTCGTTAAACCTTTGCATGCATATAACTATTTTAAATTATATATATATATATATATATATATGATTCAAGTAAAAGCATCTTATTATCTTGAGTTATGATTATGGTACGTATTACGATGTTTGGGCATGAGACCCGTCTGGTTAGTTATGCACTATTTTGAGTTATATATATGTATATGGATTTCAATGATTATCTTTAGTCCTACACTGTATAGATCTACCCTAGTGATACTGTCTCCTCCGGATGTGGGTACCCCGGAGTGGTCACGGCGCAATGTCTGCGAGGGGCCATTCTACGGAGGGACCGGACTGTAGAGTGAGTCAAGAGTAGGATTACTATGATTGGACATTTTGAACGTCAGGCATCTGGGATGCCATACCCGGACTGGGTTCAGGATTAGGACTCTGGATTGAGACCCTAGGCGGCACCCGTAGCCTTGGGACTATGAACTTATTAGACGTCTGGGACGTTAGACATCTGGGATGTCAGGTTGGGATGTATAGTGCAGTGGCTGATGTTATGGTTACGATTATATTACTTTGTGATGTTCATATGATATATTTCTTTGGTTTTCGATTCTGATGCATGGATGTTTTGGAAAACGGAGGGGTAAAACCATATGTTTACTTTATGGATTTAACTGTTTTATGCACTTTATGTTTCTGGCCCACTCACCCTTAAGTGTTTTATTGACCCCTCCAGGCCGTGCTACCGAGGCAGACGAGGATCACGAGGCAGAGGCATAGGTTAACGTTGTGCACCTGAACCCCACTTTTGGGTAGGTCGGCACATGATGAGATCTTAGGAAGTCGTGCTCATTTTTTGTTTTATGTTTTCCCTTGTCTGACACTATTTCATTTTCGGACGATTGTATGACTTATTTTGGATATTTATGCATTTGAATTTCTTTTAAGGGTAAAATTGGTATTCTAAGGTCGAGTGTCAAACGGGAGCAGGGCACGTCCCCGAATGGTCCCAGGGGGATTGGGGCTGGTCTTGTCTGCCCAACCGGCCAAAGGGGCACATGAGGCAAAAATGAACACAAAAGACAATGTTATTTTTAATTATTTAAAAAACTTCTCAATAACTCACTCATCATTTTTATTGAGATATAAAATGGTAGATGTGAAATTAATTGCTTACAAATTATGTTAGAGACTTTTGAATAAAAAGGTTTTGAGATAAGGTCTTATTTTGTTTAATATACAAGTACTAAAGGTTTCAAATAAAAGTAAAAGTTGTTAAGAGTGTAACAATGATTTTCCTTATATAAAAAGATGTCTTTATCTAGCGACTCTTGCTTGAGAATTAAGGTGAGAAGATTTACGGTGTTGTTATCTAACGATACAATTTGGATTTTTTCAAATTAGAAATAAAACTGTTTTGATGCAAACCGTTACTAACAGTTTGGTTTGGATTGAAACGGTTTGAAACCGTTTAGGAATAAAAAAAAATCAAGGATATAAAAAAAAGGATTTAAAAAAACAAAATAATCAATACTCAAAATTTTATATATTAAGTTTGCTAATGAATTGATTGTAAACATTATCACTATATTAAGATTTATCAAACAAATATTATTATTTAATGATCTTTTATTATACTCTTATATGAGTGTGAATATACGTATATGGATATATCTAGGTATCATTTTATTTTTATTTTTTTATTTTGTATTAATAATAAATTTAAAAATTAATAAAAATTAAGAAGTTTCTTAACGGTTCGGTTTGGATTTAAAATATTTCTAAAATGAAAATTCAAATCCAAACCGTTACTAGTGGAGCAGTTTGAATTCTCAAACCGTTGACTTTTGTCCTATCAAATTTAAACCGTTAAATAAATAACAATTTGAAACGAATCAATTAATAAGTTTAACGGATTCATCCCTACTTTTAATTAGCCCTGATAATCGGTTTTTTTGGTTCGGTTTTTTTACCGAAATCGAAACCGAACCTGTTGGGAAATCAGTTTTGGTTTGGTTCAGTTCTTCCTCAAAAAACCGATTAAAACTGAAATCGAAATATTTGGTTCGGTTTGGTTTGGTTCGATTTAGGATAAAACTAGTTTTTTCGGTTCAAATCGTGGCGAATCGGTTCGATTGAACTGATTCGATTTTCTCTAAAAACCATTTTTTTGTACTTTTATACAATAATCAATATTTATTACCTAATTAATGTCCATTAAAACCTAATTAATGTTCATTACAACTAATCAATATCCATTACAACTAATCAATATCCATTACAAATAAAAAAATTATCAAGAAATCAAAATCCAACCGCACTTGAAAATAAAAGCTGATTTGTTGGACCATTACAACGTATTTTTAAAAACAAATATTTTTATCAGATTAAAAAGATGCAAATTCAACTCCATCCTATGAACAATATTTCTCCTCCTATGTTGGGTGTAACATGTTGCTTGCTACCTGCTATGTCGGGTATACCATGATGCTCCGTATTTGAACTCCATCCCATTCAATGACATGTCAGTCCTTTTTTACCATACCCAGTTGCTTTCTCTTTATATCACTCATTCCCATCCTAAGCGAAACAACATGACGTGGAGAGAAAGTAGGATCATGGGATAAAAAGACACAAAATGCATAGGTAGAAAACCACCAATATCCATTACCTGTTCTGTGACTCACAAAGCTCATACATTAAGTTTTATATTTATCGAGGAATAGGGCAACCTTTGTATATATATAAGGACTGGGTTTTTGTCTTTTTACCTTTGGAGGCTTGAATGGATAGTCTAGAGGGAAATGAATTGAAACTAGAAAAACACCACCTGCATATGGGCTATCAGCCGGTCCCATAAGTGTCGCTTGCTAATGGAACATATCCTTGGCCACGGGACCTATAATCCATGTAAGAAAACACCAAAAGAGAATATATGTCAAGTGCTAAACCATGATCAAATCATGTATATATCTATGAAAGCTATGATAAAGAGCCTCATGAACTAGTCCCCCATGAAAGGCATAAGTTTCACATAAGATGCCACAGAAAAGCCTAGAGTGAAACAGTTTATAATAATGTGAAACAAGGGTACAGCTATAGCCCTCGTTTAAACCTTTTTAGCTGTAACTGAACAAACATGGTTAAAAATTTAGGAAATAAGTAATAAATTGTCAGTTTAATTCATAAAAATGATAATAGCTGAGCTTGCTGCAATCCAAGAAGAAGAGTCTTACTTTTATCAGGCTAGTTGTCTTGTCGAGCTCGTACTTAACCTTACTGCCTTTGCCAATTTCAACCACCTGTTATGGAAATTCACATTGTTGCTAAAAAATCTTGAGTCAGAATACATAATTCTTAGTTTTGCCTTATCCACCACATGCGTATTCCCTAAGAGAAGCATTACACAACCTTATTCTAAATGGTTATAATCTCATCCATCACACCTATATGCAGCATACAACCATAAACAAACTCTCAACATAATCACCTAAGTGAAGATCTTTCTAACGACCCGGAAATTCGAAAAAAGGAAAATTTGGAAAATTTGAAGAAAATGACGATTTTGCCCCTGGAATTGGGTGAACGGTCCAGCAAAACGGACTTTGATCGATGACTGTGGCGTAGTTCGGGACGTCACGAGTTCATAAACAGGTGGCACGTCCGATTCCGACATTCGAGGAGAAAGTTATGAAGTTCGGAAGTTCAAGGGTAATTCGGTAATTTGGTTAAAGGGGCAATTTGTTTACTTTTCAAACGACTTGGGATTTTCACGTAATGCGAAGACCGTTGGGTAGGTCTCGAGATACTGAGTCCATAGACAGACGACACGCGTCAATCGTAACTCGGACGATAAACTTACGGGTCTAGGAACTTGAAGGGCATTTTGGTAATTTGTAAGAAAAAAGGCAAAATGGTAATTTGAGTTGGGCGATTAAATGGCTGATGTTGAGATTATGTTGAACCAATGCTGGACATCTGGCACTAAGATTGAATGGCTGAGTGTCTTTACACCGCCAATTCAATTGGTAATTCAGAGGATAAAGGATAGAAACAACAAGGAAAACAGGGGACTGATTCTTCCTCATTCTGATTCGAACTAATTGATAACCATTCGGTAGCCCATAAGAAAACTGGTGAATTTGAGAGGATTAAGCGACTGAGATAGAAAGAAAATACGAGAGACATAGAGGAAACCCGAAGAGAAACCTGAAACCCAAACCCGTGGAATTCAAAGGTTTCAAAAATTCGAATTCTAATTTAGAGGCCGTGATGACTACAACTGAGGCTTGTGTGAGCTTTCTAGAACTCTTCTAAGTAAGACCATATCGAAAGTGAAGAGAATTGATCAAGAATTGACCAAGAACTGGACCCGCAACGGTTTGGAACTTCCATGATTGAGTTCGATCATACAAAGGTATTTTCAAGTCAAATTGAGCTTGAATTCATGATTATAATGGGTCTATGATGCTTCCTAACTGATCAATTTAAAGAAATCGATGAAAATTGAAGGGATTGAATGATGAACAGGCTTCGAAAATTTGAATTGAGTTGGATGGTTGGAAGTAATTATAATTGGAATTGATATCACAGACCTTTAATTCATGTGTTTACGATGTTATTGGACAATTGAATTACAGAAAACAAGTTGGAATTGGATGGGATTGAAACGGGTCAACACGCGGGTTGAACGACTAGTTTAACAGGTAGTCGGGCAAAGACGATGAACAGTGCTTTACTGTAGCAGCTCGTGAGCTTCACGCGCAGCCACTCACGGCAGCACGTGGGGCGTGTGTGACCGAATTTCGAGGTGATTTTAACATGAAACTTGCTCTTTTTAATGTTACGAACATTTTGGCACTAGTTTCGAGGAAATCGGATATGGTTTCGATAGTGTTCAGTGTATCCGAAGTTTTCGTATACGTTTAAAATACGTATTTAAATCCCAGAAAAATTGGGAAAAATTATATGACGTATATTGAAGTGTTAGTGACCCTCAATATTGAATTTGGACAGGAATTATGATTTCCAGAATTTATGGAAAAACGTGCAACTCTGAAGCGAGCCGTTTGGACGGTGTGTGAATGGACTTTGTTTTCTAAAATTCAATGCATGCATAATTGTTTTCTATGCTTTCTATTGATGATTTCTATGATTATGATTATGATTATGGTTTATGGTAATTACGATTTCCGTATTTATACGTATTTCGATATGCAATACGTAATTGCACGGATTTCGATACTATGGTTTCTCCTATGCTTTGATGATGGTTTAATGAATGATTTTATATGATTTGTACGTCTCATGTTTTGATGATGTTTTGATTATGATTGTGAATATGATTTACGGTTTTGGCACATATTTCGAGATTATTACGGCTTTGCACGATTTACGAGATTTCGAGTATGTTGTGATTTAACCATGGTTTTGGTGATTGAATTTGGGATTTGAAATACGATTTGATTTCAAAGATTTAAAACGGATTTTGGGAAAAGTGATTTTGGGCTTGATGCCCAGTTCATAAAAGTGGTTTTGATAAACGAGATTTCGGGTTTCGGAAACTTGAAAGTGAATTTTCGGATTTGAGTTCGGAATGATTATTCTGGATGCTAGCTTTCGGAATGATGGTTCCAAATTTGGATTTGGAACTGGATGATGGATGTGATTTGGGATTTGAATGTGAAATTCGGACATGAGTTCCATTTCGATAAAATGTGATGTCGGAGTTAGTTTTGGAAAGTGGATTACGATGGATTTTGGATTTGTTGTGAATTACCCATAGTTTTGGGTTTATAGACCCGGTACTATTGCTGGATCATGTTTTGGGTTTAAAGACCCGGTTGATTGATGACGGGGGAGGGCCCTTGATTGATATGTTTTGAGTTTAATGACTCGGTTATTGTGATATCCCCCGAGGCCTATTGATTGTGTTTTGAGTTTAAAGACTCGTTATTATCTCGGGAAGGCCTGATTATGCGCATGGTTTTGAGTTTAAAGACTCGGGCGCACTTGAAATCCAGTAAATTGATTGACTTGTGATTTACTATTGATTTCTGAGGTTTTCGGATGTGTTGGGCAATGACCCGGTTTATATGGCTTGATGGATTTTTGGGTTATATTCTGTACTTGGATTTGGATTCATGATTTTGGGTTGAGACCTCGTGTTTATGATTTCAGGCTAAGGCCGAGGTTGAGAAAAAGAAATAATTTTGGTTTTCATACACGGTTTTCTTATATTAGAAATGAAATGGATTATGAAATGATTTTTGAATTCATGCATTGGTTTTACTTTGAGGGTAGAAATGTCTTTCTGTAATATGTTTTATAACTGATTTATTTTTGTCAACTCAAACCTTTTATTTTTTTATTGACTCTCCAGGTCGTGGCGCGATGATCGAGGCTGATCGAGAGGTGGAGGTATGAGTGGGCACATGTGCGGCTATCCCTTGTCTGGCAAGTACTGAGGACAATTTTGGGAACTTCAGTTGACTTGTCAGATGGGAGTAGGACCGGGCACAGTTATCAATGTTCCTCCGGGGACGGTCCTGTCAACTTGGTATGAGAGCACTAGGTTGCTGATTCTGTTGCCACATCATGCCTCTGAAACGTAAGCCTCATGTGCGACCTGGTAGTGAGACGGGTAGACGAGGGTGTATGAGACCTCGTGATAGCTCTCGGATGAGATTGGCCCTAGATTGCGGGTTAGATGTTAATCAACGTACACCGTGAACTACTGTCTGTTAGACATAGCATTGTGTAGGTCCCAGGGACGAATGAGCCCAGTGGCTAGAGAGGTTGTACAATTGGGAAAGTTGCACTCGTGACGAGATTATTTTTAGTGAATTCCTTAAGTGGAATGTGTGTTTAAAGATTCTAGAATGTAATGAGATATCACTTAGGCCTTATATGACAGGACCCATCCCAATCCCCCCAGGATTAACGCGGGATGACCCTGCTCCCGTCTGACACGAAGTGTCAAACAAGGAATATTTTCGACCTTTGCCCTCCCGGGCTATCAGAGTACGCCAAGATCCGGAGGAGGCATGTGATATCTCAGTCTCTGCTACAGTCCACCTCCGATGTCAACCTGAAGGGCAGTCAAAACATTAAAAACTGTGAGTGGGCAAAACAAGAGTTTATAAAAACATTTTAATGAGAAGACATTTGTACCCTTCACTAAAAAGCATGCATGCATTCGAAAACCATTTAACCAAAGAAACCATATGTGGTAACTAAGCCCAAAACCAAGATTGAAAACGACCGTACGGGCCACTGCCCAAATCCATAAAGGACTCAGCCCAAACCAGAAATAAACAAGTACACGAGCCACCGCCCAAATCCTGTGTAACCACACATCACATATCATATATCATATTTATATCATATACACATATAATTCACACAACCATTCCTGTCACGGTTTCCAAAGCTACGCGCGTGCTACGCAGGTCTCAATCCGAGTCTTCTCAAAGTCAAGATCAATGTCCGCAGACCACTGACCTTACCCGAGGTAATAGTAATCATAGCCTTCCTGAGAGTAAGGAACCCAACTGCGGGGTGACTCCACTCAATTGGTGCACCGTGACTACTCCGGGGTCCACCCAGGCCAACGACCATCCCCGGAAGAGATAATAGAACAAGTAAAGGAAGGTAGATGAACATATATATACATAACATAAACATTCATGCCCGGTTCCCCTGAACCGTCATGATCCATAACATCCATTCCATGCACGATTCCCATAAAGCGTCATGTACCATAATGACCTGACAAGGTTCATGCCGGTTTCCATAAACTGTCATGTACCACAATGACCTTTCCAGAGTTCATGCCGGTTCCCATAAACCGCCATGAACTTGGAAATCCATCTAAGGTCCCTGACCCGAAATCATCAGTGTAAAACAACTGGGTTTCGTACCTGAACATATGAGTCAACTGGGGACCGTGCCCGATATCTAAGGGTCAGTGATGACTCCGATCATAGTGATACGTGCAACCATCCATCCAGGACCGCTCTCAATCTTGGTATGTCGCCGTTAACGTATCAACCGACGCGACCACCACAAGATCATGGTGCACTCATCACCAATCGCTATCCTGAACCGTCAGCACTCCGAAGTCGAGCCTCCCCAGGCTACCGACCACGAATCGTGCATCGTGACCTCTCCGGAAGGAACACATCCCAATCCGGAGGCGAGCGTCGTATCGTCGATTGCCGTACACATAGCACTTGCCGCGACCACGATTTAGACCCGAAGGTCGTAAATAGCGTCATATGCCCGAGACAAAACCAAATGGGTCTCATACCCGAGTTTATCCTTTTAGAAATCCAAAACCTTTTCATTTAGACCAATAAAGACATACATACCCGTATATGCACCGTATAGGGATGAAACCTCGAAATACGTGCCTATACGTAACCACACATACAAATGCACTCATGGAATCACAAACAAGTATTTAAAACATATAATAAACAGTTATGCGTGCACCTTTTAGAAAACAAGGTCCACTCACAGACCGTCCGAGCTGCCGCCTCGATTTGCGTGCCATAGGCTCTCCCGAGCCAATCGCTATCACCGGGACTCGTAAACCTGTCCAAATTTTAATAGTAGGTTACTAACTACTTAATTAACCTCCTACCAAAGCCCCGTAATTTTCCCGTATTTTTAACTATTTTTAATCCCGATCTGAAACCTTCCGATGCCCCGAACATTATCGAGACGGTGTCCGATCGATACGAAACTAGTCCCAAAATGTTTGTTACGTCGAATAGAGTGTTTCACATGTTGACACAATCCCAAATAGTGTCTCACGCGCCCTAGGAAGTCACCTGCGCATGAGATCACGCGCGGTGAACAGCGTCAACAGCTACCTCCCGCCGACCGGGTTCGCTGGTTCGAACCGGACCGAACCGGATCGACCTATTCAACCCTCAAACCTCCATGTTTTCGATCCATTTTGCCCCATTTTCATTCTAATACCTTCCTAATCCCATTTCTAATCTTTTTATCTATTAAAATCGGATAAAAACCCTCAAAACCCGTACCTTGAACCTCGGCCATGGCGGCCGGATTTTCCCCCGCCATTCACGGCTGTTCTAGGCCGTCCAACGCCTCGAAACCAATCCCAATCATCTCCTGGGATCCCTAATAACCTTACCCAATTAATGGAATCGAGTAAAAACCATTCAACCTCAACTTCGAATTTCAAATATTTTCTTACCTCACGGGTTCACTCCGCCGTGGCCTCCACTGTGGGCCACCGTCCAGCCTCTCGGTCCTCAGCCCCTCACACAGTCACTCTCAGCTCACACAAGCAATGAATGGTGATGGTGTGTGTGTGTTTCGATTTTTGAAGAAAATGAAGAATATGGGGGAAATGGTGTTTATGGGTTCGGGTTGTGAGGATGAAGAAGAAGAGATGATGGCTGATCAGAGAAGAGAGGATTGATGGTGAGGATTGAAGAATTAATTGGTAATGGATGGTTAGGATTTGATGATAAATGGATTAATTATATAATAATCAATATAATAATATTTTATTAAGTAGATCCACTTTTTAGGGAAATTGACCAATGGGATGAGTGACACGTGTCACTCATCCATGGGACCTACCTAAATATCTAGCTCAATCAGATTTTGCCAAATCATCACTGTCTCAAAGTACGTGCATAGTGAAATCGAACTTCTGTGACCTATAACTTCCTCGTTCGAAGTCCGAGTTCAGCATGCCGCCTGTCTATGGATTTGTATCGTCCCGATCTACGTAACGGTCCTCGGCCCTCGGCCATCGGACCTTTCGGTCAAAAAATCAACTATTTGGCCCTTTTAACCAAAATTACCAAAATGCCCCTAAACTTCCGAACGTCATAACTTCTTCCACGAACGTCGGAATTGAACGTGCCACCTGTCTACCAACTCGTGACGTCACGAACTACGTCACGGTCATCGATCAAAGTCTATTTGACCACCCGATCGAAAAGTCAACGTTTTGCCACCATTTGAAGCTAAACAGTCATTTTGCATCGTTCGCCCAATTCTGCCCAACTAATCACCGATTAACCTCACTAATCGTGATTAGTCACTAATCTAATCCTGGAATTTGGGACGAGCCATTACAACCTTCCCTCCTTAATTAATTTCGTCCTCGAAATTCCAACCGACCTAATTCTAGCCGTTCTTCCCTCCTTAATTTAGTTTCGCTCTCGAAACTCCAACTATCTCGATTCCACATCCACCTCGTGGAATGTAGAATCGACCTCGAAACTCCTTTACACTCGTACACCAACTAACCAAACAAAAATTACTCGTCTGCAACCAGACATACCACTTACGTTTACGTTGCATCGACTACATTCGACCACGTCGAATGACAGTAATCATATGTTCTGAATTGACACCACTTGTCAAATCTACCGTTTTCGTTGACACAACCAACTCAACGGGTTCCTTGCTCAATCACCAACCTATCCTGCTATCCGCTCCCACAGGGAGTCACCAAATCTCGCTAACCGATCCACGCTGACACCTCCGACAAACCGTCACCACTTAACAATTATCAGTCGAAAAATGACACTATACACACTCGTGGTTACACTTACCCCAAGCACACTCATCCTGTGTGTAACTAGACCCACCAGAATCACTATGACTCAATGCACAGTATCCAATGTCCAGTTCACGTCCCCGACTAATCCACTGGTATCAGAACTAAGCCGACTACCAACACGTTCACCAACGTACTACTAGTATAGCCTATATACCGTTACCAGGCACGACAAGTCTGCCCAGTATCGTACCTCAAACTATGTACAAGGTACATACATCTATCCAACAATCAGACTACAACCACCTAGGTCATAGCCAAACACATTTCAATTATGGAGTTCATTTGTCCAATCCAGCATCAGACAAATCGAAACTCCAACCCATCATCTATTTCCAAATCCGAATTTGGAATTTCGTAAGAAATCCAAATCCAGAAATCATATCCATAACCATGTCCAAATTCGAATCCGAAATCATCATTCCGTAAGCTAGCATTTGGAATAACCATTCCGAACCCAAATCCATAAAAGAAAATCCACTGTCAAGCTCCATAATCAAATCCTGAATCGTCACCCAAAATTCGATTCCAAAACCCAAATCCAGAAATCCTCTTTCAAGTTCCAAAATCAAATCCTGAATCGTCATCCAGCAATCTGATTCCAGAACCTGAAATATCGTTCATGTCTACCGAGACACACCAAAACCGAACCTATCGATTACCTGCTCAACAGATTACTACCTTACCATCGATTGACTTCATAGGGAAGCCAATCCCAACATCAACACATCTCTAAGGCTGACCATATCCGACCTTATCGGACACCTACTCACCTGAGTAATATACCATATGGGATTTACCTCGAAAAGAAGTTCAGTCCCATCATCCTCAACTCAAACATCCAAGTAAGAGTGATAAACTCTCCACCTATCTGGATCATTAAGATCACGATCCAGATCTATCACTACAACACTCGAACATAAACGTCATGATCCTGCTCCACTTAGGATCCACACAGTTAACTACCAGATTCAAACCATAGGGTCTTATACCCTCAACGAATCTGCATACTGGCACATCGTACGTCAACCAATTCCCACATCTAAACAAATTATTCAACGACGAGACACACCGAGACTGTGGGTTCTCACTGATTACCTCGTATCGATCCTTGTCATTCCACCTAGGAAAATCAAGGATGATCCAACATGATGACATCAAAACTCATTCTACGTGAATACAACCAAACTCGCTGCATTCATCACTACACGAAATCCAACACCGTCTGCCACCGAGCAGAAAATGAGAAATCTCAGTCACCTAACTTCGAAATACTCATTACTAATGCGGGAAGCCCGCATTCCACTCGTCACCTCAATCGCAACCTATCGCGATTCCGAAATTCCAACAAGATTGGAAACAACATACCCGGACATCAACCACGTGTCCCCTAACCAATTTAACTCTATCTGCGATCCACTCTGGGACCACAGACACCGAACATATGCACATCACGACGGATGTGACTCAACGTCATCACAATCACCAACACCAGCACCAGCACGAGTACCAGCACCAACGCATTATCACCTGCACTAGTATCAGCACACAGGCATCCACACTAGTAGCAGCACACTAACACCAGCACACCGTGTGCAAAACTGACAACCCTGGATCTCCACTCATACCGAACGACGACCCCGTACCTCTACTAGAATAGGAGAAACTCTACCTCCCTCGTACCCAACAACTCTGGGTACAATCACCCTGACAACTCATACGAGAAAAGGAAATGCTCCCCGAACATCTCTGATTCCCTACAACCACTTTTGATAGTAGTACCTGCCATAAACTCATGCAGATCTAATTACCAGACCTCACTATCGAGACTCGCACCCAACGGAATCAACCACCCGTATTAACCACTCCTTATCCCACTCAGGGATTCCATCGACAAGTACCAACCCTGATAACTTGTCCAACCGAACTCTAACCAGTCGTAGCTCGACTCAACCAATTTCGTCTACCAGGTCACCCATGACCTTAGTTGCACCAACAGTCCATCACAACTGAAGTAGCACGACGACCAACTAGGTCTAATCGATAAATACAACCTCGACTGCAAAGCGCAGTCCAACACAAGCTGACATGACTAAACCGACTAACGGTCTCAAACCCGAATAGTCGTCAAAGTCAACCCACACGCCAACTCACCGTTCCGAACCATACATACCAAGGTAGGGTTCCACGATCACACCTAGAGTCACTCTAAACCAACTGCGAAAAGCAGTAAAATCGATAATCTGATCGACCCCGCAGTCTTGACATTGTAAGGACGTCAATCCAATCATATCGTAAGTCTAACTAAGATTCCACGAATCTGGCTGCTCCTAATAGTAAATCCATCTAACTCAACAATATCCGATCATCGGATGATCACAACACCGAATCAGTCGTCGAAACCGATCCAACGACATCGTGAAAGACGATCCCAATACGTTCATCCATTCATATGGTCCCACTCTGCCAACCCTGACAGAACTATGGAAATGTAACGACCCGTCCCAAATTCCATGATTAGATTAGTGACTAATCACGATTAGTGAGACTAATCCGTGATTAGTAGAACGAAATCGGATGAACGATGCGAAATGACCGTTTTGCCCCAAGTGGTGGCAAAACGTTGACTTTTTAATCGGGCAGTCAAATGGACTTTGACCGATGACCGTGACGTAGTTCGTGACGTCACGAGTTCATAGACAGGTGGCACGTTCAATTCCGACATTCGAGGAAGAAGTTATGACGTTCGGAAGTTTAGGGGCATTTTGGTAATTTGGGTGAATAGGAGGTCAAAAGTTGACTTTTTGACCGGGAGGTCCGATGGCCGAGGGCCGAAGACCGTTACGTAGATAAGGACGATACGAATCCGTAGACAGGCGGCACGTCGAATTCGGACGTTCGACGGCGAAGTTACGGTTCAAGGAAGTTCCCAGTTACTATTCATGATGGCACGTTTTACGAGACAAAAAGTGCAGTTTGTCTTTAGTGGGCCCAGTTGCTTTTTAGCAACCAATGGATGAGTGACAAGTGTCACTCATCCACTGGACAACACATTACATACATGCACTTCACCGTGCATTTTCATTTTCTCCATTTCAAACACAACCCACCTGATCTCACCATTTTCTCTCATTCCCGTGCAACCCAAACCCATCCAAATTGCACCCAACACCAGGACAGAGGACCAGGAGGCTGAGGGAGTTGAGGTGGCCGGCTTGGATTGATAGGACCCGCCCCGATCCCACAGGGACCACAAGGGGACGTGCCCTGCTCCCGTCTGACACCCAATAATTCATACCAATTTTATCGGATGTAACATCAAATGCATAAATAACCAAATTAAAGTCATACATCAAATCCGAATTAAACGAATGTCAGACAAGGGATGAAATCCAAAATTACAAGTTGCGAGCACGACTCTTTAGTAAACCTGCAGGTACACCACCCAACAGGGGTTCAGGTACGCAGAAGTAGATCTATGCCTCAGCCTCAGGTTCCTCCCCTACCTCAGTATCACGACCTTGAGGGGTTACCAAAAACATTAAGGGTGAGTGGACCGAAACTCAAGTTTATAAAATCATTTGATAAGTAAAACATATAATTTACCCCTTCCGTTTTCCAAACATGCATGCATCATCATTTAAAATCATAAATCATATAACATGAATCATAAGGCATGTAATAAAACCATAAGTATAATTTTAGCCACTGCACTATACACTCCAATCCCGACATCCCTGATGTCTGACGTCCCTGACGTCCAATAAGATCACAATCCCAAGGCTACGCGTGCCACTCGGGTCTCAATTCCGAGTTCAATCCTCGAACCCCGTTCGGGTACAGCATCCCCGATGCTTAGCGTCATAGACGCTGGACGTTCTAGACGTCCGTGACCACTCCGGGGTACCTCATCCGGAGGAGACAGTATCATATGGAAAGATCTATACAGTGCAATACCAAATACATTTTATTGATATCCACATGCAAAACATATATGTATACATAGGTAAAATCCGAACCGATCGTTACGTTTCATCAGACGGGCCTCAAGCCCAAATACCGTAAAACGTGCCATAACCATATTTTCCATATCATCAAAGCCATTATTGTTTTTAGCATGTGAATAAGCATAATAAAACCAGAAAACATTTATGCACGCAAGAGTTTAACCTGTCAGCAGGTCAAGGCTGAGAGGCAGGTAGCGAACCGTCGCGCTCTCCCTGAAAAGTAACCTCCGGCAAACCCGGACTTCGCAGAATCACCCGCCTACTACAACAGTCGATGAGCGAACCGTGCTCAGTCAACCAATCCATTCCCAAGATAACATCAAAGTCATGGATATCCATCAGAATTAGATCAGCTAGCAGATCTACATCCTCCACCCTTACTGGGCATCTCCGGATCACCTGATTCACGATGTACACAACGCCCATCGGTGTACCAACACCCATTTCACTATCCAAGGCTGACACCTCACGATCTAACATACCCGCAAAACTTTTCGAAATAAAAGAATGAGTAGCCCCAGCATCCATTAATACCCGTACAACAATATTTGAGATATGAAGAGTACCTGTAACCACACCAGGGGCTGACCTCGCCTGCTGCTGAGTCACTGCAAAAACACGAGCTCGGGGTCCCGCAGTCTGTCCGCGCCCACGCGCGCCACGCTCAGCACTCTGTCCTCGGCCTCTGGAAGGGTGAGAAGCCGAACTCTGTGTCACACTAACACCTTTAGTCTCGTTGTTCCTTGACAATAAATGGCAATCTCGGGCATAGTGGCCCGCTCCTCCACAAGCAAAGCAATTAACTGTCCTCGGTCCATCCCAAGACCCTCCTGATGTACCACTCCAAGCCTGATGCTGTCCAGAACTGAATCTCGATCCACCCCTCTGAGAATTCCCATGTCGACCTGACCAGCCACGACCACGTAGAGATGAGGGTGCTCCTCGGTAATTTCCCCCCTTAGAGATCTTTGGGCCGGTTGGTCCAGGATTTGGACGATCCCGGCGCTGCCCCTCGCCTGATGATTGTCGCGCCTGGTGTGCCTCCAGACTGGCCTCGACACGAACTGCAGCGTCGACCATGTCCCTCAGAGTCGCGTAACTAGTAGCCGTCACACTTGCCCGCAACTCCCCTCGGAGTCCCAACTCAAATCTTTGACATTTTTCCTCCTCAGTACTCACGAAAGCTGCGGCAAAACGGGAAAGCTTCCCGAAGGTCTGCTCGTAATCTGCCACGGACATATCTCCCTGTTCCAGCCGCAGGAACTCTGCCTCTCGTGCCATGCGAAATGAACGCGGGTAATACTGATCTAAGAATCGGGCACGAAAGACCTCCCATGTGGTGGTGTGAACAGTCCACCCGGACATCTCAAGACCATGCCACCATTGATAAGCCCGGCCTTCCAGTAAGAAGGCCGCCAATGCCACCCGCTCGCCGGGTGGGCAATGCATCACGGTGAAGATTCTTTCCCATTTCGCAATCCACTCATGGGCATCCTCGGGGTTTGATCCCCCGCTGAACGGTGTGGCTCCCAACCTTTGAGCCCGCTCAATGCTAGCACATTCCATCTCTCTCGCGATTTCCTCGTCAGTTCGTATTTGAGGAATTCTCCTTGGAGGCATAACCTGCTGTTAAGAGGCATAGATTAGATACTGACATCGTTTAAACTAAGTACTGACCACTAGTCTAGCATGCTGACCACAACCTAGTGCTCTGATACCAAGTTGACAGGACCCGCCCCGATCCCCCTGGGACCACCCGGGACGTGCCCTGCTCCCGTCTGACACCCGACGTTAAAATACCAGAAATACCCTTATTGAATATAAAATGCATAAAGAAAATCCATAGTTAAGTCATACATAGCACACCACACAAATACTCAAATACAAATAGTGTCAGACAAGGGATGGTTCCCGAATACAGTTTATTGAGCACGACTCTAGACACACTACGTGCCAACCTACCCAGCAGTAGGGTTCAGGTACGCAACGTAAACCTATGCCTCTTCCTCCTCGGGATCCTCCTCCTCCTCCTCGGGATCCTCCTCCTCGATAGCACTACCTGGAGGGGTAGTAAAACAACAAAGGTGAGTGGGCCGAAACTCAGGGTTTACAAAGTAGTTTACCATTTCGAAAACATACAACTTTTCCCCTCCGTTTTCCGAAAAGACATGCATAGTATCAAAACCACAAAACCATATAGTCATAAGCAGAATAATATCAACATAATATAATCTTAGTCACTGCACTATACATCCCAACCCTGACATCCCAGATGCCTGACGTCCTAGACGCCCAATAAGGTCACAGTCTCAAGGCTACGCGTGCCACCCGGGGTCTCAATCCCGAGTCCAAATCCCGAACCTAGTCCGAGCATGGCATTCTAGATGCCTGACGTCCCAGACGTCCAATAGTAGCAATCCTGCTCCTGAGTCACTCTACGGTCCGGTCCCTCCGTAGAATGACTCCTCACAGGCAATGCGCCGTGACCGCTCCGGTGTACCTACATCCGGAGGAGATAGAATCCTAGGGTAGATCTATACAGTGCAGTACCACAGATAATATCGAGTTCCATTATACATATATATGACTCCAAACCATTTATAAACAACCAGACGGGTCTCATGCCCAAACATCGTAATACGTGCCATAAATCATACACAAGCTGAACAGATACTTTTACTCAAATCACATATAGATATAGGAGAAGGTAAAACAGTTATGCATGCCGAAGTTTAGTGAAATCAAAGGCCCACTCACAGTACAATCCCGCTGCACTCCCGAGCGTAAAGCCCCGTCCAAGGTTTAAAGTACAATTCCTGTCATGCCCAAAACATACGTAAAGGTCACTTTAAGTCCCTACTAAACAACTACGAAACCCTAGACTGAAACCGGCCCGGGAAAGCCGTCCGAACACGCTTCCCAAGGCATCAAACCCTAATTTGACCAACTTAACGATCTCCGATCGACACGAAACCACCGCCATTGGATCCGTATCGTCGAAACCTTGAAAATGGCACTGGTCCCACACAAAACACTGTTCACACGCGCCCCCCATGCGCCGGTCAACTCTCTGGTCAACAGTGCTACAGTGATGCTGACGTCAGCATGACGTCACTGCTGACGTCAGCATGACGTCACTGCTGACGTCAGCATGACGTCATCACTGACAGTGTCAGAGGACACGTGTCAACAGTCCATTGGTCCCTGGTCTGACAATATTCTGACATGATGACGTCATCATGACGTCACTGCTGACGTCAGCATGATGACGTCATCAGCTACAGTGTCGGGTCTGCGAATCGGGTCACCGCAGACCCACGGTTCGACCCGATCACAGATCGTGATTCCGGCCACCAAAATCGATGGGGTTTGTTCCTATGGACTCGTCTGAACATGTTCAATGGCTCTGTGTGATCAAAACTGGATTTTAAGATCAAGGAATCACCTGAAAAACGACGGGGAAATGGCTGCCGGTTTTGGTCCGTCTTCTTCGGCGAGCCGTCACGTTTCCAGCCACCAACTCAGGTCCAAAACGTTCGTCTAGTCCCCTAGGTTAAGTCTCAAAAACAACCAAGCAATTGCAACGTTAAAAACGGACGGTTTGAGGCAGGGAAGGAAAATCGGCCATTACGGGTTTGCAGGCTTACCGCCGCCGTGTCGCCGCCGTGGGCTGCCCAGTCCAGTCCTACGCCGTCCAGAGGTCACAATGGTCCTAGCCCTAGGTTGGTTCGAGCCCAGACGTCGTGGTTTGGATGGTCTGGAGATTTTGGGCTGCACGGGTCCTCACGGGTTTGTGGGTTTTCCGGCCGTGCAGGGTGGCCGTGGTGGCGTTGGCCGGTGTCTGGTGATGGTGGTGCACGGTCTGGTGCTGCCTGATGAAGAAGGTTGGGTGGTTAGCTGCTGGTGTGATTGTTTGAAGGATGGGAGGTTGCACGGTTTGAAGGAAGGAATGAAAATGAGGAAATGAGTCTCTGATGGCTTAAGAACAGAAGGAGAAATAGAATGGATGGCTGTGATTCATCCTGAGTGAAGAGTGAAGGGTGAGGATTTAAGGAAAAGAAATTAATTAATTAATCCTATGGCAGACCAAGATCCAGAATGTTGGGGATGATGTGGATGGGGTAGATGAGTGACATGTGTCACTCATCAAGGGTCCAGATTGATTGGGTTAAAGTAAAACAGATTATAATATTTTATTATTAAATTAAGTTCCGAGTCTCGGTTAGTTCGGTTACGTTCTTGACCATAACTTTTTCGTCGTAAGTCCGAATTCAGCGTGCCGCCTGTCTACGGATTCGTATCGACGAGACCTACGTAACGGTCATTGGCCCTCGTCCGTTGGACTTCCCGGGTCAAAAGTCAACATTTGGCCCCCAAATGGCCAATTTACCAAAATGCCCCTCGACTTCCGAACGTCACAACTTCTTCCTCGAACGTCGGAATCGAACGTGCCACCTGCCTATGAACTCGTGACGTCCTAAACTACGTCACGGTCACGTGTCAAAGTCCTAAATACTTCCCGAGGTAAAAGTCAACTTTTCCCCCCTCAGGGGCAAAACGGTCAATTTACAATAAAATAATAATTACGAAAGTTCGGGTCGTTACAGAGGGCTTACCTCGAAGAACAGAACCGGTTTCCTGTCGCCGTTTAGTCACCGTCCTGATCACCTCCGGTCACGATATCAAGCTCAAAAGGTTCCTGGCAGTGCCTAGAGTCGATTAGGATTCATAGAGAACAAAACTAAACGTGGGAATTCGAGTTACCAAAATCTGAGTTTAAAACCGTTTCGGGTTTCCCTGGTTCCTACCTCGCTGCCGTCCTCCGTCGTGGTCACTGCCGTCTGCCGCCACACACGTCCAGCCCAGTGGCTCACAGAGTAAGGATCAGGTGTAGTTGTGGTGTGATGGTATGGAATGGGCAGTACGTGGGTGTCGGGTAAGGAAATATATATAGAGATGGAGGGACATGATGGACGGCCCAGATTGAATCTCAGAATGAGATCAAGGGCTGAGATCAGATCTGGAGGTTTTCAGATCTAAGGGATGAATTTAAAAGTTGATTTTAATGCTATTTAAGCCCATAGTGGATCTGATCCAATCTAGCAAATGGGTGAGTGACACTTGTCACTCACCAGGTGTCCTCCAATCAGAATTTTTAGAATAAAATATTCGACACGAAAACCGAGACACGAACCTCCCGATTTCACGTTTCTAACCATAACTTCCTCGTACGAAGTCCGATTTCGGCGTGCCGCCTGTCTACGGACTCAGGACGTCGAGGCCTACCTGACGGTCCTTGAGTCAACTGGAAATTAGTTGCCAAAAGAAAACTCAACATTTGGCCATACCCATCACAAGGGTAAAAGCGTCAAATCACACCTTAAATTACAATATTGAAATCCTCGAATTTCCGGGGTGTTACATGGATGGCCAGGGCCGCCGTGAAAGGTGGCTGGAACCCAAAACCCGATCGGGTACCCGGTAAGCCCATTTTTCCTTATTTTTCGATGTGAGCATTATGGTTGGTTTTAAATGATTAGGGAATGATTATTAGGATGCTAGGAAGGTTTTAAGGGGGTTTTGGTGGTGGTTGACGGCTGAGCAGCCGTGTATGCTGATCGGGAAAAATCGAACCGTGAGGTTCAAATTGGACCGGTCGGATTTCGTAGGTTTTAGGTTGTTTAGTTAATTAGGATTGATAGGAAATGATGAAATAGGAATTTAGGAGTTGGAATGGAAGCAAACGGACCGAAAATGAGGGAGAAGGAGACCTGGACCGGTTACGCCGGTCCAAGTTGCAGGAAAAACCAGACCGGACCGGTTCGGACCGGTCTGACCGATGTAGGGGATGACAGGTGACGTCATCCTGCTGACATCATCATGTCAGGGATGACGTCAGCATTGTCAGATCTGACAATGTCAGCTGACATGTCAGAAAATGGACCAATAGGAGTGCGACACGTGTCACATGTCAGTGCACAGTCAGCACTGACATGTCAGTGACGTGGCCCAATCAGGGGCTGAAACGTGTCACTGACGTGGACCAGTGCCGTGATGACACGTGGCACATGTCAGACTGCCACGTGGCACTGACAGCACAGTGACGTGGACCAATGAGAGCATGACACGTGGCACCTGTAAGAGTCTGACATGTCAGACCTGACAGCTGTCAGTGATGACGTCATGGTGACGTCAGCGATGACATCAGCAGGTACTGTAGCAGGCGCGTGAAGCCCACGCGCAGCCACTTCAGGCGGTGCGTGAGGGCGCGTGGCAGGGAATCTGGGGAAGGTTCTAACATACGAAATCTCCTATTGGATGTAACGAACATTTTGGGACTGGTTTCGTGTCAATCGGACATCGTCTAGATATGTTTCGGGGCATCAGAAGGTTGAGGTTCGGGATTAAAAATAGTTAAAAATACGGGAAAATTACGGGGCATTGGTAGGAGGTTAATTAAGTAGTTAGTAACCTTCTATTACGATTTGGATAGGTTTGGGAGTCCTGGTGACTGTGATCGGCTCGGGGAGCCGTATGGCACGCAAATCGAGGCGGTAGCTCGGACGGTCTGTGAGTGGACCTTTTTTTCTAAATTGGTGCATGCATAAATGTTTATTATATGTTTTATTACTTATTTGATGATGCCATGGGTGCATTTTTATGTGGTTACGTATAAGCACGTATTTCGAGGTTTTGGCCTTATATGGTGCTTATACGGGTCTGTATTTCTGTATTTATTTAAATGAACTGGATTTGGATTTCAAAATGATAAACTCGGGTATGAGACCCATTTGGTTTTGTCTCGGGCATATGACCTCAGATATCGGGCACGGTGCCCAACTGATGTCCTATGTTCGGGTACGAGACCCAGTCACTTTACGGTTTTGATTTCAGGTCAGGGAACCTTAAATGGATTCCCAGGTTCATGACGGTTTCTGGGAACCGGCATGAACCCTTATTATGGTATCGTGGTTCATGACGGTTTATGGGAACCGGCATGAACCCTTGTTGGTTATTACGGTACACGACGGTTTATGGGAACCGGCATGTTACCTCGGTTATGTTATTACGGTACATGACGGTTTATGGGAACCGGCATGTTACCTGATTATGGATATTATAGATCATGACGGTTCAGGGGAACCGGTCATGAATGTTTATGTTGTGTATATATATGTTCATCTACCTTCCTTTACTTCTATTATCTCCTCCGGGGAAGGTCGTTGGCCTGGGTGGACCCCGGAGTAGTCACGGAGCACCGACTGAGTGGAGTCACCCCCCAGTTGGGTTCCTTACTCTCAGGAAGACTATGGTTACTATTACCTCGGGTAGGGTCAGTGGTCTGCGGACATTGACCTTGACTTTGAGATGACTCGGATTGAGACCCGGCTAGCTCGCGCGTAGCTTTGGATACCGTGACAGGATTGGTTGTGTGACTTATATATATTTATGTGATGTATATATGATATATGATATGTGGTGTGCACAGGTGTGCACAGGATTTGAGCAGTGGCTCGTGTACTTGGTTTCTTTATGGTTTGGGGCCGAGTCCCTTATGGATTTGGGTAGTGGCCCGTATGGTCGTTTTCATTGTGGTCCCTTTGACCTTGGTTTACATCTGCTTTGGGCTTAGTCCCACATATGGTTTGTTTTGGATAAATGGTTTTCGAATGCATGCATGCTTTTTAGTGGAGGGTACAAATGTCTTATGAAATGTTTTTATAAACTTTTGTTTTGTCCACTCACAGCTTTTAATGTTTTGACTGCCCTTCAAGTTGACATCGGATGTGGACTGTAGCAGAGACCGAGATATCACATACCTCCTCCGGATCCTGGCGTACTCTGATAGCCCGGGAGGGCAAAGGTCGGAAATATCCCTTGTCTGACACTTCGTGTCAGACGGGAGCAGGGTCATCCCGCACTAATCCCGGGGGGATTGGGATGGGTCCTGTCAACGTGGTATCAGAGTCACTCTAAACCCAACTGCGAAAAGCAGTAAAATCGATAATCTGATCGACCCCGCAGTCTTGACATCGTAAGGACGTCAATCCAATCATATCGTAAGTCTAACTATGATTCTACGAATCTGGCTGCTCCTAACAGTAAATCCATCTAACTCAACAATATCCGATCATCGGATGATCACAACACCGAATCAGTCGTCGGAACCGATCCAACGACATCGTGAAAGACGATCCCAATGCTAACGTACGAATACGTTCATCCATTCATATGGTCCCACTCTGCCAACCCTGACAGAACTATGGCAACCCCAGCATCTAGTGTCGAACAAAAACGATCCAATCCTACTAACTATCGTATCGGCACCCCAACTATCAGTTTGATCACGAACTGTAGCCCATTGAGATATCACATCCTCGACCTGCGTAAGGAGTAGTACGCAAAACACGCTCTGGAATTCAGAGTAACACGAGCAACCAGGCTCTGATACCACGTTGACAGGACCCATCCCAATCCACCCGGGATTAACGTGAGATGACCCTGCTCCCGTCTGACACAAAGTGTCAGACAAGGGATATTTCCGACCTTTGCCTTCCCGGGCTATCAGAGTACGCCAAGATCCAGAGGAGGCATGTGATATCTTGGTCTCTGCTACAGTCCACATCCGATGTGAAGGGCAGTCAAAACATTAAAAACTGTGAGTGGACAAAATAAGAGTTTATAAAAACATTTTAACGAGAAGACATTTGTACCCTTCACTAAAAAGCATGCATGCATTCGAAAACCATTTGACCAAAGAAACCATATGTGGGAACTAAGCCCAAAACCAAGATTGAAAACGACCATACGGGCCACTGCCCAAATCCATAAGGGACTCAGCCCAAACCAGAAATAAACATGTACACGAGCCACCGCTCAAATCCTGTGTAACCACACATCACATATCATATATCATATTTATATCATATACACATATAATTCACACAACCATTCTTGTCACGGTTTCCAAAGCTACGCGCGTGCTACACAGGTCTCAATCCGAGCCTTCTCAAAGTCAAGATCAATGTCCGCAGACCACTGACCCTACCCAAGGTAATAGTAATCATAGCCTTCCTGAGAGTAAGGAACCCAACTGCGGGGTGACTCCACTCAGTCGGTGCTCCGTGACTACTCCGGGGTCCACCCAGGCCAACGACCCTCCCCGGAAGAGATAATAGAACAAGTAAAGGAAGGTGGACGAACATATATATACATAACATAAACATTGATGCCCGGTTCCCGTGAACCGTCATGATCCATAACATCCATTCCATGCACGGTTCCCATAAACTATCATGTACCATAATGACCTGACAAGGTTCATGCTGGTTCCCATAAACCGTCATGTACCACAATGACCTTTCGAGAGTTCATGCCGGTTCCCATAAACCGCCATGAACTTGGAAATCCATCTAAGGTCCCTGACCCGAAATCATCAGTGTAAAAAAACTGGGTTTCGTGCCCGAACATATGAGTCAACTGGGCACCGAGCCCGATATCTAAGGGTCAGTGATAAATTTGATCATAGTGATGCGTGCAACCATCCATCCAGGACCGCCCTCAATCTTGGTATGTCGTCGTGAACGTATCAACCGACGCGACCACCACAAGATCATGGTGTACTCATCACCAATCGCTATCCTGAACCATCAGCACTCCGAAGTCGAGCCTCCCCAGGCTACCCGACCACGAATCGTGCATCGTGACCTCTCCGGAAGGAACACATCCCAATCCGGAGGCGAGCGTCGTATCGTCGATCGCCGTACACATAGCACCCGCCGGGACCACGATTTAGACCCGAAGGTCGTAAATAGCGTCATATGCCTGAGACAAAACCAAATGGGTCTCATACCCGAGTTTATCCTTTTAGAAATCCAAAACCTTTTCATTTAGACCAATAAAGACATACAGACCCGTATAGGCACCGTATAGTGCCGAACCCTCGAAATACATGTTTATACGTAACCACACACACAAATGCACTCATGACATCCCAAACAAGTATTTAAAACATATAATAAACATTTATGCATGCACCAATTTAGAAAACAAGGTCCACTCACAGACCGTCCGAGCTGCCCCCTCGATTTGCATGCCATAGGCTCTCCCGAGCCAATCGCTATCACCGGGACTCCCAAACCTGTCCAAATTTTAATATAAGGTTACTAACTACTTAATTAACCCCCTACCAAAGCCCCGTAATTTTCCCGTATTTTTAACTATTTTTAATCCCTATTTGAAACCTTCCGATGCCCCGAACATTATCGAGACGGTGTCCGATCGACACGAAACCAGTTCCAAAATGTTCGTTACATCGAATAAAGTGTTTCACATGTTGAAAACATTCCCAAATCGTGTCTCACGCGCCCTAGGAAGTCACCTGCACAGAGATCACGCGCGGTGAACAGTGTCACTAGCTACCTCCCGCCGACTGGGTTCGCTGGTTCGAACCGGACCAGACCGGCTCGACTGGTTCAATCCTCGAACCTCCATGTTTTCGATCCATTTTGCCCCATTTTCATTCTAATACCTTCCTAATCCCATTTCTAATCTTTTTAGCTATTAAAATCGGATAAAAACCCTCAAAACCCGTACCTTGAACCTCGGCCATGCCGGCCGGATTTTCCCCCACCGTTCACGACTGTTCCAGGCCGTCCAACGCCTCGAAACCAATCCCAATCATCCCCTGGGATCCCTAAGAACCTTACCCAATTATTGGAATCGATTAAAAAGCATTCAACCTCAACTTCGAATTTCAAATATTTTCTTACCTCACGGGTTCACTCCGCCGTGGCCTCCACTGTGGGCCACCGTCCAGCCTCTCGGTCCTTAGCCCCTCACACTCCTCACACGGTCACTCTCAGCTCACACAAGCAATGAATGGTGATGGTGTGTGTGTGTTTCGATTTTTGAAGAAAATGAAGAATATGGGGGAAATGGTGGTTATGGGTTCGGGTTGTGAGGATGAAGAAGAAGAGATGATGGCTGATGAGAGAAGAGAGGATTGATGGTGAGGGATTGAAGAATTAATTGGTAATGGATGGTTAGGATTTGATGATAGATGGATTAATTATATAATAATCAATATAATAATATTTTATTAAGTAGATCCACTTTTTAGGGAAATTGGCCAATGGGATGAGTGACACTTGTCACTCATCCATGGGACCCACCTAAATATCAAGCCCAATCATCACCGTCTAGAAGTACGTGCATAGTGAAATCGAACTTCTGTGACCTATAACTTCCCTGTTCGATGTCCGAGTTCAGCATGCCACCAGTCTATGGATTCGTATCGTCCCGATCTACGTAACGGTCCTCGGCCCTTAGCCATCGGACCTCTCGGTCAAAAAATCAACTATTTGGCCCTTTTAACCAAAATTACCAAAATGCCCCTAAACTTCCGAACGTCATAACTTCTTCCAGGAACGTCATAACTTCTTCCACGAACGTCGGAATTGAACGTGCCACCTGTCTATAAACTCATGACGTCACGAACTACGTCACGGTCATCGGTCAAAGTCTATTTGACCGCTCTATCGAAAAGTCAATTTTTTGCCACCATTTGGAGCAAAACGGTCATTTCGCATCGTTCCTCCGATTCTGCCCAACTAATCACCGATTAACCTCACTAATCGTGATTAGTCACTAATCTAATCCTGGAATTTGGGACGGGTCATTACATTATAGGTCGTATAAGATGTGATTTACCATCGGTATTTTCTCGGTGACTGGGTATATCAGTGATGGCATGGTTGATTGTTATGAGATTGGACTCAAGAGGAGTCGGGATATGGATACATGACTCAAAATGAGTCAAGATGTTGGCTAGGACTTGAGATGAGTCATAGTAATGTATCAGGGCTCGGGAGGAGGCAGAAGGGTTGAATATAATTATGGTTGCTGCCACGGCCGTCCAATGATTGAGGAATGTTTGGCATCTAGGGGCCAAGGACTGGTATAAGGTCAGATACTGATGAGTATGAAATTATGGATCAGTTTTGTTTAACCTTGTTTACTAGACTTATGGGTCGCGTCAGTTTTATTTAGTAACTGAAGATTCAGGCGGAGACCCGAGATATACAGGGACTTGGACTTAGGAGATAGTCTAATTCAGTGGGACGCTAGTTGGGTCCACTGGGAGGCAAAGTGATAAGGGTACTTATACAGTGATAAGGGTACTTATACAGTAATAGTTATGATTGTCGGTCGTCTGGTCACATCATAAGGCAATGGTTAGATAGATTAATAAAGTGGTATGGCACTGTTGGGGTACAAGGGAGTAGGGATTGGCTCATGCATTGATTGTTGATGTGACAGGCGAGGGAAGAGTTGGTAGGGCCCGTGATTGACCGTAGGGACGTAATCGGATTGGGACCACATGCTTGAGGATTGCAGTCACTTGCAGGAGGTCTGAGTAGCCCTGGAGTGATGACCTGGATACCTATTACTTGTGGTCATGATGTAAGTTTAACCAGGAGGTATGTATTTGGTACGTCCCGGGCTATCCACTCTTCTGTGTCTTGAGATTGTATATTGGATGGATATGGAGATGTTCGTGATTGGTTATGGTATGGAAGTCGGTGAGCTGACTGAAGTTATGGATGTGATAAAATTTGATGATACTACTGTGGTAACCTTGGTAATTATATATGGTGAAATTGGTGATACATAAGGGGGGTAGACCTATCGATGTGAGGCTAACCAGGATGACAGGTGTTATTCGCCTAGTGGCTGAATTGGTGTATTCCTAGATTTGGATGATTTGGATGTAATCCTTGGGATGGATTAATTGATAACTTAAGATGCCTCGATCGCGTATGTAACGACCCGTCCCGAATTCCGGGATTAGATTAGTCACTAATCTTGATTAGCGAGGTTGAACGGTGGTTAGTAGGGCGGAATCGGACAAAATGTGCAAAATGACCGTTTTGCCCCTGGTCGTGGGCAAAATGTTGACTTTTTGTTCGGACGGTCAAATGGACTTTGACCGATGACCGTGACGTAGTTCGGGACGTCACGAGTTCATAGACAGGTGGCACGTTTGATTCCGACATTCGTAGAGAAAGTTATGGTGTTCGGAAGTTGAGGGGTATTTTGGTAATTTGGTTTTTTAGGGGCCAAATGTTGACTTTCTGATCGGGAGGTCCGATGGGCGAGGGCCAAGGACCGTTACGTAGGTATTGTCGATACGAATCCAACGACAGGCGGCATGCCGAAATCGGAGATCCGACGACGACGTTATGGTCAAGGAAACGAACTAACGAACCGAGGCCGGGATTAAAATAATAATATAATAGTGAATAGTGACCGGTTACTGTGCACCTCCGGATGAGTGACAAGTGTCACCCATCCCCTGAATTCTGATCCATGTTTCCCTCCCAACATCATCATTTCCTACATCATCATTTCTCCTTCATCATTTCCTCCATTTTCTCCCTAATTATCTCCATATTTTCCTTACACCGTGAGCAAAACAGAGAGTGAGTGAGCTGGGAGAATTGGCTCCCTTCCTTGGCCGTTCTTGAGAGAAAATTGAAGGTTGAGAGAGACTGAATTGGCTGGGAAACACGAGAGGCAGAGAGGATGCTGGAAATCGGAAAATTGAATTTTAGGAAATTGGGGGGAAAATTCGAAATGGAAGAATTAGGCCGTGAGGGTCGCAATTGAGCTTACCTTCAGCTTTCTGGGAGTTCCACGATCAGAATTGTCGAAGGAATGAAGGGATTTGGCCACCAATTGGCTCTGATCACACTTGGTGACAGAGAAGGAATTTCGAAGTTGAGTCGTGGAATTGGAGGCTTCGTTGGATGAAATTGAGGTGGGGAAACTGCTTCCCATGATCCCACGATGCTTCTGGGTTCATCAATTGAAGGAAAACGTTGGAGAATGGCAGAACTCCATTGTTGAACAGTGACGGTGCTCGAGCTTGAGTCGTGACGATTGGGCACAGGGTTGATGCAATTGATGTGGGGGAATTGTTCCTCAGGGTCCGTTGATGCTTCTGGAATCATCAATTGGATGAAACCTGCAGCAATTGAGGGAGTTCCATGATTGCACAGTAACCGGGTGTTCTTCGTGGATCATCGTTGAATCGTGGGAATCTGGGAATTAAGGCTGAATTGATGGACATTGAACCGGGTTGTGTCGCGGGTGAATTGGACCCGTTTACCAGACAAACGGGTTGGGCTGGTGACACTGTAGCAGGCGCGTGAGTTTCACGCGCAGCCACTCACGGCGGCGCGTGGCGGCGTGTGGGCACGAATCTCGAGGATTGGGAGTCCCGGTGATAGTGGTGTGGCCCGGGAGGGCCGGTGGCACGCGTATCGAGGAATACCGTTAAAACGGTCTGTGAGTGGACTTTGGTTTTATAAATTCTATGCATGCTTAAATGTTTTACATGGATTATGATTATGATTGTATGATGTTGGTTTGGTTGTTGGTAAATTGTACGGTTTCACGTATTTCGAGGCGATTTACGTGCTTGCACGTAAATCGAGGTTTCCGGTTTTACATGGATTTTCCATATTTATGACTTGGATATAATATGATAAAATGGTTTTGAAATTGGAAATAGGAACTCGTGCTTGAGGCCCAATTATGTTGGAAATTTCGGACTTGGAGTCCATTTGAGAATCGGGCCGGGGGCCCAGTTGGTTAATGAAATCGGGCCAGAGGCCCAGTTGGTATAAAATCGGGCTGAGACCCATTTGAGTTATGTTATCGGGCCAGGGGCCCAGTTGGTTTACAAATCGGGTCGTGGGCCCAGTGGTTTATAAAATCGGGCATGAGGCCCAATTGGATTATAATGGTGATTTCGGGTCAGGGACCCTATATTTAATAATTGTGATTTTGGGTCAGGGACCCTAAATGGAAATTTCGGGCAGGGCCCAATGGTAATGATGTGATAAAAGGATTTAATAAAACTGTTTTCCATATACCATCTGGATACAAGGATATATGATGGTCTCCTCCAGATGTCTGGGACACTGGGGAAGTCACGGTGCATTGCCTGCGAGGGGTCATTATACGGAGCAGCCGGACCGTATGATGGCTCAGGAGCAGGATTGCTATGATTGACGTCAGGGACGTCAGACATCAGGGATGTCAGATATATGGACCCGGAGAGACCCCGGGCAGCACGCGTAGCTTATAAAATCGTGAGATATGACGTCAGGGACGTCTAGCGTCTGGGACGCTAAACATCTGGGATGCTGGTGATGGTAATGGTAAAATATGGATTAACGAATAAAATGGCTTATTGGTTGGATATGTGTTATGTGGTAAAAATGGATTATTGGTTATGAAATGGTATGTAGGGTCGGGGACCCTAAATGGTTTTGGATTTTTGAATTGATGTTCATTTATGGTCGTGGGTGGTGACCCACGTGGTTTTAATATGTATGGTGGTGGTATTCCACGGTTTTGGGCTGAGTTCCCACACTTGGTTTTTGGTTAACGGTTTTTGGGCTAAGGCCCTAAGGGCTCGGTTGAGCAAACGTTTTGGTTACTGGTTTTGGTGGCATGCATACGTTTTTATTGGAGGGCATAAATGTCTTATAAATGTATTTGGTAAATTTATTGGTTTTTGTCCACTCACAGCTTTTGGTTTTAATGCCCTTCAGGTTGATTACGGATGAGATTGCAGCAGGGACTGGGACATTGCACACCTCCTCCATCGATCCTTGCGCACTCTGGATGCCCCGTTGGGCAGTGGCTCTTGGTTATCCCTTGTTTGACACCCCTTGTTGGACGGGAGCAGGGCACATTCCACGGTAATCCCGGAGGGATTGGGATAGGTCCTGTCAGCGTATGTCGAATAGAGAGTGATATACGGAGTCCAGGGTTTCCATAGGTTATATTTTAGAGAGACTCGAGAGTGTTACCCTCTAGAATGATTTTGACACTCACAATCGATGGACTGTTGGTATGAAGTAATCAAAGGTCACTAGTCAGATGTGTGGTGTATGTGCTTCGCCTATGAGATGCCCAGTGAGGGCTGAGGATGCACGGATTTCTCAACATATTTCCTGAGATTTTTCCAGGATGAGAGATTGAGTTTATAATGGCCTGAGCTTATATGTTGAGTATGGACAACTTACTAAGGTAATGGTATGGGATAAGTATCATGTATCACAAGTTAATGATTTGTGGTTCTGTTGGAAGGTTGTGATTATTGAGCCTATTGAGAGAGGCCAACATGGTGCTGATTATCGGTTATGAGTAAAAGAGAAAAAGATAATGTCCGGATTTGATATGACTAAGGTTAATTGATGGTGATACCCTTGGATGGCCAAATGGACTAGTTATATTTGTGAGTTGATGAGACAGGTATTCTGGCTATAGTTGGGTTGTGTATGATACCATGATTGACAATTGGTAAAGAGTACTTACAGATGGGCGTGTAACATACTGAACAGATGTATTAAATGCCCTCAGAGAGAAAAAAATAGCGTTAAGTGTTAAGTCTGATCGACCATAGCAGGTTTGGGGAACATATACTAATAATGGTAGGGATTAGTGTAAATCCCAGGAGAAACAGATGTAATGGTCAATGGAAAATAATGAAAGGTTGTAACAGGGAACATGAGTTGTTTTGAGATTTGATGGATACCACAGAGGATCATAGAGGGATTCTCTAAAATGGTTTTTTAGTTATGGTGATTGACCCGGAAGGAGGTTAGACTTATTGGAAATGAGAACTGAGATAGAATGGTTACAAATGGAGAAACAGTGACTTATATTCAATCTTGACCCTTTATGTGTGTATAATGAGATGTCACTATGAGATTTGGGATTCGGTGAGGTATGCATCGATGCTAGTTGAGACTACGACCGTATTGTCGGATCATGACAAGACCCATCCTGATTATCCCTCGATAGTTGTGATGGATCTTGCTCCAGCTTTTCAAGGAATAGTCGTGATTTTCCTGATTATCCCTCCCTTAAGAATTGTATAGTCCCATATATGAATTCCCTAATCGTCGGAATTTAATAAGATTATTTAAACATAAATTATACGCTTCGGGTACTCAAAACTACTCTGAATCCATATCTGATTGACCCGAAACCAACGCTAATAGGTTTGTATCATCGAGAACATCAAAACACATGTTGACCACTTTCCCAGAAACTCCCCCACGCACCATCACACAGCGCTGCAAGCGGCTGCGCGTGAAAGCCACGCGCCTAGCACAGTACTACTACAGTGCGTCTTCTTCACCCGAATCCCTGATAAACGGGTTGAAAACCCGTGACAGAACCCGAATCGTTCTCCCTCAATTCGACCTCAATTCTTTCCATTCTTTCACCTGATCCCTTCTACTCTATCTTAATTCAAGTTCTGTAAACTTAATTACTTCAATTATGATCTTAATCCTCACATCCCACAATCAACCTTCGAACGGGTTTCCTTTCTGGGTTCACTCATTTCGTCGTAGTCTTTCAAATTAATTGACACCAGAAGCATCGTGAGAGTGTAAGAAACATTTATACATAATCAATTACACAAATTCTTACCTCCAGCTAGTCGAACTCAAGCTCGATTTTGAGCAGCAATTGGAGCTTCTGTTCTTGCTCAATACAGCACCAATTCCCTTCGTTTTTGTTGTGGATTGGTTCGAAATGATCTCAGGAAGCTTAATCAAGCCTCAATTTTGATTCTCAAAGCTCACAATTTTGAATTCGAATTCACACCACTTTTTCCAAATTTTCGAATTCTGGAATTTTGGAAGTCTCTCAGTCCCTCGTGTTTTTCTCTCCAATTTAGTCTTCCCAATCTCTCATTCACTCAACTGATGCAATTCCAATGTTTAACACGGTTTAAAGAATGGACAAAAGACTAAAGACATGCTTTTCCCTAATTAAGGGATTAATGTTCCTAATCCATAATTTCATCCATGAAATCAGGAGCAAAGGTGGGGGACAAAGTGACAAATGTCACTGGCTGGTAGCATGAGTCAGCATCCACCGTTCGTTTGTTAAAAGACCGTTTTGTCCTTCGCTTGGCAAATTACCATTTTGCCCATGGATTTCGTAGATCCGTAACTTTCACATTCGAGCTCTGTTTTCGACATGCCGCCTATCTACGGACTCAGCGTCTCGAGATCTACAGAATGGTCCTCACAAAAGTATGAAAAGTATCCCACATAAAAAGTCAACTTTAGCCACTCCCTTTTCAGGGGTAAAAACGTCATTTACATATTATTTTATAATTTTTACATAATTTGGATTTCCGGGGCGTTACAACTTTCCCCCCTTAAAAAATTTCGTTCCCGAAATTTTAATGAAACAAATACGGATACTGCTCTCGCATCTGTGTCTCGGGTTCCCACTTGGCCTCTTCTACGTTCTGATTTCTGCAAAGAACCTTCATTAGGGGAATCGTCTTTCGTTGAAGCACTTTATCCTTTCGATCTAAGATCTGTACAGGCTGTTCCTCAAATTTCCAACACACGGGACTCATCATACACATATTTCCTCACCATTGGCACATGGAAGACATAGTGGACCCTAGAAAGCTCGGAAGGTAATGCCAGTCTGTAAGAAACCCGGCCAATCCTCTCAATAATCTCATATGGTCCAATGAAACGGGGGCTCAATTTCCCGCGTCTGCCGAATCGTACTATGCCTTTCCAAGGAGATAACTTTAAGAATACCCAATCTCCAACTGCCAATTCAAGATCTCTGACTCGGCGGTCCGCATAACTCTTTTGTCTATCTTGGGCTATCTTGAGTCTATCCCGGATGAGTTTAACCTTCTCTGTCGTCAAGTCTATCAATTCTGATCTAGGCAATTTCCTTTCACCCACATCATTCCAACACAAAGTTGTCCTGCATTTCCATCCATATGAGGCTTCATAAGGAGCCATCCAAATACTCGCTTAGTAACTATTGTTGTAGGCAAATTCCATCAATGGTAAATGTGACTCCCAAGTACCCCTGGAATTGCAAAACACATGCTCTCATCATGTCCTCCAAGGTCTGGATGGTCTGTTCCGACTGCCCGTCGGTTTGAGGGTGGAAAGCCGTACTAAAATGCAATCTTGTGCCACAAGCTTCCTGTAAGCTCTGCCAGAATCTGGACGTAAATCGTGGATCTCGATCAGAGACAATGGAGGCAGGGGTGCCGTGTAATTGAATAATCTCGTCAATGAATAGTCTGGCATACTGTTTCATCTGAAAGTCTTCCTTTACAGGTAAGAAATGTGCTGACTTGGTAAGCCTATCCACAATTACCCAAACTCCATAGTGTCCTTTGGGCGTCCTGGGAAGTTTAAACACAAAATCCATCATTATATGATCCCATTTCCATTCAGGGATTGGAAGTGGTTGCAGTGCTCCATTGGGTCTTTGTCTCTCAGCCTTTACTTGTTGACATATCAAGCACTTACTAACATACTCAGCAATCTCCCGCTTCATACCCGGCCACCAATAATGTTCTCGAAGCGTACGGTACATTTTAGTCCCACCTGGATGCATAGCATACGCCGAACTATGGGCCTCTTCCAGAATCTCCTTCTTTAATATTACATCTCCAGGCACAGATATCCGTCCTTCCTTTACTAAGGCTCCATCCTCTCTAATTGTAACATCTTGTCGTTCCCTCGCTTCAACTTCAATTCGGTGGATACACAAGATAGGGTCCTGAAGTTGGGCTTCAATGACTCGATCAATCAGAACTGGTCGCACCTGGAAACTAGCCAGCAAAATACCTTGGTTATCAAATCCCAAAGTAACTCCAATCCTACGGAGTTCAACCAATAAGGGCAAGCGTATCATTCGTAGATGTGCCATAGTATGTGCTGATTTCCGACTCAATGGATCAGCTACGACATTAGCTTTTCTAGGATGGCATTTTATAAATCTGAAAATCATCAATATCATCATGTAATCACATGGAAATACAAATCCAATCAAAATCACAATTCCATTGGGTCTCAAGCCCAAAATATCATTTTCACGCAAATCCGTGCAACCGTAAACCGAGTTGCCATTTACATGTAAAACCATAAAATATGTTCGAAAAACATCAAATCAATTCCTGACTCATAACTCGAGTCAAAACATCATTTTCAATCCCGGGCCTACGCCCAAAATATCAATTTCATAATTTCTCGAAAATTGTGCCAAAAATAATATAATAATCCAGAAAATCGAGAAATAACCGGATTGAAACATCAAGCATATCAAATCATATCAAATCATATAATAAAGCATTTAAATCATATATGCATGCATCACGGTTAGAAAACAAAGTCCACTCACACACACAGTTCAGATTGTTCAGCTTCAAGCTGTTCGCTCTCTTTCGATATCCTGGGAAGATTCCGGCCTGTCAAACAAAGTAATTTAAGGTTACCAATAGTGCAGGATGGTACTAAATCATGCAGTCATAATCCTTAGATGTGCCATCGTCTCTGCCTCAAATTCAACTCCTTCTATGTGAAAAAGTACTTCAAACTCTTATGATCAGTGAAAAGTCTACATGTCTCTCCATACAAGTAATGTCTCCAGATCTTTAGGGCATGTACCACTACTGCTAATTCCAAATCATGGGTAGGATAGTTACGTTCATGAGGTTTCAGTTGTCGGGAGGCATATGAAATCACCTTCCCATGTTGCATTAACACACACCCCAATCTTTGTAAGGATGCATCACTATACACCTAAAAATTCCCGCTATCATCCGGAAAGGTCAAGATAGGAGCAGAGGTCAACCTTTTCTTCAGTTCTTGGAAACTCCGCTCGCAGTCCTCATCTCAAATGAACTTAATTCCCTTTCTGGCCAAGCGGGTCAATGGGCCAGAAATCGTAGAGAATCCTTCGACGAAACGTCTGTAGTAGCCGGCCAAACCCAAAAAGCTCCTAACCTCGGTCATTATTTTCGGCTGCTCCCAGTTTGTAGCCGCCTCAATCTTCTGGGAATCAACACGAATTCCTTCCACGGAAATCACATGTCCCAGAAAACCAACACTAGTTAACCAGAATTGGAATTTACTTAGTTTGGCAAAGAGTTGGTTCTTCCTTAGCGTATCAAGCACAATCTTCAAATGCTCCTCGTGCGCCTTCTTACTGCTTGAATACACCACAATGTCATCAATGAACACAATAACAAACTGATCAAGGTATTCTTGGAATAATCGATTCATCAAATCCATGAACGCCGCATGTGCATTAGTCAATCCAAATGGCATCACCAGGAACTCATAATGACCATATCGAGTTCAGAAGGCTGTTTTGGGAATATCCTCTTCTCGAATCTTTAACTGGTGGTAACCAGAATGGAGATCAATCTTCGAAAAATACTTAGCTCCCCTCAATTGATCAAACAAGTCATCAATCCGAGGCAAAGGGTACTTATTCTTTATCGTGACCTTATTAAGTTGCCTATAATCCATGCATAATCTCAAACTGCCTTCTTTATTTCTCACGAACAATACGGGGGCTCCCCATGGCGATACACTCGGTCGAATAAACCCCACATCCACTAGATCTTGCAACTGCACCTTCAAATCCCTTAACTTAGCCGGTGCCATCCGATAAGGTGTCAAAGAAATAGGTCATGTACCAGGAATTAGTTCGATGGTGAACTCAATCTCCCTAGGAGGTGGCAATCCTGGTAAATCCTCAGGGAATACATCTAGGAATTCACACACTACTGGGATGTCCTCGGCCTTGGCTTGGGTATCCCGTACGGCAACCACATAAGCTACATAACCTTGGCAACCCTTCCTCAATAATCTATCTACCGTAAGGGCCGATATGACTCTAGAGGGTAACACCCTTCGATCTCCCTGAAATAGCACCTCTGGCAATCCTGGGCTCTGGAGTATCACACTCTTATAAAACACTCGATAGAGGCATGATGGGTTGTCAACCAATCCATCCCAAGGATAACATCAAAATCATACAAATCTAGGAGTATCAAATCGACCACTAGATTTACATCTCTTGTCAAAATAGGGTAACCTCGAATCACCTAGTTTACTACATATAAATCCCCAGTCGAAGTACCGACTCCCATATCACACCCGAGCGTAGAAATCTCTCTTTCTGCTAACAGGGCATACTCCTAAAAAACGAAAGAGTGGGTAGCTCCCAGATCTATCAAACTACGTGCATTATGACCAAAAATAGTAAGCATACCTGTCACCACTCCCGGGGATGCTTGGGCCTCCTGTCGAGTTACTTCATATACTCGAGCTTGTGGTCCCGAAGTCCGGCCACGTCCTCATAATCCACCACGAGCTCTGCCAACTCCTCTCCCACCTATCGCATCTAAAATCGAGGTTGTACTCTGACCCTGCTCAATAGTGCCTCAACCTATACCACTACCATTGGCCAAACGTGGGCAGTCCCTCTTGAAGTGGCCCGGCTCCTTACAATAAAAGCAAACAAGAGTATTGCCCTGGTTGGGTCCACTACTTTGTCGGCCAATGGATCCTACTGATGCCTCACTAAACTGTGCAGTCACTGGAGGTCGAAACCCAAATCTCTGTGAACCCCTCCTACTGCTAAAACTCGAGCGAGCACCACTAAAAGATCCAGGACTAAAAATACCTCTCTCCGAAGTCCTCTGGCTCGTAGGTCCCTGGTACTGTCGCTCACGACGCCGACCAAAGCTCTGGTGTTGCTGTCCTACTAGCAAGCTCGTCTCAACTTGAACAGCAACATCCGAAAATTCTCTCAGTACCACAGTCACAGCAGCCCGTATCTCGCTCCTCAATCCATACTCAAAGCGTCGACATTTATCTTCCTCAGTCGCCACATACAATGGAACAAAAGTGGGTAAGGTCAAAAAATTCTGCTCATAGTTAGCCATCGACATGCTCCCAGGTTGCAGCTGTAAGAACTCAACCTCCTTAGCGTGGCGGAAAGAACGGGGATAAAACTGAGCTAAAAATCGGTCCCAAAAACCTTCCCAAGTTAGGGTGCGGGCGTTCAAGCCATTCATCTGTAATCCACGCCACCATCTATAAGCATTGCTACTCAGCATAAACGTGGCTAACGGAATCATATCCTCTGGCGGGCACTGTATAATGTCGAAGATCCGCTCAAAATGAGTAATCCATTCATAGGCCTCGTTTGGGTTAGTCTGGCCAGTAAGCCCAATGGCCCCCAATCGTTGAGCTCTCTCCACGTCCGGACCTCTAATCTCATCACCAGGCTGTGCACGGGGCTCACGTCTCGGAGGCATAGTGATGTTTCTGCAAGAGAAACATATCAGTATAGCAGCACATGCACACCAATGTGCAAGACTCAGACCGCAACTTAATGCTCTGATACCAATTTGACAAGACCCATCCTGATTATCCCTCGATAGTCGTGATGGATCTTGCTCCCGTCTGACAATAACTCTAAAGTGCCAAAAGTAACCAAACATATATATAAAAAAACAAACCACACGAATACACGCCAAACATTGTCAGACAAGGGATAGTTAAGTTTTACAGGACCGTTGACATCAAAAGTTTGATTAGTCAACGACATTACAGAGCATAGGTAATATTACAAGTAGGGATCAAACTCCTACTAGATACGGTGTCCGAGTGCGAAACGATCTACTTAATCTTTTGCCTCATTTCTAGCCCCTGTACCTATGTACTGGTCTGGAGGGTAAATAAAACATCAAAGGTGCGAGTGGACAAAACAAACTTTTATAAATACATTTACCGAAAAACTCAATCATACCCTCAAGTTTTCACAAACATGCATGCATATCACAAATCATGAGTAAAATACCAATATTTATAAATCAATAATGTCAATAAAACAATGGGACTTATTTCCATATTCAATTTCAGTAGTCAAGTTTATCCATGCTACGGGTGCAAATCAAATAGGCTCAAGGACCGCTCAAAATCCGAGCATCTGTCGCTATGAAAACCTCACCAACCGACAATCTCGATCATCGTGAACACATCACTTACCGATCTACATATAATCCAGCACCTTTGGTCTGAGTCGAGCCTCCCTCGGTTGCACGACAACAGACCGTGCTACATGACCTCTCCGGGGTAAACACTTCCATCCAGAAGGCGAGCATTATCTCCAGGGTGCACTCCGAGGAAAAACATATTTCCATCTGAAAGCCCTAAATATCCGCAACACATCACCATTATATAAACCAGTGAAAAACAGTTGCGTTGAAAACCAAAATCATTTATTAACACAGGGTCTCAGCCCCAAAATAAAGTTTCCTCAAATCCGGAAAAACAAAGTACCGATTTATTTTATAAATCGGAAAATCATCAATATCATCACGTAATCACATGGAAATACAAAATCCAATCAAAATCACAATTCCATTGGGTCTCAAGCCCAAAATATCATTTTCACGTAAATCTGTGCAATCGTAAACCGAGTTGCCATTTACACGTAAAACTATAAAATATGTCCGGAAAACATCAAATCAATTCCTGACTCATAACCCGAGTCAAAACATCATTTTCAATCCTGGGCCTACGCCCAAAACATCAATTTCATAATTTCTCGAAAATCATGCCAAAAATAATATAATAATCCAGAAAATCGAGAAATAACCGGATTGAAACATCAAGCATATCAAATCATATCAAATCATATAATAAAGCATTTAAATCATATATGCATGCATCACGGTTAGAAAACAAAGTCCACTCACACACACAGTCCAGATTGTTCAGCTTCAAGTTGTTCGCTCTATTCCGATATCCTGGAAAGATTCCGGCCTATCAAACAAAGTAATTTAAGGTTACTAGACTATTGTATAGTCCCATATATGAATTCCCTAATCGTCGAAATTTAATAAGATTATTTAAACATAAATTATACGCTTCGGGTACTCAAAACTACTCCGAATCCATATCTGATTGACCCAAAACCAACGCTAATAGGTTCGTATCATCGAGAACATCAAAACACATGTTGACCACTTTCCCAAAAACTCCCCCACGCGCCTTCACACACAGCAACAAGCGGCTGCGTGTGAAAGCCACGCGCCTAGCATAGTACTGCTACAGTGCGTCTTCTTCACCCGAATCCCTGATAAACGGGTTGAAAACCCACGACAGAACCCGAATCGTTCTCCCTCAATTTGACCTCAATTCTTTCCATTCTTTCACCTGATCCCTTCTACTCTATCTTAATTCAGGTTCTATAAACTTAATTACTTCAATTATGATCTTAATACTCACATCCCACGATCAACCTTCGAACGGGTTTCCTTTCCGGGTTCACTCATTTCGTCCTAGTCTTTCAAATTAATTGACACCAGAAGCATCGTGAGAGTGTAAGAAACATTTCTACATAATCAATTACACAAATTCTTACCTCCAGCTAGTCGAACTCAAGCTCGATTTTGAGCAGCAATTGGAGCTTCTGTTCTCGCTCAATACATCACCAATTCCCTTCGTTTTTGTTGTGGATTGGTTCGAAATGATCTGAGGAAGCTTAATCAAGCCTCAATTTTGATTCTCAAAGCTCACAATTTCGAATTCGAATTCACACCATTTTTTCCAATTTTTCGAATTCTGGAATTTTGGAAGTCTCTCAGTCCCTCGTGTTTTTCTCTCCAATTCAGTCTTCCCAATCTCTCATTCACTCAACTGATGCAATTCCAATGTTTAACACGGTTTAAAGAATGGACAAAAGACTAAAGACATGCTTTTCCCTAATTAAGGGATTAATGTTCCTAATCCATAATTTCATCCATGAAATCAGGAGCAAATGTGGGGGACAAAGTGACAAATGTCACTGGCTGGTAGCATGAGTCAACATCCACCGATCGTTTGTTAAAAGACCGTTTTACCCTTCGCTCGGAAAATTACCATTTTGCCCCTGGACTTCGTAGATCCGTAACTTTCACATCCGAGCTCCGTTTTTGACATGCCGCATGTCTACGGACTCAGCGTCTCGAGATCTACAGAATAGTCCTCACAAAAGTATGAAAAAGTATCCCACATAAAATTTCAACTTTAGCCACTCCTTTTTCAGGGGTAAAAACGTCATTTATATATTATTATATAATTTTTACATAATTTGGATTTTCGGGGCTTTACAGATCAGGTATCATTTGGGGAAAAGGATTGGCTCGGTTGATAACTTAATGATAGGTGAAATCCTGTTATTGAGGGAACTCCATAGGAGTGGAGTCGCACATGATTTTCAATCATTTGGACTGTTGGGGTCCAACTGCAGGATCACACTTGGTGTATGAAGTTGGATGTAGTCGAGATTAAGGAATGGATAAGTGTACTGAGTGCCAATTATTGGCATTGGCAGGATGTAGGTTTCTGGGAAGCCTATGATGATAAACACAACAAAAGGAAAAGTTAAATTCATAATACATAGTGACCCTGGGAAAGAGGTATGGTGTGATTGACCTAGCGAGGGGAATGAGTTCCCGAGTTATTGGACCTTATGAGTTTATTAGCCTGGTGACATATGCGTAAGGATTTAGCCATTGTATCATGTCACGAGTGGGTGACATGTGATTGAGAAGATATGACTGATTCTTGTGTATCCTGGATTGTGTGGACTCGAACGTGAGCTAGGCTACGTATTCCGAGCCAGTATGTGGTGTGACTGCCCATGGGGCAGGGGTTGATGATTTCAATAGTTTGGGTATGACTTATATCCGGGTTGCGGTTGATTATGTTTCGAGTTTATCTAAGACATGTTTCCTCGGGAGAAATATCATGGCACCTACTGATTGGAATTTCGAGGACGAAATTCTTTAAGGGGGGTAGGTTGTAACGACCAGGAAATTCAAAAAAAAAAGGGAAAATTTGGGAAATTTGAAGAAAATGACGATTTTGCCCCTGGAATTGGGCGAACGGTTGACTTTTGGCTCGAGTGGTCAAACTTACTTTGACCGATGACTGTGACGTAGTTCGGGACGTCAAGAGTTCATAGACAGGTGGCACATCCGATTCCGACATTCGAGGAGAAAGTTATGATGTTTGGAAGTTCAAGGGTAATTCGGTAATTTGCTTAAAGGGGCAATTTGTTAACTTTTCAAACGACATGGAATTTTCACGTAATACAAAGACCGTTGGGTAGGTCTCGAGATGTTGAGTCCGTAGACAGGCGGCACGCGTCAATCAGAGTTCGGACGATAAACATACGGGTCTAGGAACGTGAAGGGCATTTTGGTAATTTGTAAGAAGAAGGACAAAATGGTAATTTGAGTTGGGCGGTTAAATGGCTGATGTTGAGATTATGTTGAACCAATGCTGGACACCTGACACTAAGATTGAATGGCTGAGTGTCTTTACACCGCCAATTCAATTGGTAATTCAGAGGATAAAAGATAGAAACAACAAGGAAAACAGGGGACTGATTCTTACTCATTCTGATTCGAACTAATTGATAACCATTCGACAACCCATAAGAAAACAGGTGAATTTGAGAGGATTAAGCGACTGAGATAGAAAGAAAATACGAGAGACAGGGAGGAAACCCGAAGAGAAACCTGAAAACCAAACTCGTGGAATTCAAAGGTTTCTAAAATTTGAATTCTAATTTAGAGGCTGTGATGACTACAACTGAGGCTTGTGTGAGCTTCCTGGAACTCTTCTGAGTAAGACCATATCGAAAGTGAAGAGAATTGATCAAGAATTGACCAAGAACTGGACCCACGACGGTTTGGAACTTCCATGATTGAGTTCGATTATACAAAGGTATGTTCAAGTCAAATTGAGCTTGAATTCATGATTATAATGGGTCTATGATGCTTCCTAACTGATCAATTTAAAGAAATCGATGAAAATAGAAGGGATTGAATGATGAACAGGCTTCGAAAATTTGAATTAAGTTGGATTATTGGAAGTAATTATAATTGGAATTGATATCACAGACCTTTAATTCATGTGTTTATGATGTTATTGGACATTTGAATTACAGAAAACAAGTTGGAATTGGATGGGATTGAAACGGGTCAACACGCGGGTTGAAGACCCGTTTAACAGGTAGTCGGGCAGAGATGATGAACACTGTTTTTACTGTAGCAGCGCGTGAGCTTCACGCACAGCCACTCACGGCGGCGCGTGAGGGCGTGTGTGACCGAATATCGAGATGAGTTCAACATGAAACTTGCTCCTTTTAATGTAAAGAACATTTTGGCACTAGTTTCGAGGAAATCGGATATGGTTTCGATAGTGTTCAGTGTATCCGAAGTTTTCGTATACGTTTAAAATACGTATTTAAATCCCGAAAAAAATTGGGGAAAATTATATGAGGTATATTGAAGCGTTAGTGACCCTCGATATTGATTTTGGACAGGAATTATGATTTCCAGAATTTACGGAAAAATGTGCAGCTCGGAAGCGAGCCGTTTGGACGGTGTGTGAGTGGACTTTGCTTTCTAAAATTCAATGCATGCATAATTGTTTTCTATGCTTTCTATTGATGATTTCTATGATTATGATTATGGTTTATGGTAATTACGATTTTCGTATTTATATGTATTTCGATATGCAATGCGTAATTGCACGTATTTCGAGACTATGGTTTCTCCTATGCTTTGATGATGGTTTAATGAATGATTTTATATGATTTGTGCGTATCATTTTTTGATGATGTTTTGATTATGATTGTGAGTATGATTTACGATTTTGGCACTTGTTTCGAGATTATTACGGATTTGCACGTTTTACGAGATTTTGAGTATGTTGTGATTTAACCATGGTTTTGGTGATTGAATTTGGTATTTGAAATACGATTTGATTTCAAAGATTTAAAATGAATTTTGGGAAAAGTGATTTCGAGCTTGATGCCCAGTTCATAAAAGTGGTTTTGATAAACGAGATTTCGGGTTTCGGAAACTTGAAAGTGGATTTCCAGATTTGGGTTCGGAATGATTATTCCGGATGCTAGCTTACGGAATGATGGTCCGAATTCGGATTTGGAACTGGATGATGGATGTGATTTGGGATTTGAATGTGAAATTTGGACATGAGTTCCATTTCGATAAAATGTGATGTCGGAGTTGGTTTGGGAAAGTGGATTACGATGGATTTTGGATTTGTTGTGAATTACACATGGTTTTGGGTTTAAAGACCCGGTACTATTGCTGGATCATGTTTTGGGTTTAAAGACCCGGTTGATTGATGACGGGGGAAGGCCCTTGATTGATATGTTTTGAGTTTAAAGACTCGGTTATTGTGATATCCCCCGATACCTATTGATTGTGTTTTGAGTTTAAAGACTCGTTAATATCCCGGGAAGGCCTGATTATGCGCATGGTTTTGAGTTTAAAGACTCGGGCGCACTTGAAATCCAGCAAATTGATTGACTTATGATTTACTGTTGATTTCCGAGGTTTTCGGATGTGTTGGGCAATGACCCGGTTTATATGGCTTGATGGATTTTTGGGTTATATTCTGTACTTGGATTTGGATTCATGATTTTGGGTTGAGACCCCGTGTTTATGATTTCAGGCTAAGGCCAAGGTTGAGAAAAAGAAATAATTTTGGTTTTCATACACGGTTTTCTTATATTATAAATGAAATGGATTATAAAATGATTTTCGAATGCATGCATTGGTTTTAAGTGGAGGGTAGAAATGTCTTTCTGTAACATGTTTTATAACTGATTTATTTGTGTCCACTCACACCTTTTATGTTTTTATTGACTCTCCAGGTCGTGGCGCGATGATCGAGGCTGATCGAGAGGTGGAGGTATGAGTGGGCACATGTGCGGCTATCCCTTGTCTAGCAAGTGCTGAGGGCAATTTTTGTAACTTCAGTTGACTTGTCAGACGGGAACTGGACCGTGCACGGTTATCAATGTTCCTCCGGGGTCGGTCCTGTCATCTTAATATTTGTAACCTGTTCTATGTGTTGAAATTTTTTAAAAGGAAAACTTACACAGTTGAAAACTGATGGCGCACCAGGTCCTGCATAGATGAAAACATCAACATTTTAACCAACCGTGTAAATTCTCTCACACACAAGCCAAGTATAATAGCCACACATGGAAGCTAAGTTTCTCTATGCTACTCAAACTCTAAACATATCTACACTTCACTTCCACCACATAATACACCTAAACTAAAAAAAAATATCTTCCTCGAGTTTTAACTGGATAGCCCAAGTTCTAGTGGCAGTGAAGAGAGAATTTAGAATGAACGTCAAAAAGCACAAAAAATTCTACCAATCTCAAAGTCATGCCAGAGATGAGATGCAACAGATCTCTGTGCCATTGAAGAAAGGATTCTTTCATTGAGCTTAACAGCAAGTAGTCCTGAATTCATTCCACTCCCATTTCCTTCATTTTTAGCCATATTCAATTGTTACACAATCCTAGAACAAAATGAAAATAACAGAAACATAACCACATAAGTTTCTCAAACAAATCGCGTTTCGTATATTGAATAGTTACACAGAAATAGTAAATTTCAGCGAGTGGAAAGCATGGAAAAAGGACTAATAAGAACTAATGAGGGGGTATATAACCTGTTACCAACAAAGTCAAATTTCGTTCAACATCCAGAGGAAAAATATACATATGAAAAAAAAACAGAAGATACTGCAAGAAATTTTTCTTCGTGTTTCTTCCATATAGGAACCCGTGTTACCTGGTTCTTTTCTTCGTGCTCGTGCTCTTGGACTAATGTCCATGGTTGATAAAGTATGAAATTTTTCTGTTATTGACTCATGAACAAGATTGTGTTAAAGGAAAAGAAGTAGATATCAACAATGCAAGAAGTAGGTGGGTCTTTCTGTAAATCCTTGAGCTCATTCAAGATGTGTTTAGGTGCCATGATAACACCCACACACACAAACACAACCTGAAAACCCTGATCATGAGCTAAAACCAATCCAACGGCACCACATCGATCTGATCTTCGAGTTGTTCCAGGATCCCAATAGAAGCAAGAAAAGTAGGGAGAAAATGATGGAAACATGAATCGATCTTCGATATGTGGTGCCGCAATGAAGCTGAGATAGAGGGATGAGGGTTTTTGACTTTTTGTTACTCTAGTTGAGAGTTGAGATAGGAGAGGCGGAATGAAGGGAAGGAAGAGGAGAATAAGTAGATGTGATGATATAAAATTAAATTACGGTTAGTGGGCAATAGGCAAAACAACGTAGTTTCATTTTAGGGTTAGTAATTTGGTTCGGTTCGATTCGATTCGGCTTGATTCAATTATTATATTTTAATTTGGTTCGGTTCGGTTTTCAATTACTAAAAACTAAAATCAAACCGATTTTAGTTTGGTTCAGTTTGATTTTTGAGTTTGATTACCGTTTTATTTCGATTCGATTTTTTTAAATACGGTGGAGTTTGATTCGGTAATTTGACTGATTTTTTTGAATCAATTAGCCGGCTAGATTTAATACTAATTCAATCACTTTCATTATTGCACCTATTGCCATGGCATTAAACTCTAACCCGTGGCAAAACCATTTAGTTGACTTGTGGCAGCCATATTTTCAACGCGTTGTACTTTATTTGTTGTTGATTGGAGTTTTGTAGTTTCTTTCTTGGGTCCCTCCCCCAACTTGGCACGTAGGAATTGGACCTTGTATGGTCCACCATTGACTTGCATCTAGGAATTGGATTGGAGTTTTATTGTTTCTTTCTTGGGTGCCACCACCAACTTGGCATGTAGGAATTGGACCTTGTTGGGTCCCACCATTAACTTGCAGTTAGAAATTGGGCTACATTGGGCCTTTTGGGTTTCCTTTTGTCTTCACCGTTGGACTCATGGTTGTAAAGAAAGATTAAAAAAAAATCCCTATATTTTGTTTCGAATCCTTATGATTGGAGATAACCGAAGAAGCTTATACATATAAAAATTCTTCATGCATTGAGCTTCACAAAATTAAAAATTATGAATTACATCTTCATCGATTTCATTTAAACAATGAAAAGTCCCATTATATATAAAATGAATTACAATACCACTATTAACAATAATAACAAATTTTGAATTTCTAACGGTTGTTGTTTCAAGAGGGTTCAAAGTGCCACTAAAACTACCGTTTCATTCTCCGTTGTTGAGCATATAGCAATAATTGTTCTACTGTTCTTTTGTTCGGCAATTCCGAGGCCGCCGCTAATTTCCAAAACTTGGTGATAAAGTATTTTTGTCGCTGTTCTCTTTTATCCTTCCTTCCATTCCCTACAAACTGACTCACTCACAGACTCAGACAGAAACCTGAAAATCAATTCCCAGTATTTGCTCGATCGTCTCCACTAACCTTCAGTAATTGATTCTACGTTTCTTCCTCCATATATCCTCTGGAAAAATTCCAGCTTTCACTACCTTTCAATTATCCCTTTTAGTGGGCGGCGTGAACTCGAGACACATGTGAGGGCCAAGACTCAAGAGCAGTTTCAGAGATATCAACATCATACATGTATTATATATAATATATACGGTTGAATGTATATGTATATATGCATACAGAGCAACAGCAAAACAAACAAGTGCAAGTTTATTTGAAGGCGGAAGATCCATCTCAATTCGATCTCAAGCGCCGTTCAATTCATTCTGACTAAATCAGCAGCTTTTCTTCTCCGTCTTCTTCTTCTTCATGAGATCGATGCCTGGTTTTTCGTCATCCTTATTCCATTCATCATCAATTTCTTAGTTGATGATGTCAGCATATTTCCCACTTGCATATCAGGTACAGATTACATTCTCCAATCATATAATTCATAGTTGATTAATTATTCATCATTAATTAATTGCTCATCCATTCAATTCTCTATCTCAGAATTTTTACTTCATTCTTCAGTTTTTTTTTTTTTTTTTTTACACAAACCGCCCTTCCATTATTACTTGTTCAAACAAGTATGATTAAAAAATAAATATTAAGTATATTCAAATTGAAGCTAATATCCACTCAAAATGAATGGTTTGGTTAAATTAGTTGCTAGTAATTAATTAATAAATTGCTTGATAGGCAATATAAGGAGGGTAGCGGTAGCAGTAGCAGATGCTAAATTTACAAGATTGATTCACGAGTGACTTGTAAGGATGAATGGATAATGTAATCTTGTCCCCTTCTGCATACCAAATTCATAGAAACAACTCCCTGGCTATCCACAGCTACAGACAAAATTGACGTTTTAAATTATTAAGTATAAATTAATTAAGATAAAACTTTAGTTGTTTTGCTTTGCTTCTAGTCTTGCAGTAGACTGTAGACAGTGACTTATGGGGCCAGTTTTTGCCCAGCTGTTTTCAGGAAGGGAAGGATACTCTACTGCTGTGCTCCATCATTAGGATTCAGGACCATCACTATTATTCAACAACAATTAATTATTATTATTAATTAATTACTTCATAATGGAGCCCATGGTTGTTGGTTGTGGTTCTGGATCTACTAAATGGCCTCTATAGTGATATGCTAGTTATCCTCAAGAATCAAGATTCCAAAACTTTCTGTAATTGACCATTTTGCCCCTTCTCTTTTCCCCAATGGCCACCAAACGCCCATTCGTTTCCCTCCACTGCTGCTACTGCTTGCTAGTGCTATTCCTCTGTTTGATTTTACCGCCTTGTATTTGTACGCCTCTCAAGCTCAAGGTTGAGACCCAAGCCCTTCTTGAGTTCAAAAGCCAGCTCAAAGACCCTCTGAATTTTCTTCAATCTTGGACAGAGACGGCAGACTCACCCCGCGATTTCTACGGAGTTACCTGCGATACCATTTCCGGCAAAGTCATTGGAATTTCTCTTGACAGCAAGTCCCTCTCTGGTCACATTTCGCCATCCATTGGCGTCCTTGAAAGCCTCACTACACTCTCACTGACTTCCAACAACATTACAGGAACCCTTCCTTCCCAACTCAATCAATGCCGCAATCTTAAAACATTGAATCTCAGTTGCAATAGTATGATTGGAAGAATCCCAGATCTTTCTGCACTTTCCAACTTGGAAATTCTTGATCTTTCTACAAACTTCTTCTCCACCGCATTGCCTTCTTGGGTGGGGAATCTGACAGGCCTCATTTCTTTGGTACTTGGTGAAAATAGATTTCATCCAGGTGAAATTCCTGCCACCCTTGGAAACTTGCACAACTTGACTTGGCTACACCTTGGAGATACCCAGTTGAGGGGAGAGATACCGGAATCTCTTTATGAAATGAGAGCGCTAAAGACGTTGGATATGTCGAGAAACAAGCTCTCCGGCAAGCTTTCTAATTCGATTTCCAGCCTACAAAACGTCGGCAAGATTGAATTGTATGAGAACAGTTTCACTGGAGAAATCCCACCACAGCTTGCGCGTCTCACCCTACTGCGGGAATTTGATATCTCATCAAACAAATTTTATGGGAATTTGCCTCCTGAGATGGGAAGCCTCAAGAACTTGAAGGTTTTTCATTTATTTGGGAACAATTTCTCTGGTGAATTCCCTGCCGGCTTCGAAGACATGGAACACCTTTCGGCAGTCTCAATTTACGGAAACAGATTTTCTGGGGAATTCCCAACAAAATTTGGAAAACTCTCACCTTTGGACAGCATTGACATATCTGAGAATCGGTTTTCAGGTCGTTTCCCAAGGTTTCTTTGCGAACAAGGCAACTTGCGTTTCTTGCTTGCTTTGGACAATAATTTTTCTGGGGAGTTTCCAGATTCGTATGGTCAGTGTAAGTCTCTAGAGAGATTGAGAGTCAATCAGAACCGTTTGTCTGGGAATATTGCATCTGAGATTTGGTCACTCCCTCATGCAAAAATGATTGATTTTAGTGACAATGGCTTCAACGGAGTTATATCCCCCAGCATCGGGTTCTCTACCAGCCTGAATCAGCTGATATTGCACGACAACAGTTTCTCAGGTCATCTTCCACCGGAGCTTGGGAAACTATCCAACTTGGAGAAACTTTATTTGAGCAATAATTACTTGACTGATGAGATACCATCAGAAATTGGTGCTCTAAGACAGCTGTCATCTTTGCATCTTGAACAAAATTCTCTTACAGGACATATACCACCACAGCTCGGAAACTGTGTGAGGTTGGTGGATATGAATCTTGCTTGGAATTCGTTAATCGGTAATATCCCAGCTACATTTTCTCTGATGAGCTCTTTAAACTCTCTAAATCTCTCCGGAAACAAACTCACAGGTTTGATTCCAGAAAATTTGGCGAAGTTGAAGTTGAGTTCTATAGATTTGTCTGGTAACCAGTTATCCGGGAGAGTACCTTCTGATCTTGTGACCATGGGAGGTGACAAAGCTTTTCATGGAAACAAGGGACTTTGCATAGACCCGTATTCCAGAATCCGTACGAATTCTGGGATGAATATCTGCATCCAGAGGACTAGTCAGAAAAATGTGTTTGAGAATAAACTGGTTTTGTTCTCTATTATAGCATCTGCATTGGTTGCTGCTTTAGCTGGATTGCTGCTCCTCAGCTACAGAAACTTGAAGCTCGGTCGAATAGCTGACAGAGAAAATATTGATTTGGAAGCTGCAGAGGGGAAGGAAAAAGATCCCAAATGGAAGCTTGCATCTTTCCACCAAATGGAAATCGACGAAGATGAAATATGTGATTTGGAGGAAGAGAATTTGATCGGAAGTGGGAGTACGGGGAAGGTTTACCGCATAGATTTGAAGAAAAGTGGCGGCACAGTAGCTGTGAAACAGCTGTGGAAAGGAGGAGATGGCATGAAGGTTTGGATTGCGGAGATGGACATTTTGGGAAAGATCAGGCACAGAAACATATTGAAGCTTTATGCTTGTTTAGTGAAAGGAGGGTGTAGTCTTCTGGTGTTTGAGTACATGTCGAATGGGAATCTGTTTGAAGCGATTCATCTGAGGATTAAAGGCGGGAAGCCAGAATTGGATTGGTATCGGAGGTATAAGATTGCTGTGGGAGCAGCTAGGGGGATTTCTTATCTTCACCATGATTGTTCACCACCCATAATTCATAGAGATATAAAATCAACCAACATTCTCCTTGATGATGATTATGAGCCAAAAGTCGCTGATTTCGGGGTGGCAAAGATTGCACAGAATTCTCAGAAGGGTTCTGATTACAGCTCCTTCGCTGGCACACATGGATATATTGCTCCAGGTGAGTATCAAAAGTAAAGCATATCATTATTTGTAGGAAAATTTGTTGGAATGTCACCTTTTAACTTTCCAAAATTTTATGAATTGTCTCTCGAATCTCAAGTAGGGTCATATTTTGTTCTTTTTGGTTGTTGAAAAGTTCAATTTACTCAATGGATGAAAACTAAATATCTTTTAAGTTTGGATGACAATCCATGAATTTTAGAAAGTTAAGGTGGTATTTCACTTCAATTCTCCATTTTTATATTTCAACAAATTTCCTTGTTTATGGAAATCGTATGCACAAATGCAGAGCTGGCGTATACTTCTAAAGTCACCGAAAAGTGCGATGTGTATAGCTTCGGAGTTGTGCTGCTAGAGCTGGTTACTGGTAGGAGGACAATCGAAGAGGAATACGGGGATGGAAAAGATATTGTCTACTGGGTTTCGACTCATCTGAGTGAACGTGAAAATGCTGTTGTCAAGATTCTAGATGATAAAGTTACGGCATACGATTCTGGTGTCCAGGATGACATGATCAAGGTCTTGAAGATTGCCATTCTTTGTACCACCAAGCTACCATCGCTGCGCCCGACAATGCGGGAGGTGGTGAAGATGCTTACTGATGCTGATCCCTGCAATTTCAGGTCTCCCAGAAACAATAATCGTGACAAAAATGGCAAAGGGCGGTTTCTCCAGTCATGATGAGTTACTTATTTAGCCGCAGATGAGAAGCTGGTACGTGGCTAATTAATTTCTACCTTCAAAACTTCGATATTTGCAGGTGAATCCAGTTTCAAAGCCTTCTTTATAATGCTTGTTATGTAATATTTGAGTGAGTAAGAACGAAGAAGAGAAACTGAAAACAAATGATGATTATAAATGTCGTCCTTCCTTACATGATGATCATTCAGACTACGATTTTTTTTCGTATCTAATTTTCTGTGCAGACGATGTGCCGCAAAATTATTCTGCCTGCCCGTATTACCAGGGAGCTTTCTTTCCAGGTACGTTGATCTCTGCTAGTAGCCTCATCGCTTCGGAAGTGGCCCATTATATGAACAAGTGCGGCTACGCCGGTGCATATAGGTGACCTCGTTAAAGAAAAGTGGGCGACCCTAAATAGCGTGGAAGGAGGTTTGTCGCCCAAAGAAAATGGGTGGAGTTGGTTTGAGGCCCGTTGAACATCATAATCTAGCGGCCTTAGCAAAACTTGGTTTGAGGATCCTCACGAATTATGAGAGTAGGTGGATTTAGACTGTTAGGGCCGAATATTTTCGAGAAGATTATTTTTGTCTCTGCTTCAAAAAAGCTTGTAGCTCGTTTGCTTGGAAAGGTCATAGATGCTCTTGGTGGATTGTTGGAAATGGTTCGGATATTAGTTTTTGTAGTTTTCATTGGGTTCTTCCCTATCTAGTTGTTATTTTAATGGACCAAAACCTCATTAGCAGTTGACAAGTGGAATTTGTCTTTGCTGAGGAACATTTTGCTGGATGACGTCATGGACAAAATTAGGGCAATTCCGCAATCTCTTCTTAATTATCAGAATCTGAAAGAGCCCTTCGTGTGGGCTACTAATTCAAAGGGTGAATTTTTAATTGAATCAGCTTCGGATTGTCAAGTTGAGAATCTACCTTTGCATTTGGAAAGTGATTTATTATTAAAAAAAATGTGAAATTTAACATTAACTATACCCACAGCTAATATCTTCGCTTGGTTATTACCCGTACCGTTTAAGAAACCGTGATCATAATGCTGTCTACTCATTTTAGTGAATCAACGCAACACCTCTTTGTTGAGTGTCAGTTTGCTCAAAAAGCTTTGTCCTTCAGGTCAAGCTCTAGTAAAACCAATACTAACGCAAATTTATATGATTGGCTTACTTCGCTAGATTGTAAACCTAACGAAATCTTTGTCATATCTTGCTAAAGCACTTATTCAAGTGTTGGCAAATTTGGACAACAAAAAAAATTGGATTTTCTCTTAATAGGAAGCAAAAGCAAAAGCAGCAATCTTTGGAAGCAAAAGCAAAGTATATCAATAGAGGTGGTTGAATGGTGGACCCTTTTCGGTGCTATATATATTAATATAAGCTTAACTTTGATGGATCTATAACCAAGGTTCAAGGGTGGTAGAGCGGCTTTGCAATTCATTATCAGATATGGCAATGACTTTTCAGTGTGGGCTAGAATTAAACAATCTAGAGACACTGACGTTCTTATAGCCGAAGGCTTGGCTCTTCTAGATGGATTACATACCTCTTAAACCAACAAGGTGGAAGGCGATTCTAAAATCCTTATTGACGCTCTTAGTAATGTCTCTACTACACCTTGGCGGTGCGCAATGTGAAGTCTTTCTTCTAAAGGTTCTATTATATCTCCTTCAGTTATGTAATCTGATAAATAAATTTTGTGATCTTTTGTCGGTAATATAAGCGAATTTTATGACCTTTGATCTATAAAGTATTTATCGAGTTATGTATAATTTAAATACGTTTTTAGATAAGCGAGTTTTATGATATAGAATTCTTATTTTATCAAGATTTTCATATTATGTGTAATCTTTGGAACCATAAATCGCCGAAAAATTGTGCAGCTGTTATGTGGCCTATAATTCTCATAATGTCTAAATTGTCCCTGATAATGATATTAACGATTCACAAACACCCATACATTAAATAATGTATTTACCAACTAAATATATTATTTAATCAGGTTAAAACCTCAATAATATTAATATTCTTCCCGAAAGTTAATTGTTACTGTTATTAATAATGAACAATTATTATTAATATTAAAATTTTATAAATATCATCATTATTCCTAAAAATGAATAATTATTATAATTAATAAATAACATTTTATTAAAAATAAATTATTAATTACATAATCGATCGACCAATCAGAATGCTCCGAGGCTCACAAGATTTCTCTATAAATAGAGACGTATCTTTCACTTTCCAGGGTAAGTCGTTTCATCACTTCTTTGATACATCCCATATCGAAATTTAAAAACAAAAAATTCGGAATTACCATATTAACCCCACAAGTGTCGTTGGGCCTCGATTTCTTCGATTATGGGCTACTTGTTAGCTGTGTGAGGTTGGCGTGTGTATTTTTCTAGTCCAAAAAAATCTTTAAGCCCAAGATAACCTAGCCCCAAATTAGAAGTCCAAACAGACCACAATTTGTAACAACATGGAAATTTGAAAAAGGTTATACCGAGAATTTGGAAAGGAAACCTACGTTTTTACCCTTGGGTTTCATGGTCAAAAGTTAACTTTCATTTGTGGTACCTCTTAGACCTTTCGTGGAGACCATTGCGTAGGTCTCGAAGTTCAAAGTCCGCAGACAGGCAATGTCAAAATCGTAGCTTGGATGGATTTATTACGGGTTTGAAATTTCTAAGGGCATTTTGGTTGAAGATAACCTTACGGGTCGACCCGACTGAGGTTGAAGACAACCCTGTGGTAGCGCGTGAAGCCCACGCGCAGGGGGCTTAGCCGGCGCGTGAGGGCGTATGGGGGGCTCCTCGAGGTTCGGTCAACATGACTTTTAATGTAATCGATGTAATGAACATTTTGACACAGGTTTCGAATCAATTGAATATCGTCTCGGGGTAGTTTTGTGTGTTTGAAATGTATGTGTTATGTTTTAAGTGCGTTAATTATCCCGGAAAGTTTGGGGATTTTAATGTGAGATTACTTGGGACGTTAGTGACCTTAGTGGTGATTTTTGACAGGATAGAGGATTCCTGGAATTTACAGAGGAGTAGTGTATGGCTCGGGAATCAAACTGCATGCACGGTGTGTGAGTGGAAATTTGTTTTATAACTTTGATGCATGCATAGTTAGATTGTTTTAAAGGTTTTATGGCCTGACTTGAGTTGCAATGATTTGAATAATGATTTGATATGATTACTTGATGATTTCTGGATTTATAAAATAAATTATGGGCGTGAATTTATGTTAATATTCATGGAAATTGTGTTTTGAGCTCAGACTCAGTTTCGAAATGGTTTTGGACTTGGATTTGGAGTTAAACATCTATTTTATTTATATGACTTATGGATACTACTACGTGTCCGGATGATGTGAGTGTAGTCCCCAGACGCGACTCGGATGTTGCGTGGGTGCAGTTTTCGATTTTACCTATATGGCTGGATGTTGCGAGTGATGTTCTCGGATATGGCTCGGATGTTGCGTGAGTGCAGTTTCCGAAGTTGCCTACGCGTAGTGGTGAAATGATATTTTGATTGGTGGTTGAGTGTTAATGATTGATTGTGTTTGATTATTGATTTTGTATCAAAATGCTCTCCTAATTTAATGAAAATGGATTTAGGAAAATATGGGCCACATGCTTTTGATGATTGGTGGTTCCTACCAGTTGTGATACGATGTGATTTTAAACACGGTTGTTCGTGTGTTCATATTTTATTCTATGCATGCATGATTTACATTGGAGGGTAAAGTTGTTTTTCCAAATGTATTTTAAGATAATTATTTTGTCCACTCACACCTTTGATGTTTTTATTGCCCCTCAAGGCTATGGCATGACTATCGGGGATAATCAAGAGGCAGAGGCATGAGTGGGAATCAGTATGGTTATCCCTTGTCTGACATCTGTCTGACAAGTATTACTGGTGTTTTTGGAACTTTGATTGACTTGTCAGAAGAGAGTAGGACTAGACACAGTTAACAAAGCATTTTCTGGACGAAGTCACATTCAACACTTAATGAAAACATATGCAAATTAAAACCCTTTTTTGTAGATTGTATCATTGATAAGTAGGGATCGTTTTTAATCGGGAATTGAGGGTACCTAATCTAATATTTACATGGTCAGCTCATCTTTAACCTAACTCATTCATGAATTCTTTAACTTCAACCTCTGAAATCCTCTAATTCAAGCCTTACGAGTTACTTGCATATTCTCTTAAATACGTGCCTGGGACCCTCGACGACACTTTCAATGATCTAGACTTGGGACTCCCTATATCTAGTCAAGCATTAAGCGTGAACATACAGACCAAAACAAAAACTAGAATCATAAAACACATATAAAATTGAATCAATACAAATCATAAAACCAAGAATAATATTAGAAATCAGTTCATAAAAGCAATATTCAAGCACAAGAGATAACTATAAGGTAAAGAGGTCGTGTTACACTTTTTCTCTTCGGGACACCATATGGATACGAAGTGAATGAGCACTCTTTGGTGTGACAAGCGGGGAGCCCCCAACTAAGTTACGGATGAAGGTGTAAAATATGAAGTATGGTATAATTAACCTTACACAAGAAATCTTGAATTTATTGAAAAGGGAAAATTGGTTAAGCGGAGCTTTGGTATAAAAATGGGCGACCATTACAAATAACATAAGCTTCTCTATTTATAGGAGAAAATTAATCCCCAAATAAATAGGAGTTCATAATTTTAAATCCTCAAAGGAAATGATTAAACTAATTAAATTAAAGTCCTCAAGGAAAAAGATAATAAAAATCCTAATTAAAAAGGTTTCCTAAATAAAAAGAAAACAAATCCAAGCTTGATTTGGACAAATTTTCACAAGAAACAAGGAAAATAGGAGCTAGAATTGAACATGAGACGGTTCGGTGGAAGCCCATCGAAATTTGGGCTGCTTTTCAGTGGTCAACACGTGGTCAATGCGCAAGAAGACTGAGGAAGTGGGTTCGGTGGACTCACACTGAAATGTTGGAAGAAGATTCGGTACACGAGTGATGAAGGGTTGGAAGACGCTTCGGTAAGCGCGTGATGAAGGGTTGGAAGAGGCTTCGGTAAGTGTGCGAAGAAGGTCACTTCTGGAAATTGGTAAGCGCCAGCCGAACCAATTTCTGCGCTGCGATTTTGGATTCGATAAATTTCTACCAAATTTCCTTGCCCTTTTTGGTGGTTTTCCATCATTTGATCATAACTCCTTCAATATAACTCCGAATGAGGTGATTCTTTCGCCTAAATTCTCGTAATTCCATGCTCTATCCAATTCTGCACATTTGTGACAAAATATATTATTTTCTACAATTGTTTGGTATTTAAACATTAAAAGATAAGCATAAAAGATATAAAATGATGCTAATTTCAAGGCTTATCAAATACCCCTACACTTCGACTTTGCTAGTCCCTAACAAATACCAAAACAAACTAAGGCTTTGAAACTAAATTTTTTTCTTTTTCTTTTTTCTAAAAATAAAAAAACTACTAAGCCCTTAACCATTTGTCTCAAATTGTATCAATATAAGTATGGCATCAAAGATTTACACTAAGAAGCTATATAACATGTGGAATTCAAAGGTTAATCCATCATAACAAAATGCCTTGACAAGTAAGACAATGAATAAACTTGGTGAAATATATCTCAACATGCATAAAACAAGTATGAATCAACTCACATGGATATGCACTCATAATTTCCACTCAATGTGTATAGGGTTTGTGTTTACACTCAAGGTATGTGAAAAAGATGCTCACATAAAAGAAAGTAAGTAACTTCATAAAAATTTCAAACATAAACTATAAGATAGTGAACATACTTGCACAAATGAACCAAAACCATAAGCGTACTCAAGCGATAGGCTCAACTAATCAAATTTTACTCATCTTAAGGATCATAAGGCCTTAATTTAATGTTGTAATGGGGCTAGGTGTAGAGGCATGGATTTTTTTGGATAGTGGTGTTAAATTTTGTTCCAGGACTTACCAAAGGCTCCATCACATAGGCATAAGTGCTCCGAATACCCCCACACTTAGATTTTGCTAGTCCCTAGTAAATACTTGAAACGTGCTTGAGCATTGTAATTAGGACAAATGTCGAAATCTTCAATGTTTCCAAATTCACTAGAGAAAACTTAACTCAAACTCAAAACTTATTTACCGTTCGAGGGATTCAAAACACATTTTTTTTTCTTTCTTTCTTTGTTTTTTTGTTTTTTTATCACTTTTTTTTCTCGTATTTTTTTTTCATGGAAATTCTATATTTACAATGTAGTTTGAGCAAGTCCTTTCCAATACGTACATACAAGTCTTCAATCATCATATCTCCTTTTTCACTTCATCTTGATGTCTTCAACCAAGTCTTTGGAATAAGGGTAAAAAATGTCTCTACTAGGCTCACGAGATTAGATGTTTAGGGTGATGAAAGAAAGGCTCAATGTAGGCTCAAAATGGTCAAATTAAGGGAGTCGTACTTGTGCGATCAAATAGGGACATGAATATTTAGATAGGTGGTGTTAACCCTATTGCCTTAATCATGTCCAAAATCAGAGAGTTTATTGACTTAAAAGCTTTGAAAATCACATAGAATAAGTTCTAGTACTCTAGAGTTCATTAAAAGCTCTGACAAGCAGTTAGGAGGCATATGTATATCAATTTAAAATGAATCACTCAACGAAGAAGTATATAAGGCTCAAAAGCTCACATAAGATTTATATGATTCATACAAATCTTAACATGTTCGTTCTATACCAGTTTAACATGCATCATCTACTACAAGTCTTAAACATTCAATCATAAAGCATTAACACATGAATTCAAGTTGTAGTTATCATCTTTTAGTCATGGTTTATCTTCTTTTTTTCATTATTATTATCTATAGGTTAAGGACATCCTAAGATTTATAATAACAAAAACTTAAAACACATAATTTTTTATTTTTTATTTTTTTTGAATTATTATTTTTTAACTCATAAAGTTGTAAAACCCTCCCCCACACTTAAAGTTGGCATTATCCGCAATATATCAAAGTAAAAGTATAGAATCAAGTATGAGATAGAGTTTTACGAAAATAAAATTAAAAAAAAACGAAAAATATAAGATAACGGAAGAGAGTGCAAATCTATTGTAGACTTCTCCATTAGGTTGCCTCCCAACAAGCGCTTGAATTTAACGTCTTCAGCCTAGACGAAGTGCTTCAATCAACTCATTTGATGCGAGGTCTATGCACTCTTTCGAGCTCCACATTGTGCTCACCAATTGTCTCTAAGCAAGGCGTCAATCCATCTTGAATCCGAGGGTTGAGTTCATGCGCGATCTCCTTGACTAGGGCGTCCCCAAGTCTAGTTCATGGGCCTTAGATTAAGTGAAGTGTATTAGAATGTTCCTTCAAGAGACATAGGTGAAAATATGTACATGAAGAAAGAAGACGAGAGATAGAAAAGAATATACATAACAAACTGAGAATATTTGCAAGTAAGTATGGTATTTATGCAAAAGTAAGATATTTACTTTATTAACATATTTACACAAACGAAATCAAACAAAAAAATTTTCAATCCCCGACAGCGGCGCCAAAAATTGATATGCTAAAACTAAGCATTAAAGTAAATATAAAGTCACACTCAACACTTAATGAAAATATATGCAAATTAAAACCCTTTTTTGTAGATTGTAGCATTGATTTAACTTCAACCTATGAAATCCTCTAATTCAAGCCTTGCGAGTTACTTGCATATTCTCGTAAGTACATGCCCGGGACCCCCGACGGCACTTTCAATGATCTAGACTCAGGACCCCCTATATCTAGTCAAGCATTAAGCGCGAACATACAGACATAGCAACAACTAGAATCATAAAACACATAGAAAATTGAATCAATACAAATCATAAAACCAAGAATATTATTAAAAATCAGTTCATAAAATAAATATTCAAGCACAAGAGATAACTATAAGGTAAAGAGGCAGTGTTACACTTTTTTCTCTTCGGGTACACCCTATGGATACGAAGTGAATGAGCACTCTTTGGGGAGACAAGTAGGGACTTCCCAACTAAGTCACGGATGAAGGTGTAAAATATGAAGTATTGTATAATTAACCTTGCACAAAAAATCTTGAATTTATTGAAAAGGGAAAATTGGTTAAGCGGAGCTTTGGTACAAAAATGGGCGACCATTACAAAGAACATAAGCTTCTCTATGTATAGGAGAAAATTAATCCCCAAATAAATAGGAGTTCACAATTTTAAATCCTAAAAGGAAAATGATTAAACTAATTAAATTTAAGCCCTAAAGGAAAAAGGTAATAAAAATCCTAATTAAAAAGGTTTCCTAAATAAAAAGGAAACAAATCAAAGCTTGATTTGGACAAATTTCCACAAGAAACAAGGAATATAGGTGCTAGAATTGAACAGGAGACGGTTCAGTTGAAGCCCACCGAAATTTGGGCTGCATTTCAGTGGTCAATACGTAAGAAGACTGAGGAAGTGGGTTCGGTGGACTCGTATTGAAATGTTGGAAGAAGATTCGGTACACGAGTGATGAACGGTTGGAAGACGCTTAGGTAAGCGAGCGATGAAAGGTTGGAAGAGGCTTCAGTATGTAACGACCCGTCCCAGAAATCAAGATTAGGTTAGTTGTTAATGACGGATTAGTGAAGTTAATCGGTGATTAGTTGGATGCTTTCAGACGGACAGTGCAAAATGACGGTTTTGCCCCTAGGAATGGGCAAACTGTTGACTTTTCGTTCGGACTTATGTGAATGAACTTTGCTTTCGAACATATGATGCATGCATATATGTTTTTATATGTTTTCTATACGTGATTCTATGATTTGATTTATGATCTTGATGGTTACGATTTTGCACGTTTTTCGAGATATTTATGGAATTTCACGTTTTACGAGATTTCGATCGATGTTGTGATTTGACTATGATTTAGATGATTTGATTTCGGGAATTGAAAAATGATTTGATTTCAATGATTTGAAATGGACTTCGGGAAAGTGATTTCGGGCTTGAAGCCCAGTTCAGAAAAGTGGTTTTAAAGAACGTAATTTCGGGTTTTTGAATCAGATTTCAAAATGACGATTTTGGATTTAATTCTGGAACTTGGAATTGAATTTCCAGGTTTGGGTTTGGAATAGTTATTCCGGATGCTAGCTTACGGAATGATGGTTTCGGACTCGGGTTTGGAAATGGATGATGGATATGAGTTCTGGGTTTGGATTCGGGGATCCTAATGAGATTGCGGATTCGGATTTGGAAATGGATAATGGTTTTCAAATGTTTTTCGGATTGGATTTGCTGGATCTGGTTATTGGGTTTAAAGACCCGGATATAATATGAAGGGGCTGGGCCCGGATTGAGTTTAAAGATCCGGATTGAGTTTAAAGACTCGTGAGTTTAAAGACTCGGATATTGATATTTCCCCCGTATGCCTATTGAGTTTAAAGACTCGGGAGTTTAAAGACTCGGATAGATCCAGCAGGTTCAATGGTTGGAATTGCGGTTCCAAATGTGTTTTGGATTTCACTGAGATATGATGATTATGGTTTTCAATACTAGTTTTCTGATGTTTTGGGCTATGCCCGGATGATAAGCTTTTGATGGTTTTGGGCTGAGGCCCGGGAATTGAGAAAAAGTAATGAATACAATTTTCTTGAATGGTTTGAATAACTTGAAAATAGATTGGTTTTATGACGTGGTTTTTGATATGCATGCATTGATTTTTAAATGGAAGGTATAAATGTAATTGTTTTATTGAACTGTTTTGAACTTATACTTTATTTTTTTTTCACTCATAGTCTTTTCATGTTTTCGATACCCTCTAGGTTGTTGCGGTGCGGGCCGTTGGTCGAAAGAGATGGAGACATCACACACGTGATCCACAGTAGAGTTTGCGCGCTCTGGGAATGTCCGGACGTTTGAGCGTTGTGTTTGGAAATCCCTTGTCCGACTTACGTGTCACATGGAGGTTGGACGTCAGTTTATCCTTCGTGTCATGCGTAAGTTAGACGGAAGAAGAACTTAGCCCTTAATCCTGGGGAATTGGGGGTGGATCCTGTCAAATTGGTATCAGAGCAAGGTTTCGTGTGCTCTGCGCGAAGTTTATTTCCTAGAGTCGTTGGTTCGTCGACTTGGTGTTATGATGCTACTGTGGATGTGATGTCTCGACGCGGAACAGCCCGTCAGCAACCTGGACGCGATAGTGACAGTCCGTTCCTTGTGAATAGTTAGCGGTGATTGTTAGTGTCAGGATGATAGTCGCTCGATACGCAGTACAAGGTATGAAATATGTCCGCTTAGGGCCGGAACGGTTAGTTCGTTGGCGCTGGTTATGCTTGATGGTTGGACCATAGAGTCAGAGATATGCCAGCAGGATTAACCTGGATGGTAGCCGGTGATCTACAGATGAGTAGGTTGATCGGCCTGTGGGGCCCGAGAGTAGCCGTTGAGCTAGTGAGATACGTAGGCCGAAGAGGCCAGTTGACGGTAGCCTGTTGGGCTGGGTGGTGTTTCGGATGACGATAGTTTGGATTTGTGACCTTTTTGGTCAGTTTGGTTGGAATTGGACTTGTACGGCTACGAGTAACCGAATGCCTCGAGTGGCAGAGTTTAGAAACTACCTTGAGATCTGGGAGTTTTCCCCTTAGCGAGGGTTACTAGTTGACAGTTTCGACAACTTGAGTGGTGGGGCTGTTGGGAGCTATTGGAGGATGAGGGTTTGGATAACCCGAGTGATGTTAAGGATGTAAGGAACCTGTTGGGGCAACTAGGTTGGTAAATGCGAGAACTATGATGAAAAACCCTAGAGTTAGTGCTTAGCTTGGAAACTGTAAGTTGGGGTTTGTGGTTAGATAGTAGTTATGATTGGGCCGATTTACGGCCGGATTGGAGATGGTGCTACTAGGTGCAGCCGAGGTAGTGAATGATCAGTGGACGACTTTGGACGAGTCCAGCGTGATGATGGCGTTTGGTTGAGCATTGTGTTTCTCAGAGATGTGGAGTACGAGGGAGGTCAATTTCCCCGACCCGAGCGTAGACAGAGGGTTTTGGCTCGGTAGGAACGGAGGTTCGGGACTGTTGTATTGGGAGTCCTGGAGTAGAAAGGATATGCCACAAGTTGGGATGCTTGTGAACAATCGGATGGGCACATCGAGTCAAGGTTGTGGCCAGTTGTGAGGTGATGGTGTCTGGTAGGAACCACTAACCGAGCGAGGGTATGTGATGACCATTGGTAGGTCATGTTTCGGGACGAACGGTTAGGATGCCGTTAGTAGATCAGAGTAGCGCAACGGAAGCGCGGTGGATCTAAGATTCGTGTTAGAGTAGGCCAAGTTGGTATGGCCGGGTTGACCATGATTGAGGTTGGTTCGTTGACTCATCCTGTTGTGTTGGAGATGTCGCGTGTGTTGGACTGTGTCGGCACATGCCAAGGTTAGCATTTGGGTGATGTCGGACGACTTCGAGGGAAGTGGCTGAGGAGTCCGAGGTGAGTGATTATTGTTTGTGATCCCGAAAGTGGCTGACCCAGAACGGAATCTCGGAAAGGTTGAGGCGTATTGACTAACATCCTTTTGGACGAGCATACACGGTGTGAACAGACAGGTGAGTTGGTCGATGAGTTGAGCTAGTTACAGACACGTGGCTGTGATCCGTATGGGTTGAGGATTACCTCCGTGTAGCAGAGGAAGTGACGCTTAGACAATTAATCAGGAGATGTTATACTTGTGGAGCACGTACCGTGATTGGAATCTCGGAATCAGAAGATGTTGTGGTTTAGACGATGAGATGTCGTGCTGATTCTGAGTCGGTGTTAGTTGTTGAGTGTCGGTTTGGGAGATTTAGTGGTGGTACTTTCGAAGTCGTAACCCCCTTTGATCGTGGATACTTGCGGATGTGTTCAGGAGTAGGAAGAGTACTTGGTGACATCGAGTGTGGCCTATAAAGTGAACGTCTTGGGTTTGTGCTAAGTTGGCCTAAGACAGGATGAAGTGTGATGTCATAATTATGGACCAATGTGAGTTCCGTTGTAGGATGACAGAAAGAAGCTGCAAAGGAGTCCCACAATCTAGACGTGCGGTATATAAGGTCGATTAGATTTGATACAGTGGTTTGAAACCTAGTCGGTAGGACCCACGTAGTAGTGTGTGGATCGGGTTTGGTTTGCTTCTGATAGGTTTTGGTAGTTGTGGAGCAGGAGGATCGCCTGTGAGACATAAGTTGGATAGCTTGACCACCTTGGAGTGGTGCAGGACATGTGTGGTCCGTCTCGCAGACGTTTGAGTATTGGACTTGGATCTAGTGCTGGGTCTGCCCTGTGTACGTAATTGAGACGTGTTTGAGATTCATACTGACCTAGAGACTAGGAGACCAGGAGACCGGGAGATCGGGAGACGCGGAAGGGACTTGAGTTGGACTTTCCCGGAAGACGGGAAGTTCAGCCTAGCGGTAGGATTGGATTGACGGACTACACAAGTAAAATGTGACTAGCTGGTAGGCAGGTGTTAATCGGTATAAGTACGAGAAATTTTGTGTGCCCTGGAGTTTTTACTGGAGGGTGACGGGTACACTGTGGTGTTGTGGTTGGACTTTGGATGTCGTAGTGCGTGGCTGATGCCGCTGTGGTTGATTAGTGGATGTATCGTAAGTTGACGTAGGAAGTACTTGAGGATATACTCTACGAGCTATGTTTGAGGTATTTTAAAATATCTTTGTTTTATTCAAAGTTCGTAGGGTTGTCTTTACGTATGTTGTGGTATGCACCGTGGTTCTGGTTGGTGGTAATTGGTGCATGTACTTGAAATAGGTACGTACTGGTTCTGCAGTGGTCGGAGTCATGCTGATGTACTTGGACGTGCAGCGTGATGTTTTGATAGAAGTGTTAGTGAGCGGCTTAGTGCCGAGGTATATGGTGAATAGTTGGACGATCGGCGTAGTTCTGATATGATGGCTTTTTGACGGAGTATATGGGCCAGATGAGGGTGATCCTGAGTGGTTGATTGGTTATTGTAGGTTTCAGTGTTAGTATGAGCTGGATGCTCCGAGCCATGAGTGGCTAGTGTGACCTTGACTTTGAGTTGTTGATCACGGTTAAACTGGTTTATATTAGGGTCCAATCATAGAAAGATAAAATGGAACGTGGTTGTTGTTTTCACAGGTTGACTGTGTTAGTGGTTAGTGGAACCACTGGTGAGTTGATTGGCTGAATTAGGGGTTTGGACAAGTACGTTGTGACTCCGGTAAGGTTGGCGTGGATTGCTGACGGAAGTAGAATGGAACGTTGCATAAATCTTGATGCATAGAAGTAGCGAGACTGGTAAATGCCGTCTAGTGAATGGGTGTACTTGAGATCTGTGTTTGTTGACAGCGTATCACAAGATGCGCTGGGACATTGGTACAAAGTATGCTCGACTCGAAGGGAGTCGGGAGTGTTAAACCTGATAGCAGTGGTGTGTACCTAGTAATAGTTGAGCTGTGAGTATCGGCTGGTGTGGTGTTGAAAATATCGCGGGAACGAGATGGAATTGTGATGACCCCATTGAGATTGGGACGATCTCCTGATGAACAAAAGTTAGCCGAGTCGATTCACTGTGAGAGATGTGGTGACAGTTTGGGCACTATCCGGATATTTTGGATTGGCAAGTGCTGGACACCGGGTAGGAGGCCCAGGTGTGAGAGCAGTTAGTTTCCCCCAGTTGGTTACGGAAGTACAGGATTCGGAATTTCGGGGATGAAATTCTTTAAGGGGGTAGATTGTAACGACCCGTCCCAGAAACCGGGATTAGGTTAGTTGTTAATGACATATTAGTGAAGTTAATCGGTGATTAGTTGGATGCTTTCGGACGGACGGTGCAAAATGACGATTTTGACCCTAGCAATTGGCAAACAGTTGACTTTTTGTTCGGGTGGTCAAATGGACTTTGACCGATGACCGTGGCGTAGTTTGGGATGTCACGAGTTCATAGATAGGTGGCACGTCCGATTTCGACAGCCGAAGAAAAAGTTATGATGTTAGGAAGTTCGAGGGTAATTCGGTAATTTGGATGAAATAGGGCAATTTGTTGACTTTTCAAATGACATGGACTTTTCATGAATTCTGAGTACCGTTAGGTAGGTTTGGAGTCCCTAATTCCAACGACAGGTAGCATGCGTCAATTGGATTTTGGATGAACCGAGTTTGGGTTTAGGAACATGAGGGGCAAAATGGTAATTTGTGAAGGAAGGGCATTTTGACCATTTTTGCATCAGGATCTGTGCCAGTGAGGAATGGACACTTGGCTGTTGTTGGAAAATGATGCCCACAGAGACTTTGACGCGTGGCCTTACCTGGATGGTTGTAGAACCTCCCGCCGCCTCACTAAATTGGTTTTAAACTTAATCGTGCAAGTCGTGCACGAGGGAGAACAAACAGAAGCATAGTACAATTGAGAAATTCTCAATTGAGTGAGTCAGGTGTGAGCTAGAGGTAGTGTGTGAGAGATAAAAAAACGTAAGAGACATACTGTGTGTGTGTCTAGTGAAGGATTTAAGGACGAATGGATATGAGAAGTTAGCAAAAAACCCAGGAAAAATAGAGAACCACCACTGTGCACGGCCGTGAGTTCGATTGACCAATCAGCTTTAAAACTAGTCTGTGGTGGTTACCAGTGAAGTGAAGATGGCCTATGACAACGTTAGGAGTGTGGTGGTTCCCACGGAGGGAGGAAGGAAATGAAGGTAAACTATATCAAGACCTCTGTTCCTCTGTTTTGGACAGAATGAGTTGTTTAGGTTTGAATCAGTAAATACTTTGTTTGGGTACTTGGTTAGTTTCCTTTTGGACTCAGGGATTCAAATCAGTGACTGGAGGAACTAGTGGTGGCCGGAGGACGACGGTGAGGGCTGAGACAGAGGAGAAGTAATGCGGGTTTTGTTTCTTCGAATCGGGAAGGTAAGCATCGACCTTGGTTTCATGTTTTTGTTATCTAGATTGATCACTTAGCTTTAGAGGAACCTAAGGGACTAAATAGGACTGAAATTGGACCTGAAATTGGATAAAACTGCCCTCCCCGGTTCAGCTGGACTGGCATGAACCGAACCGGTCTGGACCCGGTTCGATGTGATGTTGAAGATGACCTGCTGAGGCGCGTGAGGCCCACGCGTAGCCTCTTTGGAAGACGTGTGGGGGCGCGTGGGGATGCGTGGCACTTATTTTGAGGATGGTTCCAACACGACTTTTAAAGTATACGATGTAACGAACATTTTGGCACTGGTTTTGAGTCGATCGGACATCGTCTCGATAGGTTTCAGGATGTTCGAAGGTTTTAGGGCTCGTTTAAAAATAGTTAAAAATACGAGAAAAATACACGGCTTTAGTATAAGCTTTGTGAAGTAGTTGACCTCATTATGGGATTTGGACAGGTTCGGGAAAGCCGGTGATAGTGGATTGTCTGGGAACGGCGTACGTGCACGCGTATCGAGGCAGCGACGAAATGGTCTGTGAGTGGACTTTGCTTTCGAACTTATGACGCATGCATATATGTTTTTATATGTTTTCTATACGTGATTCTATGATTTGATTTATGATCTTGATGGTTACGGTTTTATACGTTTTTCGAGATATTTACGAAATTTCACGTTTTACGAGATTTCGATCGATGTTGTGATTTGACTATGATTTAGATGATTTGATTTCAGGAATTGAAAAATGATTTGATTTCAATGATTTGAAATGGACTTCGGGAAAGTGATTTCAGACTAGAATCCCAGTTCATAAAAGTGGTTTTAAAGAACATAATTTCGGGTTTTTGAATCAGATTTCAAAATGACGATTTTGGATTTGATTCTGGAACTTGGAAGTGAATTTCCAGGTTTGGGTTTGGAATGGTTATTCCGGATGCTAGCTTACGGAATGATGGTTTCAGACTCAGATTTGGAAATGGATGATGGATATGAGTTCTGGGTTTGGATTCGGGATCCTAATGAGATTGCGGATTCGAATTCGGAAATGGATAATGGTTTTCAAATGGTTTTCGGATTGGATTTGCTGGATCTGGTTATTGGCTTTAAAGACCCGGATATGATATGACGGGGGAGGGCCTGGATTGGGTTTAAAGACCCGGATTGAGTTTAAAGACTCGGGAGTTTAAAGACTTGGATATTGATATTTCCCCTGTAGGCCTATTGAGTTTAAAGACTCGGGAGTTTAAAGACTCGAATTATATTAAGGCCTGGATTGAGTTTAAAGATTCGGATAGATCCAGCAGGTTCGATGGTTGGAAATGGGGTTCCAAATGTGTTTTGGATTTCACTGAGATTTGATGATTATGATTTTCAATACTAGTTTTCTGATGTTATGGGCTATGCCCGGATGATAAGCTTTTGATGGTTTTGGGCTGAGGCCCGGGAATTGAGAAAAAGTAACGAGTTCAATTTTCTTGAATGGTTTGAATAACTTGAAAATAGATTGGTTTTATGACGTGGTTTTCGATATGCATGCATTGGTTTTAAATGGAGGGTATAAATGTAATTGTTTTATTGAACTGTTTTGAACTTATACTTTATTTTTTTTTCACTCACAGTCTTTTCATGTTTTCGATACCCTCTAGGTTGTTGCGGTGCGGGCTGTTGGTCGAAAGAGATGGAGACATCACACACGTGATCCACAGTAGAGTCTGCGCGCTCTGGGAATGTCCGGACGTTTGAGCGTTGTGTTTGGAAATCCCTTGTCCGACTTACGTGTCACATGGAGGTTGGACGTCGGTTTATCCTTCGTGTCATGTGTAAGTTAGACGGTAGCAGTACTTAGCCCTTAATCCCGGGAAATTAGGGGTGGGTCCTGTCACGGTAAGTGTGCGAAGAAGGTTACTTCTGGAAATCGGTAAGCGCCAGCCGAACCAATTTCTGCGCTGCGATTTTGGATTCGATAACTTTCTACCAAATTTCCTTGCCCTTTTTGGTGGCTTTCCTTCATTCGATCATAACTCTTTCAATATAACTCCGATTGAGGTGATTTTTTCGCCTAAATTCTCGTAATTCCATGCTCTATCCAATTTTGCACATTTTTCACAAAAAAATATATTATTTTCTACATTTTTTTGGTATTTAAACATTAAAAGATATGTATAAAGGATATAAAATGATGCTTAATTCAAGACTTATCACTTAATCCCTATTGGTCGACTCAAAATGGGATAGTGTCATAGATTGTGGGATTTCAGATTAGGACTCAATATGAGTCGGTTTTAGAGGCTAGGGCTTAGGGGGAGCCAGAGGGCCTAGGTATCAGTTACTGTTCCTAATATTGAATACGGGTTCAGGTGGGAGCTCGAGGTAACGATGCGAACTTAATCTTCACGGCTGTTGGACGGATACGTGTGAATTTTGAGGATAAAATTTCTTAAGGGGGTCGATTGTAACAACTTGGAAATTTGGAAAAGGTAATATCGAGAATTTGGAAAGGGAATGGAAATTTTTACCCTTGGATTACGTGGTTAAAAGTAGACTTTTTGTTCCCGGATTTTAGACCTTTCGTAGAGAGCGTTGCGTAGGTCTCGAAGACTAGAGTTCGTATGACACGACTTAGCCCATAATCCCCCTGGATTAGCAGGGAAGGTTGTGCTTCCATCTGACATGACCTTATAAAATGACCTTATTACCCTCGGTAGAAAAATAAACACCCGAGCTACATGTCAGACCAATGATAACGCCCCATAGTAACCAGAATAACCAGAGTATGCACTCACCGTGATGCCTTAACCTTCCTGCAACCCGCAACAAACCTGGAGGGTGCCAAAACCAAATGCATAGTATGAGTGGACAGAAAATAAAAAATTTGGAAAACCATTTTACGAAATGCAACTTTTAATCCCCCCGTTTAGAAAACATACATGCATAGCCAAGAAAACATTACTTTCAAATAAAACCACATAAATATAAAAAGCCCTCAGACCCACAAGCTAATGAAATCATCGGCTCTAAGCCGCTTTGAAAAGTTTTACACATAATAATTAATTAAACCATAAATCAAAGTACATGCCAAACTTGATCTCGCTGGCCTAGCCAGCTCAATGTCAAACCTCATCATGCTGGTCCAACCAACTGCTAATCCAACTAGCATCGCGTGTGCACTACCGGTAGGAGAGTACGAGATCTACAAGGTCCAATCCCGTCGGTACGTGTGGGATCTATCTCGTTTACGTCCGAGCCCATCTCTGGGAGTCTACGGAGTCCAACTCCTGATATGGCGATCCAAACGCTTGAGATTAACTAATCCAGCATATAGAATCCAAATCGAAACATAATTTAGTACACAAAAACAACCCAAAACAGTTTTCATTCGGGCTCCAGCCCAAAACACTGTTTTCCAAAAACCATGTTCCAACATCCAGAAATATAACCATAAACATATTAAATCCAACATTTATCCAACAGTCGAAATCATAGTCAAAATCACGGCAAATCATATCATAAATTCAGTAAAAACATATAAATATGAATGCATTAGAGTTATGAAAGAAACTGTCCACACACAGTACCGCCGCGCACTCGAACCATGAGCCGTAAGCTAAAGCCTCCGGAAAGTCCAGGCCTGTCCAAATCACACCCAAGGGTCACTATCAACCTATATAAGTCCATATGTAGAACCCCCAAAAATCATGGAACCGAGAACGTGTCTCGAACACGCTTCCTGAGGAGAAAAACCTCCATATGACCTATCAAACGATCTATGATCGACCTGAAACCACAACCATTGGATTCAGAACGTCAAAATCTTTCAGACAAGATCAGTTTGACCTCAAAATGTTTCTCCAAGTACCCACACTCGTCCGTTAAAGTTCAGTTAACAAAAGTCAACGTTGACGTCGTCTGCTGACGTCACCTGCTGATGTCAGCCCTAGCTGACGTGGCACTGACAAAGTCTGACACCCATGCCACGCGGCACCACAGATCCCCTGCCACGTGTTAGATGACATCATCATGATGTCATCACTAGCTAGAAAATATCACCGATGTCGCTGTCATCGCCGCCGCTCGCTAGCCTTGAAACCTCCATTTTGTCTAAAACTTCAAACCTTCATATCTCCCTCATTTCTCAACCAAATCTTACAAAATTTATATGGAAATTTATCTAATCTAGCCAAGGAATCCAATAATGAAACCAGAATTGAGAAAATCTACCTAGATTTGGAGATATAAGCCTCAAAAGTTTCGGTCAGATTTCAAACTCCCAAACTGTTCAATCCTTGCTGTCCTACCCTTCAATCATGAGCTCAACTTGATCCTTGGTTCCCTATAACTTGTTTCCAGCCATAGTTTCTCTCAAAAGCCCCTCCAACTTAAGGTTCCAAGATTAGATGTTAATGAGTTTTGTGTATGTTTGTGTTTGGGGTGGGTTGCACGGGTTTGAGGGGAGATAGTGAGAGATGAGATTGATGATGATGATGAAAATATTTATCCAAACATCCAATTAATTTTCCTAAAATCTCGAAATTTTTTCTTAAATCCCGAATTTATAGGTCGTGTCATTACAACGTAGATAGGTAGCACGTCATAATTGGAGTTTAGATGGATTTGTTATGGGTCTGAAAATTTTAAGGGCATTTTGTAATTTTGAGACCACGGCTATTTTAGTCTTTTAACTTGAAGGTGAGTTAGCATTTTTATGAAAGTGCCTAAGTGGAATGGTGACAAATGTCACCATCCTGATCAGATTAGTGGCGTGTTGGGTGCACTGTGTGTGTGTGTGTGTGTGTGTAGTATGTGTGTGTTTGTGTATGTTTGTATGCTAGGTACACCACCTGACTCTTCCCCCCCCCCCCCCCCCCCCCCCCCCCCCCCCCCGGTTCATGGAAACTGAGAGCAAAGAGAGAAATACAGAGAGGAAAAGGAGCGAGAAAGATGAGGGAAAAAGGAGGAAGAATAGAGACGGACCAACCTGGACCTAGAGCTTGAACAAGAAAACTTATACCCGTAAAACCAAATTCAAGTGTAATCTCAAATGTGAATTTCCAATTTTGGATGTTTAATTATTGAATTGAGATTTTTGAGTAGCTTTATGGGGTTTGGGAGGTTAGAATGAGCAAGAAAAGTAGAAGCTTGGGTATGGGAAACCTTCGAATTGACGCTGGACATTTGGGGCCGAAATTGGAAACTTGGATCGTCGATTTTGGGTAAGTCTTTCAAGAATTAAAGACCATATACCTTATCCTGGGATTCAGCATAACATGTATGATGCTTAGAAGGGTGAAAAAGGATAGAAATGGTAGGTTTCAGAATAAACTAGGTCTCCTGGGTTGGGTCCTACACGTTTGCCCGCTGGTCGACCCAATTGAGGTTGAAGACATCCCTGTTACAATGCATGAAGCCCACACAAAAGGGGCTTGGCCAGCGTATGGGGGCGCGTGGGTGGGTTGCTCGATGTGAGATAAGTATGACTTTTAGTGTAATCAATGTAACAAACATTTTGACACAGGTTTCGAGTAAATTGAATATTGTCTCGAGGTAGTTTTGTGCGTCCAAAGTGTATTTGTTATGTTTTAAGTGCATTAATTTTCTTGGAAAGTTTGGGAATTTTAATGTGAGATTACCTCGGACGTTAGTGACCCTTAGTGGTGGTTTTTTATAGGACAGAGGATTCTTGGAATTTACAGAGGAGTGTATGGCTCATAATCGAATTGCGTGGACGGTGTCTGAGTCGACATTTGTTTTATAACTTTGATGCATGCATAGTTAGATTGTTTTAAAGGTTTTATTGCATGAATTGAGTTGCATAGATTTGAATGATGATTTGATATGATTAATTGATGATTTCTGGATTTATAAAGTAAATTCTGGGCGTGAATTTAGGTCGTTATTCATGGAAATTAGTTTTCAGCTCAGGCTTGGTTCGGAAATGGTTTTGAACTTGGATTTGGAGTCAAACATGTGTTTTATAATGGTGATGTGGTTATATCACTTGTGGATAAAGGTACATGTTTGGATGATGCGAGTGCAATCCCCAGACGCGACTCGGATGTTGCGTGGGTGTAATTTCTGAGTTCGCCACTATTTCTAGATGTTGCGAGTGCAGTTTGCAGATATGGCTTGGATATTGCGTAAATGCAGTTTCCTAGGTTGCTTACGTGTAGTGCTGAAATGATATTGGGATTGGTGGTTGAGTGTTGATGATCGGTTGTGTTTTATTATTGATTTGTATCAAGATGTTCACTTGATTTAATGAAAATGGATTTCAGGAAATGTGGATCAGGGGTTTTTGATGATTGGTGGGTCTCATGGGTTTTCATACGATGTGATTTGAAACACGATTTTTCATGTGTTCATATTTTTTTCTATGTATGTATGCATGTTTTACATTGGAGGGTAAAGTTGTTTTTCTAAATGTATTTTCAAATACTTATTTTTCTACTCACGCCTTTGATGTTTTTATTGACCTTGCAAGTTGTGTCACGAAGATCGGGGCTGATCGAGAGGCAGAGGCATGAGTGGGAATTAGTACGGTTATCCTTGTCTAACATGTGTTAAGAGTGTTTTCGGAACTTTGATTGATTTATCAAACGGGAGCGGGACTAGGCGTGGTTATCAAAACATTTTTGGGACGGGTCATTTCACAATTAGTTGTGGCCCCTTATTGCAGTCCATTCTTTGATCCAGGCCTAATGTAGAGGCCCATGCCCAAATGTCTTATCCAGGAGAAAATATCTAACCTCATACCCCATGTGACTACTTGATGAAATTGCTTAACCCCTTAATTCTCCCTTAAACTCAGCCATGCCCGAGTACCCACATCGTTGGTCACGCAACTCCATCGTAAATTTTACACTATAATCTCCCAAGCTAAATTAGTGGATCTCCTTCCTCTTCCTTCCGCATCGTGTTTCCCCTCTTGACCCCACCTCAGACCACAATGCTCTCGTCGGTTAGCCACGATTGCGAGAAACTATTACTAGCTCCAGACGACCCATAATAGGACCGAATGACATCAACTGCCTCGCCTGGTGATTGGGTGACCGTTGTTCATGCTTTGGAGACTCGAGAACTGCCATTATGTAAATGGGAGTACTCGACCTGCTTAGGACCCGAGAGCAACCCAGAGAGCTATATCATGATCTAGGTAACCTCTTAGACTCTAATTCATACCAATCGACTTACCTTGATGCGAACTTTGTCGTAATGTCCTTTCATGTCATTTTCCTTCCTAAAAATGATGATGACGACCTTGCTAGAATTTCAGAATCGTTCTCTATCTCGCTCCATTTATGGACAAAACAGGTATCCCTTTAACTCCCAAATATGATTTGTAGGCTCTCCTAGCTGCTATCCTTGTCCTGATGTGTTTGCATGTCATTTTAGTGTGAGGGCAATGGTGGTGGACGTCGTTGGAATCTGCAAATCAGGTAGAATCTGCAGAGCAGGTAGAATCTGAGCCTAGAAGTTTGATATTCATAATCCTGACATCCAGTAGGTTTCAATTAACTAATTACATGTTGGAACCGTATGAATTTAGACTTCACATAATTCTGGAACTTTCTAGTGAAAATTCCAAATTTCAGCCACCATGGACGGTGGCACTAGCGGTGGTCTAGTCACCGTCATCGGCGAAGCTCTAGTGACGGTGGTCAATGGTCACTGACCATTAGTCAATAGTTAATCACTATTAGTCAACTAACGATGTTAAGATGGAATATTCCAGCAAATATTTCCATGCGTGTGAGGCGGACATGTGGCGAGCGAGAACACTGTAGCTTGCACGCGTGGGTGCGAATGGCAGACGCGTAAGGGCTTCTATCAGCGCATGGAGCCTTTTCCCGGAATTACTGGTTATGCTTCACTCGACCTCTAAAAAATGCATCGTTTTGTTGATGATTTTCTTTCTATGCTTTTCTTGACGTCACTTGAGAAATGGAGTGAAATTCCTACTCCTTCGATGATCGATTTACTATTGTGAATTTTATGGACCGAATCTTGGACGTTCTTGAAATATATCGAACTTAGCTTTGAGACCTCAACTCCTAGAGGTTTATTGGAAGTTAGTGGTCCTTGAGATTGTGTTGTGGAAGGACCTTGCCGTAAATGAAGATGTCGTTACCTTCACCTCAAGAATCATCACTAAATTGTCGGGTAAGGACTTGGCGATTTTCCACCACTTAATCCTACCCAAGTGTTGTACCATATTTCGAGTTGTCATTAATAGAAATTTTACACTAGTTTTAGACATATCGGTTAAGAGGAGCCTTCATGGAAATCGGTACCTCCTGATTTAGGTAACTATCTAGACCTGTTTACTATTAAGAGAAACCTACGGAATCACTAGTTACGAATTTTCGACTAGTGGCAGATTACGTTATACATTCTTCTCCTAAAGATCAAATCAAACCAGACTTTGTACTTGGTGTTTTTCCTTATACCCATGTTGAAATCAAAGACTGGAAGGATCACTGAGTTGGGTTAGCTACTTGAAGAATTAAAAGGACTAACGTTTGGGCCGCGTTCTCGTTATCCTAATAGCTAGCATGATGTCAAACTTACTTATTCCTAATCCCAACCTAGACCATTTTAGTTGTTGATTTAGTATGAACCCTAATTGGCTTTTAGCGACGAAATTGATCACTGCCATTAAGTGGTACTAGGAGAATTGTCGGCATCTCAGCAAACTGAATGCTCAATATCAATGTATTTGGTACTAGTAACGATCATCTTGATGTGCTTGCATAAACAAATTGGAGGTGAAACAGGAATCTTGATGCAAGTTAAATTTTGAGACAATTAGAATGCAAAAGTGTTAGGAGTTCCTTACCCTATTTGGAATTATTAGTGTAGAAGACTTTACTTTTGAGGGATTAGTATCCCTTTGGGAGAAACTTGTCGTTGATCGATAAACCCTTACAAGGCATTCAGAAAACTATTCAAGAAGAATATGATTTGTTGTATCACTAAGATGCAACGTTTATTAAGTTGTTTTCTATAAACGATGGACACACCAGTAGCTTGATGTTAGAGAGCTGACGAATCTCTTGGAAGCAGCAATTATCCATCAGACCTTGCAAGGAAGTTAACTTTTGGTCGTGGTAGTGCGAACAACTAAGGGTAACTGTTAGGAGCTGTACCTTTGGTTGGTGTTCATCAAATTTTGGGGATGAAATTTCTTTAAGGGGGTTGACTGATACATCCCATGTTAGAATTTAGGAACGAAAAAAATTGGAAGTACCATATTACCCACATGAGTGTTGTTGGGCCTCAATTTCTTCGCATATAGGCTACTTGTTAGGTGTGTAGGGTTGGAGTGTGTATTTTACTAGTCCAAAACAATCTTTAACCTGTTAGTATTTCATGGTTAAACTGGTTTGCGATTAACAGTTGGTTTGCGGTTAATGGCCTTACAGATGTTTTCACAAATTTTGGGAATATAAATTGTGTTTTGTTGTAGTCGGAGTGAAACGGTTTTGAATGCATGCATGGTTTTGGAAAACGGAGGGTAAAAGCTAAATGTTTTCAAATTATGTTTTTAAAATGTTTCTTTTTTGTCCACTCACATGTTTTCTTAGTTTTGTAACCCTCTAGGGCCGCTACACTGAAATTGAGGTTTGCATTTATCCCTTATCTAACAAGGTTTATGTCAGATGGGAGCAGAGCCCGAGTGTACTATTCTTGAGTATTCGGGTGGAGTCTTGTCAACACCCACTTGACTGGTTGATGGAATTGGTTAACACCTTCATTCTCCCTCAAACTCAGCTATGCCCGAGAACTCACACCGTTGGTAATACAACAACACCATATCTCTACCGTAACTTTTACACTCTGATCTCACTAGCTAAATTAGTGGATCTTCTTTCTCTTCGTTTCACATCGTGTTTCCTCTCTTGACTTTACCTTAGACCACAATGCTCACGGAAGCTAGCCACGACCGTGAGACATGATTACTAGCTCCAGACGACCCAGACCAGAACCCAATGACATCAACTGCCTCGCCTTGTGTTTGGATTACCATTGGTCATGCTTTGGAGACCCGATAACCGTCGTGGCCTAAATGGGAGGACTTGACCCACTTAGGACCCGAGAGAAGCTCAGAGAGCTATACCACGATCCAGGTAACCTTTTGGACTCTAATTCATATCAATCGACTTACCTTGATGGGGAATTTTTTCTAATGAGCTTGCATGTCATTTTCGTTTTCAGAAAAGAAACCAGGTATCCCCTTAACTCCCAAATACAATTAATGGACTCTCCTAGATTTTACCTTTGTCATGATGCATTTGTATGTCATTTTGGTGCAAAGGTGACAGTAGAGGACGTCGCTGGAATCTGTAGATCTGAGACCTTCCGAGCGACGTAGTGACCATAGTAGGTAGAATCTAAACCGAGAAGTTTGATTTTCGTAATCCTGATATCCAATAGGTTTCGATTGACTAATTTCATATTGGAATCAAAAGAGTCTAGACCTCGACGGATTCTGGAATATTTTGGCAAAAATTCCAGATTCTGGCCACCATGGACGGCGAGGATAACGGCAGTCTAGTCATCGTCACCGGTGAAGGTCTAACAATGGTGTTCAATGGTCAACGACCATATGTCAATGTTAGTCAATAGTCAATCACAGTTAGTCAATTAACGGTGTTAAGATGGATTATTCCATGGAATATTTTGGGAATATTCCCACGCATGTGAGACACACATGTGGCTTGTGAGAACACTGTAGCTTGCACGCACATATCATGTCATGCACGCGTGCAAGCGTGTGGGGGCTCTTGCCTGTGTGTGGCGGTGCAGGGAGCACTTTCCCGGTGTCCCACTGGCGCGTGGCGGTGCATAAGGCTACTTTGTAGCTCGTGGTAGCGCATGGACCTATTTTTGAAGCATTTTGGACAGTTTTGATTGTGTCTTATCCCGTATTGAATGTTTTTAGGCCTTATTTTGGGCTACCCTAGAGGGGTTTGACGTTTCGGATGGTGTGTAAGTTGATTATGACCCTCGTGGATGGTTTTCCTAGGGTTATATGGACTTAAAGCCCGTGTTAGCTTGGTATGTTTGGTGATTTCGACTCCCCAACTAATGTGTAAATGGGCCTTTTTCCCTAAACTTGATTTACTATTCTTTCTAGCATGCTTGATTTCTTATTTTGGATTAATTTTTGAGAATGATCGATATGTTTACCTTATGGTGTGTGCTCGAACTCGCTAGTATGTGTTATGAGGTTAGATGTGCAAGTATGTGCTATGTTTGGATAGTGTATGCTGGAGTATGTCTTGTAACGACCCGAGAATTTGTGGAAAATATGATTTGCAAAAATTCAATTGAAATGACAATTTTTCCCTCGAAAGGTCAAATGTTGACTTTTTGACCTGGGCCTTTGTTGGGTGCTCTGTAAGGATCGTTACGAAGGTCTCAGACTCTTGAGTACGTATACAATTAGTATGTCAAAATCAGACATTGGATGGATTTGATACAATCCAAAATAAGTTAGGGGAAAAATGGTAATTCTTCCACCAATGGTATATTGGTAACTTTTTAAGGACCTAGAGTCTTCTAGAGAGGTCTTCATTTTTCCTTCTCCATACATTTGCAACCACCTTGTACTTATTTATATGAGTTGTTTGGTGGTGTAAGGGAATTCGGCTAGTAGTTGCTGAAATGGTGAAAACTCATTAAAACTCAACCTATGAGAGAGAGAAAAGAAGTAACCGATGAAAGGAGGAAATAGCAGTGGCAAGAAGAAAATGAGGATTGCCTAACTCGGAAGCCCGAAACCATCATTGTCGAGTCTCATTTTCCGAGTTTCGTTTAAGGCTTGGAAGCTTGGTAACAAGTTCCCTGCTAGCTTTCTGGAATCCTTGTGATTAAGTAGATTCAAAAAATAGAGAACTTGAGACACAAGAAGGCTAAGGAACAACAAGGAAAAAACTAGTTGAAAAACTTGGCTTCCAAGTAGTAGTTTGAGGTACGTTTTCGTAGTTTTAAAGTTGTAGACTCATTACTGGTATTCTTTAGATGAAGTTGGAAATTTAAATCGTGTAAAACAACGAAAAAAAACTGGAGATCGAACCAGGTCAGGGTAGTTGGGTCGGGAAACCTAGTTTTAGGAAAATCGGTCAGACAGAGGTTGGTGACAATGAAGAGTACAATGCGTGAATCCCACGTGCAATGAAGGGTTTAGGCACATGAGGGCTTATGATGGTCTATTTTGAAATTTATTCAACATGGTTTTTAAAGCATTCGACGTTACGAACCCAATGGTACAACTTTCAAGACTTTAGGGTATAGTCTCGGTGCAGTTTTCACTGTCCGAAGGTTTAGGAGTTGTTTGAAATCCATTTAAAAAACCCAAAAAATTGTGGGATTAATTATGAGTTACGTGGGTTCGTTAGAGATCTTAAGAGTGAATTATGACAGGTGGGAAAGGTTTCAAGAATTACAGAAAGGCATGTAAGTTGGTATCAGACTTTATGGACCGAGTGTGAGTGGACTCTTTCTTTCTTAAAATTATTATGCATGCAAATTTAATTGTCTTAAATATTTTTCTAAGTGATCTTGATGACATTTACTTGATTGGGAATTTTATATGATTTTTGACGATTTTATGAATTATTTTAGTGGCATGTTTTGCGAGATTTATGCTTGAGTTGTGTTTTGGGCTTAGACTCAGGTTTTGCATTGTGTTTTTTCTTGGAAATGTGTTTTGCGTGTTACAAAGTATATTTCTCGATAAATGTGAATTTTGGATGATTCTACAAAAAACGTTTTACGCATATTTTACGAGGGATTTGCATATGTTGTATTCTAGATATATTGAACTTTGGATTTGGTTTTGGAATCAATATGAATTATAAGAATTTTTTTTTTCTGTTATTTGAGATGTGATATGTTTTGTTGTGGAAGCCCTTCTCAGGATCCCAGGTTTTGTTGGCCAGTCTTAGACGTCGAGGTAAAGCTCCTTTTCCCGAGACTGGGTAGTCTCAGGCATAGAGGTAAGGCTCTTTTCTCGAGACTAGTGTTAGGACGATTCAGATGTCCAGGTAAACCTCATTTTTTTGAGTCGGTCCTCACTCAAACATCAAGCTAAAACTTCTTTTCTCGAGTGGTTTCGCCTACTGATAGTGCATTTGTGATATGATGATTTGGCTTGGAGGCATTGAGGATTGGTTGGTCATGTGGGATTGTTGTTGTGGAATTTTGATATGGTTTTATATGCTTGACTTGTTCTCTAATATTACTGGGGTTTCTGTACTTTGTACTTACTTTGAGATTTAGTGATTTCACTTATGCATGCATAGTTTTTAGGAAACGGAGGGTAATTACTTATGTATTTTTCAAATTATGTTTCTAAACTATTTCTTTTATGTCCACACACACGTTTTCTTGATTTTAATAACCATCCAGGGCTGTGGCATGGAGTACTAAACTGCTTGAGAGGTAGAGGCATGTAGCTAGAGGAGTACAAATTTCCTTTGTCATACCAGTTTTTTGAGTAAATTTGGTAGTTGGTAGTTAGGTTTACTTGTCAGACCATGCACCGAGTATGGTTTACAAGATGTTTTTCGGGTCAAGTCTTGTCAACTTGGAGCTTAGGTTTTGAGATGTTCTTATGATTATCATGCCTTTCAGATGTAAGCCTCGTGCACGGCCTGGTACTGAGACGAGTATAGGAGCTCCGAGGTAGTTTAGGGTTATATATTACTTGTTTGTGTGTCATAGGTGTTGCTCGTATGATTCACCTGGACTAGGTCTAAGTGATATATGTGTAGTATGAAAGTATGCTTCCTCGGAAATTGTGATGTTGGATTGGATTGTCAGTGTAAGTAGTGGATGTCACGTATTGATAAGGGAAATAGTTGTATGACTTTGGACAATAAGTGAAAGTCCTAGTAATTGTTTCCATGGTAGACCCGAGTGTGCTAACAAATACGTTTCTCAATTGGAACAAGTGCTTGAGGTTTAATTTAAGGAAAGGCCTTATGTCTGATCTGATACGTGTGTAGTGACGTTTGGTTGACGATTAAGAATATTAATAATGGTATGGATTACGAATATTGAACTAGAAATCCAATAATTTGGATATATGTCAAGGTATTGGAATGTTGTAGTTGTGGAATTAGGGCTCAAGAAGAGCCGAAATGTAGTTTACATACTCGAATGGGTTTGGAGTGGAACCCGAGGTGCTGTTACGAGACCTGTAATTCTAGCTACTGATGACATAAGTAATATTGTATATTAATTACAGGAAGTTCGAAAATGTTGATAAGTATACGGTAAATACCCCCTACCTTGGATAAATGAATTGTTGAAGTAACTGAGGAAGGTTAGACACTTTCGGAAATCGAACTGTGAGTTAAATACCATAATTTGCTTAAGGGGGTGACCTTTAATTGAGATAGGGTCAATGTGAGTTCTCGGTGATATTATTTGACTTAATTATATCTTGGTAATGTCATGGATTCGTAAGAGTATGTACTGCCAGTGGATGGATCCTAAACAAGAATGACGTGGTGCTTCATTAGGGGTAATTGAAGTTAGGAGGTCTTGTTGATACATAAAAAAGGAAGATGAAAATGGAAGTTTGGACCTGGGGTAAATTGAAGAAAATAAAACCCCATAAATCAAATGGTTCACTCATTGGATATTGAGTTACAAACGGAATTTTGTCGCACTTTAAGGCCCGAGTACACTGTTACTTGAGTAGTTCATAAAGAGTGTGTGGAAGCTACTGAGGAGTGAGGGTCACCATAAGGTTGTTGTCTAGATTCCCTGATACTAAGAGCCATAGAGATTACTTTAAGGTGGGTGATGGTTAATCACTTATGATGTGATACTTAATTTTCTGTTTGGTTATGTTTCATTGTATGTTTATATGTCTATTCACCTGGGGAGGTTTGGAGATAAAATGGGTTGTTCTGTATATGACCACTAAGTCAGACGATCTTATATATAACTTGGAACTGGTAACAGAGGCTAAAGTATTTCTTCACCTAGAGAATCTACAAGGATCTAGATTCGAAATGAGAAGGTTGGGTAGGAATTGTGAGTGTGTTAGTGAATATTGTCTAAAGAAAATGTTTGAAGTGAGTAATACTTGAGCATATGGGAAAGGCTATGTTTTAACTTACTTGGTATTTTTAGAGGAAGTAAGGAGTATCATCACTCACGGGAACGTTATTACCAGCTTGAATTGACAGAAGATAGAGTGGGTAGAGAATTATTATGATATGCAAGTAGGCAAATACCTAAGGGGGAAAAGTTAAGTGGAATTTGGGAAGATGCTTTTTTATCCCTGAGTACCTGTCGGGTTCACTTAATGGTAGCATTTGTATTTCTAGTTCTATGAATTCAAAAAAGTTATGACAAAGTCTGGAGGACTGTGGTTGGATTTAGATGTAGTCTCATTTTTACCGGTGAGGGAAAATTTTCATATGGTACAACAAGCGAACGACTGAGTGATGGGACTAAGAGACTGTATGACATTGCTAATCAAGATTCTAGCAGGATATGTAGAAGTGTTTCAGAAAGGCTTTACAAGTTAGCATAGCTATTTACCCTCAAATAGACTCTTAGCCTAGAGGACTGTACAAATATCGGAAAATGTGATGACCATGTAAGCGAATGTTAATGGTAATACCTTATTTTGAAGTCAGTGGTGTCATGGAAGTAAATCCATTAATTGGTAATACCTTATTTTGGGTAATCTCTTGACTTGGTTCGAGCATGAGGTTTATGTAAGTAAATCCATTAATTGTACTCACCATTAGAGTGATATGTCTTCTTAATGGTCAAGTTCAGGTGTCTACAGATGATTGTTGTCTTCGATAATAGCCTATGCGCAGTGCTAGTATACAGTGGGTCAGTACTCGAGTTAAGATTTGGTTCAATGTGGTTATAGGGCTTGTGTATTTTACCTTATAAGCTAATTGGGATAGATGTTATAGGTATCAAGAATTGGTTAAGTAAATTATTGATGTTGATGTTGGTATGTTTGATATGTGTGTTACATAATTTCTATTGACCTATTGTTTATGGATTGGGAAAAAGTGGGGCCCAGTTTAGTTGAGGAAGTTTTATAGTTGACATGGCTTCCATTTCCACGGCCAATGATTATGTAATTTGAACTGTAATTGCTTGTTGTGTGCATTTCATCCTAGGTGACATCCAAGTTATTAAGACCTTGACAAATGAGATTCAGAACACAAGTTTAGGTATAAACGAGAGTAGATCCAAGATATGACTCGGACGATACTTAGTTTGGCTTCCAGGAGGTTTATGTGATATTGTTAGACCACACGTAATGTTCAAGTTTCTTATGTTTAACTAAAGTTACACTTTAGAAATCCTTTGTGAAAGGAAATCGATGAATTAAATAACATTGAAGAAACTCAGTTATCCAATTTGAGTATGGACATCGAGTTTGGAACGATTCCTTATTAGGGAACTTGTTGATGTGTTAATTGCAGCTAAACCCCACTCGCCAAATTTCAAGGACAAAATTTCTTTAAGGAGGTAGCCTGTAACGGCTCGAAACTTTGGGAAAATAAGATTTGGAAAAATTCACTTGAAATGAAAATTGTGCCCCCAAAAGGTCAAACATTCACTTTGACAGGTAGTATGTCGAAATTGACCATTTGATGGATTCAATACGGCCAAAATTAGTTAGGGGAAAAATAGTAATTCTACCACCAAAGGTATTTTCGTAATTTTGCAAGGACCAAGAGTCTTCTAGAGAAGTCTTCATTCTTCCTTCTCCTTACTTGTCCATCTACCTTTTACTTATTTATATGAGCTGTTTGGTGGTTTAAGGGAATTTGGCTGGTAATGGCCGAAATCGTGAAAAGCCAATAAAAATCAACCCGCAAGAGAAAATTTGAGGAATGAGGGAGAGAACCAGGAAAGAGAAGGGAAGAACAAAAGAGGAAAGAAGGAACTAATGAAAGGAGGAAATAGTAGTAGTAAGATGCAAAGGAGGACTACCCAACTCTGAAACTGAAACCATCGTTTTGGGTTCTCATCTTTGGAGTTACATTTGAGGTTTGGAAGCTTGGTAAAAATTTCCCTACTAGCTTTTTGGAAGCCTTGTAATCAAGTAGAGTCTAAAAAGAGAGAAATTGAGATGCGAGAAGGCTAAGGAACAACAAGGGAAAAACTGACCGAAAAACTTAGATTCCAAGTAGCAGTTTGAGGTACATTTCATAGTTTTAAAGTTGTAGACTCATTCCTGGTATTCTTTAGATTAATTTAGACGTTTAAATTATGTAAAATGATGAAGAAAAACTGGAGTTTGAACCGGGTCATAGATGGCGGTTCTGGCGACTCGGTTGCAAGAAAAAAAGGTCAGATAGAGGTTGATGACAATGAACAATGTAACGCGTGAATCCCACAAGCAGTGATGGTTTTACGTGGGTGGAGGCACGTGATGCCTATTTTGAAATGTATTCAACATGGTTTTTGAAGTATTCGACGTTACGAATTTTGAGACGATCAGCTATCATCTCGGGGTAGTTTTGACTATCCGAAGGTTTATGAGTGGTTTAGAATCAGTTTAAAAATCCTGAAAATTTTAGGGATTAAAATATGAGTTACTTCGGTTAGTTAGTGAATTCAAAAGTGAATTATGACATGTGGGAAAGATTATGGGAATTACGAAAAGGCGTGCAAGTTAGTATCAGCCTGCGTGGACCGAGTGTGAGTCTACTCTTTTTTTCTTAAAATTATTATGCATGCATATTTATATGTTTTTAATGGTTTTCTATCTGATCTTGAAGATATTTACTTGATTGAGATTTTAAAATGATTTTTGATGATTTTATGAATTATTTTAAGGGCATGTTTTATGAGGTTTATGCTTGAGTTGTGTTTTGGACTTAGACCCGGGTTTCACATTGTGGTTTTTCTCGGAAACATGTTATGCATGTTATATAGCATATGTCTTGATAATGGTGATTTTGGGGTGATTTTACGGATTATTTAACGCACGTTTTATGAGGGGTTTGGATATGTTGTATTCTGGGTAACTGGATTTTGGATTTGGTTTTGGAATCGTTATAAATTATAAGAATACGTTTTTGACAGGACGGGTCCCAAATATATGTGAAACTGGACTTGTCCGGCTTCCGTCTTGCAACTTTTGTCAAATAAGGGATATTACTAACTTTAACTATGTCCATATTTTATTCAATTAACCAAATCTAGTCTGTCCTTACGGGGTTACCCTCCACGTTCGACCCACTTCCTCAACAAGGCGAAGAATTCATCAATTAAAACTCTTTACTTTCCTTGCCATCATAAGTTTACCACTTAACTCCATTTGGTTTATAAGTTAATTAGTATTCAAATATAATTGTAATCAAGTCCATAACTTTTTCTTATTATCAAGTACAAACCATCTTATATTACACCATAGTATCATCAATCCTCAAAATTATTTAGGCCCATTTGTTACTCATGCACCTTTCTCTCATTCTCCAATTATATTTCATTAAGGACTCAAAAATACCCATATTCAACCTTCTTATATCCTCAAAAACCCATTTGTAAAATATTAATCATAATTGTCGGGATTAATATGATTATCATCAAACACCACAAAATTACCACTTGTAATTAATCATCAATTGATCATATCCAACTAATATCCAATAGGAAATCTCTTTAATTTACTAATATGCAAATTATAATTCATTTAATTATACATATGAACTTACCAAATTAAAGCACTAGTTATTTATCCAAACATATAATCACAATTCCAATTCCAACAATAGTCAAGACGTAAAGTACATAATTCTAATTCCCTCACTATCTCCATCTCCATCTCCATCTCCATCACTACAACTCATTACTACCCCTTATTTAATCTTCCAATTATCCTTACCTAATCTTACCATATTCAATACCATCATAGCCTCAATATACACCTAGGTTCACCATGTAACATACAAAGTTATATAGGATTAATTATCCTTTTAAAGAGAAGGTAGTTTTCTATAAACTATTATTGTGCAAAATACTACCATAATTCATTCTAAAAATTACCTTGATATTAGCACAATAAACCTTTAATCAACCATAATTTAAATCAATTAAATTCATAAAAATAACATATTAGATGTTTAGAACTATACCTAAATAATGTCAAATTAACCCAGAAATTATATCATTAAACTCAAAAAAATTAAAAGAAGAAACTTTCGTGTTGACCAGAAAGCCAACAGTTGCTACACGCGTTGCCACGTGCCACGGAAAGGGCCCTACGAGTGGTGGCCACATGCCTACACAGTCACCGCCTTCCTTAGTCCGGACCTGATTGTAGGGCTAGGCATATAGAACTAAAAAATCGAAACCATACTGTTCCAGATCAGATCAAACCGAAAAAAATACCAAATAGTAAAATCGATGTGATGATTGGTACGGTACCGAACTGGTACCAATTCAAGTCGGTATGGTTTCGGTTTCGAGGTTTTGAAAAACCGTCTAGTATCGATACCAAACCGAATTAACATTTATATATTTTTTTAAATAACTAAACTATTTTCCTATTGGTTGATATAGCAATCATATACTAAAAATGTAACAACCCGAACTTTTTAAGAAATGTAAATTTGGAAATTAAATGTGAAATGACTCTTTTACCATTGAGAAGAAAAAATGTTGAATTTTGACCAGAGAAGTTATATGGACTTTGACCAAGGCCCATTATGTAGATCGAGACGTCATGAGTCTCTAGACAAGCGGCACGTCGAAATCGGATATCGAATGGGGAAGTTACGGGTCACAGAAGAATTTACGTACTATTCATATTTTATGAGACGGTGATAGTTGGCAGGTTTTAATTGGCCAAAATATCCTGACTTGGACCAATGGATGAGTGAAAAGTGTCACTCATCCCATTGGCCAATATCCCATGATTCATGAATCTACTTCATTATTCTTCTTCTTTCTTCATTTTCCTGAAACCCACAACCACCCATAAACATCATTCTTCATCCCTTGTGCTTGAGAGAGATTGGGAGTGAGGAGAGACTGACGGTGACGGTGTGGACAACTGAGCACGGCGGAGGTGCTTGAGGAATCCAAGAATTAGGTAAACCCGAAACCTTATTTGGGTTGATTTTTGAAATTGGATTTAGATGGGTTGTTGGACCGTTTTGATGACTGGAAATGGTTCTTGGGGTTTGTACGAACTCACAGGGACCAAAATCGTGGAAGGAAGTAACTAGAATCGATTGAGCTTCATGTTTGAAATTTGGCCAAAAAAAAAAAGCTTGACAGGTAATTTCTAGGCCCTTTTAGTTGATTTTGAGGTCAAAGATCCCTTTCTAGGAAGTAGATGAGTAGATTAGGCGAAGAATGAAGGAAAACAGTGGTTGGACGACTAAGATACAACCGGGTCAGGGTTGCGGGTTGATTGACCCATTACAGAGGTTCGGGTTGACCCTACCAGAGGTTGAAGACCACGTCATCATTGTCAGTCCACGTGGAAAATCAGGTGATGTCACCTGGTAGCCTGTCAGGTCCAGTCAGCAGTGGCGTGATAGTTCCACGTCAGACATGTTAGACCATGTGGACCAATGGGATGGTGCCATTTGGAAACCTGTCAGAGATTGTCAGAGTGACATGGAAGGTGATGTGGCAGTCCATGTCATCCTGTCAGAACACGTGGACCAGTAAGAGTGTGCCATGTGGTAGGGTGTCAGGATCTATAAAGCTTACGTGGCAGTTGATATGGCAGGTCCACGTCATCATTGTCAGACCACGTGGACTAGTAGGGTAGTGCCACGTGGTAGGCTGTCAGACCTGTCAAATGTCAGGCATGACATCAACGTTGACCAGCGTTAAACGTCATTGACTAGCGACGACCAGCATTGACCAAACTTTAACCAGCGCGTGTGGGCCCGTGTTTGGGACACGTTACCCTTACCAGGTTTTGTGAGGGTTTGTTGTATTAAATTTTATAGAATGTTAGTGCCCCTCGTGTGTGATTTGGACAGGCTCGGAGACATTGAATTAGCTTCGGTGAGATTTACGGAGCGGATATCGAGAGCGTAGCTTGGACAGTGAGTGAGTGGACTTTTGTTTTATAACTGCAATGCATGCATAAATGTTTTAAATGCTTCATTATATGATTTAATTTTAAATGATTTGATATCATTGCTTGATGAGTTTTTGAATTTAATTATCGGTTTATAAACGATTTTACGGATTTGCGTGAAACTGGTGTTTTGGGCTTGAGACCCAACTGGATTATAGTTTGACTTGGTTTTGGAGTCGAATTGGAATTTGAATAAAAGACTATGATTTGAGGTGATTTGAATAACCTATTTGGTAGGATTGATTTGGATAAAGCTGGATTTATAAAATGAGTTATGGACACTATTTTCTGATGGTTTTGTGGAAAAGACTTGTGAAAGTCATGTCTCAGGCATAGGGCCAATTGAACAATGTTTTGACTTATTTTGAGACATAAATGGTTTTAAAATGACTTTTTAATGGATTTGGTGACTGTTCCACATATACCATCCTGTGTGAATTGGATAGTCTCCTCTAGACGTCGAGGATCCTGGAGTAGTCACGGTACACTTCCTAGGATGAGTAGGTCCAAGGAGAGACTCAGACTCATGAGTGTGAGATTATGTTATCACCACGGACGTCGTAGATCCTTGGGAGGCACTCTATTATGATATCACCCTGGATGTCGTAGATCTTGGGGATATACTCGGAGATGAGACCCCGAGTTGCACGCGTAGAATTTGAAATCATGACAGCTACTGGCTATTGATATCGCGGATATCAAGGATTGATTATATTGTGTTTTACTGATATGTGTGTGTTCAGATATAGATATTTATATATGATTTGAAATACTTTCATACGATTTTATTTCTATGCATACATGTTTATAAAACGGAGGGGAAAATGTTATTGTTTCTTAAATCATATTTCGAAAATGTTTATTTTTGTCCACTAACACTTTGACTGTTTTATTTACCCTCTAGGCCGTGGCATAGAAACCGGAGCTGATATTGAGGCAGAAGCATAGAGAGTACTGTTGTGCATCTGAATATTTTTCGGGGTCGGATTTGGTACTATTATTGTACTGTCATTATGCTCTGTAATACCGTTGATTAGTTGACTTTTGTCTCAACGATTAGGTATAGATACTTATCCCTGGTTTGAAAATGTTGTAGTTTGAATCGTTCATTTAAACTTAAAGGGTCATTCTCGGTATTTTGAGTTTGATTATCAGACGGGAACATGGTACGTCCCACAGTAATCCAGGGGATTGGGACGGATCCTGTCAAAAAATTATTATGAGTTCTTTGTGGCCTAATGATAATAAATTTATCTAATTAAAATTATATTGTCTACCATACTTGAAAATACTCTTTTTGGACTACATTAGAAACCATTTTTCATAACCTAAATACTAAGAACACTAGTAGTCACTTAAGGAGTTGGCATCATAATTCCTCATTAATAGTAGAAACAAAAAAAATATCTTGTTAACTGAGTATTTGTTACACTAGAAACCATAATTCCTCATTAGCATTCACCCAAACCCTAAATCTATAAAATTTTGGCTCAAAACTGAAACCGTACCGAAACCATACCGAACGTAATCGATACGGTACTATCCGGTATCAATTCAATTTGTGGAATAGTGAAACGTACCGAACATATTAAAATTAAAGGGTATAGTTTCGGTTTCACCAAATATCGTACCATACAAACTGTGCCCAGTCTTACTTAACTGTCTAGTATTCACATTGTTCGATTCGCGCTCAAGACCCGGCTTCATTTTTCGGCATTCCAAAAATCAAAATTTATCTAAAATAGCTAAGGAAACAATCTATGAATTCAAAAGGGAGGAATACTTACCCAAACTCGCCATTCGATCTTACCATCTTTCGGCCTTACCATTTTGAGTCTGAGACTTCCCTTCATCCTTGTTTCCCCCTTCTTCATTTCTTTCCCTCTCTTCCCTTCTTTACCTAGCCTATTCCACCCACCCCACCCCAATTTTCCCTAGTTTCCATCCTTGAGTCTGAGACTTCCCTTCATCCTTGTTTCCCCCTTATTCAATCTTTGTCATTTTTTCTTTTTTTTCGGTGTCACTCCCCCGATTCCACTTTTGCACCCACATTCACATATTTATAAAGGTAGCATGTCGGTTGAAGAAACAAGGGGAGGAACATTGAAGAATCTTCTTTTCAACACACATGATTCACATGTTATAATGGCAAAATTACCAAATTACCCTTCAAGCCAGAATTACCATAATATCCCTAACTATTTTTGACCCATAACAAGCCTATTCGATCTCCATTTTTTGGTATGTTACTTGTCTATGAACTCAAGAGGCCGAGACATTTACAATGGCCTTTACGGAACTTTCAGAAGATCTCTCGATCGGAAAGTCAACTTTTTTACTCTATAGGGGCAAAATTATCATTTTTACTTCCTCGAATTCCTAGGGTGTTAAAGTTTTGCGGGTATTTGAGATGTGATATTTGTGTTGTGGAAACCTTCCTCGTGATGCTGGGTTTGGTTAGCCATTCTTGAATGTCAAGGTAAAGCTCATTTTCCCGAGACTAGGTAGTCTCAGACGTCAAGGTAAAACTCTTTTTTCCCAGACTGGGTAGTCTTAGGTAAAGCTCATTTTCCTGAGACTACTATTAGGACGACTCAGATGTCGAGCTTTACCTTTTCCTTACTTGGTCCCCACTTGGACGTCGAAATAAAGCTCCCTTTCCCGAGTGGCCTAGTCTACTGGTAGTGCAGTTGTGATATGATGATTTGGCTTGCAGGCATCGATGATGAGTTGATCATGTGTGACTGTGGTTATGGAATTTGATATGGTTTTATATGTTTGACTTGCATTCTTATATTACTGGGATTTTGGTAGTTTGCAAGTCCTTCAAGATTTAGTGATTTCTCCTATGCATGCATAGTTTTTAGAAAATAGAGGATAATTACTTATGTGTTTTTCAAATTATGTTTCTAAACTGTTTCTTTTATGTCCACTCACATGTTTTCTTGACTTTAATAACCCTCCAGGGCCGTAACACAGAGTACTAGGTTGCTTGAGAGGTGGAGGCCTGCAGTGAGAGAAGTACAAATTTCCCTTGTCTAAACAAGGCTCAAGGGTAAATTGGGTAGTTAGGTTTACTATTCAAATGGGAGCAGGTCCCGAGTATGGTTTACGAGATGTTTTCTAGGTCGGGTCCTCTAGTGAATTATTCATGGCATTTGGATGGGTAATTAGCTTTCTTGGTGTTTATGCATTATGAGTCCCGAGACGTTGTTGAGTTATAACATTAGAACCACTAAGGAGTCATCGGTATCACTGTAACCGTCTGAGTGGTCACAGACCAACCTCCATGTGATTGATTACCCATGTAGCTTATAATACTAGTTAAAAATGTGTCATCTTGTCCCCGAGCTTAGGGTACATGAACTGAAGGTGCTTGGTACCCAACTTACACATGGTCAAGGTGCACGTGCATTACAAATACCCAGCCTGGAATATGCATACGCCTCAAGCGACTCATGAGTAATTAGATTGTGGTTCATGCATGTTCATTCATAATTCGGGGTGATTATTGTGATTTATGATTATTTTAATATTATATCTCATAGAACGTGCAAATCTAAATTTACTGTTTTGGCTTTCCGTAAAACTAAAGGGTTAAAGTTTATTTTACTTTTCATAGTTTTACACTGAAATAAGTTATTGCGTCCACTCGCCTTTGATTTTGAACCCCTCAGGTCTCGTTGGTGTTTACACACATCAAGGAGGTGTGGTTAGCTATTCTAACATTCACTCTCGGGTTTTGTAGTGTCGCAGAGGAAATCAAGTATTATAGGTAGTATGTAGTTGTATGATCATCAATATTTGTCTATGCTCTATACATAGAGCATCCGCTGAGGGTGAAATGTAATCGCTTTTTACTGGTTATAATTCACTTGACCTCCTGAAAACGCAACATTTTAATTAACTAGCTTTCGTCATCTAAACATTATTGTTCAGATGTCGGCCAGCATGCCTTAGTCTTGGTGCCCGAATGGACATTTCTAGATCAGGGTGTGTGTAACGACCCGTCCCGGAAATTAGGGTTAAGACCGTGCTTAAGATAAGATTAGTGAGCTTAATCGGGGGTTAGCTGGTCCCGAAGTTGACTTTTTGGACGATCGGGTTTTGGTACGTTGACCTAGGACTGTTAGCTAGATCTCATCGTCCTGAGTTCAATGACAGGCGGTACGTATTCATCGGACTTACGATGTGTGAGTTACGGGTCTAGAAAGTTAGTGGCACAACCGTAATTTTGGGATTTAAGAAGGGGCATTTTGGTCTTTTGCACTTGGGATTTGTGCAACAGAGAGGGACAAATGGAGGGCTGAGATTGAGCCACTTGTGAGAGAGAGAGAGAGGATTGTGACGTGTGGCAAGGGCCTAGTGGCTTCTAGGTTTGTACACGGTCCTAATTATTTGGGGTAATCGTGCAGGTGTGTGTTGTGTGTGTTCGAAGGAAATAAAACAGAGGGGGAGATTGAGAGGGAATTGAGAGGTGATTGTGAGTGTTGGTGTGTCTTGGTGAGGGGGTGAGTGACCAGAGACTGTGGGAGAGTTAGGGAGAAGGTTAGGAGGTGCGGTGGTTGAGTGTGTGTGAGTTGTGAGCCACGGGAAAATCAGATGAAACGGAGAAGAGGTGAGGAGTGTTGGGTGGTGGTGCTGCCGTGTTCGATCAATCGACGCTGCTGGTGGTGTTCAGAGACAGGAGTGGAGCCTTAGGAACCCAGTGGACACGGCGGAGCTCACGGTGGAGAGCATGACGCAGGTAATTTCTTTACTTTCATCTATGTGCTCTGTTTTGCCGTCTAGGTTCAGATGCCAAGTCGTGGCTTTTGGGGTTGAATCGAGGAGTCTAGTGAGGTCTGGGGAACTCAGTAGGGTCCTAGGTAGCTGCTGGTTGTGCAGCCGTGATAGAGGAGTACACGGCGGAGGCTAGAACGACGGAGAGTACCCTGTGTGCTCTGTTTTATTCGTTTTTCTTTAACATTGAGTCGTGGGTTTTGAGTACGAATCGACGGTTTTGGTGAGTTGGGTGAGGTTCAGGAAGGTCCTAGGAACCGTCTATGGTGGCTGCCGTGACGGGGGAAGACCTGGTTGGCCGGGAGGAAGAACATGGGACTGGTTCTAGTTTTGTTCGAGTTTGAGTCGAGGACTTAGAGGCTGAGTCGAGGTGTTTGGGTAAGGGGAATGGATAGCTTAGGACAGGACGAAGAGGATGGTGAAGAGAGGAGTTGATTTGGTGCAGGCACGGCGGAGAACCGGTCACGCCGGTTCGAGTTGCAGGGGTTGTTTCGAACCGGGTCGACCAGAGGTTGCTCGTGACACTGTAGCTGGCGCATGAGGGTCACACGTAGCCACTTTGGGTGGCACGTGCGGCGGCGGTTGGGGAATTGGTCAACATGGTTTTTGGTCTAGGTGTTGTGACGAGTCCATTGGAATTGGTTTCGGATTGTTCGGGCGTCGAATAGAAGTAGTTCCGCGAGGGTGAAGGTTTAGGGTTCCGGTTCGTTACGTTTAGGACCCAGGGGTTTTTGGGGGAAATTAGGTGGACCTTCATAGACGTGTTAGTAACGTATTTTGGCGGTTGTTGACAGGATTGGGACTTCCCGAGGAAGCTGAGGATCGCACTGGACGCGATTGACGCACACGCAAGTTGTGAGTGGACTGTTTGTTTTCTAACTAAGCATGCATAACTGTTTTATTTATTTAATTATATTTTAATCATGTTTTTGTGCTTTCACTATATGTTTTCATGAATTATGTTTCTATGCCCTGCTCTACGTAATTATGCTTTATATAACTGATCGGATTTGCACGTACTTCGAGAATAATGGTTTTTGTGATGCCTTTGCGTATGGTTTCGGATGAATGAATATGCTTATACGCATTCTGTTAATTGAGATTTGTGGGATGATTTGAGGTTGGATTTGAAATTCGGGAGGAATTCCCTTTTTAAGTAAATGTGATTTTGGGTTTTTGGAAGCTTTCCGGTTGGGTTTTGGTTTTCGGATTTTGATGATTTTCTTATTTATGTGAAAATGGTTTTGAGTTTAAAGACTCGGAAAAACCTACTGGATCTGGTTTTGAGTTTAAAGACTCGGATTGATATACGGGGGGAGGGCCCTGGGTTGATGTTTTGAGTTTAAAGACTCGGTATGGATTTGAGTTTAAAGACTCGGCGATATTGATACCCCCCGAGGCCTGTGATTGTGTTTTGAGTTTAAAGACTCGTTGATATCCCGGGAAGGCCTGGCTATTGCGCATTGTGTTTTGAGTTTAAAGACTCGGGCGCATTTGAGATCCAGTAAATGTGTATGATTGATGTTTTTCACTGATTTTTCGAATATTTTGGGCTGTGACCCGAATAACTTGGTTTTATGGCTTTAAGGCCAAGTGCCAGATTTTGGTTTTGATTTCTGGTGATTTCTGCATGTTGTTTCATTTCGTACTACTGTTATTCTAAATTATCTTGGTTATGCGTGCATGTTTTCAAACGGAGGGTGTAACCCTGGTTTATTTTTCATAAAGGGTTTTATAACTCCTTATTTTTGGTCCACTCACATTTTTAATGTTTTTAACACCCTCCAGGTCGTGGAGCTAGCGCGGGGTTTCAATGTCGAGGCATCGTCTAAGGCATAGAAATCACGAGAGCGATCCCGGAGTGTTTTAAAATTTTCCGTAGTACGTGTACTCTGTGTATCGGTTTTCCTTCTTTTGTATTTGGTACTATGCTCTGTAAATTTTAACTTCGGGATGTTTTAAAGTTCTCCTACGTCTGACTGTGCTTGTTGGGAGGTTTACTTTAGTTACGTTAATTTTGTGTCGGGGTGTCAGATGGGAGTAGGATTTACCTCGGTTTTCGGGGTGAAACCGGGGTGGGTCCTGACAGTGTGTCATTCTTAAACTCTTTTGATTTCTCTCTCAAAGCTGAATTAAGCATCAGAGTGTTCTTGGTCGAACAACCCCATGGGGCTTTGATCGAGGCAAATGATAGCTTCTTTTTTACTATTTGTAGGGATCAAAGAGACTTTTGCAAGTGTGTATGATTTTGACTTAAACAATGGGTGCTTTCACTAAGAGCCGAATTATGAAATACTCGAGATGAGATCTCTAGATTGTTCATCGTTCATCTTACTTTGTTCGTCATTTATCAACTCTGTTCGAAGTTCTCGAATGTTCTTTATCATTCATTTGTTGTGTTCATCGTTCATCATACTTCATTCGTCGTTCATCGGTTATGTTCAAAGTTCTTGAACGTTGTTCATCATTCATTGGTCGTGTTCCTCATTCATTATACATTGTTCGTCGTTTATCGACTATGTTTAAATTTTATGAACGTTGTTCATCATTCATCAGCCATATTCATCGTTCATTATACCTCGTCTGTCGTTAATCGACTTTGTTTGAAGTTCTTGAATGTTGTTCACCATTCATCAGAATTTTCCATTCAATCTTCACGATTCAACATGGAAAGAATACGATAATCCATTCGAAGGTAGTGTTTTAGTCTCTACAATTCAAACTAGGAGCGGAGCACACTGTGACTCCAGAAGTGCAAACAAGCCTTTGCCCTACGAAGCGTCGATTTAGAGCCTAACTGAGAAATCCTCAAGTTGTGCTCACAAGTTTGTTTGCCGTTCATCAACTTCATTCAATGACTATGTATGTCGTTCTTGAACTTTGTTCATCGCTATTAACGTAGCAAGAAAACGATAATTAATTTTTTCATCTAAAATTGATATTTCTGTCTCTATAACTCAAGTTGGGAGTGGAACACAAATGTACCATTCCCCAAGGGACATGTCAAGTGGTGATACTAGCATCCATTGGGGCACATGGTGACAGGACCCGTCCCAAATGGACTTTGATAACCGTGTCCGACCCTGCTCCTATTTGAAAATTCAACATAAGTTCCAAAAATACCCTCAAAACTTGTCAGACAAGGGATAGTTGTACTGATTCCCACTCATGCATCCACCTCTTGATCAACCCCGATCTTCTTACCACAGCCTGGAGGGTCATAAAAACATAAAAGGTACGAGTGGACAAAAATAACGTCGTTTGAAAATACATTTAAAAAAAATGACTTTACCCTCCAGTTGTAACGACCCGTCCCGAATTTTGGGATTATATTAGTGACTAATCAAGGATTAGTGAAGTTAATCGGTGATTAGTGAGGTACTTTCCGACGGACAGTGCAAAATGACGATTTTTCCCCTAGAATGGGCAAAATGTTGACTTTTTGTTCTAGCGGTCAAATGGACTTTGGCCGATGACTGTGACGTAGTTTGGGACGTCACGAGTTCATAGACAGGTGGCACGTCCGATTTTGACATTCGAGGAAGAAGTTATGACGTTCGAAAGTTCATGGGTATTTTGGTAATTTGGATAATTGAGGCAAATGGTTGACTTTTGACCTGGGAGGTTCGATGGCTGAGGGCCAAGGACCGTTACGTAGATCGGGACATTACAAATCCGTAGATAGGTGGCATTATACACGTACTTCGAGGTGGGGATGATGTGGCAATATCTGATTGGGCAGATATTTTAAGTGGGACCCATGGATGAGTGACAAGTGTCACTCATCCCATTGGCCTAAACCCCCAATTTGTGGATCTATACTAATTATTATTATTATTATTATTTTATAATTTAATCTACCCACCTCTCAATCCTAACCCTCCATCTCAACTAATTACTCAATCCTCGCCCTCCATCCCATCTCTCTCTCACTTGATCATCCCCTCTCTGTTTTCTCACAAACCGAACACCTCCATTTATTCCTTTCCATTTTTAAGCAAACACACATATCATCACCACCTCCCTTAAACCGTGTCTGGCATTGGTAACCCATGAAGTAAACTTTGAGAGGGAGATGAGGAATTGATGGTGGCATTGACGGCGAGGGGCGACACGCATAGTGATCGGAGAACCGAGACGGTAGGATTTTAATTTGAAAATTCGAAATTCCATTTTGTTGGTTTTTGATCAAACCTAACAATTGGATTATGCTTCTGGGGGTCCGGTGAGGCAAACGACATTAATTTCGAGGGCTAGGACGGCCGGAATGGACGGCGGTTGGAGGTTGCAGTCGCTGTCGCCATTGTCGATCAAGGAGGTACGGTTTTCTTCGGGTTTTCTGTGTTTTTAATAGCTAGAAAGACTAGGTTTGAGTAGGGGAAACTTTAGAAATGAAAAAGGGAAAGAATGGACCGAAAATGGACGAGTTTGGGCCCTGGACCGGTCCAGACCGGTTCAAAACCAGAGGACCGGTTCGCTGAGGGTTGAAGAAGGTGAATAGTGACTAGCGCTTGGTCTCACGCGTAGCCCCTTTGGGCGGCGCGTGAGGGCGCGTGGTGGGTCCTATGGGGAAGTTTTCAACATGTGAAACACTCTATTCGATGTAACGAATATTTTGGGACTGGTTTCGTGTCGATCGGACACCGTCTCGATAATGTTCGGGACGTCCAAAGGTTTAGGTTCGAGATTAAAAATAGTTAAAAATTGCAAACAATTATGAGGCTTTAGTGAGGGGTTATTTAAGTAGTTAGTAACCCTCTAGATTGATTTAGAAAGGTTTGGGAGTCCCGGTGACGACGATTAGCCTAGTGAGGCTTACGACACGCAAACCGAGGCGGCGGCTTAGGACGGTCTGTGAGTGGACCTTGATTTCTAAACTGTGATGCATGCATAAAGGTTTTATATGTTTTATGATTGTGATTCTATGATGATGAATTGGATGGTTGTGAATTACATGGTTTCACGCATTTCGAGGCGATTTACATGCTTGCACATAAGTCGAGGTTTTCGGTTTTACACTGATTTTCTGTACTTATGGTTTTGGAAATAGTTTAATGAAATGGTTTTGGATTTGAAAAGGTAAACTCGGGTTCAAGACTCATTTTTTTTGGAAACGTTCGGACTCGAAGTTCCATTTAGTTACGATCTCGGGCTAGAGACCCAATTGGTTCTTAAATCGATTTTGTTTTTGGAAATATGGATCGGACACGAGACCCATTTGATTTACGAACTCTCCGACTTGAGGTCCATTTGATTTAACAAGGCATCGGGTCGGAGGCCCAGTTGGTTTACGTATCGGGCTCGAGGCCCAGTTGGTGTACGAATGGGGCTCGGAGCCCAGTTGAATTACGTATCGGGCAGGAGGCCCATTTGGTTTACGATATGGGGTACGAGGCCCATTTAGTTTATGAAATTGGGCACGAGGCTCAGTTGGTTGACGATTCGGGCCGGAGGCCCAGTTTATATGTGGATTCGGGCTTAGGGCCTAGTTATGTTTTCAGATTGTGATCTCGGGTCGGGGACCTATAAATGGATTTATGGTTCATGACGGTTTATGGGGACCGACATGAACCCTTGAAAGGTTTTTATGGTTCTTGACGGTTTATGGGGACCGGGCATGAACACTTGAAAGGTTTTAAGAATGATTTCAAAAGGTTTTTCGTATACCATCCTTTATATATGAATTGTCTCCTCCGGAGAGGGTCGTTTGCCTGGGTGGATCCCGGAGTAGTCACGGAGCATTGACTGAGTGGAGTCTCCCCCGTTGGGTTCCTTACTCTCTGAAAGGATATGGATTATAACCTCAAGGAGGGTCATTGATCTACGGACATTGTGTAACACCCCGAAAATTCGAGGATTTTAATATTGTAATTTAATGTATGAATTGACGTTTTTACCCTTGTGAATGGTATGACCAAATTGTTAACTTTTTGATTTGTGGGTCAAACGGACTTTGACCAATGACCGTGACGTAGTTCAGGATGTCACGAGTCCATAGACAGGTGGCACGTCCAATTCGGACGCTCAGGGAGGAAGTTATGACTATCGGAAGTTCAGGGGCATTACCGTAATTTGGACTTTAGGGGCGAAAATGTTGACTTTTCGTTTGGCAACTAATTTTCACTCGACCCAAGGACCGTTAGGTAGGTCTCGATACCCTGAGTCCGTAGACAGGCGGCACGCCGAAATCAGACTTCGTATGGCTGAGTTACGGGTCTAGAAAGTGAGGGGCATTTTGGTAATTATTGAACCAGGGGCATTTTGGTCATTTTGCCCTGGTTACTGTAGCAACCGCGGGGGACCATGGACGGCACCACCATGTGCGGTGGTTCAGTGTGCAATTGTTTATGCAATTGTGTGCTGGAAAGGAAGGGCTGTCTATTGCTTTAGATCGTGGGCTGAACCATCCACCTGCACGGTCGAATTGATTAATGAAGATTCGAAGCTTTTTCAGGGAACAAAGTTCAGTGGACAGTGAGGCTTCCACGAGCCTCTGGGACGGCTTGAAATGTTTTAAACTGATTAAGTAGTGAATGAGCTTCACTCTGCAGTTGAAAGGACTGAAAATAGGAGAGGAACCAGAGAGAAGCCATTTCGGGAAATTTTGGAGGGAAATTGGGTTTTCAATTTCTGGTGATCGTTGGACCGAAGCAAGGCCTGGTTTAGCTTTCTGGGAGCAATTGGAACTTAGCCATATCAAATTCGAGAGGAACCAGCCACTGTTGGCCTGGAACTGAGGTTCCTATTTCAGTGGAGTTGCAGAGATTTGGACGATCACTTACAGGTAATACCTTGGTAAATTGGTCATTTGTTTTAGTTCGTTTTAGCCTTAGGAAGCTTACTGGGAGGTTAATTTGATTTTGGTTTGGAAACCAGTGAGTTATGGTGATTGACCCGATTGGTTGATCACGGGTCGATGGGTGGATTGGGGACTTGTCGAGGTTGATTAGTGACTCAGAACTTAAATTAGATGTGTAAATAACATGTTAGGATCAAATTGGATTGAAATCAAGTTGAAATTCAGGGTTAATTGCCCGGGTCATATCGCGGGCTGAAGGTCCGAATAACATGGCTATCGAGTGAGGAAGGTGACACTGTAGCAGCTACAGTGTCAGGCGCGTGACTTTCACACGTAGCCACTTTGGGTGGCGCGTGAGGGCGCGTTGGGGCTTATCTCCGATCACGATCAACATGACTTTTGTTCCTCTCATCATTCTAAGCATGTTTGGTGAATTAACCATGTTGATCTGGGATTGTTAGGAGGGTCAGTCTAGGGCCGGTTATCTCGGGAAATGTGTTGATGGTTTCCCCGAGCCGGTTTCTGTTTCAGACTTTTTCGTCAAATGTTTAAGACTTGTCGTGACCCTTACGTGTGATTTGGACTGACAGGAATTGTACGATAATCCTGGTACAAGTTCGTACGCGCAGGTTCACCGCGGGATCGTACTGTGAGTGGGCCTGATTTCATTAAACACTTGCATGCTTAAATGTTTTCCGATTTACTTATATGTTCACATGCTGGAATCAAGAAATGGTTTTGATGATATTGAAATTATGGTTATGGCACGTTTCACAGTAATTGGGTTTGAACCCCGTCTGATGAAACTTAAAGTTCGGTTTGGATTTTATCTATGTATATATATGTTTTGCATGTGGATATCAATAAAATGTATTTGTTACTGCACTGTATAGATCCATTCTTATGATACTGACTCCTTCGGATGTGGTACCCCGGAGTGGTCATAGCGCATTGCCTGCGAGGGATCATTCTACGGAGGAACCGGACCGTAAAATGACTCAGGAGTATGATTGCTTATTTGACGTTAGGGATGTCGAGCGTCTAGGACGCTAGGCATTTGAGATGCCGTACCCGGACAGGGTTCGGGGATTGGACTCGGAACTAAGACCCGAGTGGCACGCGTAGCCTTGAGACTGTGACCTTATTGGACGTCAGGGACGTCAGACATCGGGGATGTCAGGATTGGAATGTATAGTGCAGTGGCTAAAATTATGTTATGATTTTATTACATACCTCATGGTTCATATTATATGATTTATGTTTTAAATTCTAATGCATGCATGTTTGGAAACCGGAGGGGTAAATTATATGTTTTACTTACTAAACGATTTTATAAACTTGAGTTTCGGCCCACTCACCCTTAATGTTTTGGTAACCCCTCCAGGTCGTGCTACTGAGGTAGAGGAGGAACCTGAGGCTGAGGCATAGATCTACTTCTGCGTACCTGAATCCCTGTTGGGTGATTTTACCCGCAGGTTTATGTTAGAGTCGTGCTCGCAACTTGTAGTTTTGGATTTCATCCCCTGTCTACCATCTGTTTATTTCGGATTTGATGTAAAACTTTAATTTGGTTTTTATGCATTTGAACGTTTAAGGTTAAAATTGGAACATTATTTTGGGTGTCAGACGGGAGCAGGGCACGTCCCCATGTGGTCCCAGAGAGGATCGGGGCGGGTCCTGTCACATTGACCTGGGTGGACCCTAAGAGACTTGGGCTTGAGACCCCGGGTAGCACGCGTGTAGCTCTAGATTACCGTGACAGGATTAGTCATATGAAATATATGGATAAACATGATTTCAATTGGTTTGGGAAATTATGTTTTATGATGATAAAAGGATTTGGGCTGAGATCTCACATATGTTTACTATGTTATTGTTTTCTATAAATGGTTTTGGGCAGGAGCCCGTATGGATGTGGTTATTTAAACATATGTGATTGGATAAATGGTTTTACTATGCATGCATGCTTTTTAGTGAAGGGCATAAAGGTCTTTCATGAAATTTGTTTTACTAAACTTATTACTTTTTGTCCACTCACAGTCTTTCTGTTTTCAATGCCCTTCAAGTTGATTACAGTACAGACTGTAGCAGAGACCGAGACATCACATACCTCCTCCGGATGCTGGCGTACTCTGGAAGCCTTTGGGCTAGAGGCTCAAATTTTCCCTAGTCTGACACTCCGTGTCAGACGGGATTAGGAGCGTCCCTCGTTAATCCTGGGGGGATTGGGACGGGTCCTGACACCAGTTATCAAACATGCATGCATAGAGTAAGACATATGAATAACCAGATTTAAAATCATATCATATCACAAACTGTGGGACCCACAATAAGCTCGTGGCCCACATTTCTCGAAATCCATTTTCATGAATCATCATAAAACATCTGAATCCAAAATCACTATAAAAAACAATTCAACACTTTAAAGTTTAGGAATTACTCATCTGAGGTCTTTCCTATGAATTACACATCTAGGCTTTCTGGAAATTACACATCCAGACTTACCGAGCATGACACATACAGTTTATCCGGGAATTACACATCCGGTTCTTCCGGAATGTATCGGGAATTATGCATCCGATCTAACATGAGAATTACACATTTCGGTTTTCCCAGGTATTACACATATGGGGACACTAAACATAAATCCAAAACATATGTTTCAAAACCATCTTTGACTTAAAACCAAGTTAAAACAATTTCCAACGGGGTCTCAACCCCAGAATACCCCTTTTTCGCAAATCCGTACAATCACAACCTAAAATACCATTTCCTCGAAAATCCGTAAAACCACATCTGGAAATCATTAAATATTCCATAAAATCACCCTTGATTCAAAATCCAAGCCAAAACACCATTTTCAAACCTGTGCCTACGCCCAAAACATCATTTTCACAGTTCAGCGTAAATCGTTCCTGAAAACCGATTAAATAATCTATAAAATCAACAAACAATCATATCGAATCATCATAGAATCATTGAAACTCAAATCATGCAATCAATCATGTAAAATATTTAACTATGCATGCATATCATTTTATAAAACAAACGACCACTCACACACCGTCCATGCAATCCAATTCCGAGCCGTACACTCCTTTGTAATTCTAGGAATCACCAATCCTGTCAAAACCACCACTAAGGGTCATTGTCATCCGTAAATAACCTCAGAATACACTACCCCAATTTTTCGGGATTTAATTACGTATTTAAAACATAACATAACATTTCGGATCCACAAAACTATATCGAAACGGTGTTCGATCGACTCGAAACATGTGCCAAAATGTTCGTTACATCGAAACCATCAAATTACATGTTGACCATACCTTGAAATTGTCACTCACGCACCGCCAGGCGCCGTTGTAAACGGTTGTGCGTGAAAGCCACGCGCCTGCTACAGTGACAACATTATTCATCGCTTTCACCCGAATTCCTACAAAACGGATCCTTCGACCCGCAACTCCACTCGGTCCGGTTTCATTCAATTCTACACTATTTTTTACGTTTGAAGTATCCATTAGTATCTAATCAATGCTAATTAATGATCCATAACCTTAATTACATGAATCCTTACCTCAAACTATTCGATCCTAATCCAGCTTTCGAAAAGGGTCGGGAGTTTGATTGCTTTCAAATTCAACCGTTTTCTCCATTTTAATGAAGCAGAAATCATATTAGGATCTTTCTAAATGTGAATTCATACTCAATTTCACGAGTTCTCGCCTCCAACTACTCGAATTAGAATTCGAAAATTCGAAGAAGTCGCAATCTCTGTTTTGGGGGAAAACCTCATCAATTCATCACTTCTTTTTTGAAGAGGTTTAGCTTGAAAGGATCCCCAAAAGCTTAATCGAAGCTTAATTGCAACAATCAATTCCAATGTCCAAGTCCTAAATTCTGAAATTTCGAATTTCTTTTGGGTTGGGGTTTGGGTTTCAGGTAGGCTTCTTCTCTCTTTTTCCTTTCTTTGTACTCGTTTTCCTTCTTAAATTGTATTAAAACCTCAGGTTTGTAGTTGGTCTCAAGGATCATGTGAATATTGAAATGGAAATGGTGTTCGATTTTGTTCATCAAGGTGAATGACACCAACACTCAGCTTCATCCCTTGATGGCACGTTCATGCCAACCATCCAAACCATAAGGTGACAAATGTCACAGTTCCGCAATACACGCTAACTCACCCAAAATCATCAAAAAGACCATTTTGCCCTTCTTAGCATAAATTACCAAAATACCCTAGCCTTCTTAGACTCGTAACTTTCACATTCGAACTCCGATTTTGGCGTGCCACTTATCTACGAACTCAAGACTTCGAGAGCTACACAATGGTCCTTACGGAAGGTCCAAAATGTGTCCCAATCAAAAAGTCAACTTTTGATCCATTAACTAAGGGTAAAATCGTCATTTCCCTTTCCAATTCTTGAATGTACCTTTTTCTAATTTTCAGGTCGTCACACATGGATTGACTCCTATGGATGGATTCAGAACCATTCCTACCACACTGCCAGCATTTGAAGCGATAGATCCAAACTTTCACCCACGCAAAGCGTCAAAGCCTTCACCCTCCTGAAGCATCCAAGCTGTCGCCCTCTGAATGCATCAAAGCCTTCGCGCCACAAAACATCCAAGTCTTCGCCATCATGAAGCATCATGTTCTTCGCCCTCGCAAAACATCCAAGCCTTCTCTCTGTGAAGCCTCTAAGACTTCGCCCTTGCGAAGCGTTTAAGCCTTCGCCCTCGCGAAGCATCCAGGCCTTTGCCTCTGCAAAATGTCCAAGCCTTCACCCTCACGAAGCCTTCAAGCCTTTGCCCCTCGCGCCCTCGCGAAACATTTAAGCCTTCATGTTGGAAGCACTCAAAGCCTTCTTTTGAGAAGCAATTCAAGCCTTCCTCTAAGAACCACCTTAAGCCTTCTTCTAGGAAGCACTCCAAGCCTTCCTCCTGGAAGCACTCTATGTAGCACCCCCAATATTTGAGAAAATGAAAATTGACCATTTTGCCCCTAAAAAGTCAAAGAGTTGACTTTTGACCAAAAGTGAAATTGTTATCTTTCTGTTTGTGAGATCTTATGGACATACCAAGAGGATCGTTATGCAGGTCTTGAGCTTTTGAATACATAGACAGGAGTTCGGATAAGGTTGATATAGGCTAAAAATAGTAAGGGGCATTATGGTAATATTGGTCAAAGGGTAACTTGGTAATTTTATATATTAACATGTGAATCATGTGTGTAAATCTAGAAAATTCTTGAAGTGTTTTCCCTCCCATCTGTGACCGACCTAAGCTCCCTATAAATTTGTGTGTGTGTGTGTGTGTGTGTGTGTGTGTGTGTGTGTGTGTTTAGGTGTTCGAGGGTGGAAGTCCGAAATTAGAAGAAAACAAGGAAGAAAGATAAATGTTAGAGAAGAGAGGCAAACCAGAGAAGAAAAATGAGAGAAAGAGAGGAAGAAACTGGGGAAAATGATGGGGAGAGGAGGAGGAAATCCTCTTAACCCATGGAGGGCTTTTTGGTAATTAAAAGTCACCACTTGGTTTAAGGCTTTCTAATTCGGAGCTAGTGATATCAGTGTGGTAAGTGAGTTTCTATGGCCATTTAGGAGCCAAAGCAACGAGTTTGGGATATTGAAACATCACAGAGCAACGCTCGAAATCATAGATGAGCTATACAAAGTGCGTTTCCACCCTTTCTATTCAAAGGGTGAGTGTTTTAATTACATTTTTTTATAAATGCTGAAAAATAAGGAATGTTATTGTGGGCTTAGTATTGTTTAAAATTGTTACCTTAAGTTTCTATGGTTTTAAGGTATATTGTGTAATGAATAAATGGGATACAAAAAGGTGTATGCGGAATATTCGAAACCTATGGTTCTAATTGGAATTTCATTAAGTAAAGTTTATCACAGAAAACAGGGATAAAAAGAGGAATTAATTATGAGGATTATTTGTGTGAATGATGGAAGGGCTATTAGTAGTAAAGTATGTGGATTGTGAATGTGTGAACTTGTTATTATGGATTCTAATTAATTAGACATTATAAAGAAGGTGAATATAGAAAGCAATTTGGCCAGAAAATGTGATGTACATAATTATGTTATTAAGGATATGTATATATGTATATATATGTGTGTTATTAAGAACTACCATCGTGATAGTGCCTTTGCTTAGGTATATATATGAATGGAAGATTGATTAATTATCGTTTGGATTTGCGAAAAATAATTTACTATAAGGAATTACTATGAATTGAGAGATTATCATTAGAAGGAAGTGTTCTATAATAAGTTAGGAAGATGACAAGTGTGTAAAGAGTGACAAATAGATTATGTCTTATATAAGAAATAAAAAGGATTATATGTCAAGGAAATGTATAAAGAAGGATATGGGTACAAGTTTGGTATTTTAGAAAGGCTTTCCTTTTTCTTCCTTCAACTAATATGTTCTGTACCCTACTTATGGTTATCATTGTTGTTACACATATTATAATGTTAGTAAAGTAACGGTGAAAGGATGAATTTATGATTATGGCCTAACAATATTAATATGTGAAGTACAACGATATATTGTAAGGTGATATAACATGTTAAGCATATTTTTGGAAGCATGGTTTAATACTTGACTATAGTTTTATTGGAAAGTAAACAAACTAAAAATTGTGATAAATGGCCTCCATAGGAGGGTAATGAAAGGGAAGAATTTTAAAATCGTAAATCTTTTTTCCTTGTCGGGTTAGTGGGTCGTATGTGGGCGGTAACCAGTAAGGACGGATTAGGTTTAGTTAATTGGATAAAATTAGGACATGGTCAAAGTTAGTAATATCCCTTGTCTGACTTGAGCTGTCAGACAAGAGCAAGACTGGTTCGGTTTTCATGATAATTAGGGACGTGTCCTGTCAACGTGGTATCAAAGCTAGGTATTGGATATTTTGTCTTTGAAATATAAGCCTCATATTTTAATGATAATGATTTGATTATGTTTTAATGAGCTTTGATGGGATTATTGGAACGTATGTTCTACGAAATTTTGGTTCACAAACAATGTTTGAACTACAATTTGATTTGGTTGAAAAAAAAGAGGATCAAAGTATTAAATTATTCTTGTAAGAATAATTTGACATTGGTTTTTAAAATGATTTTTGTGAATTCATATACGTTTTTTTTTTTAAGATTGTGCTTGAGTAAAATTTTTTGATTTGGACATAAATTATGATTAGGGCTTAGGCCCAAGCTTCGAATAATGTTTGATGACTATCTGTGATTTTGGTAATATCTTGTTAAGTATAGATTTCAAGTGACTTTTGATGAATTTCGAAAGATGTTACTTATGCACGTTCACGAGGATTATCGAAAGTTTTGTGATTTTGGTGATAACGTGTGATGACAATGATGATATGATGATTTGATGTTATATATGGATGACAGTATATGTGATGATTCCATGCCATAACGATACTGTGGTGTTGTCAGGACCCGTCCCAAATATCGCCTCGATACCCGGGACGAACCCTGCTCCCGTCTGACAATCACACTCAAAGTACCAAAATAACCTCAACACCACTATAAACATAATTATCAGACGAAGGAGTAAATATAATACAACTGTAAGTCAGAGCATAGTTCTACAAAATGGCACAAAATCCTACCATGCTAGTCTCGCAACGGAAGAACGTCGTAAGCTCTATGCCTCGATCTCTGCCTCAACGTTCACCCCAGCGCTATCACCACGACCTGGAGGGTAAGTTAAAACCAAAAGTGTGAGTGGACTAAAGAAAAATAAGTTTCAAATACGATTTAGAAGTAAACAGTTTAAAGAAAACAATAAGGTTTTACCCTCCGTTTTAAAATATGCATGCCCAACTAAGTATCAGAAAACCACAACATGAAACAGTATAGCAAGATCACATCATAAAACCAAATCCACAAATATCCAAGTCTGATCAAACCTGCTGGGTCTATCAGAGTCTTTAAACTCAACCAGGCCAAATGTAATCCGAGTCTTTAAACTCCCGAGTCTTTAAACTCAATAGGCCTACGGGGGTAATATCGTAAATATCCGAGTCTTTAAACTCCAGAGTCTTTAAACTCAATCCGGGCCCGTCCCCCATCAATCAGAATCCGGGTTTTTAAACCCAATGTCCAGATCCAGCAAATTCAATCCAAAACCAATTTAACATCAATTCTAAATCCACATCCAAACTCGAATCCGAAATCCCCGGTTCGAAACCCTTCTGGCGTTCAGAACCGTCATTCCGAACCCAAATCCGGAAATCCACCTTTTCCGACTTTAAAACCAAATTTTGTTTCTCGAAATCCGATTGTAAAACCAAAACCTTGATTTCCAAAATCATACTTCATAATCCACTTATAACCATCAGAAAACAATTCTAGAGTGAAAACATGAAACTTAACATCAAAATCAAAATCCGTTTTTCTCGAAAAACGTTCAAAATCCCGAAAATATCTCGGAAAACGTGCAAACATATCAACCGCATATAATCACCATCAAAAAGCATAAAAAACCATATTTAATATCATAAAACATAAATAAAACAGTTAGGCATGCTCGTAAGGAAAGAAAGAGTCCACTCACGAATCGTAAAATGTCAATCGCGCTCCGTGCGCTCCTCGACTGTTTCAGGCGGCTCCCGTCCTGTCAATAGGCACCAAATAAGGTCACAATTACGTCACATATACTAACCCTAATTTCCCCAATTTTTCGGGCATTTATTCGTAATTTAAACTTAAACCGTCTGGATTCCCGAACTATCCCGTAACCTCGTCCGATTAACCTGAAAATTACACCAATAGATTCCTTAGAACATTTAGAACCAAAATCATGTTGGAAGTTTGGCCAGAATCCTCCCCACGCGCCACCCAAAGTGGCTGCGCGTGGGCCTCACGCGCCTGCTACAGTGCTTCTTCTTCCTCGAGTCACCTGGTTCAACACTCGAGTCACCTGGTTCAACTGTGTTGAACCGGCATGACCGGTTCTCCTCCATTCCTCCACCAATCTTCCTCCTTTTAATCCTGGAAGCTTCGTCCAGTTCCCAGTAACTAAACCCAATCCTAAAATCGAAGAATCACGACCTAAAACCCCTCGACTTCACCCTCGAAACAGACGGCCTGTGAGCCCTGTTTTGGCCGCTGGCCACCCAGGTCCTCCCCCGTCACGGCGACCATCCTAGACGACTCCTAGGACCTCCCTGAACCTCACCCAACTCACAGCATCCCTCGACTCTAGCCCAAAGTCCACGATTATTGAAAACAAAAACACGGGAAAACAGGGGATTCAAACCATACCTTCGAACCGTCCACCGCCGTCTGCACCACCGTGTGCCACGGTGCTCGTTGAGTCTCCTGCAATCACCTGAGCCTCTTATTGCCTTGGTTTGAGCCACCACACGTCACAACCACCGCCACAGTGCCACCGTCTCCTCTGTTTTCTCAGAACCTCAAACCTCCGACCACCGTGTCTCCGTGCACGATTTCAGCTCCAAAACCCGATCACCAGTCTCTTTTCTTCTCTCTGTCACTCTCACAATTCACAGAACTCTCACCCACGCACAGAATCGATCACCCACTCTCAAATTCTTCCTCTCTGTTTTCTGGTTCTCACAGCTAAATGCACGGTTCAAAATAACACATAATGTGGCCGTGTGTATTTTAGACCGTCCTAGAACCATCCAACCACCCCCACGTGTCCAATTCCTATGGACCAACACAAAATATCCCAATCCACTCAAGACAAGTGGCCTTATCTGATTGGGCTTAATGGGAAAAAGACCAAACTGCCCCTAGTGTTAAAATTACCTTTTTGCCCTCGAACTTTCCAGACCCGTAACTATTTCATCCGACGTCCGATGACACCGTGTCGCCTGTTGTTGTACTCAGGACGTCGAGACCTATCTAACGGTCCTCGGTGTACGTGAAAATCATAAGTCCACTAAAAAGTCAACATTTTCCTCAAATAGTCAAAATTACGGTAACGCCCTCAATCTTCCGAAAGTCATAACTTTTTCTCCGATTGTCCGAATCGAACCTGCCACCTGTCTACGGACTCGTGACGTCCTAAAATACGTCACGGTCAATGGTCAACACTCATCCAACCTGTAAATCAAAAAGTCAACTTTTGACGCACTATTCACAAGGGCAAAATCGTCCTTTTATACAAATCTTTTACCAAAATTTACATTTATACCCTTCCCGAAGGTACGGGTTGTTACAGGTGTTATGAGGAAACTAATGCCTGACTGTGGTTGTGCACGCTCTATCATCAATATATGGTTTCTCGATATATGTGCATGGTTGTATTTATGGACAGGTTTTTTCGATGATCGACTAACGCTCAGATATTGTAAGCTTGAGCGGGTTGTGATAGATAATCTCAGATATCAAGCTAAAGCTCTTTTATTGAGATTGGTATGGTGAGACAACTCTGAAGTAGGGCTAGGCCCTTTTCTCGCATCAGTAGTGGTTAGTCACATACGTCGTGCAGGGCCCTTTTCCTGAGACTGGTGTGGTGTGAGATGACCAGTCAGACGTCGAGTTAGGCTACGCTTCCTGAGTGAATGATGGTTGGTTAGTCTCAAACATCGAGTTAGGCTCCAATTCCCGAGGCTGTTAATGAGATGGTTAGTTCTCACTCAAACATCAAGTAAGGCTCCGGTTCCTAAGTGAGGTTGCACTCGGACGTCGAGTTAGGCTCTAATTCCCAAGTGGCTTGCAGAATGACCCCCGGGGGAATAGTTATCTGGATACTGTGATGACGTTGTTGTCAGAACTAGTTTAGAAGGTAATGGCCTACGCGTAGTGCCACTGTGTGAAGTAATTGGTACTTGAAATGGTAATGGGTTAAGTTTGATTATGGATTGAATATGGTAGATGACTTGAGATATTGTAGTGTTGGATTGTTGGTGGTTTTCGCATGATTTTTGGATGGTTTTACTGAGGTTATTCGATGAAATGTTTTATGAAGTTTCTTGATTATACCTCGAATTCTTTTTACTTATGGATTTAGGTAAAGTGATATTTGTGATGGAGACGGTTATGATGTGGGATTGTTTTCATCACTGGATGATTTTCGTGGAAAAAAACTATTTATGCATGTTTTACAAGACTTGGCGTAAATTTTGGTTTTGGACTGAGGTCTGGGTTTCTGAAGTGAGATTTTGATTATGAAATTGATGTGTGATGTAAATATGTGATTCCTCAATGTTGGTGCATTGTGATATGGATAGTTATGTGCAAATGATATTGGGTATTGAGAATAAGTATGATTCGGTTTTACAATTTTGAGGACGAAATTTTTTAAGAAGGGGGAGATTGTAACACCGCCGATATTCGAGAAAAAGAAAATTGACCATTTTAAAAAAGTCAAAGAGTTGACTTGTGACCAAAATTTAAAATGTTGACTTTCTGTCCGGGAGATCTTATGGAGATACCAAGAAGACCGTTATGAAGGTCTCAAGCTTTTGAATATGTAGACATGCAGTACGTCAAAATAGGAGTTCAGATAAGGTTGATATAGGCCAAAAATAGTGAGGGGCATTATGGTAATATTAGTCAAAGGGTAATTTGGTAATTTTATAAATTAACATGTGAATCATGTATGCAAATCTAGAAAATTCTTGAAGTCTTTTCTCTCCCATCTGCCACCGACCTAAGCTCCCTATCTATGTGTGTGTGTGTGTGTGTGTGTGTGTGTGTGTGTGTGTGTGTGTGTGTGTGTGTGTGTGTGTGTGTGTGTGTGTGTGTGTGTGTGTGTGTGTGTGTGTGTGTGTGTGTGTGTGTGTGTGTGTGTGTGTGTGTGTGTGTGTGTGTGTGTGTGTGTGTGTGTGTGTGTGTGTGTGTGTGTGTGTGTGTGTGTGTGTTTAGGTCTTCGGGGGTGGAAAGCCAAAATTAGAAGGAAAAACAATGATGAAAGAAAACGTGAGAGAGAAGAGAGGGAAATCAGAGAGGGAAGAAGAGAAGAAGAAGAGAAGAATAAGGAGAGAAAGAGAGGAAGAAACTGGGGAAAATGATGGAGAAAGGAGGACGAAATCCTTCTTAACCCGCGGAGAGCTTTTTGGTAATTAAAAGTTACCATTTTGAGGCTTTCTAATTCAGAGTTGGTGATATCAGCGTGATAAGTGAATTGCTAAGGCCATTTAGGAGCCAAAGGAATGAGTTTGGGACATGGAAACGTCACAGGGCAATGCTAGAAACCAAAGGCGGGCTATAGAAGGTGAGTTTCCACCATCTACAGAGTGTTTTTCGTTGTTTTAAGACCATAGAGATCTTTTTTAGTCTGAAGTAAGTTGAGTTACTATGACCATTTAACAGCCAAAGGAACGAGTTTGGGACATGGAAACGTCACAAGGCAATGTTGTAAACCATAGTCGAGCTATATAAGGTGAGTTTCCACCATTTCTAGAGTGTTTTTCGTAGTTTTAAGATGATAGGCCATAATTTATGCATGCTTTATCCATGATTTAATACCCTTTTACTTATATTTTGTTAATATTTCGTTCTATGAAATTGGAGAAAATAATATAATTTGTGAGAAATGTGTAGATCAAATTGAGTTTGGAATTACAAGAATTTGGGCGAAAGAATCACCTAAATCGGAGTTGAAACGAAGAAGTTATGAAGGAAAAAAGATTGCATAAGAAATTCGGTGGCTATCCACCGAATAAAGAAAAAGGCATGCGGGTTACTGTAGCGTTGGACCCGAACGGTAAGCGCCTGCCGAAAGTTCCTTCTCCTTCACAGCCCACGCATGATGAATAAGCGTCTCCAAATTCGGTGTGCGCCCACCGAATTTCCCAACAGCAGCCCAGCGTGTTTCACTAAGTGTTGACTGAGCCTTTGACCGCCCCAATTTCGGTGGTTGACTACCGAAAAAGTCTCCTGAAGGTTTAATTCCGAGTTTTAGGCCTTTTTTAGGATAATTCCAACTTCCTTTCACACCTAATCTCCATATTGTATAAGGATTTTAGTCCTACTTACTTTTATATTCTTATTTTCAATTCCTTTACTTGTAGAAAAGGTTTTAATTAGATTTCTTAATTATTTAGGAAGCCTTTTCCATATAGAATTTAATTGTAAACTCTTATTTTTAAAAGGATTCATTATTATCTTATAAAATAGAGGTATTAGGGTTTATTGTCGAGTGGTCCGAATTTACCTCTTAAAGGTTCCCGAAACTCTGTCAAAATTGGTACTTCAATTCATGTTCTTAGTTTAGAGTTTTGTAATCTTAATTCAAGCACTCTTTACAATTCAAGTATCTTAATTTCAGCACGTCTACTTTGCAGGAGTTTTCCTTAATTCCTTTTATTATTTATTGCTTTATTTATATTTATGCACCTTTTAATTATGTCCTTGTTTTATTCAATAATGCTTGAGTAGTGTAATTAGAGCTAGGTTTACTTGAAGCACTAGCCATGTTAGTTCTTACTTAGATTTCTGGCTCTTGATTATGATTTTTATGCATGCCTCGATTTGTTGGATTACTGTGCTTCATGAACTCAATTTATGCTTATAAGCTTAGCTACCTTATTTGTGTATAATTGTTGATGTAATTGCTTGACGGATCACCTTCATGTTTGTGTTCACCCTGCAATTTGTAGCATCACGTTTAAGGGAGAGAGGGGGGGGGGGGGGGGGGGGGAGGGACTATTATTCGTAATCTAAATTCATGACTCGCTAGAATTGCACATCACTTTTCTAGGGATAGTGTAGTGTCATCAAATATTCTTTATGTTTCATACATTATCACGCACCATCGATAATAGACGTTTAAGGGCGGGTACATCCCGCTTAAACATACAATCTAAGAGAAGATAATATGTGTGGGGTGAGCCTTAGCCGAACCCCTGCATGGGCACTTAATTCAGAAAACATGCATAGTAATCTAATCAAGGAAATCAGAGGAGAACTATAATTGGTAAGGTGGATAGAAACCCTAGCTCGACTTAGTTAGTTATTATTAGTTAATTTACTTCATTCATAAAACGTAACAAACCCCTTATTTCATTTTAATTACTCCACTTAAGTTAATTGAGTTAAACGGAATTGGATATCATTGAGCAAGTCTTTGTGGGATCGACCTTTGCTTGCATCTATATTATCTACTCGTCTTATCTGCTTGCAAAGTTTATTACACGTAGAGGTTTTACCTAGTACATCTTTTGTCCTTGGTAAAATCTCTATCATATGATCATATAGACCTTCTTTAGTTAGAAGCAAGTTGATTTGATGAATTAAGAAAAATAATTGGACGTAAAATAAACGAGATAAAATCGGGTCAGAACGTCAGGTCGGATGATCCGACTATCAAGACCCGCGAGTGGTTGAAAACAACCTCTGCGGAGGCGCGTGAGGCCCACGCCCAGAGGCTGTCCTTAGCCTCGGATGGCACAAGCGTGCGTGTCAATCGAAGTTTGGAAAAACGATCAATATGAAAAGTGTTCAGCTTCTTATTCTGAGTTTAATGGTCCAAGAATTTAGTTAAATGGATATCATTTGAACAAGTTATGGCTATTCAAATTTTGAAGTGTTTTAAATACATTTTTTATAAATGCTGAAAAATAAGATGCAACGACCCGGCCTGTAAATTCGAGATTTACAGGAGTTTTTCAAGATTTGTTTTCTGGATTTTACGAAAATTAATTAGATGTTTGGATGATTTTACCCCTAGGTTGTGTATGCACTAACTATTTGGGGGAAAAAGGGTATTTTCGGAAAGGGGAAAGTTGGGATATTTTGGGATGTTCGGATAAGGATTTTCATTATCATCATCACTCTTATCTCTCACTTTCTCCCCTAAAACCCGTGCAACCCACCCCTAACACAATCACACACAAAACCCATTAACATCTAATCTTAGAACCTTGAGTTGGAGGGGCTTTGAGAGAAACTATGGCTGGAAACAGGTTCTAGGAAACCCAAGGATCAAGTTGAGCTCCGGATTGAAGGGTAGGACCGCAAGGATTGCACAATTTGGGAGTTTGAAATCTGGCCATATATCTACAAATCCAGTTAGATTTTCTCAATTATGGTTTCATTTTTGGATTCCTTAGCTTGAGTAGATGAATTTCCTTATACAGTTTGTAAGATTTGATTGAGAAATGAGAGAGACATGGTGGATTGAGGTTTCGAGAAAAAATGGAGGTTTTCTTGCCAACGAGTGGTGGCGATGACGGCGGGGTCGGTCATCTTCTCCAGCGAGTGATGACGACGCCTGGTGAGGTCATGATAATGTCATCTAACATGTGTCAAGTGCCAAGGGGCAGGGGATCAGTGGTGCCATGTGGCACGTGTTAGGGGATGCCACGTGGCAGGGGTGTCAGACCTTGTCAATGCCACGTCATCGCTAACGTTAGCATTAACCATCTTTGACTTTTGTTAACTGAAATTTGACTAGCGCATGTGAGCGTTCAGGCATGAATTTTGAGATCAAATCGGTCTTACTCGAAAAGTTTTGACATTCTGAATCCAATGATGGTGGTCTCAGGTCGATTAGAGATCGTTTAATAGGTCATATGAAGGTTTTTCTCCTTAGGAAGCATGTTCGGGACATGTTCTTGGTTTCCGGATTTTTGGGGGTTTTGTATATGGACTTATATAGGTTGATAGTGACCCTCAGGTGTCATTTGAACAGGCATGGACTTCCCGGAGGCTTTGGATTAACTTACGGCTCATGGTTCGAGCGCGAGGCAATATTATGAGTTAACAGTTTCTTTCATAACTCTGATGCATGCATATTTATATGTTTTTATTGACTTTATGACATGATTTGACTTGATTTTGACTATAATTTTGACTGTTGGATAAATGTTGGATTTAAAATGTTTATGATTATATTTCTGAATATTGGAACATGTTGGTTTTTTGAAAAACGTGTTTTGGGCTGGTGTCCGTATAATAACTGTTTTGGGTTGTTACTATGTACTAAAATTTGTTTCAGTTTTGGATTCGGTATTTTGGATTAGTTAACTTCAGGCGATTGTATTGCCATATCCAAAGTTGGACTCCGTAGACTCCCAAAGACGGGCTCGAATGTAAACGGGGTGGACCCCACACGTACCGACGAGGTTGGGCCCTGTAGATCCCATACTCTCCTATTGGTAGTGTACATAGCATGCTAGTAGGATTAGCAGCTGGTTGAACCATCATGATGAGGTTTGACATTGAGCTAGCTGGGCCAGCAAGATCAGGTTTGGTATGTACTTTGATTTACGGTTTACGTAACACTTTTGTGTAAAGGTATTCAAAGCGACAAAGAGCCGATGATTTCATTAGCATGTGGGCATGCGGGCTTTTTATATTTATGTGGTAATTGGGTTGGAACCAGGGTTTATATAGAAACGATGGTTTTAATGTTTTCTTGGATATGCATAAATGATTTCTAAAACGGAGGGTTAAAAGGTATATTTTGGAAAATGGTTTTCCAACGTTTTATTTTTTGTCCACTCACACTTTTTATTGGTTTTAGCACCCCCTAGGTTTGTTACAAATGCGGGCTGCAGAAAGGTTGAGGCATCACGGTGAGTGCGTACTCTAATTATTCTAGTTAGGTTGTGTTCGTATCCCTAGTCTAACACATGATTAGGATATTTATTTTGTTTGCAAGGGTAATACGATTATTTTATGGGGACGTGTCAGACGGAAGCACGATCTACCCTGCTAATCCAGGGGGATTTTCGGGCGGGTCATGTCAATTTGGTATCAGAGCACTGAGATACTCTTCATGGGATTACGCACTGGGTGTATATGATAGTTTTGTTATGAACGTGATGCCTCAACGACGACAGCCCTTTCATCAACCTGGAAGCGAGAGTAAGGATAAGAAAAGCGAGAAAAGTTCAATGGGAGAGGACCTTGGATTTTTTACGTTGGGCATTGGATGTCGTCTCTTAGCGGGATTGGACCCCGAGAAGGGTCGAGTTTCGTGTGGGCCTAGCGGCTTGGAGTCATTGAGTGCTAGTGGATTGTATCCCTGGATAGTGGTTACTTAGAGTTGTGATCGAAGGCCTGCCATGATGGGTGTACTTCTAGGAGAAGCATGGGTTGCTGACGACTCTGGATCATGAATGATTAAACGTAATGATGAGGAACATGTACTGGTGGATCAGATCCCGATGTGACTGATCAGTTGACTATACTCTTACAGGGGATTGTACGGGTGATGAGTTTCCTGCATGAGCGCATGATCCTGATATTAGTGCTCTTCTTTGATCGGTCTGCATAGAGTTGGCGGCAGACATTGCTATCTAGGGATGTGGATGAGATCACCGAGAGTTGGACGACGTTCGAGGACCGTTTTGAATTTCATTTTCGCCCCAGTTGTATGGAGATATTAAGAGGCGGAGTCCTTGCGCTTGGAGCAAGGAGACTTGATGGTTACTCGATACAAGCGGAGATTTCCAGAATTGGCTCAAGTCGCACTGGTTGAGACAACGATTAAGTCAATGAAGTTTCATTTTTTGTGTCGGTTCATTGGAGTAAGACTTGAGTGATGGTGCGGGCTGGTGGATTTATCATGTCCAGGACTCTCGGAGATGTGGCACCTTAGATGAGGTTGAGTATGTCGGAATCCCAGCGGCGATCGGATGGTTCTAGCTAACGTCATGGGCGTCTAGAGGATGCATTGGCTAGGGAGCTGGAAAAGAGACAGTTCTAGCTCTGAGATTTCTCATGGAAATCATGCGATGGTAGTGGTCGTTGGGCGGGATGGAGAGGATCCCAAGAGGGATGGTTGAATTATGGAGTTACACTTCTTGTGGACATACGCGTTACACTTGGATGAAAGATAGTGGTTCGTCTTGCCTTATTATGCCTGAGTATGCTGAATTATGGAGTTACACTTCTTGTTGACCAGGAGTTGATCCCACTGGGTTAGGACTCGAGTATTAGTACCCCGGCGGGGTACTATGCTAGTGGCTAGATAGGAATGAAGACCTTGCGATTTTAATGGAAAGGTTTTGACTATAAAATAGACTGAACTCTCCAGACACGGATGATTTATACGGGATCCTAGGGATGAATTGGTGGATTACCCGTTATTTCTATGTCGAGTGTTTAAGGAACCAAATGTATTTGGTAGTCTTGATTTTTCATGGTTGTTTCTTTGGTGAGACTGGAGGATATTTCCTTCGAGACTTACGACTCAGCGGTCAGAAAGATACTACAGTTGGCTTGATAAGGATGTTGGGCATGTATTTCAATGTTTTCGGATATCTCAGTGAACTTGGGGGAGATATCAAGGCTGCAGTAGTCTCCGGATGCATGGTCAGAAGATTTATGAGGTTATCACCTCAAGAAGAGGTTTTGGGTACATAATCCATTTCACAACCACCGTGTTGGATGGTACCAACAGAGTGAGATAATTGAGTGTTCCGTTGTAGGATTTAGCGGATTTGGGGTTCGTTTGACTAGTGATGTTCCCTTGGAGTGCCCAGTGTCGTTTATGCAAAAGGTGGATCACACCCTAAGCTTGCGGATTGACTATTGACAGCCAAACAGTGTGCTAGTGCGGAACAAGTAATTTTTCTCGTGGAAGTTCTTAGTGAATCTTAGTCATTTATTCGTCGCCCCTGGATTTTTATGGATGTATAAGCTTGCAAAAATTGAACTGATTTGAGGCGTGATACGCGTGGGAAGATAGCTATAGTAGCTATCAATAGATATTATTGGCAAATGAAGGAGACTTCTCATTTTCTGCTTCTTTTGTAAGGACTTCCGGGTATGCTTGTGACTTCTCTTGATTTCAAAGGTCATTTATGGGCTAGGCACCCAGGTTGTGGGCCAAGTCTGAATGAATTCAGGAACATAGAGCACTTGGTGTTGCACGACGATGATGTGTATAATATGAAATACGTATTCACATATGCCTCAGATGAGCTTGGATGCCGTCAGTTGATGATCAAGGAATTGGATATTCATGTAACTGCTTTCGAACTCAGTATAGATATTTGGGTTTTGGATTGTGCTAATTAGGTTGACTAACGTCTCAATGACATGGAAGGACTTGAGGTACAAATCTTTCAAAAGTATCTGGATTATTTGGGAATTGTGTTATTGATAACAGCTTGACGTGTTCAAGGAGTGCGAAGGTAAAGGAATACCAAAGCCTAGTAGTGATTACCCTTAGGGGAAGCAGTGGTATGCTCAGTGGAACAAGTATCATGTTGGTTGGACCAGTGTTGGTTTCTCAGTCATAATCTTATTGTTGAGAGATTGGTGTGGACGCTCGGCGGATTGAGATGGTTCAGATTAGCGTCAACCAAGCATGGTAACCGAGATTTGGAGTCTCTTAGACCTGTTGAGTATTACGGGCATTTGGGAGAGGATGTTCTCCAAGATTTCAAACGTTGACGAGATTGACTGAAAAGGGGGTCAAATGGGTTTGAGATGATTGGTGTGAGCAGGGTTCTCAGGAATTGATAAATGATTGACTACTTCTTTAGTTCGACTAACTTGGACGATAATGGAGGTTTTGAAAATGACGGCGACACATCGATACACGGATTTGGATTGTGTACTTATGCTGCATGGGAAGGTTTTGTTCTTGTAGCTAGGTAGTTGAAATGGCATGAGATGAACTATTTTTCCTGGGACTGGGAGCTTACCGGGGTGGCATAAGTACAAAAAAGTTGGGCTCATTATCTCCTAGGAAGATGTACAAGTTCTTTATGGATCATTCGAGCCTTATATGTGTTGGTACTCCGAGGAAGTTGAACTCAAGGAAGAGGAGTTGGATAGAGTTGGATGAGGACCATGACTATACATTTATGCATTATTCCGGAAAAATGAATATAGTAGCTGAGGCCTCGAATAGGATGCTTGTAGGCTCGTTATCTCTTTTGCATACTATTCATCTACCTTCGATATTGGAGCTCCGAATGGAGGGATTGGGCTAATGGTAGATGACTATAGATTGTTATTGAACAATGTTCCTATGTAACCTGTAAGGCTAGCATAGAGGTTACATCACAGTTTCAGGATTCGGCCCTAAGCACCATCAAGATGGGGGTCGAGGTAGATAACTAACAGGACTAATCACTCAGGATTCGTACGTTTGGGAAGGCGTAGGTTGGTTAACCTTGGGGGTTAACTGGGAGCTTGGATTGGTTAGAGAACTGGTCGGTTTGTCACTGGAGTTCCCGGGGAGTACGTGTTGTACATGTCTTAGGTGTTGGTCGAGTGACCAGGAAAACTCTAAGAAGATTTTAAGTTAGTAAACGATTTTTCCAGATCTGGGATCGGACGGACGTGGTCTAATGTGGGACCATGATGGCAGGATAGTTGTATGATAGTCAGATTGGATCCGAGATTGACGTGATATGATAGTCAGATTGAATATAAGATTAATGGGGTATGATATTCTGATGGGATCTGAGATGGACACATTATGGTAATCAGATTGGATCCGTTGTTGAATTTTCATTGGGATACTAGGACCGGGCATTAAACAATGTGCTCTAGAGGAGGGAGGCTTTAGAGGGTTCAGTGATTGTGCGGGCTTGGAGCTCAGGGACATGGTTGGCAAGAGGAACCCTAGTAAAACTGATTTGTGATTATCTCGACTAGAGTAAGTATTCGATGTGGTTAGATTACATAATAGATGAGTAAGGCGCCAGATTGGGACTTGAGAGGAGTCAAGATCACAGAGTTGATCTCCAGATGAGTCGAGGTACTGTGAGAGGACTCTAGTATGAGTCGGGTATTGGGTAAAAAACATGGACGGAAGTAATAGAGCTGATGGGTTATCGGCTGGTCACGATGGTTTGTCATGGGTGTGGTTGATGGCTGGAGACCGTCTAGTGACGGTGGACTTGTGATTGCTCAGTGGGAGCAGGGACGCCAGACTAGGTTCTTAATTGTACCTGTGTCGGTGGTGGGTGGAGTCGACAAGTATTGACCCCTCGAGCGAGGTTCTATAGTTGAGTTCGAGTTCCAATGGCAGTTTGATTACTCTCGGATACGGTCGTGGAGGATGAGCAGAGTTTCAGCATTAACCGTTGGATTGCAGTTGACATAGGGTGACGTTTGTTTGATATGTGTCGTGGATAGATGTTGGACATGTACGTGGACACGTGGGAGCCTCGGGGGGAGGCATGATTGAATTTCAGCATATTTGGATATGGGTTAGTGCCAATTTCGCGGACGAAATTCTTTAAGGGTGGTAGATTGTAATGACCTGACCCGTAAATTCGGGATTTATGGGAATTTTTCGAGATTTTTTCGGGATTTTACGAATATTTATTGGATGTTTGGATGATTTTACCCCTAGGTTGTGTATGGACTTACTATTTGGGGAAAGGGTATTTTTGGGAAAGGGAAAGTTGGGACATTTTGGGATGTTTAGATAAGGGTTTTCATCATCATCATCATCATCAATCTTATCTCTCACTCTCTCCCCTCAAACCCGTGCGACCCACCCCAAACACAAACACACACAAAACCCATTAACATCTAATCTTGGAACCTTGAGTTGGAGGGGCTTTTGAGAGAAACTCTGGCTTGAAACGGTTCTAGGGAACCCAAGGATCACGTTGAGCTCAGGATTGAAGGGTAGGACAGCAAGGATTACATAGTTTGGTAGTTTGAAATCTGGTCGAAACTTTCGAAGCTTATATCTCCAAGTCTAGGTAGATTTTCTCAATTTTTGTTTCATTTTCGGATTATTTGGCTCAAGTAGATGAATTTCTATATAAATTTTGTAAGATTTGGTTGAGAAATGAGGGAGATATGAAGGTTTGAAGTTTCAAGAAAAAATGGAGATTTTCGGGCCTACGAGCGGTGGCAGTGACGGTGGCGCACGACGACGCTGGTCATCTTCTTCGGCAAGTGATGACGCCATGATGATGTCATCTGACACGTGTCAGTGCCACATGGTAGAGGATCGGTGCTGCCACGTGGCAGGGGTGTCACACCTTATCAGTGCCAGGTCAGTAGGTGACGTCAGCAAATGACATCAGCATTGACTTTTGTTGATCAGACTTTGACCGACGCGTGGGCATCAATTTCGAGGTCAAACTGATATTGTTTGGAATATTTTGACATTCTAAATCCAATGGTGGTGGTTTCAGGTGGATCGAAGATCGTTTGATTGGTTATATGGAGATTTTTCTCCTCGGGAAGCTTGTTCAGGACACGTTCTCGGTTCCGAAATTTTGGGGTTTTGTATATGGACTTATATAGGTTGATAGTGACCCTTGGGTGTGATTTGGACAGGCCCGGACATCCCAGAGGCTTCGAATTATCTTACGGCTCATGGTTCGAACGCGCGACAGTATTGTGAGTGGACAGTTTTTTTTCATAACTCTGATGCATGCATATTTATATGTTTTTACTGGCTTTATGACATGATTTGCCATGATTTTGGCAATGATTTCGACTGTTGGATGAATATTGGATTTAAAATGTTTATTATTATATTTCTGGACATTAGAACATGTTGGTTTTTTGAAAGCCGTGGTTTGGGCTGGTGCACGTATAATAACTGCTTTGGGTTGTTGCCGTGTATTAAATTGTGTTATAGTTTTGGATTTGGTATTCTAGATTAGTTAACCTTAGGTAACTGGATTGCCATATCCGGAGTTGGACTCCGTAGACTCCCAGAGACGGGCTCAGACGTAAATGGGATGGACCCCACACGTACCGACCGGGTTGGACCCTGTAGATCCTGTACTCTCCTATCGGTAGTGCACATGGGATGCTAGTTGGACTAGCAATTGGTTGGACCAGCATGATGAGGTTTGACATTGAGCTGGCTGGGCCAGCAAGATCAGGTTTTTTATGTACTTTGATTTACAGATTACGTAACGCTTGTGTGTAAAGGTTCAAAGCGGCTTAGAGCCGATGATTTCATTAGCATGTGTGCCCGAGGGCTTTTTATATTTATGTGGTAATTGGGTTGGAACCAGGGTTTATATAGAAACGGTGGTTTTATTTGAAAGCAATGTTTTCTTGGCTATGCATGAATGACTTCAAAAACTGAGGGTTAAAAGGTATATTTTGGAAAATAGTTTTCCAACGTTTTATTTTTTGTCCACTTCACACTTTTTATTGGTTTTGGCACCCTCCAGGTGTTTTACAGACACGGGCGGCAGAAAGGTTGAGGCATCACGATGAGTGTGTACTCTGGTTATTCTAGTTAGGTTGTGGTTGTATCCCTAGTCTGACACGTGGTTAGGAACTTTATTTTTTTTTTGCAAGGGTAAACGAACGAACCGAGGTTTCGATTAATATAATATTAAATTAGTGAACAGTGAGCGATGAATCTGGACCCTTGGATGAGTGACAAGTGTCACTCATCCCCCCACTCCCTAAAATATGGATCATGTTTCCATTAATTATTTAAAATATAATTTATTTCATTCTTTTAATCTCAGCCGTACATCTCTTTCTCAAGATTGAATCTGGACCCTCCATTCCCTCTCATCTGGTCAATCATCTCCCTCACTCTGATATATTTTCCCACCCGAAACACTTACACACACAACCTTATTTGAACAAACACACCAGCCCATCTCTTCTGTGCTTGTGTGTGAGAGACCAACCGTTGGTGAGGGCTGAGAGACGACGGGAGGCGACAAGGAAACGGTGGCTACCACGATGGTTCACGGCAAGGGTAAGTTGACCCGAGAGCTCTTTTGTGTTCAAACTTTAAGAGTCGAGTTTTAGTTGTGATTTTAAACTCCTGGTTGATTCTTATGAGACCTAGGGACAGAAACAGACCCAGTGGATGGGAATTCGAGGCTCAAGGTGGCCTGGATCGACGGGGAGGATAATCGGAAAATCTGGGTTTCGGGTTTGTGTCCAGAGGTAAAGATCTAAACGCGTTTTCTTGTTTTTGATTCCATAAATCTCTTGGTTGGACTTAGAAGAACACGTAGGGAGAAACCCCGTAGAAAATGGTTGAGTAATGGCTAAGAACCAACCGACTAGGTTCAGCGGTTCGGCTGAACCGGTTCAAACCAGTGAACCGGGTCCAACGCGAGGTGACGATGGACAGTATTTGGCGCGTGGGCTTCACGCGCAGCCGCTTTGGGCAGCGTGTGGAGGGTATTTTGGGGAAACTTCCAACATGACTTTTAATCTATTCGATGTAACGAACATTTTGGGATTGGTTTTGTGTCGATCAGACACTGTTTCGATATTGTTCGGGACGTCCAAAAGTTTTGAATCCAGTTTAAAAATAGTTAAAAATTCGAGAAAATTACGGGGCTTTGATAGGAGGTTAATGAAGAGGTTAGTGACCCTCTAATGTGATTTGGACAGGTTTGGAAGTCCCGGTGATAGTGGTATGGCTCGGGAAGGCCTATGGCACGCGTATCGAGGCGCATCGTTGGACGGTATGTGAGTGGACTTTGGTTTTATAAATACTATGCATGCCTAAATGTGTTATATGTTTCATATACGTGATTTCCATAATGATGATTGTGATTATTGATTTCGGGTATGTTGCACATATTTCGAGATATTTTTCGTATTGCACGTATATCGAGGCTGAAGATTTTATTATGGTTTTACGTGCTTGTGGTTTCATGAATAATGTGATAAAATGGTTTTGAAATTGGAAAGATGAACTCGGGTATGAGGCCCAATTATTTTGGAAACCTCGGACTTGGAGTCCATTTGAGTTACGTAATCGGGCTGGGGGCCCAATTGCTTTATGAAATAGGGCCAGGGTCCCCGTTGTTTACGAAATCAGGCTGAGACCCATTTGAGTTATATTATTGGGCCAGGGGCCCAGTTGATTTACAATTTCGGGCCGTGGGCCTAGTGGTTTACAGAATCGGGCATGAGGTCCAGTTGGGTTATAAATGTGATTTCGGGTCTGGGACCCTATGTTTTATAAATGTGATTTCGGGTCGGGTACCCTAAATGGAATTGTGATGTTTTATGGAGATTTCGGGCAGAGCCCATTGAAATGTTGGGAAATGATTTGATAAAACTATTTTCCATATACCATCTTGATACGAGGATAGGTGATGGTCTCCTCCAGGTGCCTGGGACACTGGGGAAGTCAGGGTGCATTGCCTGCGAGGGGTCGTTGTACGGAGCTACCGGATCGTATAGTGACTCAGGAGCAGGATTGCTATGATTAGACATCTGGGACGTCACTCATCTGAGATGTCAGAGATATGGACCCGGAGAGACCCTGGGCAGCACGCGTTGCTTATTATACCGTGAGATATGACGTCTGGGACGTCAAGCATCTAGGACGCTAGGCATCTGGGATGCCGGAGATGGTAAATGTGGTAAATATGGACTATTAAATCTATGAAATGGTTTTTCGGTTGGATTTATGTTTATGGATTTGGGCGGTGGCCCACATGGTTTTGTATATATGGATGTGGTATTCCACAGTTTTGGGCTGAGTTCCCACACTTGGTTTTGAGTTATGGTTTTTGGGCTAAGGCCCTAATAGCTTGTTGAGCAAATGTTTTTATTACTGGTTTTCGATGCATGCATATGTTTTAATGAAGGGCATAAATGTCTTTGTGAAATATGTTTTATGAACTAATGATTTTTGTCCAATCACAGCTTTTGTTATTTTTAATGCCCTTCAGGTTGATCACGGATGCGACTGCAGCAGAGACCGGGACATCGCATGCCTCCTCCATCGATCCTTGCGCACTCTGGAAGCCCCGAGTGGGCAGTGGCATTAGATTATCCCTTGTCTGACACTTCACGTCAGACGGGAGCATGGCACATTCCATGGTAATCCTGGGGGGATTGGGATGGGTCGTGTCATTATGTGTCACGACCCGACTCCCCTCGCACGATATTGTTCGCTTTGGGCCTAGCCCTCATGGTTTTTTTTTTTGGAACTCACGCACAACTTCCCAATTGGTCACCATCTTGGGATTTCTACAGCCCAATCTCATTTAACTTTGGAGTTCCAACCAAACCCAAAGCCAATGAGCTCTCAAAAGGTCTCGTGCTAGATAGATACGTGCCCACAAATATAAGACACTTCACATTTTCCTCCTCGGGCGACGTGGGATTGTTCATTGTTCTTCCCAAGACACGGATATTACAATCCACCCCGTTGGGCCCCAACGTGTCGGGATCCAACTCTAATACCATTCTATCACGACTCGACTCCCCTAGCACGATATTGACTGCTTTGGGCATAGCCCTCACAGTTTTTTTTTGGGAACTTATGCACAATCTCTTAGTGGGTCACCCATCATAGGATTGCTCCAGACCAATCTCGCTTAACTTTGGAGTTTCAACCAAACCCAAAGCTAGTGAGCTCCCAAAAAGGTTCGTGCTAGATAAATACGTGCCCTCACATATAAGTCACTTCACCTTTCCCTACTCGAGCGATGTGGGATTGTTCATCGTTCTTCCCAAGACACGGGTCTTACATTACGGCCTTGTGGTAATTCTTACATGTTAATATAAAGATATTAAGATGTGAAGTATAAAGATATATTATAAGGTGATTTAACATGTTAAGCATATTTTGGGAAGTAGTGTTTAATACTTGACAATAATTTTATTGGAAATTAAACAAACTAAAAATTATGATAAATGGCCTCCAAAGGAGGGTAATGAAACGGAAGAATTTTAAAATGGTAAATATTTTTTCCATGGCGGGTTAGTGGGTCAGATGTGGGCGGTAACCCCGCAAGGACGAATTAGGTTTAGTTAATTGGATAAAATTAGGACATGGTCAAAGTTAGTAATATCCCTTATCTGACCCGAAATGGCAAATGGGAGTAGGACTGGTCCAATTTTCATGATAATTAGGGTCATGTCACTCTAAGCTTTTGTAACAACCCGTCCCGAGAGTCGGGATTAGTAGCGTGATTAAGGTGGGATTAGCGAGGCTAATCGGTGGTTAGTTGGTCCCGATAGGTCCGTAAGTGTAGAATGACGATTTTGCCCCTGGTTCGGGCAAAATGTTGACTTTAATTCGGGTGGTCAAATGGGTGTTGACCAGTGACCAGGACGTAGTTTAGGACGTCACGAATCCATAGGCAAGTGGTACGCCCGATTCCGACATCCGAGGAGGAAGTTGTGATGTTCGAAAGGTCGAGGGCATAACTGTAATTTGGGTGAATTAAGGGGAAAAGTTGACTTTTTGAATAATCGAGTTTTGGTAGGTTGACCTAGGATGGTTAGATAGATTTCGTCGTCCTGAGTTCGATGACAGGCGGCACGTCTTCATCGGACTTACGGGGCGAGAGTTACGGGTCTAGGAAGTTTTGGTTAAATCGTAAATATGAGTTAAAAAGAAGGGTATTTTGGTCATTGTGGCACATTGGGATTTGTGCACAGAAGGAAAGGAATGGACGGCTGGGATTAGGCCATGTGGGAGTGTGTGGAGTGGATTGTGACGCGTGGTGGGTGTGTAGTGGTTTCTACACAAATGTGCACGGGTAGTTTAAAAATGTGCAGCCGTGTTCTTCGAAGAGGAAAAAAAAACAAAGAGGAGGCTGAGGGGTGAAATCGATCGACGGCCGGGCAAGTGCGAGCTTGTGAGTAGGGAAGTGTGATCAGAGGGAGGTTCAGAGTGCAGGGTGGTGTTGAGGAGATTGGGAGATGCAGTGCTCATGTGTGTGCGAAGTGAGAACTCACGGGGGAAAACCAGAGAAACAGAGAGGAGTTGGGGTGGAGGTGCGGTAGTGCGGTCGTGTACTTAATCAAGGAAAGCGGCAGGTGGTGCGCGGAGGACGGAGGAGGTGTGTGGATACCTAGGGACGCGGCGGAGTCCACGGCGGTGAGCGGCAGGAGAGGTAATTTCCAATTCCTCTGTTTTTCTGTTTTGTTTCAATTTGAAAGTCGTGAGTTTTAAGTACGAGTCGGGGTTTTTGGTGAGTTGTGTGAGACTTAGTGGGGTCCTAGAAGTGTTCTGGTGTCGCCACCGTGACGGGGGAGGACCTGGGTGGCCGGAGTGTGGAACAGGGGATTACGGGCCGTCTGGTTTCGAGCTTGAGTCGACAAGTATGGGGCCGTGTTGAGGTGATTGAAGGATGGGGATGGATAGAGTAGGTCTGGACGTTGAGAATGGTGAAGAAAGGGAGGAGAACGGTGGCCGGACGGCGGAGAAGGATTCTCGCCGGTTCAGCCTGCGACGGCCGGTTCAGTACGGGTTGAAGACGGTACTGTAGCTGGCGCGTGGGGCCACGCGCAGCCACTTTGGGCGGCGCGTGGGGGCGCGTGCAGCGGTTTCCGGTGAAGCGTCCAACTACGTTTTTGTTCTAAATGTTATAACGAATCCAATGGATTAAGTTTCGGGTTCTTCGGACGTCGTTTCGGAGTAGTTCTGCGGGGTTAAAGGTCTAGGGTCCCGTTTTAAGTACGTTAGAAATTCGGGAAAGTTATGGGGTTTTAGTATGAGTAGCGTGGAGTAGTTAGTAACCTCGTTATGGAATTTGGACAGGTTTGGGAAAGCCGAGGATAGCAAACTGGCCGGGGACGGCGTAAGTGCGCGCGTATCGAGGCGACGCTGAAATGGTCTGTGAGTGGACTTTGCTTTCCAACTCTTGATGCATGCATATATGTTTTTATATGATTTCTATACGAGCTTCTATGAGTTGATTTATAGTTGTGATGGTTTGTGGTTTGTGCACGTTTTTCGAGGAAAATGACGGTTTCACGTTTTACGAGGTTTCGATAACTATTGTAATTTGAACCTGGTTTTAATGGTTGATTTCGGGATTTGAAATATGGTTGGATTTCAAGGAAAGTAAAAAGGATTTTGAAAAGTATTTTCGGGCCTGAGGCCCAATTCAAAGGTGTTTTCGGAAATGAGATTTCGGGTTTCGGAATCGAAATTCCGGGTGACGATTCGGGATTCGATTCGGGACTTGAAGCGGATTCGGGTTTGGGTTCGGAATGGTTATTCCGGATGCTAGCTTACGGAATGATGGTTGCGGACTCGGACCGGAAAATGAGAAGGAAATGAGTTCTGGGTCTGGATTCGGAATGACGGTTATGGATGCCGGAAGGGCATCAGACCAGTGGTTTCGGATTCGGGTTTGGATATGGAAATGGAAAATGATTTCAAATGGTTTTGGGATTTGATTTGCTGGATCTGGATATTGGGTTTAAAGACCCGGATATATGTGACGGGGGACCGGCCGGATTGGGTTTAAAGACCCGGATTGAGTTTAAAGACTCGGGAGTTTAAAGACTCGGATATATTGATTTTCCCCCGTAGGCCTTGAGTTTAAAGACTCGGGAGTTTAAAGACTCGGATATGATTAAGGCCTGGATTGAGTTTAAAGACTCGGGAGTTTAAAGACTCGGATAGATCCAGCAGGTTCGATGAATGAGAATGTGGTTTTAAATGTGTATTGGGTTTTCACTGAGACTTGATGATGATGTTTTGGGCAGTAGCCCGGGTGAAATGGTTTTTATTGGTTATAATGGCTTCTGGTGATATTGGGGCTGAGGCCCGGGTTGTGGAAGAAGTTAAAATGTGCTTTGGTTTTCGTACATGGTTTTATGATATAAAATTGATATGCATGCATTGGTTTTCAAAATGGAGGGTATAAATGTATGTGTTTTCTGATAACTGTTTTGAACTTGACTTTTATTTTTTGTCCACTCACAGTCTTTTCGTGTTTTCGATACCCTCCAGGTTGATGTGGTGCGGGCTGTCGGTTGAGAGAGATGGAGACATCACATGCCAAATCCACAGTAGGCTCTGCGCACTCTGGGAAATTTGAGGTTGTTAAGGTAGTTGGTCTGGAACTCCCTTGTCCGACTTACGTGTCACACGAAGGTTAGGCGGTTGTTTAGCCCTTGTGTCATGCGTACGTTAGACGGGAGCGGGGTTTAGCCCTTAATCCCAGGGGATTCGGGGTGGGCCCTGACAGCTTTCCTCCTTGAAGTTCTACAAGCCTTCTTCGTGGAAGCACTTCAAGTCTTCCTCGTGGAAGCACTTCATGCCTTCCTCTTGGAAGCACTCTAAGCTTTCTTCCATGAAGCACTTGAAGCCTTCCTTTGCACTTCAAGCCTTCTTCCGAGATGCAATTCAAGCCTTCCTTCAGGGAGCAATCCAAGCCTTCGCCATACGAAACATCTAAGTTTTCATTGTGTGAACCATCCAAACCTTCGCCTTGCGAAGCATCGCAAAGCCTTCCTCCAGGAAACACGCAAAGCCTTCCTCCAAAAAGCTCTTCAATCTTTCCTCCTAAAAGCACTTCAGGCCTTCCTCCAAGAAGCAATCCAAAACTTCATCCTAGAAGTAATCCAAGACTTTATCCAGAAGTCGCTCTAAGCCTTTTGATGAAAGAAATAAAAAAAGCTTTGCATTGAAGACAATACAAAGCCCTTCTTTGGAAGGCAAAGCAAAGCCCTTCTCTGAACTGGGCCAAGAAGCTCCTAATGGATGCTCATGGCTGCAATGGGGTTATTTGGAAAATCAAATAGTTCGGAAGTGAACAAAATAAAAAGCTTGTAGAAGAAACTTCGCATATGAATTCAAAATTCTGCATGAATAAAACTCTCATTTCTCTATTCAAAAAACGATTGGCAATTCACATATCGATTTCTCAAACTACATAATCAATGTTAGAATGAAAATACAATCAAAGAAAGAAACAACCAATCTATGGGAATTATAGGGGCAAAGCATCAATGAAAATCATTTTTGGAACTCGGCCAAATCTGCAGCTGAAAGTAAAGGAACGCTGTTAAAAAATGAGACATCAATATCAGCGAGTCCATTTTTGTAGACCACTAGCTCAAGTTTAGGTTTAGGCTAGGGCTTTTTCTCGCGCTACAACTTCGACTCTTTGGTAAAGACTGTGTTGTCACTCTTCATACCTCACTTTAGCTCCTCAATTTTTTTGGGAGAAAAGTTGTGGAGGCATATGATAGCAAAAACCGCTTAGGAATCAATTGTTGGATTTCCAGCTTTGTTGGTTCTCCACCTCCAGGAGCTTGACCAAGTGCTCAATATGATTGACGAACAATCTGTGCCTACTGGATGACCTCGCTAGGCTAGAGCAACTAGGAACAATGCCTCTGAATAGAATTGGAAGGCATTTCAGGACTTGACTTATTCTCAGGAGACATGTTAAGTCTTTATTTGTTGTTCTTCTTCATGATAGCAGCAATTTTTAAATCCACAAGAGCGCTCAACCACTCCTTGACTAAGCTTTTAGAAGGCCTTCAACCATCCAACCTTTTTGAGAATGAAGGCTTCAACCTCAACTGATGACCGAAGGAGGAAATTTTTCTTATTGACCACAAGCTGAATTTTTGCCTTTGCAACATCTGAGAGCTTACATGGAAGAGCACCTTTCGCTAGGCTCCACAAAGACGCCACTAGAAAGGCAATCTGATTGCAAACTTTCCATGCGTTCAAGTCTTCGGGTCCGAAAAACTCCATATCCTTCCTAGGGAATGGACTGTGACTACGCGAACCACCACTCTCCTATAATGCAAATTTCCAAAATTGCTCTGAAACACACATTGTCATATCTTAAAATGTTCGTCTTAAAAAAATAAATAAGTCATTATTTGGATCATTGCCAACGGATGTTCCGAACTCCCAAAATATGCAAAAATAAAGAAGTTATTTAATCAAATTCTAAATAATATATATCTTATATATTATTTAATAATAAAGTTATATTATATATATATCTTATATATACTTTAATATAGTTGTATTAGAATATATATATATATATATATGTTATATTTATTTATTATGAATCCAACAAGCAGCAACTTCCAACGCGTGGGGCCTACCTATAGTAACAATGCCAATCAACCGTGTGCGCAATATCCACATAGACCTTTCAAAATGCGTCATATGTCCAAGTCTGAGAAGCCAGTCCATAGGAGAAACGTTATAACTGCGTGGGTCCTACTCACACAAACTCCTCATGTGTGACACCCACTGTAAACATCAGAGCTCCTTAATGCTTGTGAAAGAAAGTAGCAAGCGAACATCGTTTTAAACTTGCCATATAGATGCTTCGTATATAGCACACGCAACAAATCGTTGGGAGTGGGGCCTACCCACTGAAAAAGGCAGAGCTCCTCTGCGGTTATGCAAGTAACGTCATGCGAGAACCATCAAAAGCTCGCAGTGGCCATTCTAATTTGACAGCCCACAACAACAGCAGATGCGCTGATTTCATCATACACCTTATCCAGAAAGATTGTGGATAACCCCTGTTGCGGTCAATTGCACTTCACCAGATGTCGCCCCTAGGCCCGTAAATGGCACTACATCTCCCTTCCCACCTCCAGTTGTCGGTATGTCACACACACACGCACACACCTGTTATCAAGCCTCCTAGTCCTTCGCCACGTGGCTGAATACGCACACATGGGGGGAAGGGGGGGGGGGGGGGGAGGGAGGAAATAATAATAAGGAAAAGACAAAGAAGAAGATGATCACTGTTTAACTCGTCAAAGAGAAAGGAAGGAAATTTTTTCCAAGAAAATCAACTATAAAATCTGAAGAAAAAACGGGTTACCTCGAGATTGAAGCATTCTATCCACATTCTTCTTCACCAGCAAAGAATAGTCTGACAAAATTTGAAAATGAAGTAACCTCTCATCTTCTCGTTTATATAACAATTTTTTTCCCAAAACGATAATGGGTGAAATAATTGTTACTTAGTCTACCTCCACCTTTCTTGTTCCTCTAACATCAAGGCAAAGCAAGTGATGGGTCTTTGTTTTTTTAGAAAAGGATGTTACAAATTTCATTTCCATTAAACAAAAAAAAAAACTCCCTAATTAATTGGAAAGTTAAAGAATATTAAACCCCTAATCATTAGTGAGGAAGTTTATTTTAGAATAATGAGAATTAAACCTCATCAGTGAGATAATTACATATGGGTAACAAACTAAACCCAATCACACAAGCTCAAGCTCAATGCCAACTTGAACCACTTTGATGTTACATTCCGAGCCCAACAGAATCCGTCAACTTGAATTAGTATTCTGAATCCAGTAGAATTTATCAACACAAGATTAATACAAGATAAGATGGAGTCCTACTCCAAAATGGTTTACTGGGACGTCTAGCAAAAACATATATCTTTTAGAATTTTCTGAATTCCTAAGCTGTGTGGAGGCATTTGTGGAACCATAAATCACCGAAAATTTGTGGAACTGCCACTTAACCCATAATTCTCATAATGTCTAAATTGTCTCCGATAATGACATTAACAACTTACAAACACTTACACATTAAATAATGTATTTATTTGCTAAATATATTATTTAATCGGATTAAAACCTCAATAATATTAATATTCTCCTAGAGAATTAATTGTCTTGGTAATGAACAATTATTATTAATATTAAATTGTTATAATTATCATCATTGTTCGTAATAATGAATAATTATAAATATTAAATAATATATTTTTAAAAAATATATTATTAATTACATAATCGATCAACCAATCAGAATGCTCCGAGACTCACAAGATTAATAGATACGTGCATTTCACTTTGAAGGGTAAGTTATTTCATTGCTTTGTAAAATCTTGTAATTTCTCTCAAAATTGATTTAAACATCAATGTTCTTAGTTGAATAATGTCTGAGACTTCGATCGAGTCACTTAATAACTTTTATTTTCTGTTTGTAGATATCAAAGAGATTTTTACAAGTATATACAATTTTGGTTTCAACATAATCGAATTCAAACTTAAAATCATTAATCTGCATGTTGAAACTCTTACAAATTGAGCTAAATTTACGTTAGCCTCCTAACTAAAAAATAAAAAATAAAAGAAAAAAAAATTAACTGATATTTTCAGATTGTTTGGCCAGCCCTCTGCTTTGTACTTTTCTGTGACCAAAAGAGTAGGAAAAGAAAAGAAAAGAAAATATCTGCTTTCCGTCCAAAAAGCTGTCATTGGCGTGTACAATTTTCGTCTTCGAGTAACGGCTGTGCAGCGCCATATCTGCACCTCTCTCTCCCTCTCGGCGAACTTGGATTGGCGAGGTAAGTTGTAGTTATGGGTCTTGTCAACTAATTTCCTTTGTGATTGTCACTGTTAATGATATACCCATGGTGATCTTTTGCTTACTGTTTATGCGTTTGAGTTAGAACTTCGATCAACAATGGAGAATCGGCAATTAGGAGAGCTTGTCTCTAAGAAATTCAGATGGACAATTAGAAACTTCTCTAAGTTGAACACCCCGAAGCATTACTCTGAGGTTTTCCTTGTCGGTGATTGGAAATGGTATTTTTGTTTTCTTCTCCTAATCCTACTAATCAAACCCCTAGATTTTGTACTTTGATCAAATCCCTAAATTTTTGTACTTTGATCAAATCCCTAAATTTTTGTACTTTGTGATGATATGTGAAATCGCTTGGTTGATTTGATCAGGAGGATACTTATATTTCCAAAGGGGAACAATGGAAAGCTCTTGTCAATGTATTTGGAGGTTGTAGATATTTCAGACTTTGCCATTTCTGTGGAGTAGATATGCCCAATTCAGCTTGACAGTGATTAATCAACTCAACAGAAATCTGTCAATAAAGAAGGGTACTTTCTCTAATGTTGATTGTTGTTGATTTTTCATTTATTTTTCTGTTTTTTCGGGCTTTCATTCCTTTTATGCTAAAGGCTTAATTATCAAATAGAGATTGTGGTTGTTTTGTCTTGTTATCGAGGTTCTTCAGTGTCATTCTATGCTAAAGGCTTTATTTCAATCCTACTTTGCTATCAGACAGTACTCAGTTTTGAAATTGGTGGGAATAAGGGACTTAGGGTAAAAAGAACGGCTTATGCAAATTTGTTCATCATTTTCATTCTGGAAAAAACTATTTATTACTGTGGAAGAATCTTTTTCTTTCCTAAACAATGGCGATCTTGTTCAAAGAAATAATACCATAATAGAACTTTGAGAGTATCCTAATATTTGAATACTTTTGTTTTTCTTATTTCATTTCATCCGTCTAGGAAATACACTCCAAGAATATTGAGTAGAGAAAAAGTTTCTATTCACCCTCCTCCAACTCCAGACTTCTCTTCTCCTTGGCCAGATTATAACTTTTCTCAAGGCCATTAATATTAAGTTCTCTTTTCTTAATTTTCCCAATATTTTCTCTAAACAACAAAACATAAAAATATTACAGCGTTATTATGCTTCTCGTATTGAAACTAATTTGTGCATAGTGTAAATTCATTTATTAAACTTCTAGTCTTTATTTACTAAGACAGACCCTCATGCACATATACTTTCTGACTTTAGGTTGGTTGCTTGGTCTCACCTTATGACTTCAGTTATTTAGATATGGTTGCACTTTGCAAGCGAGTTTAAAATAAGCAACTTATTTGACCAGAAACTGAACTTTGTGGTTCTTGATAGGGGATCATAAACTTCATCCATCTGCATGTGTGGATGTTTAACTTTGTTCTCTATTGAAAATTGGTAGGATTTACATAAGCCATAATTATCAAATTGGAATGGATAATAAGAAGGTTAAGGTGCTTTGACAAAAATTCAGTTTTGTGCGAGAACTGCTATGCTGCTTTTATTTCAGGGTTCAGGATTTAACTTGGAAATCTTTTAGTTTTCATGTTCTTAGATGAATATTACACCTAAAGTTGTGATGTTTTCTGTTTTGAGTTTATGGAAATTAGAAATTTTCTCCAAGTTTCTTGAGTTTACTCCACTGTTTTTACTGACTCCTATATTTATGTGGATATATAGACTTTGGTTTGCTTATGTTAAATTTTGGAATAAGCTTCCTTTGTCATATCTATTAGTTTAGCTATGCATCATTGTTAAGTTTTTTTTACTTCCTTCGTATTTTGATTTTACAGACACCCAACATGATTTCAATGCAAGTCAGAGTGACTGGGGTTTCACATCATTCCTGCCTCTAACTGAGCTTTCTGACTCTAATAAAGGGTTTCTTTGTAAGGATAATTGTATTATTGAAGCTGAGGTTATTGTCCTTAAGGCTGATATTAAGATTTTGGAAGACCAAGGAACTGGCTGTTCTGGACCCCTAGAGCCTTCAGAGAAAGAAGATCCAGGACTAGAACCTTCAAGTGTGGATTCTGTGCAAGTTCCGCACTCTTTACTACTCATTAACGCACCAATTATCCAACAGGTGCCTGATTTCCTGGATTCACCTAGGTCTGAACAAGTTCAAAAAAATGTGGATTCTGTGCAAGTTCCATTCTCTTCACCGACACCTAGTTTATCAAGATTTGAGCAGGTTCTTTCTTTACAGGGAGCACCAAGTTTTGATAAAGTTTGCATTGAGCCAACTGATTGCCAAATTGACCTTTCTGCAGGCAAGCGACATGAGGAAATGCTTTTCACCCCAGTTAGAAAGCTCGTGGATTTTAGGGGTTTAGGGGAGATAGAGGGAACTTTCATTCCACTGCTAGAGGAAGTTTGTTCGTGGCATCCTTCATTGATTGAGTGCCAAAAGAAGAGAAGTCGCTCATTTAGTGAATGGGCATTCACAGCTTTGGGTCGAGTCTTGCATTTTCTGAAGACTACAAAGGTTAAGGATATGACAGAAGATAGATGTGAGCAGCTTCAAGTTTTATGGGAGGAGCTTGAGACTTTCAAATTTGGCTTGGCTTGGTTGGAGCCATCTATACAATCTGCTCTGGTGGTGAAGAAGCTTGTGGATAGGGCAGGGCAGGTTAAAAAACAGAGAGAGGATTTGGAGGTGTTGGAGATTGATGTGAAGAGGTTGAGGGCGAGACTAGCTGTTGCTGAGGTAGATCTTGAGGTAGCAAAACGAGATTTGGCAAAGACAGAAGAAGGATTTGGTGACACAGATATGAATAAGAAGTTAGGTTATGGGAAGGATTAGCCTTAATTTAGAAATCTATCTTTCATATTACCAAGATATGCTGCAAATGAAACGTTTGCATATTATATTAACTACTTGCGTTGTAGTTGTGTGGCACTGTTTCTTCACGTCGCAAGAATATTGTCTATATTGCAATTCCCTTTGGCAATTTATTAGCATGTTAAACTTATTTTAAATTGTTTTAATTTTTTAATTTCATCTGTCAGATTATGTGCTGATTTTACTTTGGATCTCTGCTTTTATTTGCAAAGAAAAGCTGCACATTTTTTTACCATAAATTATGGTTGACACTTATTATATGGAGTAGGTTGGAGTAGAAAAAGATTAGAGAGCTTCTAAAATAATTTTTTTAGTGCATTTAGTTGAAATTTAGCCTGAAAATGTAGAGGGCTATCCCGAATGGATGTCACTCCAAGGGAAGGAAGGCGCTGGGAAATTGGGGAGGATTGGAACTCCAACAAGATATCGGATAACGAATTAGCTGCAGCAGATGTGGTGCTCCGCCTCACATGTATTGAGAACATCCTGGACAATTGAGCGACAATTTTTGAATTCTCCCAAGAAATCCAAGGGGTTTTAGAGGAAGGCATGAAGTCTGTATCAACAGAAGAGGAAGACTCGACAGGGGCTTTTCCTTTCCCGGCTCTTTTGGGGGCCATGTGCTTCAGCAAGTATCTCGAGCAAAGAACTGTCGAAATTGGAAGGGCGGTGACTTGTTCAAGGAAGATAGTTCAAACGAAGTGGAACCGCCAAAGGTACATGCAACAAAGAGAAAAAGAGTGAGAACGCGTTCGTATGAATTTAAAATGTTTTATACCTGAAGTATTTCAAATTCAAGGGGCAATGTTTACACTCGAAAATCCCCACCAAAAAATCCCCTCTAGGCCTAAGTCTTGGCTCATAGAAATTAAAGGCCTAAAGAACAACTCTCGGCCCAAGACTGAGCAATTCAAGTGTGGAAAGCAAGAAAAACTTGGACGGTATTGACAAAGTATGGAGAAGACAAAGGCAAATGGACAAGTATCCCAATAGAAAATGGGAAGGTAGGTCCCATATGGATCCCTATCCAACAAGTTAAAGAACTCCCTCGACCATCTATAAATAGAGAATGACTTGGCTTCTCAAAGAACAACAAGATCAACCAATTAAAATTCAACAAATTGATCTCCATAAATTTCTGAACTTATAAACACCTTTAACCAATGTTTCATGGTTTAAAAACAGCTGACCCTGTGACAAAAACTGTTTCTTCCGACCTAGGAAATTAAGATGCAGCTTCTCTTCTCACCCCTTCGAGGCATTTATGCAACTTCCTAACCATCTTTCTGACTGCTCTAGCAGCATTGTCATAATGGTTAAACTTCAATTCTTGCATAAACCTTCTTTCTAACCATCTAATGTCATAAAGGTTACCTTCATCCCGACTGACCAGTTCTTGGACTTTCGGGGGAAATTCCCAGGAGATCAACCTTCTTGCTTACCAATTCGTGTCATAAGGGTTGATATTATCAGTTACCGGTTCACAAAAAGTCATCCCAACTGCCGACTCACAGATCATGTTCGATTACCGTCCAAGAAAAACTATCTCGACTACCGTCCCACAAAAAGCCATCCTGATTGCTAGTTCATGGCCGATCTCTGAGGAACTCAGACCTCCCCTTCGATGTCTTGTTGTTACATTTGAGTGCTCTTCCATCTCATGGCATGATTTCTGATTGATATTCTTTTCAGTTGATGATTCTCGGACTTCTTACTTATTACGACTTTGAAGCATGAATGGAATAATTTACTTCCTCACACTTGTAATTTCAGTTCGTTTAAATTCAAATACTTTTACATTTTTGTATTTGTGCTTCCATATTCATTTCAATATGTAAACCAAATTTTCTTAAACAAGTAATTTGTCAGGACCCGACCCTCTTCTGTCAGGTCCCGATTCATCTAGCACGATATTGTCCGCTTTGAGCCTCCTTACCCTTGCCCTCACGATTTTGTTTTCGGGAGCTCACGGTGCAACTTCCCAGGGGGTCACCCATCATGGAATTGCACCAGCCTCAACTCGCTTAACTTTGGGGTTCCAATCCCCCCCAAAGCCACTTGAGCTCCCAAAAGGCCTCGTGCTAGATAGGTGGGCGCCTACACCTTTAAGGCACACCACCATCCTCTCCCAGACCATTTCCCCTCGCAGGAATGTGGGATTGTTCACCGTTTCCTCCAGGACACGGGTCTTACAATCCACCCCCCTTAGGGCCCAGCGTCCTCGCTGGCACACTTCCCGGTCGGGGTTTGGCTCTGATACCAAATTGTCAGGACCCGACCCTCTTCTGTCAGGTCCCGATTCATCTAGCACGATATTGTCCGCTTTGGACCTCCTTGCCCTTGCCCTCACGGTTTTTTTTGTTTTCGGGAGCTCACGGTGCAACTTCCTAGGGGGTCACCCATCATGGAATTGCACCAGCCTCAACTCGCTTAACTTTGGGGTTCCAATCCCCCCAAAGCCACTTGAGCTCCCAAAAGGCCTCGTGCTAGATAGGTGGGTGCCTACACCTTTAAGGCACACCACCATCCTCTCCCCGACCATTTCCCGTCGCAGGAATGTGGGATTGTTCACCGTTTCCTCCAGGACACGGGTCTTACATAATTGGTTTTCGGGACATACCATCCAAACGTGGTTTCCGACTTCATAAGTCGGGATACCATATTTGTGCATTGGTTCAACTATTCTTATTTCGACTCGAGAGAACCTGGGACCACTAACCACTTTAACAAACTGAAACGACAACGTCGCCAATCAGAATATGGTTCCACATGGAGGCCCAACAAGGGTTGCCTCAGGACACTCAACACGTAATACGATAAAAACATTTTGGGCAGGACCATATATGGTCCGATTTTTCATGTTATTTTGTTAAAATCTATAATTTTTGTATTCCTTTTCAAAATAGTCTGTTCACATTATGCTATGGATCACTAAACCTAACGATAGTTTGAGTTTGAGACTCCTTTAAGGAGCATGGATACAAGTACAACAAAAAGAAATGTGTTGTATTTACACTATGTTATCAAACAATAACTTCATACTTGAACTTTTCAGTAATATCAACTTGTTCCCTAGCTTTTGAGCTCGGGCTAAGTGCAACCTCCTAACATTTCTGAGATTTCTGATATATATATATATATATTTGCCCTCTATGTAGATTAATCTGTAGTTCCTGGCTTTCTTGTCCATATGATCACAATGGGCATCAATTTAAACCTACTTGGTCAATTAATTAAGAAGAATTTAGAATATTTGGTTTCCTAATCTATTTAAGGGTATGCTGATAGGGTTTAAAACTTTAATGGGTTGTTTTGTTTGCAGAAACGTATCACTTATGCAAGTTTAAAGAATGAATATTTTTTTACACCCAAAAAAATCCCATATGGGCCCAAGTCACGGCTCACGGAAATTAAAGGCCCAAAGAACGATTTTTGGCCCAAGACCAAGCAGTTCAAGTGTTAAAAGGATGGTGACTTGGGTGGTGCTGACAGGACATGGAGAAGACAGAGGCGAAGGGGGGAAGTACCCTAACTGAAAAACAGGGAGGCAGGTCCCGCATGGGATCCGATCTAGCAAGTTGAAGAACCCCGTCGACCTCCTATAAAGGAAGAACGACTTGGCTTCTCAAAGGACATCAATCAACGAATCAAAACTTAGCAAATTGATCTCCATTAATTTCTGGACCTATGAACACCTTTAACCAAGGTTTCATGGTTTAAAAACAGCTGGCCCTTGTGGCAAAAACTGCTTCTTTCGACCTAGGCAATCAAGATGCATCTTTTCTTCTCACCCCTTAGAGTTATTTATGCAACTGCCTAACCATCTTTCTGACTGCTCCAACAGCATTGTCATAATGGTTATGCTTCTTTCCCTGTATAAACCTTTTTTCTGACCATTCGTGCCATAAAGATTACCTTCATCCCGACCGATTAGTTCTTGGACTTTTAGGGGAAGTTCGCATGAGATCAACCTTTTTCCTGACCACTTCGAGACATAAGGGTTGATTTTATCAACTACTAGCTCACGAAAAGTCATCCTGACTACCGGTTCACGGATAGTGTTTGGTATGCATTTTTATGGAAAACCATCCCAACTACCGCCCTACGGAAAGTCATTCTGATTGCTAGTTCATGGCCGATCCATGAGGAATCCAAACCTCATTTTTGACGTCTAGCCGTTGTATTTGAGTGCTCTGCCATCTTATGGCATGATTTCCTACTAACATTCTATTAAGTTGATGGTTCTCGAACTTCTTTCTTATTACGAGTTTGAAGCATGAAGGGAATAATTTACTTCTTTGCACTTGTAATTTCAGTTCATTTAAATTCAAGTACTTTTAAGTTTCTATATTTGTACTTTCGCATTCATTTCAATATATAAAAAAAACTAGATATTCTTAAGTAGCAAAATTGGTTTTCGGGACATACCTTTCGAACATGGTTTCCTATTTCATAAGTCGGGATACCATCTTTGTGTATTGGTCTGATTACTTTGATTTTGACTCAAGAGAACCTAGGACCACTAACAAACTGAAATGACAACGTCGCCAATCAGAATATCATGGCGAAATAAAATTTACTAGTTTGGGCAACACTGGAAAAGAATGTTAAGTCCTTGAAAAATGCATAGAAAAGAACAACGCAGGAGAATTCTTGTCCGCCTGCTCCACGATCGTTTTGATCAAAATAAAGGTTCTTGCGCTGAAAACGGAACCAACGTACACTGTCTAGTAGTAGTTTCTCTACTAGTGGCATGCCTACACTTTGAGCTGAGAAAACCCGTTTGCTTCCTAGTATGCTCATTGATAACGCCCAAACTATGCATTAAATTAAATACGTAACCCGGGTGTTATGCAATTTAAACCCTTTTTGTGTAGTTATGGTATTAGTAAATAGAGATCGTTCTTAACCGGGGAAATTAAGGAACATTAATAATATGTTAGTTAAAAAAGAATAATGAATAATCAAAGAATAATGAATTAAAAAACTAAAAAATTAAAAAAATTAAATAATAAAGAATTAAAGAATAAATGAATTAAAGAATAAAAGAATTAATGAAATAATGAAATAAGGAATAAAAACAATAAAAGAATAAAAAATTAAATGGGGGGTTTGAAAGATTTTAATCATAAAATAAAGAAAATAAGTAAAAATAATTAAGAATTTAATTCTACTTCTACTTTAACTTTTGCACAAGTGAACTTTTTTCGAACACATATTTTTACCAACACTCTAACATTTTGCTCATATTGAACCAATCCCGAAATTCTACCTTCATCATCTTAATTACATGCATACATTTTTCAATATTATATGTAACGACCCGTCCCGGGAGACGAGATTAGAAAAGTCATTAGTAATGGATTAGTGAGCTTAATCGGTGTTTAGTTGGTTACGTTTGGCTCGTTAGCGTAAAATGACGAGTTTGCCTCTAGTTTGGGCAAAATGTTGACTTTTAGTTTGGACGGTCAATTGGACATTGGCCGATGACTGTGACGTAGTTTGGGACGTCACGAGTCCGTAGACAGGTGGCACGCCCGATTCCGACATCCGAGGAGGAAGTTATGATGTTCGGAAGGTTGAGGGCGTTACCGTAATTTTGGTTAAAATAAGGGGAAAAGTTGACTTTTCACACAGAGTTTTTACGCGTGGACCTAGTACCGTTAGATAGGTCTCACTGTCCTGAGTACAACGACAGGCGGCAGGTATCGATAGGAAGTCGGACGGTTAAGTTACGGTTTAAGAAATACGAAGGGCAAAATCGTAATTTGTATGGTTAGGGGTATTTTGGTCTTTTGGCACCTTGGGGATTGAGCCCAATCAGATGAGGCCACTTGGACAGGGTAATCGGATATTTTGGGATGGGACCACCAGGTGTTTGACACCTGGCTGGATTCCAGTGGGTTCTAGCTTACACGATTATACGGCTTTAATTGTTTGAGTTTGGTTTAAGTCGTGCTTAAGAGAAACAGAGACAGGGTAACGGGGAGGAGAGATCGAGCAATGTCCAGTAAGAGTGTGTGTTGGCTTGAGTGAGTGATCAAGGATAGTCGAGTGAGTGTTCAATCGTGGAAGTGAGGGTTGAAATGTGAGAGTTGTGTGAGGAAAGGATGAGAGAAGGGTGAGATGTCTCAGGAAAACAGAGAGGTGTCGAGGATCGTGGTGCAACCATAATCGATTATTTTGGTCCAAAAGAGTTCGAGGGGGGTGTTAGGACGGCTGAGGACAGCCTTGTGAACCTAGAGGAACATGGCGGCGAGCACGGCGGAGGTCAGAACGTGGGTGAGTTCTCGGGGTCCCCCGTTTTCCCGTTTAAATTCAAATTGAAAATCGTGGATTTATGAGCTTAGTCGAGCTGTTTTCTTGGTTCTATTAGTTGAAAGATGATGTAATTGGCCCGAGGAGTCGAACCCGTGGTGGAGAAGATCACGGGTGGCCAGGAACCCGTGACTGGGAATTTCAGGGGACTGGTCCGAATCTTGGACGGTAAGTTTGCGTATTTTAGTTCGTGTTTTAGGTAGTTAATTGGACTAATTAGAGTAGGACGATCTTAATAGACTTAAAAGGATGGAAAATGGCCTAAAAACGGAGCAGAACCGCCCTCGCCGGTTTGTTTAGACCGGACCGGTTCGAACCGGTCTGAACCGGTCCAGCGAGAGGTTGAAGACGACACAGTGCTGGCGCGTGAGGCCCACGCGCAACCCTTTTGGGAGGCGCGTGTGGGCGCGTGGTACAGTTTTTGAAAATGGTTCCAACACGACTTTTAAAGTATTCGATGTAACGAACATTTTGGCACTGATTTCGAGATGATCGCACATCGTCTCGATATGTTTTGGGGTATCCGAAGGTTTTAGACCTCGGTTAAAAAGAGTTAAAAATACGGGAAAATTATGGGGTTTTAGTATGACCTTTGTGAAGTAGTTAGTGACCTTATATTGGGATTTGGACAGGTTCGAAAAAGCCGAGGATAGTGGAATAGCTGGGAACGGCGTAAGTGCGCGCGTATCGAGGTGACGTCAGAATGGTCTGTAAGTGAACTTTGTTTTCTAACTCTTGATGCATGCATATACGTTTTTATATGTTTTCTATACTCGATTCTATGATGTGATTTATGATTGTGATCGTTTACGATTTTACACATTTTTCGAGGAAATTACGGAATTTCACGTTTTACGAGATTTTACGGATATTGTGATTTAAACCTGGGTTTTAATGATTTGATTTTGGGAAGTGAAACACGATTTGATTTCAAGAAAGTAAAAGGATTTTGGAAAGTGTTTTCGGGCTTGAAGCCCAGTTCAACAAGTGGTTTTAAGAAACAGGATTTCGGGTTTTGAATCGGAATTCCGGATGACTATTCGGGATTCGATTTGGAACTTGAAAGTGGATTTCCAAGTTTGGGTTCAGAATGGTTATTTCGGATGCCGGCTTACGGAATGATAGTTGCGGACTTGGATCAGGAAAGGAAATGGACATGAGTTCTGGATTTGGATTCGGAATGACGGTTCTGGATGCCGGAAGGGCGTCAGACCAATGGTTTCGGATTCGGATTTGGATAAGGATTCAGAAATGGTTTTTCAAATGGTTTTGATTGGATTTGCTGGATCTGGTTATTGGGTTTAAAGACCCGGATTATGATTGACGGGGGACGAGCCCGGATTGGGTTTAAAGACCCGGATTGAGTTTAAAGACTCGGGAGTTTAAAGACTCAGATATATTGATATTTCCCCCGTAGGCCTGTTGAGTTTAAAGACTCGGATTATTGAGGCCTGGATTGAGTTTAAAGACTCGGGAGTTTAAAGACTCGGATAGATCCAGCAGGTTCGATGGATGAAAATGTGGTTGCAAATGTGTTTTGGATTTCACTGAGAATTGATGATAATGGTTTTCTGAGGTTTTGGGCTGAGGCCCGGGATTTGAGAAAAAGGAAAATGTGTTGGGTTTTCATACGTGGTTTTATGACATGAAATTGATATGCATGCATTGTTTTTTACGCGGAGGGTATACATGTATGTGTTTTCTGATAAATGTTTTTGCACTTAAACGTTATTTTTGTCCACTCACAGTCTTTTCGTGTTTTCGATACCCTCCAGGTTGTTGCGGCTCGGGCTGTTAATCGATAGAGACGAAGACATCACACGTATGATCCACAGTAGACTCTGCGCACTCTGGGAAGTTGGAAGATGTTGAGACGTTCGGTTCGGAAATCCCTTGTCTGATTTACGTGTCACAAGAAGGTTGGACGTCCGTTTAGCCTTCGTGTCGTGCGTAAGTTAGACGGGAGCAGGGTTTAGTCCCTAATCCTGGGGGATTAGGGGTGGGCCCTGACATTATAAATGCACCGAGCATCGGTCATAAACACTTATAATACGATTCACCTTATGTTATTTATTTCAATGTGCGTCAAACATTTAAATCTCTTCAACGCTATTCTAGGTGCACCGAACAGCGGTCATAAACACTTGGCGTTAAATTGAAGGTTGAGCGCTAAAACATATGAAGTAAATGAAATTCAAAAAGTAAAACACATAGAAATTGTATTCACATTTACAAATGTTAGAAAGAAAATACCAACACATATATTGAAATATAAATAAAACCGAAACAATAACAAGAATTTAAAGAAAGGGAATAAAGTTACACTTTCGGAACCCAAGAACAGCTTGTGATTCCGAAAATGGATGGAAACAATGGAATGTTATTCATAAGGAACACCAAACATCGGCTGGAACCTTATGAAGATGGAGGATAAAACATAAGAATTCGGACTTAAATTCTAGAATTATTTCGAAAATACTCGGCCTAGGTATTTCTTAAGGAAAACATAAAAATGTGTTTAAGAGATCTCAAAGAAAAATCACAAGAACAAAGTAAAAAAGAAATGAAATTAAGAACTAACATAAAAATAACAAAAATTAATAAAAAGAATTAAAAGAAAGCTAATTAATAAGAAAATCTATAAGAAGTTAAAATGGTCCCCAAAAATAAAGAACAAAAAGAAAGAAGATGAACTAAAAGAAGAGAAAAACTAGAGAGAAATAATAGAACCTAAACTAAAAAGAGAAACAAAATGGGACAAATGAGGACCCTTGTTATATGAGATGAACCCCTATTTATAAAGAGAAAAAGCTACCAAAAATAAAATAAAAATTACAAAAACATAAATAAAAGTGAAATGATGAATAATGATGATTTTAGGGATGGTTTGGAGCTGGAAAAATCAGAAAAAGGACTGAAAAACTGCTGCAAATGGAGCAGTTGAAGGTTTGGCGAGCTTCCTTAAAAATTCAGTACAAGAATTCGGTGGACTGTAGCTGCAGGGGGTGGGTGGAGTTGGTAGGAACCTGCTAGGGCTGACAGGCGAGACTCGGCTCGCGTGCGCCGAAGGATGAAGGGCTAGTCGGCCAGCGCGCGCCGAGGGTTTGCTCAGAGCTTTGGTATGGGGCTACTGCGCGCGAAGACTTGGGCTGGGCGATGCGCTGGGCTGGAATTGGTTTGGGCCGGATGCTTTACTGCTGGGCTGGAATGGAACAAGGGTTCACAGGCTGGGCTATTTTTCTGGGCTGAACACAAACAAAAAGGCTGAAATTAAATATGAACTTGGGCTTACAAAATTAATATTAATTAATATATTCAATTCAATCGAATTTCGTCCTTAATTTCTTCGTTATAATTCCGATCTGGACGATTCTTTCGCCAAAATGCTCCAAATTAAAAGCTTTATTTATTTAAATAAAAATATCACAAAATAAAGTATTTTATATAATTATTTATTATTTTAATATTAAAAGTCATGTACAAAGGGTATAAAATAATATAAAATAATTCTTATTTAACGATCTATCACCCATCCAATGATTAACCGTAGCATCAAGGCCTACTACCCTCAGCCCATTCAACATCTCTATACACCCATCGCGACAAAAGAGATCCCCAGGAGTGGTCTGCCTCCCTTGCTTCTGCAGACTAGGTTCCACACGGAGACCCAGCTAGGGTTGCCTCGGGACATTCGACTCATAATACGAGAAAAACATTTTGGTTAGGAATATAATTGATAGGAGCATATTTATGCTACTTAGTTAGCTTGTTCTTGTGCATTTACGTTGTTAGTTCTTAGTTATTTTAGTCTTTTAAGCCAATTTCATGTGCTTTCAGGTTCTATGGGCAAAGTGTGCAAGAAGGTGCATTTTGGAGTCTTTTGGAGCATAATTGGGCTTGGAATGGATATCACATGCTTGGAGCAAAAGGAATGGACGAAAATGAAGACCAAAGGAGTCTAGGAGCGAGTGAAGAAATGAAATGAAGAACAAAGAGTTCAGATTTAGAAACCAAGTTTCAATTCTTGAAGGTTTCTATTCTTGGAAAGTTCCATTCTTGGGAGTTTCTATTTTTGGCTCTAAACTTTCCTAATCCTCATTCACCTAAGTTCCAGCCACAAAAGGATTCCAAAACATTTTAGAACACTTAATTGGTTGTTCTAGAAGCCTAAACCTGTCCTAAAGTTCTTGCCGCACAAGGGGGATGATTGTTGTCTATTTTCAGCCACAAAAATTCATTCCTATTCTACTTTAAATCCTAGCCGTGCAAGGGAGGCCCATCTTTCCTAATTCCTGATCCTAAGCCACCTAACCTATTTCCTTTCATTTCCTGTTTTGTTTTCCTTTTTCTAGAATCTTTGACTTAATTTCTGATTTTAATTGCCTTTTTCTCTCCTGATTTGTTTTCCTAAATTGTTCCAGAAATTAAGAGGGCTGAGATTACTTCCCCTTTAAATAAAAACTGTTTGGCCGCACCCTAGGGGGACTCATTCATACTCAACCATTCTCTCATTATTCACGTAAAAAAACCTTCACCCATTCTCTGCAGCCACCATCTTTCACCAATCTCCATATTTTCTGACCCTAAAACTTCCTTTCTGTGCCATACACCAATCCTAGACACTTTTCCACCATTCTACATCATCCATAACCACCACAATTCACCACCATCCCTTGTGCCGCAGCAAAGAGGAAGGAGGAGTGCCTTGAATGTGCTTGCTATTCAATTGAGGATTGCTGGAACGGTTAGGTTTTTTCTTTTTTTTATTCTCAATGTTTCAATTCAATAATCTCTGTGTTGTGAGTATGAGGAACTAAACCCCTCTTAGTTAGGGGGTGACTCAAAACCATGTACATACTTGCAATATGAATTGATTACCTTTAGTTGTGATTTCATAAGTTGTGAATTCAATTTGTTTAACTGCTTGATTGATAACTTATTCGTGTATGTTTATTAAGAGTGCATGCTTAGTTTTCATGCATGAATATGATGCTAGAGTATAAGGGAGTTTCACCTAATAGTTACAATCTTATATTCACAAGTAGTGGAGGTTGCTTATAAACGATCGCGTTAAATGAATTCTTGGCACGAGTTTCATGCTCATCATAGTACGAATGCCTCGTCAATACTTATAGTTCTCATATTGCTTAATGATCTTTGACTGTATCTTTATTGTGCTTTTCATGTAAAGGACTTTTGAAGAATGTGTTGAATTGTTGTATGCGTTTTCCCATCCAATTCAATAACTTAAGGAGAACTTGAAGGTTAATTTAAGCGGACCTAATTAACCTGGGGTGTTGAGTTCCATGATTTATCGAAAGAACAACTGAGAATTGGTTTATGTGCAAGTATGTCATGTGTGGAGAAGAACCCTCTACCTAACCTTCCGTCCATAGTTTCATCCAAATTCGTTTTACAATCTGTTTTAATTACAAACTGTTTTCTTTGTTTTCAAATTCGTCAAAACCAAGTCCCCATTTATTTTGAAATGTCATATTAGTTAGAAAGTGTTTTATTTTGTGTTTTTAAGTGTTTTGATTCAAGTTATAACCCAATTTCATCCAAATTAGTGTTAGGTGCTCAAAACTGCCCAGAAAGTGTTTTTAAGGCAGTTTTGAGTCTTTTGGTTGCTGTTTTGATTTTTTGGTTTGTTTTAGTGTTTTAAACTTTAGTTTTGCATTCTTTGAGTCAAGATTAGTGTTTTAAACTTTGTTTTTACGTTTTTAAGTCATTTTTCAAGTGTTTAGCAATCCCTCTTAATCCCCGGTCTAGAACGATCCCCACTTACATGCTTTAATACAATTGTCACAAGAGGGTTTAATTTGTGTGCTTATATATTTCGCACCAAACTTTTGGCGCCGTTGCCGGGGATTAGCAACTTTGCTAATCCCTTGGATCTTTTATTTCAGTTTTTTTAGTTTATTCCAGATTCTGACCTTGTTTTGTTTTCTTATTTTTAGGTACTAGTGTATGACTCGAAGCTCCCAACCTATTCGTAAGCATATCTCGGACTTCGACGATGATTTTGAGCGAAATTTGAGAAGGAAGAAGAATCAACAAGTGCCCAATCCACCTACTTTTGAACCTGCGTTCGAAGACCAAGTAGTAGAGGAGGAAGAAACACCCACGGCACAGGTTGGGGAGGAAGTGCAAGATATGGTAGTAGAGACTAGAACAATCAAGGAGCTTTCTGCTTCGGGATTGGACAATGCCACACCCTTATGCATCCAATACCTCGCGGCTGCTGCAGATAAGACTGCCGAGTTTGAGTTGAAGTCAAGTTTGCTCCACCATATTCCGAAGTTCCATGAGTTGTCCATGGAAGATCCGAATAAACATTTGAAAGAATTTGAAGTGGTGTGTTCAAGCATGACTCCCGTCAATGTTGACGGAAGTATATTGAAGATGAAGGCCTTTTCCTTTTCTCTCTTGGAAAAGGCGAAAGATTGGTTGTATGAATTGGCTCCCGGAACTGTCACATCTTGGGAGAGCATGAAGCGCGCTTTTTTGGAGAAGTTTTTCCCAACTTCTCGAGTCATCACCATACGAAAAAGGATAAGTGGAATTCAGCAAGAGGAAGGTGAGTCTTTTCCTACTTACTATGAACGTTTTAAATCACTTGTTGCTTCTTGTCCACAGCATCAGATGAAGGAGGAGTTACTTCTACAATACTTCTACGAGGGGCTCCTACCAATTGAAAGTCAAATACTCGATGCCTCGGCAGGTGGAGCGTTGGTGGACAAAACACCCATGGCTGCCAAGATTCTAATTGCTAATCGAGCGTTGAACGCTCAACAATATGAAGGCGTTGGCCAAAGAGGACCCCCACGACAACAAGTGCATGAGGTAAGTTCCAAATCCGACATTCATGTACAATTAGCTAATCTTACTTCCATTGTGTCTCAGATGGCCGAAGGAATGAAGATTCAAGGACCAATTGTGTGTGGTGTGTGTTCTATCCAAGGACATGCTTCTGAAAAGTGCCCACAATTGTTTGAAGATGGTGGATGGGAAAGCGCCAACGCAATTGGATTTCAAGGCCAAAATCAGTCAAGGAATGATCCGTATTCCAACACGTACAATCCGGGGTGGAGAGACCATCCAAACTTCAAGTGGAGGGAGCAACAACAACCCCAACAAGGTGGTTTTAGGCAGCAACCTTCGAGCTTCTACAACAAGCCATACGTCCACACACAAGTCCCACAACAATCTGCCCCTAATGCTCCAGGTTCGTCTTTAGATATGATGCAATTCTTAAAATATTAACCACTTTGTCTCATGGGAAAGAAAAGAAAACCCAAGCTATGCAAAGCCAAGACAAGAGGGTCGATCAATTGGAGAAACAAATTGGGCAGATTTCAGATTTCGTGGGCAAATTTCGAGACCCCGGTCAACTCCTTAGCTCAACCATTCAAAATCCGAAGGGAGGCTACGAAAGTGCAAAAGCCATACTCTCGAGAAGTGGAAAAGAAGTTGGGGAAGGTTCTAAACCATCAACATCAGGTCCCATAGAGGATGAAAAACTGAGATTTGAAGAGGAAGAAGCAAAGCCACCCACGGCAAAGGTGGGAACACCTTTGCCGTAAGCTTCCATAGTCCCAAATCTGTCCAATTCGGTCAATAAGGGTAAGAATGTGTCCAATTCAGTTCACACTAATTTTTTTCCTTCAAATGTGCCTTTTCCTAGTAGGTTCATGCAAACGAAGAAAGAAGAGGCTGAAAAGGACATCCTTGATACCTTTAGGAAAGTTCAAGTTAACATACCTTTGTTGGATGCAATCAAGCAAGTCCCGAGATACGCCAAGTTTTTGAAAGAGTTGTGCACCACTAGGAAGAGGATTTCGACCAAGAAGGTGGTAAAGGTAGGTGAGAATGTATCCGCCATCTTGCAACGCAAACTACCCCCCAAATGCAAAGATCCGGGTAGTTTTACCATTCCTTGTGTAATTGGTAACACTATGTTCAAATCTGCCATGCTAGACTTAGGTGCTTCTATAAATGTTATTCCATATTCCATTTATGCATCTATGAACCTAGGAGTGTTGAAAAATGATGGTGTTATCATACAATTGGCCAATAGATCTAATGCCTATCCAAAGGGGGTTTTGGAAGATGTTTTGGTGCAGGTTAATCATTTGATCTTTCCGACGAATTTCTATGTTCTTGAGATGGATGAATCGGATCATGCACCTTCGCTGCCCATTCTACTTGGGAGGCCATTCATGAAGACAGCCCGAACTAAAATTGATGTGTTTAATGGAACTTTGTCCATGGAATTTGATGGGGAAGTTGTTAATTTCAATCTTTCTGATTCTATTAAGTATCCTAGTGAGGATCATTCATGTTTCTCTATTGATATAGTTGACTCTTTGGCTCAGGGATATCTTGAAGATTTGAATGACGTTGCACTTGAAAAGGTCATTACAAGAGGCGCGGAACTCAAAACCAAGCGGGCATATATTAAGCTAACCCATGGCACACATGAATCACTTCATGCCGTGCCCCCTAGTGAGGAAATCAGTGAGATGGTTGCTGCCCTTGAGTCGTTACCTAAACACCTTGGTAAGCCTCCAATCCCAATTCCAATTCCAGTTTCTACTAACAAGTTGTTACCTTCAGTGATTCAGGCACCGATTCTTGAGCTTAAACCATTACCAAACCATTTGAAGTATTTTTGTTTGGGAGATAAAGAGACATTGCCCGTCATTGTCTCTTCATCACTCACAGCAGTGGAGGAGGAGAAACTGATTCAGGTGTTGAAAGAGTACAAAACAGCCATTGGATGGACCTTGGCTGACATTAAGGGAATTAGCCCTACAACGTGCATGCATCGCATACTTCTAGAGGAGAGGGCTAAACCAACTCGAGAGGCTCAACGCCGACTCAACCCTCCAATGATGGAAGTTGTGAAAAAAGAGATTATCAAGCTTCTTGATTGTGGAGTGATTTATCCAATCTCGGATAGTCATTGGGTTTCACCGGTTCAAGTTGTTCCAAAGAAATCGGGAGTCACTGTGGTAAAGAATGAAGAGAACGAACTTGTGCCTACCCGTATCCAAACAGGTTGGAGAGTTTGCATCGATTATAGAAAGCTCAACGCCACCACAAGGAAGGATCACTTCCCTCTGCCGTTCATCGATCAAATGCTTGAAAGGTTAGCTGGTCATTCATTTTATTGCTTTCTTGATGGGTATTCTGGATATAATCAAATTGTCATAGCTCTGGACGATCAAGAGAAGACCACTTTTACTTGTCCATTTGGTACCTTTGCCTATCGTCGAATGCCATTCGGTTTATGTAATGCACCAGCCACGTTTCAAAGATGCATGGTAAGTATCTTTTCAGATTATGTTGAAAAGTTTATTGAGGTTTTCATGGATGATTTTAGTGTCTTTGGTGATTCATTTGATGATTGCTTGGATAATCTCACTTTAATATTGAAACGTTGTGTTGAAACAAACCTTGTGTTAAATTGGGAGAAATGTCATTTTATGGTTAAACAAGGTATTGTTTTAGGGCATATAATCTCTGAAAAAGGAATTGAAGTTGATAACTCTAAGGTAGATCTTGTACGCTACTTACCCTCTCCTACTTCGGTTAGAGAGGTTCGTTCTTTTCTTGGTCATGCATGATTTTATAGACGATTTATCAAGGACTTTTCCAAGGTCGCACAACCCCTATGCCGTCTCCTCCAAAAGGAAGTGTCTTTTGAGTTCACCGAGGCGTGTGAGAAAGCATTCAACCATCTCAAAGACTTACTCACCACGGCACCAATCATCACTCCACCGGATTGGTCCATTCCCTTTGAATTGATGTGTGATGCATCGGATTATGCACTTGGGGCTGTTTTGGGTCAAAGGAAGAGCAAACAGCCGCATGTTATTTATTATGCGTCCCGCACTTTAAATGATGCTCAATTGAATTATTCTACAACCGAAAAAGAACTTTTGGCGGTTGTATTTGCTTTAGATAAATTTAGATCATATCTAATTGGTACTAAAGTAATTGTTTTCACTGACCATGCAGCCTTGAAGTATCTTTTCACCAAAAAGGAGGCCAAACCAAGGCTCATTCGTTGGGTGCTCCTACTTCAAGAATTCGATATTGAAATTAGGGACAAGAAAGGTTGTGAAAACGTGGTGGCTGACCACCTGAGTAGAATAGTGCGTGAAGAGGACCCTCTTCCCATTTCTGAAATGTTTCCAGATGAACAACTTCTGTCCATTGAGGTAAGTACCCCTTGGTATGCCGATTTGGTCAATTTCTTGGTGTCTAAGCAAGTTCCTAACACCCTAAGCAAGGCCCAACGTGACAAACTTAGAAAGGATGCACGTTTTTATGTATGGGATGACCCATATTTGTGGAAAATCTGCCTTGATCAGATTGTGCGCCGTTGTGTTATTGAATCTGAGTTTAATTCAATTTTGAGTTTTTGCCATTTATATGCATGTGGTGGACACTTTGGCACACAACGCACAGCGCATAAGGTTCTTGTATGTGGTTTTTTTTTGCCTACGTTGTTTAGAGATGCTAGTATTTTTTGTTTGACATGTGATAGATGCCAAAGGATAAGAAATTTAGGCCAAAGAGACCAAATGCTGCAAACCCCCATTCTTGTTGTGGAAATCTTTGATGTATGGGGTATTGATTTTATGGGTCCTTTCCCTACATCTTTTGGTTTTACTTACATTTTACTTGCGGTTGATTATGTGTCAAAATGGGTGGAAGCCAAAGCCACCCGAACCTAACGATTCTAAAGTTGTTGCAGATTTCGTTAAATCTAACATTTTCTCTAGATTTGGGATGCCTAGAGTGCTCATAAGTGATGGTGGATCTCACTTCTGCAACCTCACCATTGAAGCATTGTTGAGGAAGTATAATGTGATGCATAAGGTTTCCACACCTTATCACCCCCAAACAAGTGGCCAAGCCGAAGTTTCGAATAGAGAAATCAAGCAAATCTTAGAGAAGACCGTTGGGCCAAATAGAAAAGATTGGAGCTTGCGTTTGGAGGATGCATTGTGGGCGTATAGAACGGCTTACAAAACGCCCATTGGTATGTCCCCATTTCGGCTAGTATATGGCAAGCCATGCCATCTGCCCGTGGAGCTTGAACACAAGGCACATTGGGCGGTCAAAACCTTCAATATGGATGTGGACACGGCTGGAAATCATAGGAAGCTACAATTGAACGAGCTTGAAGAGATTAGGCATGATTCGTATGAGAATGCCCAGATTTACAAAGAAAAGACGAAGGTATTCCACGACAAGATGATTAGAGGCAAAACCTTCTCAATTGGGCAGAAAGTGTTGCTATTTAACTCTCGGCTTCGTCTTTTCCCCGGCAAGTTACGTTCTAAGTGGGTTGGTCCATTTGTTATTACTAATGTTTTTGTGCATGGTGCAGTCCAAATACAAAGTTTGAAAACTGGACAAGAATTCAAGGTTAATGGGCATCGATTGAAGCCCTACTATGAGAACTTTGTTGAGCATGTCGTGGAAGAGATCCCACTCCATGTCGTGGGCTCCAATGGGGACTGAACGTGTTCTTCGTCCGGCTGAAAGACGTTAAAGCAAGCGCTACTTGGGAGGCAACTCATGCATTCAACAAAGGAAGCCCTAGGAAACACTCCAATTCCAGATTTTCGTTCCTAAAACTCTTCTCTTTGTTGTTATTCTAATATGCCCAGTTTTGTATTTAAGTTGCTGTTTGTGTGTTTACTTTTGTTTAGTGTGATTTTATGCTTGAAACATTGAGGAAAATGTTTGATTTAAGTGTGGGGGGGTAACTAAGTGTTTTTTATGCAAATTCGTGGGATTTTATCACCCATTACTTATAGACTTGTTCCTTGCTGTTTTTAAGTGATTTTAAGCTGTTTTGGAGTGTTTTAGTGTGTTTTGACTTAAAAATCCGAAAATCTCAGAAAAATTTGAAAAATTGTTTTGAAAAACCCAAAAAGAGTTGTTTTTGTGTGTTTGCTTGTGTCTTAGGTTACCTTCCAACACAATGATGAGGATTCGGTTTTTAATTGCATGATTGTTAAAGAGAGCTATAACATGGATGGAATCTGATTTACTCTTTGGTTTATGTTTGGTTATGGTTATAACTTATGAATTCACATGTAATTACAAAAAAAAAAATCAGTTTTGTAACATGCTTGAAGGAAAGAACTCAAATTAACGCTACAACCTCGTGAGACTTGAGCCTAAACGTTTATTTGGAGAGTTGATAATCTGTGCATTATTGTGTTCTAAGTCGTTGCATGATCTCATTATTCTTTGCTTTGTTACTACTTAGATGCTAGAACTCATGCCCATTTCATTCAAAGCATGCTATTGTTTTGCATAACACATATTCAAGATGAAGTTGTGTAGTGTCCACCACCATAACCAAACTCCCGTGTATCCTACATCATTTTATGTTTAAGTTAACCCCGTGGAGCTTTGTTAGCCTATGTTCTTTGTTAACCCACACTATCCTCACCTAGCTTAGATTAGGACCATCCATACCTTTGTTCTTGAAGCATAGTAAAGCATGAATCAAAATGAATTTCTTTTGATCAATGTATTGCAGAAAACAAGTGTGGGGGAAGTAATTCTTGTGTGTGTGTGCCAAATTCCTTACTAAGGCACGGGTAGAAAAGAAAAATAAAAGAAATTCGTAGAAAAAGAAAAAGAAGAAGAAAAGTGTGTGAAAATAATGAAAAAGAGTTGGAAAAGATATGAAAAAGAGTTCTAAAGTGTTGTTTGTTGAAGAAAGGGTCCAAAACATTGAATTCGGCCCTAAGTGTTGCTTGAATCTGCCCCTTGTGTTAAAAGACGATTTCTGCAATCTTAAGTGAATTCTAAGTTTCAATTTCATTACTTTGCTTGCTATCGCTTTAAGAACGTTTGTTATCCCTATCCTTTCGTTGTTGGCCAATACCTCAAGCCCCGTTACAACCCTTGACTTCAATCTTGAGTGTTATGTGTTTCAATTTGTGGAGTTTGAATTTAGTATGAGCATATGGTGTCACTGGTTCTCGCATCTAAGTAGTAGCATTCTATTCCTGAGATCATATCTAAACATGCTTAATAACTCCAGAAATTGCCTTCTTTGTTATAACATATGTGAGTGTTTGTTTGCATGTTTACATCAATCTTCTCACATATACCTAGTGTAGGGTGTGTAGTTAGAAAATCTGAGTGAAAATTGAGTGTTTATCTTGTAAGGAATTGAGAAAATTCTCTAAGGCATGTTACTACATTCAAAACATCGATTTAATTGGTTAATTGTGAACTAGTAAGTGGTGACGATGATTAAGTATGTGCTCAAGTGTAAAGATGACTAAAATCTGTGGGAATGATGATTTTTAACATGTCATGTGCATTGGAAATCCCTGAGGTAAATATTGGAAGGATAGGTTGTGTTTTGTTTGTTTTGTTTCGTTTTGGTTTTTTTTTTGTTTATTTTGTTTTGCTCGAGGACTAGCAAAAGCTAAGTGTGGGGGAATTTGATAGGAGCATATTTATGCGACTTTGTTCTTGTGCATTTACGTTGTTAGTTCTTAGTTATTTTAGTCTTTTAAGCCAATTCCATGTGTTTTCAGGTTCTATGGGCAAAGTGTGCAAGAAGGTGCATTTTGGAGTCTTTTGGAGCATAATTGGGCTTGGAATGGATATCACATGCTTGGAGCAAAAGGAATGGACGAAAATGAAGACCAAAGGAGGCTAGGAGTGAGTGAAGAAATGAAATGAAGAACAAAGAGTTCAGATTTAGAAACCAAGTTTCTATTCTTGAAGGTTTCTATTCTTGGAGGGTTCCATTCTTGGGAGTTTCTATTTTTGGCTCTAAACTTTCCTAATCCTCATTCACCTAAGTTCCAGCCACAAAAGGATTCCAAAACATTTTAGAACACTTAATTGGTTGTTCTAGAAGCCTAAACCTGTCCTAAAGTTCTTGTCGCACAAGGAGGATGGTTGTTGTCTATTTTCAGCAACAAAAATTCATTCATATTCTACTTTAAATCCTAGACGTGCAAGGGAGGCCCATCTTTCCTAATTCCTGATCCTAAGCCACCTAACCTCCTTTAATTTCCTGTTTTGTTTTCCTTTTTCTAGAATCTTTGACTTAATTTCTGATTTTAATTGCCTTTTTCTCTCCTGATTTTTTTTCCTAAATTGTTCCAGAAATTAAGAGGGCTGAGATTACTTTCCCTTTAAATAAAATCTGTTTGGCACCACCCTAGGGGGACTCATTCAGACTCAACCATTCTCTCACTAATCACGTCAAAAAACCTTCACCCATTCTCTGCAGCCACCATCCTTCACCAATCTCCATATTTTTTTTACCCTAAACCTTCCTTTCTGTGCCATACACCCATCCTAGACACTTTTCCACCATTCTACATCGTCCATAACCACCACAATTCACCACCATCCCTCGTGCCGCAGCAAAGAGGAAGGAGGAGTGCCTTGAATGTGCTTGCTATTCAATTGAGGATTGCTGGAACGTTTAGGTGTTTTCTTTCTTTTATTCTCAAAGTTTCAATTCAATAATCTCTGTGTTGTGAGTATGAGGAACTAAACCCCTCTTAGTTAGGGGGTGACTCGAAACCATGTACATACTTGCAATATGAATTGATTACCTTTAGTTGTGATTTCATAAGTTGTGAATTCAATTCGTTTAACTGCTTGATTGATAACTTATTCGTGTATGTTTATTAAGAGTGCACGCTTAGTTTTCATGCATGAATATGATGCTAGAGTATAAGGGAGTTTCACCTAATAGTTACAATCTTATATTCACAAGTAGTGGAGGTTGCTTATAAATGATTGCGTTAAGTGAATTCTTGGCACGAGTTTCATGCTCATCATAGTACGGATGCCTCGTCAATACTTATAGTTCTCATATTGCTTAATGATCTTTGATTGTATCTTTATTGTGCTTTTCACGTAAAGGACTTTTGAAGAATGTGTTGAATTGTTGTATGCGCTTTCCCATCCAATTCAATAACTTAAGGAGAACTTGAAGGTTAATTTAAGCGGACCTAATTAACCTGGGGTGTTGAGTTCCATGATTTATCGAAAGAACAACTGAGAATTGGTTTATGTGCAAGTATGTCATGTGTGGAGAAGAACCCTCTAGCTAACCTTCCATCCGTAGTTTCATCCAAATTCGTTTTACAATCTGTTTTAATTACAATCTGTTTTCTTTGTTTTCAAATTCGTCAAAACCAAGTCCCCTTTTATTTTGAAGTGTCATATTAGTTAGAAAGTGTTTTAGTTTGTGTTTTTAAGTGTTTTGATTCAAGTTATAACCCAATTTCATCCAAATTAGTGTTAGGTGCTCAAAACTGCCCAGAAAGTGTTTTTAAGGCAGTTTTGAGTCTTTTGGTTGCTGTTTTGAGTTTTTCGTTTGTTTTAGTGTTTTAAACTTTAGTTTTGCATTCTTTGAGTCAAGATTAGTGTTTTAAACTTTGTTTTTACGTTTTTAAGTCAGTTGTCAAGTGTTTAGCAATCCCTCCTAATCCCCGGTCTAGAACGATCCCCACTTACATGCTTTACTACAATTGTCACAAGATGGTTTAATTTGTGTGCTTATATATTTCGCACCAATAATCTGGAACGTCCAGTGGTACTTTTTGTAGTGCATGCCCAAACGCAGGACTACTTAGCGACGCCGAAACTCTAAAGGGAGATTCATACGTAGGAACACGTAGGAAGCGACGCCGGAATTTCCTATCATGCAATCTGTTATGGAGCCACAACCAGACGGGGCCGTGGAAGAAATCATTGGCCTAGAAATGGTCAAAGAGGAAGTCGCCTAGCTTTTTAAGGATGCCCTAGCCCCTATTAGTTTGCAAATCGAAACTTTGAATCACGGGTTTCAGGAGCTTTCTAGCCGAAGTGCTGCGTCTCAAAAAAACAACAATGTTTTAGAGGTCCCAAAACCATATAAAGGAAAATGCTCAGAATCGAGAGTGTCAGTCTGGGAACCCTTTTTCCAAATGCCACTTTTTCTAAGAAGGATAGGTTTTGAGATCCTTAAGACAAATAGAGCTCGACATGATGCTCCAATCTTGGATTCAGATTTCTTCTCCAAAAACCAGTCGTCCAACTGTTGGGTAGAGAAAAACCTACAATCCCACCAAAATCAAGGAACATACTAAACAGCTGGAGAAAGTTTCATCCCGACGAGGCAGGGTCAGACAAAGAATCTCCTCACTATGGAAGACCATATCGAGCCATTGAGCATTAGACTCTCATGAACGAGATGAATAAACTAAGACGTTTGATAATTGGTCAACCAACACAGCCTGGAATAATCAATGTCCCAACCTATAGGAAGTCTTACCCAACCTATGTAGACCAGGACAACCCTTTTCCCAGAAACTTCAAGCCATCAACCTTCACACTCATTAATGGAGAGGGGGGTACTTCGTCTATGAAACATATTGGGAGATTTTTCTCTCACTGTGTAGCCGTTGAAGACAACCCCTATCTCAAGCTGTAATGATTCAGCAGCTCATTGTCTGAAGATGTTTTCTCGTGGTATACTTCATTTCCAGAAGCATCCATCCACAATTGGGGGCAGATAAAGGCTAAGTTTCACGAAGAATTCTACAAAATCGAACCAGAGGTCACTTTCAGTGATTTCACAGCCCTCAAGCAAGGAGAATAGGAAATGACAGAGGACTTCGTTGCCAGTTTTAAAAGGATAAAAATGAAATGCAAGTTCCCAATCAGTAATGCCCAAATAGTAGCTATCGCCCAACGGGCTCTGAGTTCCCCACTTAGAAAGAAGATCGACGATACTACCTTTCCCAACACCATCAGTTAGCATGGTTAATCTCCACTGGTTCAAAAGGAAAACCAAGATAGAAAAAAGAGAACAATCACGTGACGGCCAGTCTAACCTCACTCTTATTGCATCGAAAGACGATAGGGTGTCATGTAGTAATTGCAAGGCACAATGCGTTTCCACGACTCCTACCTGGAGCATTAAGAAGGAATCAGAAGGGAAGGAAAAAAGTTGACAAGATTTTTTTTTCCGGACATACCCAAACGGAAGCATGGCCCGCATAATCACCAAACTTTGTGGGGTTTTGAATCTCAAAGGTTGGAGGGTGCCGAGGAAAATCGGAAACCAAAAATGGCTTGGGGGTAAGATGGCCAGCAAAAAGAAAAAGGAAACAACCGGATTCCCAGAAGAAGACTAACAAAATGGCCAAACCTTGTAAGGCCATGATCCAAGAAAGAAAGTGGTACGTGGCTGGAAAAAACCCATCAAAGAACTGACTACGCCCAAACTACGCATTAAATTAAACACGTAATTTGAGTATTGTGCAATTTAAACCCTTTTTGTGTAGATGTAGTATTGGTAAATAGGGATCGTTCTTAACCGGGGAAATTAGGGAACATTAATAATGTGTTAGTGGGAGATGAATAAAAGAATAATGAATTAAATAATTAAATAATCAAAGAATTAAATAATCAAAGAATTAATAAATTAAAGAATAGATGAATGAGAGAATAAAGAAATAAAAGATTCAAAGAATAAAGAATTAAAAGAATAAAAGAATAAAAAATAAAAATAAAAGGCATCAAAGAATAAAAGAATTAAAAGAATAAAAGAATAAAGAATAAAAGGGATCAAAGAATAAAAGAATAAAAGAATAAAAGAATAAAGAATAAAAAGGGGGGTTTTGAAAAGATTTGTAATTTAAGCTAAAGACAACACTAACTAAAAATTAAAATGTAAATGTTCATGCTAATTAGAACTTACAAACCATAGAGTAGTTTCATAGACAAAACCCACACTTTTACGTAAGTAATTTCGAATTAACAATCACATTAATTCTAATATTTTGCTCATAATAAACCAATCACGAAATCCTACCTTCATCATCTCAAATACTTACATACATCTTTCAATATTATAAATGCATCAACCATTAATGTGCGTCAAACATCAATATGCTTCAAACATTTACAACATGATTTACCTTAAGTTTATAATTAAATGCGCCGACAGCGATCAACATTTAATCTCTTCAATTCTACTCTAAGTGCACCGACAGGGGATAAAACACTTAACATCAAATTGAAGTTTAAGCACTAAAACATATGAAGTAAAAGAAATTCAAAAAGTAAAACACATGGAGATTGCATTCTTACTTACAAATGTTAGAAAGAAAATACCAAGAACAATAGTAAAGAAGAAATGAAAATAACATAAAAATAACATAAATTACGAATAAGAATTAAAAGAAAACTAATTAATAAGAAAATCTACAAGAAGTAAAAATGGTCCCCAAAAATGTCTCTCAAAAGAGAGAAACAAAAGAACTAACTAAGAACTAAGAACTAAGAACTAAGAAAGAAATGGAAGAATGAAACTAATTGGGGGACTCCCCAAATACATGAAATGACCTCCCTATTTATAGAGGGAGTGTCACAATTGTTTAATTAAAAGTACAAAATTAAAATATAAAAATAGCAATAAAATAGTACATGAAGAAGTGATGGAAATGATGAGATTGAGTGGGAAAAGATGCTGATTTTGGGGCAAATATGCTGATTTTGGGGGAAAAGTTGCTGATTTTGGGGCAAATATGCTGATTTTGGGAACTATTGGGGGCTGCTGGATTTTTGGCTTGGGCTGCTGGATTTCAGCAGCTTCCCACCGAATTTCCTTGTGATTTTCGGTGGTTTCTTATATTTCGTCCATAATTTCTTCGTTATAATTCCGATCGGGACGATTCTTTCACCAAAATGCTCCAAATTCCAAGCTTTATTTATTTCTACAAAAATATCACAAAATAAATTAATTTGTCTAATTATTTATTATTTTAATATTAAAATTCAAGTATAAAGGGTATAAAATAATATAAAATAACGCTTATTTGAGGACCTATCAAGAACCAAGAAGGAAAACCATCCAAAGAATTAGGAAGAACTGCCAAAAGAAGAATCCAGAGGTAGTACGGGGTGTATCTTCACGCCAAGAAGAACTTAGGGACAAGACTCGTCAAAGAACCAAAAACCCATCCGACGACCAAAAGGGAGTTAACTAGCCCTCCTAAAATGGACAAGGAGGAGAAGAAGGAGTATAAAGGGGACATACGTCCTAGAATCACCTCAGAAATCTCCACTGCAGTTTGCAAGAAACTTGTCTTCGGGACTTTCCTGACAGAAGACTTGGAGAAGGGGTCAACCAGCGCTACGGGAAAACTAGTGGAAGGGCCTTCCAAGAAAGGTGATTAGCAAGATCATGGTCAAAGTTTGACCTAAGATGAGTTAAGGGTACTCAAAGAAGACTGGCTGGAGGTTATTGAAGTGATTGTCTTGTTTGGTGAAGGAATGGAGCCTTGAGGGGAGGTCGATGTGGCGATAGTTCTACCAGAACACTTATCGGCGGTATACCATCAGTCAACCAAATGGTCGGTGATGTGTTTATTCATGAGCCTTCCCAAGCAACGATCCAAATTCCATTTGTTGATGATCCCGACGTTGCTCCAAAGGTTCCCTGCCGTTAAAAGGATTCGTTATTTGCTATCCTAACCAAAGGGATGACGGATCACTTACGGCATATCTTTATCACGACTCATCTCGAGGGGATCCCCTTTGACAAAATAATGATAGATCTATCAATGTCTTAACAGTTAAGATGTTAAGAAATCTAAACAGGACATTATAGGATTGCCTACCGACTACGATTATGATGTTAAACTTTAGTGGGACTCCCATTAAAACTCACGAGGTTCTACCCTTGGAAATCACAGTGGGGTCTAAGAAAATGATGTTAGCATTTTTTGTAGTCGATAACACCGCGCCATACAATGTTTGTCTGGGAAGGGACTGGATACACAAAAACATGTGTGTCCCCTCTACGTTACATCAGAAAATTGCCATGTGGAATCCCGACGACACCACCCATAAGGTAGGGTCTTGGGAAATCATCCAGTTAGATGCAAGGCCAATCATTGCCACTCCCACAGTGGCAGAAGCAAGCTTCTACGATCCCGGGATAAAGGGGATCAGGTTGTTAGAAGAAAACGAGAGGGGTTAACCCACCAAATCTTTTTTTCTAATACGAATTAAAAACTAAGCTATTTTTTTTAGTGTATTCACTAAATAGAGGCACACGTTTGAGTTTGGGATTCAATTTTGGCAAATACGGCACCAAAATAAATTATTTATGTATATCGAAAATAAGAAAAGTATATATCTATTAAAAACATTTATTTCTAGCAAAGAATTCAAATGTGATTTTGTGTATCAAATTTTAGCAAATAGAAAATTCTTTTGTATATAATATTTTATCAATGAGCACATATGTAATTTTTAAATTTAATATTTAACAAAAAACACAAAAAGTTCATTTAGATTTTAAATAATTGTATCTTAAATAATCCGTGATAAATCATTATTATTATCTTTCAATCTTGAATCCATAAAAAATTGTGAATTTCCCAAGTGGTTGTGAATCTTTGCGTTAAACGTGAATTACAAAAAAATGTGTCCAATAGTGGTAAAGACAAAACATCTACAGTGACAGACTTTAATAATGCATTCTCTTCACAGTATTTTATTAAATCTGTAAGGGCACGAAAAATTCGTGTACTTTATTAAATTCCTTACACACAGCACGCAGTTTTCTGATAATAAAGATGGATGGTTGAAATATAAAGATCTACAATTGTGCTCAATAGTATTTTAGGCACAATTGTTTTCTTTTTGTGCTCTTTAAAAACACAAATATTCATGCTTTTACCTTTTTGAACACAAATTCAATTTATTTGTGTTCTATAATATATATATAAAAAAAAACAAACATCAAATTCATGTTTTATAAATTGTGGTTTTAGCCGATATTTGTTTTTTGTAGTGAATGGCTAAAGTAATAGGAAAAATTTTTCCTGAAGCTTACCACTGGCTATGTGTTTAGCATATTGTGGAACCCAAAATCACCGGAAAAATGTGGAGCTGCCACGTGGCCCATAATTCTCAAAATGACCAAATTGCCCTTGGCAATAATACTTGTAAGCACAAGCACCGGACATGGCCCAAACCAGAATGACATGTGGAAGCCTCTCCACCCTCGATTTGTATAACACGTGTTAGCATGCAAATTGATGAGCATTTGTCCCACATCGAAACTATGGAAATTGAACATCTCACTCACCCCTATATAAGAGGTAAATTGATGAGCATTTGTCCCACATCGAAACTATGGAAATTGAACATCTCACTCACCCCTATATAAGAGGTAAATTGATGAGCATTTGTCCCACATCGAAACTATGGAAATTGAACATCTCACTCACCCCTATATAAGAGGTAAATTGATGAGCATTTGTCCCACATCGAAACTATGGAAATCGAACATTTCATTCACCCCTATAAATAGCAAGGCACATTTCATTTCCAAGTTAAGTTGATTCTTCGCTTCGAAGTATATCCTTTTCCTCTCTCAAAGCTAACTTAGGCATCGGAGTGTTCTTGGTCGAACAACCCCCCGGGTAAATCGATCGAGACAACGATAGCTAATTGTTTGCTGTTTGCAGGAATTGTGAGAACTTTTCGCGGCGGGTTCGATTTCTGCTTCAACACATATATATTAGAATGTTGCCAAACGTGTTTAACAGATAAAAGCAATTTGCTTTTTATTTTGAAAATTGTATTTGTGCTCACGAGGATGAAGAAGAATGGTTACTTGCATGGAAAGATATGCTTCAAACATATGAACTCAATGAAAATGATTGGTTTTTCTTTAAAGTGAAGGAAAAATGGGCAATGGTGTATGGTCGTCATGCATTTACTGTGGATATGATAAGTACTCAATGTAGTGAAAGCATGATCAATGTGTTGAAAAAGTACTTGAAGGCGAGTCACATTCTTTCAATGTTCTTTGACCACTATGAAAGTGTTTTGGATGACCACTATCAAAGAGTTTTGGAAGACCATAACATGAGGAATTACTGGCTGATTTTAAGATGATGTGAATAATGCCCGTGTTATTAACTAAAGTGCATGTTGAGACATGCATTAGATATTTTTACCCCAAAAGTTATTAGACTCTTCCAAAATAAGTACATAGGTATTCTCAATTGTAACATATATAAAATTGGAAAGTTTGGAATGACATATGAGTACAAAGTGACTTATAGTGGCAAATCTCAAGAGTAGTTGGTAAAATATGATGTTATGACACAGAGTCACTTGTAGTTGCATGGAATTCAGTTTTGTTGGAATTTTGTGCTCTTATGCATTAAAAGTGTTAGATAAAAAGAATGTGAGAAGGATCCCATCTGAGTACATATTGAAGAAGTGGTGGTCGAGAGATGCAAAGGGCAGAAGCATACCTAATTATCATGCTAGTGAGGCTAATCCTAATCTTAAGAAGCCTATCGGGAAGCAGTATAGCCATCTACGTGGTAATTTTCGTGAGATTGCTTCTTTTGCAGCTGAACATGAGATTAAAAACATTTACCCATGAGCATTTAGTCAATTTATTTAAAAGTCTGGAAGAATTGAAGTAAGAAATTTTCTAGGATAGTACACATATTGAACAAAGTTTAAAAGACCAAGCATTATTTAGTGGAAGTGTTGAAAGTGAGTAGATGGATGAAATGATAAAGGTTAGCAATTGTGAGACAGTAATACCCTACGGAGTTAAAAGAAAACCAACAGTGGACGTCCATATAGTAGATTCAAAGATCCAATTGAAGGACGAAAACTGCAAAAAAAAAAAATCACCAAACAACAAAACGGGCATCTATGAAGGTACATATTATATATGATGATGTTATGCTTATGTGTTGGCATTTCCATAATCTGACTAACTAAATTGTCATAGTTTAATAAATTCAACTTCGGTTAGGATTTGTTGGCGTTTCCATCTCAGTCAATCAAACCTTCTAAGAACTTAATGATCCTTTGCATGACCTGAATGAATATGCGTTTCATGTTTTGAGATGGCTTGTTTAGGATCTCTTTAACTTTGAGTGGATCATCAAGTTTAAGTAATTTAGGAATGTAATAAGAACTTATTTGTGTGTCACGGTTTATTCTCGATTGACATCTTTCACGGCATAGTAAGGGAACTAGGGATAACAATTGGCTTGGCATGCATTTAATGGTGGAAAATTGTGCTCTTAGCTATTCCTTCTCATTCGTATAATCTTAAAAAAGTACTTATTTTTTGTAAAAAAAAAAAGCCAAACGAATTTGACGTTTGCGTTTATTTAATTTTATTCGTATTCTTGTGTGTTTGTGAGGAAGTGTGTACCCTCAATCCTTGGCATTTGAACGATGCTTTACTTATCCTATGTCACTAATGACTACAATGTGCAGGGTTTAAATTATAGGTCTGTCTTGGGCCTATCAGAATACATAAGGAACAAGGTAGAGGCTAAGATCTAGGGGTGGCCTGAGCAATTCTTATCAATGGCCATGAAAGAGGTCATGGTTAAAGCTATTGCCTTAGCACTCATGAACTATGCTACGTTTTGTTTTCAGATACGTGTTGGCATGTGCAAGGATATAGAGAGGATTTTGGCCAGATACTAGTAGGGCAAACCACATCTTCAGCGTGGGATTCACTAGGCTTCTTGGAATAGGGTGACCACATTGAAGTGTAAGGCAGGTTGAGCTTCCAGAATCTTCGCTATTTTAACTTGGCCATGCTTGCCAAGATTGGTTGGCAGTTTCTTATAGAGTCGTCCTCTCTCGTGGCCCATGTTTTGCACGCAAAGTATTAGTCATCTAGTTTTTTTAGGAAAAGAAGTGGTTGGTTCATCTTGGGGTTGGAAAGGAATCGTGCAAGGTCATAGGACTTTGAAGGAGGGACTTCGATGGCACATTGAAGATGGGAAGAATGTTAATATCCAGTCTAATCCTTAGCTCCCTACTAATCGACCCTTTTGGATCATGTCTGCCACTTTCCCTCTGTCCTTGAAAGTCAGTGTTTTCCTGTTCTCCTCTCTTGCCGAGTGGAACACTAAGATCTTGAGGCATTGGTTTTCAGATGAGGAGGCGAGTGTTGTTGGTAGGATAACGCTAAGTAGAAGGTGATGCCTTCATTAGTTGGTATGACACTATTCTAATTCAGGGATTTATATTGCACATTCTATTTATTCGTTGGCTACTGAGGTGAGTAGAAATGGTGAATTGAAACAAAAAGGTGGTGGTAAGTCCAGTATTAGCCAATGTCATGATGCTTTCTAGAAGAGGATTTGGAAGCTGAATGTGCCCAATAAAATTCATTAATTTATTTGGTGCTAGTGCCGTGGTTTTTTTGTTGTCCAGTACAATCTTGTAGGAAGGTGGGTGCAAATTGATGATGTGTACCCGTTGTGTGAGGAGGAGGGTGAGACGGTTGGTTACCTCTTCTTCAATTGCAAGTTTGCTCATGTTGTATGGTTGGGTGTCTGTTGCAACTGGATATCAAGCAACTTTAGGGCCTATCTTTTCAAATGGTTGGGCATCTTTGTATAAGACTTTTGGTAAAGTAGATTTACATGATGAGGTGTTTTAGGTCTTGGCTTTTGTGTGTTGGAGGATAAGGAAGGCTCGAAATGATAGATGCTTTAGTGATATTGCCATAGACTCAAAGAAAGTTATTCTACTATTGAACCAATAGGTGTTGGAGTTTATTGAGCCTAAATTACTAGCCCCCTTATTGGACATGTGCATATGGGTGCTCATGATGAAGGTGTGGACTACGACCCCCTTATGGCATAGAACTGACTTTGGTATGACTAAGGTGATTGTGATTGACAGGACCCATCCCAATCCCCCCGGGATTAGTGCGGGATGACCCTGCTCCCGTCTGACACGAAGTGTCAGACAAGGGATATTTCCGACCTTTGCCCTCCCGGGATATCAGAGTACGCCAGGATCCGGAGGAGGTATGTGATATCTCGGTCTCTGCTACAGTCCACATCCGATGTCAACCTGAAGGGCAGTCAAAACATTAAAAACTGTGAGTGGACAAAACAAGAGTTTATAAAAACATTTAATAAGGAAGACATTTGTACCCTCCACTAAAAAGCATGCATGCATTCGAAAACCATTTATCCAAAACAAACCATATGTGGGACTAAGCCCAAAGCAGATATAAACTAAGGTCGAAAGGACCACAATAAAAACGACCATACGGGCCACTGCCCAAATCCTGTGCACACCTGTACACACCACATATCATATATCATATATCCATCACATACATATATATAAGTCACACAACCAATCATGTCACGGTATCCAAAGCTACGCGCGCGCTACCCGGGTCTCAATCCGAGTCATCTCAAAGTCAAGGTCAATGTCCGCAGACCACTGACCCTACCCGAGGTAATAGTAACCATAGCCTTCCTGAGAGTAAGGAACCCAACTGGGGGGTGACTCCACTCAGTCGGTGCTCCGTGACTACTCCGGGGTCCACCCAGGCCAACGACCCTCCCCGGAGGAGATAATAGAAGTAAAGGAAGGTAGACGAACATATATATACATAACATAAACATTCATGACCGGTTCCCCTGAACCGTCATGATCCATAATATCCATAATCAGGTAACATGCCGGTTCCCATAAACCGTCATGTACCGTAATAACATAACCGAGGTAACATGCCGGTTCCCATAAACCGTCATGTACCGTAATAACCAACAAGGGTTCATGCCGGTTCCCATAAACCGTCATGAACCTGGGAATCCATTTAAGGTTCCCTGACCTGAAATCAAAACCGTAAAGTGACTGGGTCTCGTACCCGAACATAGGACATCAGTTGGACACCGTGCCCGATATCTGAGGTCATATGCCCGAGACAAAACCAAATGGGTCTCATACCCGAGTTTATCCTTTTGAAATCCAAATCCAATTCATTTAAATCAATAAAGAAATACAGACCCGTATAAGCACCGTATAAGGCCGAAACCTCGAAATACGTGCTTATACGTAACCACATACAAATGCACCCATGGCATCATCAAACAAGTAAATAAACATATAATAAACATTTATGCATGCACCAATTTAGAAAACAAGGTCCACTCACAGACCGTCCGAGCTGCAGCCTCGATTTGCGTGCCATACGGCTCCCCGAGCCGATCACCGTCATCGGGACTCCCAAACCTGTCCAAATCGTAATAGAAGGTTACTAACTACTTAATTAACCTCCTACCAAAGCCCCGTAATTTTCCCGTATTTTTAACTATTTTTAATCCCGAACCTAAACCTTCCGATGCCCCGAAACATATCGAGACGGTGTCCGATCGACTCGAAACTAGTCCCAAAATGTTCGTTACATCGAATAGATGATTTCGTATGTTGGAACCTTCCCCAGATTCCATGCCACGCGCCCTCACGCGCCACCTGAAGTGGCTGCGCGTGGGCTTCACGCGCCTGCTACAGTACCTGCTGACGTCATCGCTGACGTCAGCATGACGTCATCTGACAGCTGTCAGGTCTGACATGTCAGACTCTGACAGGTGCCACGTGTCAAGCTCCCATTGGTCCACGTCACTGTGCTGTCAGTGCCACGTGGCAGTCTGACATGTGCCACGTGTCATCACGGCACTAGTCCACGTCAGTGCCACGTGTCAGCCCCTGATTGGGCCACGTCACTGACATGTCAGTGCTGACTGTGCACTGACATGTGACACGTGTCGCACTCCTATTGGCCCATTTTCTGACATGTCAGTGGACATTGTCAGATCTGACGATGCTGACGTCATCGCTGACATGATGACGTCAGCAGGATGACGTCACCTGTCATCCCTGCCCTCCCGCGGGTGGACCCAAACGTCTGCAACCGGGTCGCCGTGACCCGCGGCTTGACCCGGCCGGTTCTCCCAGCTCCGGCCACCAAAACACTCCCCGTTTGTCCCATTCTCTTCGTCTCAACCTAACCTACCGTCCTATGACATCAAAATGGAAGGAAAACATCAAAAACCATACCTTCGAGCTTGGCCATGGCGGCCGTACATTCCTCCGCCGTTCACGGCCGTTCCAGGCCATCCCCATCCCCAAAACTAATCCTATTCGACTCCTAGGGCTACCAGCAACCTAACCTAAACCTTAGAATCGAATAACAACTAACAATACTCAATTTCAAAATTTGAAATATTTTCTTACCTCACGGTTTCTCCTCCGCCGTGTCCTCCACCGTCCCCGGCCGTGGCTTGCCATCCTCAGCCTCTCACCACCTCCTCACGGTCATTTTATCTCCTAGGGAATGGTGGTATGTGTGTGTGCTGTTTTGGAGAAAATGAAGAAAATGGTGAAGGGGGGTTTCGGGTGTGAAGAACAAAGAAGAATGATGAAGGTGATGCCGTGGAAGAGAAGGGAGAAGGAGATGATCAGATGAGAGAATGAGAGATGAAGGGTGAGGATTAAAAGGTAGGGTTGAAATGGATGGTTAGGATTAATAGTTGTTAGGTTTAATTATATAATAATTAAAATAATAATATTTAATTATCTAGATCCACATTTTGGGGGATCAAATCAATGGGATGAGTGACACTTGTCACTTATCCATGGGGCCCACCAAAATATCCACCCAATCAGATTTCGCCGAAACGTCCCCGTCTCGAAGTTCGTGCATAGTGAAATCGAACTTCCGTGACCCATAACTCTCCCGTTCGAAGTCCGATTTCAGTGTGCCGCCTGTCCATGGATTCGTATCGTCCTTATCTACGTAACGGTCTTCGGCCCTCGGCCATCGGACCTCCCGGTCAAAAAGTCAACTTTTGACCTCCTATTCACCCAAATTACCAAAATGCCCCTAAACTTCCGAACGTCATAACTTCCTCCTCGAACGTCGGAATTGAACGTGCCACCTGTCTATGAACTCGTGACGTCACGAACTACGTCACGGTCATTGGTCAAAGTCCATTTGACCGCCCGATTAAAAAGTCAACGTTTTGCCACCCTCAGGGGCAAAACGGTCATTTCGCACCGTTCGTCCGATTTCGCTCTACTAATCTAATCTAGGAATTTGGGACGGGTCGTTACAACCTTCCCTCCTTAATTAATTTCGTCCTCGAAATTCCAACTGACCTAATTCCAACCGTTCTTCCTTCCTTAATTAGTTTCGCTCTCGAAACTCCAACTATTCTGATTCCACAACCACCTAGTAGAAATAATTCGATCTAACTCGCAACACGTGTACACTAGTACACCCACTAGTCAACATAAACCTCGTTTGTAACTAGACGTACCACTAACGCTCTCGTCGTATCGACTACATTCGACCACGTCGAATAGCAGAAGTCGTACGCTCCGAACTGACACCACCTGTCAGTATCAGAGTAGCCCAAGTATCCTATGATCGACCCACTTGTCAAATCTACCCTTTCGCTGACATAAACAACTCTACGGTTCCTTACTCAATCACTAAGATATCCTGACGTCTGCTCCCACTGGGAGTCATCAGACCTCACACCATGATCCACGCTGACACCTCCTACAAACTGTCAGTACTTGACAGTTGTCAGTCGCAAACTGATATGACACACACTCGTGGTTACACTAACCACCAACGGACCCAACCAGGAGTAAACACTTACCCACACAGCCTTTCACTCAATCTGTGTGTAACTAGACCCATCAGAAATACCATGACCCAATGCACAGTATCCAATGTCCAGTCCACGTACAAGACCTTAACTAATCCAATGGTATCGGAACTAAGCCGACTACCAACACGCTCACCAACGTACTACGAGTATAACCTATATACCGTCACTAGGCACCACAAGTCTGCCCAGTGTCGTACCTTGAACAACGTACAAGGTACGTACATCTACCCATCGACATACCACAACAATAACCAGACCACCTAAGTCGTAGTCAAACACGTTTCAATTATGGAGTCCATCTGTCCGATCTAGACAAATCGAAACTCCAACCCATTATCTATTTCCAAATCCGAATCCGAATCCGCAATTTCGTAAGAAATCCCGAATCCAAACCCAGAAGTCGTATCCATATCCATGTTCAAATCCGAATCCGAAATCATTATTCCGTAGGCTAGCATTTGGAATAACTATTCCGAACCCAAATCTATAAAAGAAAATCTACAGTCAAGCTCTAGAATCACATCCTGAATCGTCACCCAGAATCCGATTCCAAAACCCAAATCTAGAAATCCTCTTTCAAGTTCCAAAATCAAATCCTGAATCGTCATCCAGAAATCCGATTCCAAAACCTGAAATATCGTTCACGTCTACCGAGACGTACCAAAACCAAACCTATCGGTTACCCACTCAACCGATTACCACCATACGATCGATTGACTTCATAGGGAAGTCAATCCCAACATCAACACAACACTAGGTCAGACAAAATCCGACCTCGTCAGACACCTACTCATCGGACAACTACTCAGGTGAGTAATAAGCCATATGGGATTTACCTCGAAAAGAAGTTCAGTCCCATCATGCTTCACTCAACATCCAAGTAAGAGTAATAAACTCTCCACCTATCTGGATACCCAAATCACGATCCAGATCCAACACTACGTCAACCGACCATAGACGTCACGATCGAGGATCGTCACGCCAACCAAAGTCCTAGACCATTTCCCACATCTTAAATAGATTAGTCTACGACGAGACACGCCGAGACTGTGGGTTCTCACTGATTACCTCATATCAATCCTTGTCATTCCACCTAGGAAAACCAAGGATGATTGAATAATCCATCCTACGTGAATGCAAACAACACTCGCTGCACTCACCACGTCATGTAACCTAACATCGTCTACCACCAAGTAGAAAATGTGGAATCTCAGTCACCTAACTTCGATATACTCATCTCCTCATGATGGTCCAGAACAAATCCCGGGTCCACCAACCAATACACAATCAGTGTACGAGTTGCAACCAACAACATCTATATCATCAACGTCATCTACCATCATCAATCATGGTAGAATCCGAGAAGTCACCCAAAATGACGTCGAAATACCCGATACCAATGCGGAAAACCCGTATTCCTCTCGTCACCTCAATCGCAACCTCTCGCGATTTCGAAGTTCCAACCAGATTGGAAACAACATACCCGGACATCAACCACGTGTACCCTAACTATCCGTGATCCACTCCCGAACCACAGATACCGAACATATGCTCATCTCGACGGAGTCACACACCGATCCGTAACTCATCGTCATCACGATCACCGGCACCAGCACCAGCACTAGTACCAGTATCATCACCTGTCAGCATCAGCACAAAGTGTGCAAATCAGATAATCCTGGATCTCCGCTCATACCGAACGACGACCCCGTACCTCTGTTCGAAGAGGGGAACTCTGCTTCCCTCGTACCCAACAACTCTGGGTACAGTCACCCTGATAACTCATGCGAGAAAAGGAAAACGTTCCCCGAACGTCCCCGATTCCCAACAATCGTAACTACAACCACTCTCGGTAGTAGTGCCTGCTACACACTCGTGCAGACCTAACTACCAGGCACCGCTATCGAGACCCTGCATCCAATGGAATCACTCGCCCGTACCAAATACTCCGTATCCCCGCTCCGGGATTCCATCGACAAGTACCAACCCTGATAACTTGTCCAACCGAACTCTAACCAGTCGCAACTCGACTAACCCAATGTCCTCTACCAGGTCACCAATGACCTTAGTTGCACCAAATGACAACTAAAGTACCATGACAACCAACTATGTTTAACTGATAAGTACAACCTCGACTGCGAAGTGCAGCCCCCACGCAAGCTGACATGACTAGACCGACTAACGAATCCAAATCCGAATAGTCGTCCAAGTCAAACCACTCGTCAACTCACATTTCTGAACCATACACATACGGTAGGGTTCCACGATCACACCTAGAGTTCCCCATAACCCAACTGCGAAAAGCAGTAAAATCAACAATCTGACCGACCCTGCGGTCCGACATCGTAAAGACGTCAATCCAATCCTACCAACAATCCAACTCGGATTCCTCGAATCCGGTTGCTAACTGCCAACTGCAGTAAATCCATTTAACTCAACATAATCTGACCATCTAATGGTCACAACTCCTAACCAGTCGTCGGAATCGATCCTACGACATCGTGAAGACGATCCCAACTAACCGTCTCACGATCCAAAACTCTAACGTAATACTACGTTAAGCCTTCCGTAAGGTTCCACACTGCCAACCCTGACAGAACCATGGCAACCCCGGCATCGAGTGCCGAACCAAGGCATGCCAATCCTACTAACTATCGTACCGGTACCTCAACATCAGGTTGACCACGGACTGCAGCCCAATGAGATATCACATGCTCGACCTGCGTACATACCCCAAAAGCTACACGGTTGCTCGAATAGAGACAACCCCGCTCTGATACCACGCTGACAGGACCCATCCCAATCCCCCCGGGATTAGTGCGGGATGACCCTGCTCCCGTCTGACACGAAGTGTCAGACAAGGGATATTTCCGACCTTTGCCCTCCCGGGCTATCAGAGTACGCCAGGATCCGGAGGAGGTATGTGATATCTCGGTCTCTGCTACAGTCCACATCCGATGTCAACCTGAAGGGCAGTCAAAACATTAAAAACTGTGAGTGGACAAAACAAGAGTTTATAAAAACATTTAATAAGGAAGACATTTGTACCCTCCACTAAAAAGCATGCATGCATTCGAAAACCATTTATCCAAAACAAACCATATGTGGGACTAAGCCCAAAGCAGATATAAACTAAGGTCGAAAGGACCACAATAAAAACGACCATACGGGCCACTGCCCAAATCCTGTGCACACCTGTACACACCACATATCATATATCATATATCCATCACATACATATATATAAGTCACACAACCAATCCTGTCACGGTATCCAAAGCTACGCGCGCGCTACCCGGGTCTCAATCCGAGTCATCTCAAAGTCAAGGTCAATGTCCGCAGACCACTGACCCTACCCGAGGTAATAGTAACCATAGCCTTCCTGAGAGTAAGGAACCCAACTGGGGGGTGACTCCACTCAGTCGGTGCTCCGTGACTACTCCGGGGTCCACCCAGGCCAACGACCCTCCCCGGAGGAGATAATAGAAGTAAAGGAAGGTAGACGAACATATATATACATAACATAAACATTCATGACCGGTTCCCCTGAACCGTCATGATCCATAATATCCATAATCAGGTAACATGCCGGTTCCCATAAACCGTCATGTACCGTAATAACATAACCGAGGTAACATGCCGGTTCCCATAAATCGTCATGTACCGTAATAACCAACAAGGGTTCATGCTGGTTCCCATAAACTGTCATGAACCTGGGAATCCATTTAAGGTTCCCTGACCTGAAATCAAAACCGTAAAGTGACTGGGTCTCGTACCCGAACATAGGACATCAGTTGGACACCGTGCCCGATATCTGAGGTCATATGCCCGAGACAAAACCAAATGGGTCTCATACCCGAGTTTATCCTTTTGAAATCCAAATCCAATTCATTTAAATCAATAAAGAAATACAGACCCGTATAAGCACCGTATAAGGCCGAAACCTCGAAATACGTGCTTATACGTAACCACATACAAATGCACCCATGGCATCATCAAACAAGTAAATAAACATATAATAAACATTTATGCATGCACCAATTTAGAAAACAAGGTCCACTCACAGACCGTCCGAGCTGCCGCCTCGATTTGCGTGCCATACGGCTCCCCGAGCCGATCGCCGTCACCGGGACTCCCAAACCTGTCCAAATCGTAATAGAAGGTTACTAACTACTTAATTAACCTCCTACCAAAGCCCCGTAATTTTCCCGTATTTTTAACTATTTTTAATCCCGAACCTAAACCTTCCGATGCCCCGAAACATATCGAGACGGTGTCCGATCGACTCGAAACCAGTCCCAAAATGCTCGTTACATCGAATAGATGATTTCGTATGTTGGAACCTTCCCCAGATTCCCTGCCACGCGCCCTCACGCGCCGCCTGAAGTGGCTGCGCGTGGGCTTCACGCGCCTGCTACAGTACCTGCTGACGTCATCGCTGACGTCAGCATGACGTCATCTGACAGCTGTCAGGTCTGACATGTCAGACTCTGACAGGTGCCACGTGTCAAGCTCCCATTGGTCCACGTCACTATGCTGTCAGTGCCACGTGGCAGTCTGACATGTGCCACGTGTCATCACGGCACTGGTCCACGTCAGTGCCACGTGTCAGCCCCTGATTGGGCCACGTCACTGACATGTCAGTGCTGACTGTGCACTGACATGTGACACGTGTCGCACTCCTATTGGCCCATTTTCTGACATGTCATTGGACATTGTCAGATCTGACGATGCTGTCGTCATCGCTGACATGATGACGTCAGCAGGATGACGTCACCTGTCATCCCTGCCCTCCCGCGGGTCGACCCGAACGTCTGCAACCGGGTCGCCGTGACCCGCGGCTTGACCCGGCCGGTTCTCCCAGCTCCGGCCACCAAAACACTCCCCGTTTGTCCCATTCTCTTCGTCTCAACCTAACCTACCGTCCTATGACATCAAAATGGAAGGAAAACATCAAAAACCATACCTTCGAGCTTGGCCATGGCGGCCGTACATTCCTCCGCCGTTCACGGCCGTTCCAGGCCATCCCCATCCCCAAAACTAATCCTATTCGACTCCTAGGGCTACCAGCAACCTAACCTAAACCTTAGAATCGAATAACAACTAACAAAACTCAATTTCAAAATTTGAAATATTTTCTTACCTCACGGTTTCTCCTCCGCCGTGTCCTCCACCGTCCCCGGCCGTGGCTTGCCATCCTCAGCCTCTCACCACCTCCTCACGGTCATTTTATCTCCTAGGGAATGGTGGTATGTGTGTGTGCTGTTTTGGAGAAAATGAAGAAAATGGTGAAGGGGGGTTTCGGGTGTGAAGAACAAAGAAGAATGATGAAGGTGATGCCGTGGAAGAGAAGGGAGAAGGAGATGATCAGATGAGAGAATGAGAGATGAAGGGTGAGGATTAAAAGGTAGGGTTGAAATGGATGGTTAGGATTAATAGTTGTTAGGTTTAATTATATAATAATTAAAATAATAATATTTAATTATTTAGATCCACATTTTGGCGGATCAAATCAATGGGATGAGTGACACTTGTCACTCATCCATGGGCCCGCCATAATATCCACCCAATCAGATTTCGCCGAAACGTCCCCGTCTCGAAGTTCGTGCATAGTGAAATCGAACTTCCGTGACCCATAACTCTCCCGTTCGAAGTCCGATTTCAGTGTGCCGCCTGTCCATGGATTCGTATCGTCCTTATCTACGTAACGGTCTTCGGCCCTCGGCCATCGGACCTCCCGGTCTAAAAGTCAACTTTTGACCTCCTATTCACCCAAATTACCAAAATGCCCCTAAACTTCCGAACGTCATAACTTCCTCCTCGAACGTCGGAATTGAACGTGCCACCTGTCTATGAACTCGTGATGTCACGAACTACGTCACGATCATCGGTCAAAGTCCACTTGACAGCCCGATTAAAAAGTCAACGTTTTGCCACCCTTAGGGGCAAAACGGTCATTTCGCACCGTTCGTCTGATTTCGCTCTACTAATCTAATCTAGGAATTTGGGACGGGTCGTTACAGTGATGGTGCTTGGTATTCGATGAGTCAATTGGGAGCCGTGGGTTGGATGATATGGCCCTGGTCCTTAAGGTTCAAGGGTGCAAGTGGGGCAGACTTCATATGATGTACTTTAGCTCTTCACGTTGATGCTTTGGCGATTCTACTGGGCTTGGAGGCTTGCCTCATGGTTGGTCATCATAGGGTGATAGTGGAGACTAACTTTCTTCATTTGGTCTAACTAGTGTTGCATCAAGGTAGGGAGGAGTCGATTGACAACATCTTATTTGATATCCTCGCCCTTCTAGGTCTATTTTCTTCTTTCTCTATTCTATTTACCCCAAGAGTTTGTAACAAGGTTGCTCATTCTATTGCTGCCTATGTGTAAGGATTGAAATATCGATATCTACGGATATATCGCTAGTTAAATTTACAGATATCTCACTCTAAATATCAATATCGTTTACGGTAAACAAAAATGACAAAAATTTAGTCTAAAAGTTGAAAATTTTCAATGAAACTGTTGAAGCGGAAATCTTCGTTTAAATTCAAAAGCTTCCTAGATTCCTACAAATAGCAAACAGTAAGCTATCGTTCGTTCAATGATCGAGACTCGAGGGGTAGTTCAACTAAGAACGCTCCAATACTTAAGTCAATTTTAAAAGAGAAATCTCAAGAGTTTAATAGCGTTGAATAGAATTGCATCTATTGGGAAATGTGTTCCCCTTATGTAAGAGTGAGTGGGATGTTCAATTTCCATAGTTTTAACGTGGGACAAATACTCCTCGATTTGTATGCTGACACGTGTTACGCAGATCGAGGGTAGAGACAGTTCCACGTGTCATCCCCATTTGGGCCCAATGTTATGGTTATGTAAGCGTTGTGGGCTTGAGCCATGTTCAGTGCTTGGGCTATAAGTATTATTTGTAACGATCCGTCCCGAGAGTTGGGATTAGCTTAGCAGTTAATGACGGCTTAGTACGTTAATCGTTGATTAGTTGGATACTTTTGGACTGTTGATGCAGAATGACGATTTTGCCCTTGCAATGGGCAAAAAGTTGACTTTTAGTTCGGACCGTCAATTGGGTATTGACCAATGACCGTGACGTAGTTTGGGACGTCACGAGTTCATAGACGGGTGGCACGCCCCATTCTGACGTCCGAGGAGGAAGTTATGACGTTCAGAAGGTTAAGGGCACTTTCGTAATTTGGTTAACAAGAGGGAAAATGTTGACTTTTTGAACGACAAGGTTTCTTTACACAAACCGAGCACCGTTAGGTAGATCTCGACGTCCTGAGGACAACGACAGGCGGCATGCCTTTATCGGACATCGGACGAGTGCGTTATGGGTCTAGAAAAGTGAAGGGTAAAATCGTAATTTGACTAATTAGGGGTATTTTGGTCTTTTTACACCTTAGGAAGAGTGCCCAATCAGATTTGGACAAGTGGACAGTGTTAATTGGATATTTTGGGGCTGGTCCATCAGGTGTGTGACACCTGGCCACATTCCACTAGCTTCTAGCCACTTTCCCAGCTAATTAAATTGGCTGTGTTTTGGGTTTGAGTCGTGCTTGGAGAGAAAACAGAGACGGTGTGCCAGGGAGGTAAATCGATCGGTTTGGTGAGTGTGTGAGTCCTTGTGATCAAGTGAGTGTGAGCAGAGAAAAGCTAAGAGAGTGGTGAGTGTTTCTGGGTGAAGGTTGAGAGAGGAAACAGTTGGGAATGGTGGGAAAACAGTGGAAAACAAAGAAACGGAGTGTGTGCATTCTGTGCGTGTGACCGTGGACCTTAATTGGTTGTGAGAGATGTGTGAAGATTAGTGAGAAAGCAGAGGAGGAGGCTAATGGTGGTGATGCCACGGATGTCCGTCGTACACGGCGGTGATTGATGGCGAGAGGCGAGCAGAGTTCCCTGTTTTGAAGTTGACAATGGGTCTTCGTTCAAGCATGTCTTAGCCTTTCTAAGTAATTGGATGACGCTTCTGGGACGTCTAGGAGTTGTTTGGGCTGAGAATTATGGCTCGCCGTGGTTGGTAGCTGCGGAATCGACAAGGGATGGATTGAGATTGAAACCAGTGAAGGAGGTGGCCAAAATCCCAGCAACTGGACGACGAACATGGGGGCGGGTTCTCCTTCGATTTGGAAGGTAATCTCTAGCTCTAATTTTCACAAAGTAACTACATGGAATTATTGGAAATGAAAGGACGAATGGATTAGATTAATTAGAATTGAAAAATGGATTGAAATTGCTAAAAACCGCTCACGCCGGTTCAACAGTTGGACCGGATTTGCAGACCAGTTCAGACCGATCGACTGAGAAAGACGATGAAAAGCAACTAGGCGTGTGAGGCCCACGCGAAGCCCCTTTGAGCGGCACGTGTAGGTGCGTGGTATGGATTTCGATGAAGGTTCCAACACGACTTTTAAAGTATTCGATGTAACGAACATTTTGGCGCTGGTTTCGAGTCAATCGGACATTGTCTCGATAGTTTTCGGGATGTTCGAAGGTTTTAGGGCTCAGTTAATGACGGCTTAGTACGTTAATCGTTGATTAGTTGGATACTTTTGGACTGTCGATGCAGAATGATGATTTTGCCCCTGCAATGGGCAAAAAGTTGACTTTTAGTTCGGACCGTCAATTGGGTATTGACCAATGACCGTGACGTCGTTTGGGACGTCACGAGTTCATAGACGGGTGGCACGCCCCATTCCGACGTCCGAGGAGGAAGTTATGACGTTCGGAAGGTTAAGGGCACTTTCGTAATTTGGTTAACAAGAGGGAAAATGTTGACTTTTTGAACGACAAGGTTTCTTTACACAAACCGAGCACCGTTAGGCAGATCTCGACGTCCTGAGGACAACGACAGGCGGCATGCCTTTATCGGACATCGGACGAGTGCGTTATGGGTCTAGAAAAGTGAAGGGTAAAATTGTAATTTGACTAATTAGGGGTATTTTGGTCTTTTTACACCTTAGGAAGAGTGCCCAATAAGATTTGGACAAGTGGACAGTGTTAATTGGATATTTTGGGGCTGGTCCATCAGGTGTGTGACACCTGGCCACATTCCAGTGGCTTCTAGCCACTTTCCCAGCTAATTAAATTGGCTGTGTTTTGGGTTTGAGTCGTGCTTGGAGAGAAAACAGAGACGGTGTGCCAGGGAGGGAAATCGATCGGTTTGGTGAGTGTGTGAGTCCTTGTGATCAAGTGAGTGTGAGCAGAGAAAAGCTAAGAGAGTGGTGAGTGTTTCTGGGTGAAGGTTGAGAGAGGAAACAGTTGGGAATGGTGGGTAAACAGTGGAAAACAGAGAAACAGAGTGTGTGCATTCTATGCGTGTGACCGTGGACCTTAATTGGTTGTGAGAGATGTGTGAAGATTAGTGAGAAAGCAGAGGAGGAGGCTAATGGTTCTGATGCCACGGATGGCCGTCGCACACGGCGGTGATTGATGGCGAGAGGCGAGCAGAGTTCCCTATTTTGAAGTTGACAATGGGTCTTCGTTCAAGCATGTCTTAGCCTTTCTAAGTAATTGGATGACGCTTCTGGGACGTCTAGGAGTTGTTTTGGCTGAGAATTATGGCTCGCCGTGGTTGGTAGCTGCGGAATCGACAAGGGATGGATTGAGATTGAACCAGTGAAGGAGGTGGCCAAAATCCTAGCAACTGGACGACGAACATGGGGGCGGGTTCTCCTTCGATTTGGAAGGTAATCTCTAGCTCTAATTTTCACAAAGTAACTGCATGGAATTATTGGAAATGAAAGGACGAATGGATTAGATTAATTAGAATTGAAAAATGGATTGAAATTGCTAAAAACCGCTCACGCCGGTTCAACAGTTGGACCGAATTTGCAGACCAGTTCAGACCGGTCGACTGAGAAAGACGATGAACAGTAACTAGGCGCGTGGGGCCCACGCGAAGCCCCTTTGAGCGGCACGTGTGGGTGCGTGGTATGGATTTCGATGAAGTTTCCAACACGACTTTTAAAGTATTCGATGTAACGAACATTTTGGCGCTGGTTTCGAGTCAATCGGACATCGTCTCGATAGTTTTCGGGATGTCCGAAGGTTTTAGGGCTCAGTTAAAAATAGCTAAAAATACGGGAAAATTATGGGGCTTTAGTATGACCTTTGTGAAGTAGTTAGTGACCTTGGTATGGGATTTGGACAGGTTCAGGAAAGTCACGGATAGTGGAATGGTCGGGAACAGCGTAAGTGCGCGCGTATCGAGGCGACATTGGAATGGTCTGTGAGTGGACTTTTTTTCCTAACTCTTAATGCATGCATATATGTTTTTATATGTTTTCTATACGTGATTCTATGATTTGCTTTATGATCTTGATGGTTTACGATTTTGCACATTTTTCGAGGTAATTACGGAATTTCACGTTTTACGAGATTTTGATGGATGTTGTGATTTGAACTCGGTTTTAATGATTTGATTTCGGGATTTGAAATACGATTTGAATTCAATGAAAGTAAAAGGATTTTGTAAAATGTTTTCGGGCTCCGAGGCCCAGCTCAAAAAGTGGTTTTGAGAAACGTGATTTCGGATTTTTGAATCGGATTTCTGGATGACGATTCGGGATTCGATTTGGGACTTGAAAGTGGATTCCAGGTTTGAGTTCGGAATGGTTATTCTGGATGCCGGCTTACAGAATGATGGTTGCGGACTCGGATCTGGAAAGGAGATGGATATGAGTTCTGGGTTTGGACTCGAGATCCTGTTAAGATTGCGGATTCAGTTTCGAAAATGGAAAAAGGTTTTCAAACGATTTGAATTGGATTTGCTGGATCTGGTTATTGGGTTTAAAGACCCGGATTATGATATGATGGGGGATGGGCCCGGATTGGGTTTAAAGATCCGGATTGAGCTTAAAGACTCGGGAGTTCAAAGACTCGAGATCCTGCCCTCATGTCGCCGTCGTGAGCTCAGCCGTGAGGACACGGCTCCTCCCGTCCACCTCCAGCCGTCGAGACATCACACCCGCGATCCACAGTAGATTCAGCACACTCTGGGAACTTCGGTTGCTGTTAGGCGGTCGAATCGAGAATCACTTGTCTGACTTACGTGTCACATGGGGGTTGGACGTCAGTTTAGCCTTCGTGTCATGCGTAAGTTAAGCGGGATCGGGATTTAGCCCTTAATCCCAGGGGATTAGGTGTGGGTCCTGTCAATTGGTATCAGAGCGAGGTTTCGTATGTTCTGCGCGAGGTTTGGTTCCCAGAGTCGTAGGTTCGTTGACTTGGGCGGTGTGATGCTATTGTGAATGTGATGTCTCGACGCAGAACAACCCGACAGCAACCTGGATACGATAGTAATAGTACGTTCGTTGTGGTTAGTTAGCAGTGGTTGTTAGTGTCAGGATGTTAGTCGCTCGATACGCAGTACGAGGTATGATGTACGTTGGCTTAGGGATGGAATGGTTAGTGTGTCGGCACTGGTTTTGCTTGATGGAGGGTCAGAGATATTCTAGCAGATTAACCTGGATGGTAGCCAGTGAACTACGTTTGAGTAGGCTGGTTGGCCTGTGGGGCCCGACAGTCACCCGTTGAGCGAGGGAGATAGTTGAGGGTAGCCGGTTGGGCTGGTTAGTGCTTGGATGTTGACAGTATTTGTTGAGGAATAGTCTTAGTCGGGTGTGACGACCCAAGAGGTAAGGTTGTCGTGCCCTTCCGTAGACAGGTGGTACGCCCGATTTCGACATCCGAGGAGGAAGTTATGATGTTCGGAAGGTTGAGGGCATAACCGTAATTTGGGTAAAATAGGGAGAAAAGTTGACTTTTCGTACGATCGAGTTTTTACACGTTGACCTAGGGCTGTTAGATAGATCTTGTCGTCCTGAGTTCGATGACAGGCGGCACGTATTCATCGGACTTACGAGGTGTGAGTTACGGGTCTAGAAAGGTAGTGGAAAAATCGTAAATTTGACTTAAAAGGAAAGGCATTTTGGTCTTTTTGCACCTTGGGATTTGTGCAACAGAGAGGGAAGATGGAGGGCTGTGATTGACCCACTTGTGAGAGGAAGAGGGAGGATTGTGACACGTGTTGGAGGGCTAGAGGCTTCTAGGAAGCACAGTCCAATTATTTGGGGCTTTGTGATCGTGTAACCGTGCGTGTGTTGTGTTCGAAGAACAGAAAACAGAGGCTGAGGAATTGGGAGATTGGGACGGTGATTTTGTGAGTTTGTGTAATTGGTGAGGGGGTGAGTGATCAGAGATCCAGAGGGAGACAAATAGGAGGTTTGGAGGTACGGTGGCAGTGTGTGGGTGAGTTGTGAGCCACGGGAAAACCAGGGAGGAAAACAGAGTGAACAGAGAGATTGTGGTGGTGGTTGTGCCGTGTTCGACCAATCGAGGCCAGAGGAGGTGTCCAGAGGCTGGAGGTGGACGGGAGGAGCCGTGTCCTCACGGCTGAGCTCACGACGGCGACATGAGGGCAGGTAATTTCTGATTTTCCTTTCTGTGCTCTGTTTTGCCGTCTAGATTCAGACGCTAAGCCGAAGCCTTAGGGGTTGAATCGAGGAGTCCCGTGAGGTCTAGGGGATTCAGTGGAGTTCTAGGTAACTGCTGGTTGTGCAGCCGTGACGGGGAGTGCACGGTGGAGGCTGGAACGACGAAGAGTACTTTGTGTCCTCTGTTTTATCGTTTTGCTTCAGACGTTAAGTCGTGGGGTTTGAGTGTGCGTCGACGGTTTTGGTGAGTTGGGTGAGGTTTCGAATGGCCCTAGGATTGGTTTAAGCTAGCCACCGTGACGGGGGGAGACCTGGGTGGCCGGAGAAGGAAACAGGGGACAATACGGGTTTCTGTTCGAGCTTGAGTCGACGAGTTGTAGTTCGAATTGATGTGTCTGAGCAAGGGGAAAGGGTAGTCTAGGTCTGGACGAAACAGTGGGTGAAGAAAGGAGCAGTTTTGTGGCGGAACGGCGGAGAACCGCTCACGCCGGTTCGAGTTGCAGGGACTGTGTTGAACCGGGTCGACGCGAGGAAGACGATGCATTGTAGCTGGCGTGTGAGGGCCACGCGCAGCCACTTTGGGCGGCACGTGGGGTCGCGTAAGACGGCGGCTGGGAAATCGGTCAACATAGTTTTTGGTCTAGGTGTGGTGACGAGTCCGTTGGAATTGGTTTCGAGTTGATCGGACGTCGTTTGAGGTTAGTTCCGTGAGGGTGAAGGTTTAGGGTTTCGGTTCGTTACGGTTAGGACTCGGGGATTTTCGGGGAAAATTATGTGAGTCTTAGCAGACGTGTTAGTAACGTACTTCGCTGGTTTTTGACAAGATCAGGAGTTCCTGAGGAAGCTGAGGAACGTACGAGACGTTCGGGACGCGATTGAGGGCTCGGTACTGTGAGTGGACCCCTTCTCTAAACTCGAGCTTGCATAACTGCTTTTAATTACTTCCTTTATGATTTTAATCATGATTTTATATTTGTTGAATATGTAATGTGGTTTTTCACAAATTGCACGGTTTTCGAGAAATTACGTATTTGGCACGTTTTACGAGGAAAAGTGGATTTCTGAATATTGAAATACCAAACCAACCTTTGTTTCCCGCCAGTTTTTCTAGTTGGTCTGATTGATCTACATCATCAAGGCTATGGTTTTGGGATTTCAAATGATAAATGGTTTTCCATGATTGTAAGTGAATTTTGATACGTGATTTCGATGATCAGGGCTTTCAGTTTTAGAATCGGATTTCTGAAAGCAGAATTTGGTTTTAAAGTTGGGAAGTGGAATTCCGGATTTGGGTTCGAAATGACGGTTCGGGATGCAGGAAGGGCATCGGAGCAGTGATTTCGGATTCGGATTTGGATATGGATTTTGAAATGGTTTCAAACGGTTTTGATTGGATTTGCTGGATCTGGTTATTGGGTTTAAAGACCCGGATATTGATTTGATGGGGGACGGGCTCGGATTGGGTTTAAAGACCCGGATTGAGTTTAAAGACTCGGGAGTTTAAAGACTTGGATATATTGATATTTCCCCCGTAGGCCTGTTGAGTTTAAAGACTCGGGAGTTTAAAGACTCGGATATTATTGAGGCCTGGATTGAGTTTAAAGACTCGGGAGTTGAAAGACTCGGATAGGTCCAGCAGGTTTGATCGGCAAATGATTGGTTGAACTTTATGTTTTACGTTACGGTTTTATGATGCTTATGATATGATTTCTATAACCGTTTTTATAGTGTTCTGTTTCTTATGATGTTTTATAGCGATTGGTTTATAACTGTTTTAAGAACTGGATTATGCATGTGATTTCAAAACGGAAGGCCAAACCCGGTTTTATTACAAAATCTTTTTCGGACATTCTTCTATTATTTATGGTCCACTCACACCTTCTGTTTTAAATTGCCCTCCAGGTCGTGGAGCTAGAGCGAGGTTTCGGCGTCGAGGCAGCGTCTGAGGCGTAGAAGTCGCGAGAGGGATCCCAAAGTGTTTTAAACTTGTCCGTGTGCGTGTATCTAGTTTATCGGTTTTCTTTCTTTTGTATTTAGTACTATGCCCTGTAAACTTTAACTTCGGGATGTTTTGTATAGTTTCTCCTGCGTCTGATGGTGTAGTTTAGTAGTTTACTTTGGTTAGTGTCGGGGTGTCAGAAGGGAGCACGATTTACCTCGGTATTCGGGGTGAAACTGGGGTGGGTCCTGACATGCGGGTTTGAATAACCCGGACGACGGGGACGATTTGAGGAACTCCGGAGTAAGTTCATAGTCTGAGAAACTGTGAGTTGGGGTTTGTGGTATCGTAGTCCTTGTGGTTGGGCCGACTTACGGCCGGACTGGAGATGGTGCTGCTAGGTGCAGCCGAGGTAGGGGGTGCCTGATGGATGTCTCTGGACGAGGTTTCGTACTCATAGCGAGGTAGTGATGACCATGGGTAGGTCATGTATTAGGATGAACGGTTAGGATATTGTTGGTTGATCAGAGTAGCGCAGTGGAAGCGCGGTGGACATAGGTTTCGCGTTGGATCGGGCTAGGTTGGGATTACTTTCGTGGACCCAGGTTGGCATTTGGGTAATGCCGAGGCCCTTGCTTGGAAATTGTTTGAGATTGGGTGATCGACGACTTCGAGGGTAGTTACTGAGGAGTCCCAGGTTCGTAAGCGTTGATTGTGATTCGAGAGTTGGTATAGGAGGCGAGTATCATGGAGGTGACTGTAAGATGGATTCAGGTAGAATGTGAAGGATGGGGTTATTGATTGATATGAGGTTATTGAAGAGAACCCACAATCTAGGTGTGCCTTTAGGGCTTTGTCGTTTGGGTTCGACGGGGTGATCTGAGCAAGTTGAGATGGCAGGCTGGGAACTGTTAGGAAAAGTTCGATTGGCAGGAAACGGACTCCGGGTAGGAGACCCAGGTGTAAGAACAGTTGGATTTCTCACCGTTAGTTACTGAGGTACGAGATGTGGAATTTCGGGACGAAATTCTTTTTAAGGAGAGTAGATTGTAACGACCCGTCCCGGGAGTTAGGATTAACTTAGTAGTTAATGACGGCTTAGTACGTTAATCGTTGATTAGTTGGATACTTTTGGACTGTCGATGCAGAATGACGATTTTGCCCTTGGAATGGGTAAAAAGTTGACTTTAAGTTCGGACGGTCATTTGGGCATTGATAGATGACCGTGACGTAGTTCGGGACGTCACGAGTTCATAGACGGGTAGCACGCCCGATTCCGACGTCCGAGGAGGAAGTTATGACGTTCGGAAGGTTAAGGGCACTTTCCTAATTTGATTAACAAGAGGGAAAATGTTGACTTCTTGAACGAAAAGGTTTCTTTACGCAGACCGAGGACCGTTAGGTAGATCTCGACGTCCTGAGGACAACGACAGGCGGCATGCCTTTATCGGACATCGGACGAGTGCGTTATGGGTCTAGAAAAGTGAAGGGTAAAATTGTAATTTGATTAATTAGGGGTATTTTGATCTTTTTACACCTTGGGAAAAGTGCCCAATCAGATTTGGACAAGTGGACAGTGTTAATTGTATATTTTGGGGCTGGTCCATCAGGTGTGTGACACCTGGTCATATTCCAGTGGCTTCTAGCCACTTTCCCAGCTAATTAAATTGGTTGTGTTTTGGGTTTGAGTCGTGCATGGAGAGAAAACAGAGACGGTGTGCCGGGGAGGGAAATCGATAGGTTTGGTGAGTGTGTGAGTCCTTGTGATCAAGTGAGTGTGAGCAGAGAAAAGCTGAGAGAGTGGTGAGTGTTTCTAGGTGAAGGTTGAGAGAGGAAACAGTTGGGAATGGTGGGAAAACAGTGGGAAACAGAGAAACAGAGTGTGCATTATGTGCGTGTGACCGTGGACCTTAATTGGCTGTGAGAGATGTATGAAGATTAGTGAGAAAGCAGAAGAGGATGCTGATGGTGGTGATGCCACGGATGGCCGTCGTACACGGCGGTGATTGACAGCGAGAGGCGAGCAGAGTTCCCTGTTTTGAAGTTGACAATGGGTCTTCGTTCATGCATGTCTTAGCCTTTCTAAGTAATTGGATGACACTTCTGGGACGTCTAGGAGTTGTTTGGGCCGAGAATTATGGCTCGCCGTGGGTGGTGGCTGCGGAATCGGCAAGGGATGGATTGAGATTGAAACCAGTGAAGGAGGTGGCCAAAATCCCAGCAACTGGACGACGAACAGGGGGGCGGGTTCTCCTTCGATTTGGAAGGTAATCTCTAGCTCTAAATTTCACAAAGTAACTACATGGAATTATTGGAAATGAAAGGACGAATGGATTAGATTAATTAGAATTGAAAAATGGATTGAAATTGCTAAAAACCGCTCACGTCGGTTCAACAGTTGGACCGGATTTGCAGACCAGTTCAGACCGGTCGACTGAGAAAGACGATGAACAGTAACTAGGCGCGTGAGGCCCACGAGAAGCCCCTTTGAGCGGCACGTGTGGGTGCGTGGTATGGATTTCGATGAAGGTTCCAACACGACTTTTAAAGTATTCGATGTAACGAACATTTTGGCGCTGGTTTCGAGTTAATCGGACATCGTCTCGATAGTTTTTGGGATGTCCGAAGGTTTTAGGGCTCAGTTAAAAATAGCTAAAAATACGGGAAAATTATGGGGCTTTAGTATGACCTTTGTGAAGTAGTTAGTGACCATGGTTTGGGATTTGGACAGGTTCAGGAAAGTCGAGGATAGCGGAATGGCTAGGAACAGCGTAAGTGCGCGCGTATCGAGGCGACGTTGGAATGGTCTGTGAGTGGACTTTGTTTTCTAACTCTTAATGCATGCATATATGTTTTTATATGTTTTCTATACGTGATTCTATAATTTGCTTTATGATCTTGATGGTTTACGATTTTGTACATTTTTCGAGGTAATTACGGAATTTCACGTTTTACGAGATTTTGATGGATGTTGTGATTTGAACCCGGTTTTAATGATTTGTTTTCAGGATTTGAAATACGATTTGATTTCAATGAAGGTAAAAGGATTTTGGAAAGTGTTTTCGGGCTTCGATGCCCAGTTCAAAAAGTGGTTTTGAGAAACGTGATTTCGGGTTTTTTAATCGGATTTCCGGATGACGATTCGGGATTCGATTTGGGACTTGAAAGTGGATTCCAGGTTTTGATTCGATTCCGGATGACGGCTTATAGAATGATGGTTGTGAACTCGGATATGGAAAGGAGATGGATATGAGTTCTGGGTTTGGATTCGGGATCGTGATAAGATTGCGGATTCAGATTCGAAAATGGAAAAAGGTTTCAAACAGTTTGGATTGGATTTGCTGGATCTGGTTATTGGGTTTAAAGACTAGGATTATGATATGACAGGGGACTGGCCCAGATTGGGTTTAAAGACTAGGTAGTTTAAAGACTAGGGAGTTTAAAGACTCAGATATTATGATTTCCCCCGTAGGCTTATTGAGTTTAAAGACTCGGGAGTTTAAAGACTCGGATTATATTGAGGCCTGGATTGAGTTTAAAGACTCGGGTGTTTAAAGACTCGGATAGATCCAGCAGGTTCGATGGGTGGAAATATGGTTTCACATGTTTTTGGTTTTCACTGAGACTTGATGATGATGGTTTTGATGGTTTTGGGATGAGGCCCGGGTTTTGAGAAAGAGAACTATGTTGGGTTTTCTTACATGGTTTTATGACATGAATTGGATATGCATGCATTGGTTTTTACGCGGAGGGTACAAATGTCATTGTTTTATGAACTGTTTTTAAATTTATACTTTATTTTTGTCCACTCACAGTCTTTTCCTGTTTTCGATACTCTCCAGGTTGTTGCGGCACGCGCTGTTGCTCGAGAGAGGCTGAGACATCACACCCGCGATCCACAGTAGATTCAACACACTCTGGGAACTTCGGTTGCTGTTAGGCGGTCGAATCGAGAATCCCTTATCCGACTTACGTGTCACATGGGTGTTGGACGTCAGTTTAGCCTTCGTGTCATGCGTAAGTTAGACGGGATCGATATTTAGCTCTTAATCCCGGGGGATTAGGGGTGGGTCCTGTCATTATTACTGGGGGTTTATTTGGTCATTTCGAGAATTATGGGTCACGTTGCAGCTCTACATTCTTCCGGTGATTTTGGGTTCCACAAATGTCCTCACTTCGCTTAGGAATTCAGCGAATCCTAAGGGAAGTAGGTTTTTGGTACTCCTGGAAAATCTCGTTTGGAGTAGGACTCCGTCTTCTTTTGTATCATTCTTGTGTGAAGCTTCCTCTACAAACTTTTTATTTTTTTGAATTAGCCTCCGAACTTATAGGTTTGTCACATGCCCCCATTGCAGCTATGAGCATCCCTTGAGAGCTTTTCGACTCTAATTCGCCTTGGGCGATTCCCCGGATAGAGTCTGGACTACTTCTAGGATGAAGACTTGGATTGCTTCCTGGAGGAAGGCTTGAAGTGATTCCAGGTGGAAGGGCTTAATGCGCTCCTGAGAGCAAGGCTTTGTAGGCTTTCTGGAGAAAGGCTTTGATTGTTTTCCGAAGGAAATGCCTCAGGTGTTTCTCGGAGGAAGACCTTGATGCTTCGGAGGGCAAAGTTTTGGATGCTTCGTAGGGTGAAGGCTTGGGTGCTTCATAGAGCGAAGGCTTGGGTGCTTCGCATGACAAAGACTTGGGTACTTCGCAAGGCGAAGACTTTAATGCTTTGCAGGAGGAAGGCTTGGGAGCTTCGCTAGGGAGAAAGCTCTGGTGCTTTGCATGGCAAAGGTTTTGATGCTTCACATGGCGATGGCTTTGGTGCTTCGCCGGAGCGAAGGTTTTGGATGCTTCGCAGGAGCAAAGGCCTTGGATGCTTCACGGGGGTGAACACTTTAGCGCTTCGAGGGGGCGAAGGCTTTGGATATTTCACAGGGGCGAAGGTTTTGGCTTCTTTATGGGGGAGAAGGTTTGGATTCTTCTCGGGGGCGAAGGCTTCGGGTGCTTCGCAAAAGCGAAGGCTTTGGTGCTTCATAAGGTGAAGGCTTAGGTGCTTCACATGGCGAAGGCTTTGGTGCTTTGCAGGAGTGAAGGCTTTGGATGCTTCACAAGAGTGAATGCTTTGGATGCTTCATGAAGGTGAAAACTATGGTGCTTCGCGGGGGCGAAGTCTTTGATGCTTCACAAGGGCGAAGGTTTTGGCTGCTTCGTAGGGGCAAATGCTTTGGCTACTTCGCGGGGGCCAAGGCTTGGATTCTTCGTGGGGGCGAAGGCTTTGGACGCTTTGCATGAGCGAAGGCTTTGGTGCTTCACAAGGTGAAGGCTTAGGTGCTTCACATGGCGAAGGCTTTGGTGCTTCGCGGGAGCAAAGGCTTAGATGATTTGCAAGGCAAAGGCTTTGGATGCTTCATGGGGGTGAAGACTTTGGTGCTTTGTAGGGACGAAGGCTTGGATTCTTCGTAGGGCAAAGGCTTGGATGCTTCACAAGGCAAAGGCTTGGGTGCTTCGTTAGACGAAGGCTTTAGATTCTTCACAGGGTGAAGACTTAGATGCTTCGCATGGCAAAGGCTTAGATGCTTTGCAAGGCGAAGGCTTTAGATACTTCGCAGGGCAAAGACTTAGATGCTTTACATGGCGAAGGCTTAGATGCTTTGCATGGCGAAGTCTTGGATGCTTCGATTGATGAAGACTTAAGTGTGTCGCATGGCAAAAGATTGGATGCTTCGTATGATGAAGGCTTTGATGCTATAAGGAATATGTTTTGAAAATTGTATATGATGTACACATATGTTTGTATGAACTCGGAACAATTTTTCAATCTTATTGATAATTCAAATGCATGGTACTTGAATTTAGAAGACAACATGAAAGCAAAATTGAAACTTTCATAGACTTCTATGTGTCTTGAAAGGTGACATACAGCTTGCGGCAAGCGATGACAGGATCAGTTCCATTAACATGCAGCTAATTGATGCGGATCACCTTTGATGCAGGCTCCTTAGGTTCTTTGTTCTCCATATGATCTGCAGTCTTCTTTTTTATGTATTTAACACAATGTCCTTCTTTCACGAGGTTTTGGAGATATCTTTCGAAAGACATACATGTGCTGATGTTGTGACTGTAGCATTCATGATAGGAACACCATTTTTTTATTAGCCTTCTCCTAGTCTCCTTTGATGGGTCCTAGTTTTTTGAATCAAGCTTTGTCTTTAATCTCATTATGAATGTATTGCATTGGTACTGAGAATTTCAGATTTGGCTTCCAAACATTTATGGTACTAGAAGCTTGGTTCGCCTTGTGCTTTTTAGACCCCCCCATTTGAAAACTTGTTGTCAACATCCTCCTTGCATGGTGATGACAATTTGGAGGCTTTCTCTCTTGTCCTGGCATGATCCTATACGTGGGTGGCACTCTTCTCGTCTTCCCAGCATGCATACCGCTCAGCTAGAGAGAGAATCTTGGTGAGACTTCATGCATTGCCCATGACAATGTTTCTATAGAGTTAACTATCCCGGGGAAGCCCCTGTTTTAATGCCATTGCAACAACAAGGTCACTGCAACCAAAAATTCGAGACTTCTCCTCGCGGTATCGACGAATGTACTAGCGGAGGCTCTCTTTTTCTTTATTTGATATGGAGAAGAGATGGTCTTCCTTCACCTTGACTGTACGAAGTTGCGAGTACTCTTTTATAAACGCCAGTGCCAACTTTTCAAAAGAAGCGATCGACCTCCGAGGAAGATGATTGAACCACGTCATGGCTTGGCCTTGAAGAGAAGCTTGAAAAAAATTTCACATGTGTGCGTCCTTGTGCTTATGAGGAACCATGACTCCCCGGTAGTAATCTATATGTTTTACCAGGTCAGAAGTCCCTTTGAACGTATTGAAGCTCGGCGTCGCGAATCTTTGAGGGAATGTCTCCTCCTCAATATCTCTCACAAAGGGTGAGGATGACTGAATTTGGCGATGTAGATAATCTTCTAGATTGTCATCGCACTGGACACGAAGGTGTCTATCCAATATCCTTTGCATATCTCTCAATCTTTGACCTTTGAGGTTGCGCATGCGAGTAAGCCTCGTCCTCCCCCTCATTGCAATAGGTGGATCATCTTGGGGTTTTCTGGGAAGCCACATGATGCCTCATGTTCCTATGCGAGTGCTCTGTTTGAGATGATGCTCCTACATGCCTTCCAAACCTCTTATGCACTAATTTTCGTGGGATTTGTGGGCTTTTTGCTCTGTGATTGTGACTTTTCTCACCGGAGTCACTAAGCGAGGTGTCTCGAGACATTGTTTGGCATCAGATTATCTCTTTTCCTGGGTGCCTTGGAACGTTCTCTTGCCTTCCACATGAGGTGGAGTGTCTCAGAGGTTCCTGAGTTGTTCACTCTGCCAAGAGTCACTGCAGAAGCTCTGATTGAATTTGAACTTGGCTGCTCAATCTTTTAACCTACCGAGCCAGGTTGTCCTGAGTAGGCTGGTGGTGGGGAATGCTCTGCCTTGATAATCCTCCCATCAACTGCCTGCCTTTTTGCTGTAAGGCTGAAGTTCCCTCTCCTAGTGCAGGCACTTGAGTTGTTGGTGAGGGGAATGCTTCGAAGCTGAAGGTTGGCATTCTTCCCTGCGTCTCCATGAGCGCTTCGATTGACACACGTCGGGGTCGAATTAGGCGTTCCTCCGGAGTATCTATGTATCTATGTGAGCTTCGTTCCTCATCTGAGCAGTTGAGGCTGAAACACCTTATCCAGCTGATCGAACGGATCGACGAACCCTAGCCATGCTGAATTGGAGAATCTTGAGCGGAAAGTTCTTTGTTGAACGATGAAAAACGTTCAAGATCTTCAAACAACGTTTGATGAACGATGAACGAAGTAAGATGAACAATAAACGATCGTGAGAGCTTCTTCTTGAATATTTCCAAACTCTCAATGAAAACACCAATTGTTGAAGGGAGAATTCGTCCTTTAAACTCAAAAGCCTCTTGGATTCCTGCAAACAGCAAACAGTAAGCTATCGTTCGTTCAATGATCGAGACCCGGGGGGTTATTCGACCAAGAACGCTCCAATTCTTAAGTCAGTTTTGAAAGTGAAATCTCAAGAGCTTAAGTAGCATTGAATCGAATTCCTTTATTGGAAAATGTGTTCCCCTTATGTAGGGGTGAGTGTGATGTTCAATTTCTATAGTTTCGATGTGGGACAAATGCTCCTCGATTTGTGTGCTGACACGTGTTACACATATCGATGATGGAGAGACTTCTATGTGTCATCCCCATTTGAGCCCAATATTAGGGCTATGTAAGCGTTGTGGGCTTGGGCCATGTTCGACGCTTGGGCTTTAAGTATTATTGTTAGGGGCAATTTGGTCATTTTGAGAATTATGGGTCACGTGACAGCTCCATATTCTTTCGGTGATTTTGGGTTCCACATAAACTTTGAAAAAAAACTAAGTACCAATAATGGTTATATAAGACTAATACAATTATAAAATGACATATATATAATAAATTTATGATGCAATATGATTCTTACAATGACTAATAATATAAAATCTTAAATATAAATATAAATTGAAGTGAATTACTATAGTTGAATATTAATATAGCTAAAAACATAACAATAAGTATAAAAAAAATTTCAATGGAAGAAAAATGATAAAATAAATCCAACTACATTAAAATTGGAAAAAAAAAGATGAAAAAATAAGGCAAAACTTTGTTCAAAAATTGGAAGTAATTGATATATTTAAAATTGGGAAAAAATGAAAAAAAAAAAAAGCCAGAGTTTGTTGAAAAGTTGGAAAAATGGATTTAAAAAAAATTAAACAGCAATTGCCAACAAAGGGGGTCGAACACTAGACGACCAGGAAGAAATAAAAACACAAAGCCAATTCGGCTAGCCAGCGTAATTGAAAATTTAGACAACGCATAATATATAACTATAAAAACTAACAGTCATCTTCTTCCTCCAGCGGGTCTGCAACTCGGGTTTTCCGACCTGACGGCATGACCTGACTCAAATTACTTCGTTTTACGTCTAAATTTCACAAACTAATAGTTTATCTTCATCTTTTTTATCCTAAAAAGGGATTTGTTGGCTCAAAACAAGAAAATTATTCGATATTTCGGCTAATTTTCTTCACCCCTTTAGGTGTCGCCGACCGGATTTTCAGATATTTCGACGAAATTTCGACCGATATTTCCAATATTTTCATCCATGCCTATGTGAGAGATTTGGGAGTGTACCATATATGATTTGACTATGAACCTGGCCTTTTAATTTTCTCGATGTTAGACTTTCTATTCGCATTTTAATAAGGGCAATTAACTCGTAGGTTCTTACTAACATATAAATTTATTCAAAAACTTGCATATAGAAAAATTAAACTCATAGGTTATTTGACTAGTCAAAAGTCAAAAGATTATACAATTTAAAATAGACCATATTTTTTATATAAACTACAACTAATGACATCCAATTGTAAATTAGTACAACAACAATCTAAAAAGCACCTACCAAAATCTATCATAATCTTAACGTTACTTTTTATTTTTATTATTTTTATTATAAGATTATATTGAAGATTATGAAAACATTACTCATATTTATATTCTATTTTTTCACTTGCTCATTTAAAAGTAATATGAGTATCTGATTTAACTTAAAGTAAGATAATTAGAAGCAATAATTCTTCAAAAATCCTTTAAAATCTTAAATTTAAAAATTCTTTATCTTCCGATATTAAATAATTTGGTTAATTTCGTATAGTTTAGGGTTTAATTCTTAAATTTAAATTCTTGAATTTTGTGCTAAAATTCAAGAATTAAACTCTACGTCATACGATTTTCCACCACCATCTCACTCCCCAACACCCCCTAGTCCCCCCAAAAAAAATTATATAGCTTATCGTTGAACCCCAAATAATACGGACTTATTTTTTATTTTATAGAAAAAATTCAATTATAACTGTATACAATATATATATATATATAGTATACATATATAATATTTATTATATGCATAATATAATAAAGAGTCCAAGAGGCCAAAGAAATCAAACACCGAGGGATATGTGGGGCAAAGAGAACAAAAAAATATAATGTTATTTTTAACTGTTTAAAGAAATTCTCAATAACTTCCTCATATTTTTTATTGACATATAAAAATGTATATGTGAAATTTATTGTTTACAAATTCTGTTTAGGAATTTTTGAATAATTTTTTTTTTTTTTGAGATAGAGCCTTATTTTGGCTAATATATAAGTATTAAATGTTTTAAATAAAAATAAAAATTATTAATGATGTAATAATGATTTAATGAATTTTATGGGAAAAAAAAAGTGGCTGAAAGAGTGGGAAAGAAAAGAAAAAATCTGCTTTCTCTCCAGGGAAGAAAAGAAAAGAATCTGCTTTCCCTCCAAAAAGGTTTTCCTCGATACAGGAAGGCATTGGTATTGACCAGAGAAAGATATAAAGTCATCGGCTTGTACAAGTTTCGTCCACTTGACTTCGTGTGACGGCGGTGTCGTGCCATCTCTGCACCTCTCTCCTGGCGGACTTGGATTGTTGAGGTAAGTTTTAGTTATGGGTCTTAACCAATTTTCCTTGTGCGATTGTCACTGTTAATGTTATCTCCGTCGTTATTTTTTGCTTACTGTTTGTGCGTTTGAGTTAGAAGTTAGAACTTCGAATCAACAATGGAGGATCGGCAATTAGGAGAGCTTGTCACTTTGAAATTCACATGGACTGTTGAAAACTTCTCTAAGTTGAACACCCGGCAGCATTACTCGGAGGTTTTCGCCGTCGGTGATTGGAAATGGTTTGTTTGTTTGTTTTTTGTTTTTTTTTTTTGCATCTCTTAATCCTACTAATCAAACGCCTAAATTTTTGTACTTTGATCAAATCCCTAATTTTTTGTACATTGCGGTGATATGTGAAATCGCTTGTTGATTTGATCAGGAGAATACTTATATTTCCAAAAGGGAACGGTGTAAACTACTTATCAATGTATTTGAAGGTTGTAGATGCTTCAGACTTGCCATTTCAGTGGACTAGACATGCCGAATTTAACTTGTCAGTGGTTAATCAACTCAATAGAAATCAGTCAATAAAGAAGGGTATTTTCTCCGATGTTCATTGTTGTTGATTTTTCATTTGTTTTTCTGTTTTCATTCCTTTTATGTTAAAAGATTAGTTATCAAATGGAAATTGTGGTTGTTTGTCCTATTATCGAGGTTCTTCAGAGTCATTTTATGCTAAAGTTTTATTTCATTTCATCTTTGCTATCAAGCAATGGTCTGCTTTGAAATTGGTGGGACTGAGGGACTAAGGGAAAAAAAAGAACGGCTTATGCAAATTTGCTTCTCATTTTCATTGTGAACAAAACTACTAGAAGAATTTCACCTCGTCTTTCCTATACAAGGGCGATTTCTTTCGAAGAAATAATAGAGCTTCAAGAGTATCCTACTGTTTCAATATTTTTTATCTCTTAGGGTGTGTTTGGATGAGGGAAAAAAACATGGAATTTGCTAAGAAATTAGAATTTCAAGTTTCCAAAGCACCAATTCCCTTACTTGGATGCATACATATAGGAATTTAATCATTGATGTGTTGGAAATATACTTAGACATTGTAATTTTCCTCAAGGCCATTAATATTAAGTTCTAAATTCTTTATTTTTCCCGTCGTTTCCTCTAAAGAAAGAAACACATCAATGTTCAGCGTTATTATGGTTCTCTTACTGTAACTAATTTGTGCATAATCTAAATTCATTGATGAAACTTCTAGTCTTTATTTAGTAAGACACACCCTTCATGAAGGACATATACTTTTGACTTTTTGTTTGGTTGCTTGGTCTCACCTTATGACTTCAGTTAATTAGAAATGGTTGCACTTTGAAATTAAGTTTAAAATAAGAATATTATTTGACCAGAAACTGAACCTTGTGGTCCTTGATAGGAGATCATAAACTTCATCCATCTGCATGTGTGGATGTTTAACTTTGGAATAAGCTTCCTTTGTTATATCTATTAGTTGTTTAGCTATCCATTTTCGTTAAGTTTTTCTGATTCCAAATTCTGATTTTTCAGACACTCAACATGATTTTCATGCAAGTGAGAGTGATTGGGGCTTCACAAGTTTCCTGCCTCTAACTGAGCTTTCTGACCCTAACAAAGGGTTTATTTGGAATGACAGTCTTATTATTGAAGCTGAGGTTAAAGTCCGTAAGGCTGATATTAAGATTTTGGAAGACCACGGAACAGGAAGTTCTGCACCCTCAGAGCCTTCGGAGACAAAAGTTCAAGGGTTAGAACCTTCACATGTGGATTCTGTGCAAGTTCCAGACTTTCGCCAAATTGACCGTTCCACAGGCAAGGGACGTGAGGAAGTGCCCTCCACTCCACTTGGGAAGCTCATGGATTTTAGGGGTTTAGGGCGGATAGAGGAAGCTTTCATTCCACTGCTAGAGGAAGTTTGTTCGTGGCATCCTTCGTTGATTGACTGCCAAAAGAAGAGGACTCACTCGTTTGTTGAATGGGCATTCACAGCTTTGGGTCGAGTCTTGCATTTTCTGAAGACTACAAAGGTTAAGGATATGACCGAAGATAGACGTGAGCAGCTTCAAGTTTTATGGGAGGAGCTTGAGACTTTCAAATTTGACTTGGCTTGGTTGGAGCCATCTATACAATCTGCTCTGGAGATGAAGAAGCTTGTGGAAAGAGCAGGGCAGGTTAAAAAACAGAGAGAGGATTTGGAGGTGTTGGAGATTGATGTGAAGAGGTTAAGGGCGAGACTAGCTGTTGCTGAGGTAGATCTTGAGGTAGCAAAGCGAGATTTGGCTAAGACAGAAGAAGGCTTTGGTAGCGCAGATATGAATGATGCGTTAGGGTATCGAAGGCGTTAGCCTTATTTAGAAAATGACTAGTAGTAAACTGGCATTAGCCTTATGGATATTTATTATAGTAAATGACTGGTAGCGTAGCCTGCGCGATGCCGCGTGTTTGCAAACTGGTTTTATAGATCTAGAGTTAAAGATAGAAAGGAACAATGGAAATTAAAATGTTAATACGTGGGAATCAAAATGTTAAATGTAATTTATCAGAGAAAATCAAATTTCCAGCAAATGTACACTAAGGAAGGTATTCAATATTCAATCAATGTGACTCCGCTAAAGATGAAATAACATGCCAAAATCTAAACAGAAACGTTTATCTACTGAAACTTAAATAATAGGGTTTTGAAGACTTACCTTGAGAACCCATTGCATGGTTTCGAAGTGAGGTCTAAGAAACCATTTTGATTTCGCGCAAAACCCTCGCAGTAGGAAGGGGTAGACATCACTGAGCAAGAATATATCAACATTTCAACAAGCTCTGCCAACATATCAATAATTCAGAAGGATATATAGCCATGAGATAAAGCAGTCATCATTTAAACAAAAGGATATGAGCAATTTTTTTTTTCTTTCCAAAATTAAAGTTGACATCATTTAAAACAGACATAAAAAATTAATTATATACTGCCCAACTTCCAAAATGCTCTAGCAGATTCTACCTCCTCTTCTTGTTCTTTTTCCTCCTCATCGTCGTGTTTAAATGTGGTTCTTGTACAAATTGTGGAAAGGCTACTTAATAAAGTGGTGAGTTCTACTTCAAAGTTTAAATAAATGCAACAAAGCAATTTCCTAAGGCATTACTTAAAAAGAAACTTACATCCTAACAGAGAGGAAGAGATCCTGTAAAGATTATTATTAGCAGAATCCAAAATCAGAAGCTCCCCACTGAACATACAAATTACATAAATCCCCACATCATATTACAACCGTTAAATCCTAAAAGGAAAAATTGAATATGAAAGGAAAATGCGGATTTAGCATCAGAAATCTACACGTGTTTTGCTTATTGCTTTGAGTGACCATATGCATTTCAAGAGTCATTCACTTGTTGTAGCAGTAGGGGCAGTTGATGTGACGCATCCAAAGATAACCAAAAGGGCTAGAACCATTACCAAGAAATTCCAATCCATTACTCTTTTTATGCAAATGAAGCTCCTGAAAACTCAAAGTTGCGAACATATCAATAATTACGTAAGCTCTGCCAACATATTAATAATCAAGAAATTTCAGGTCATATGAGCAAGGCATTAAACTGTTATATATTACCATATCTTAACCAAATCCTTGTCGAATGAAGCACCTCCAAAAATAAATCGGGTTAGAACCCAAGGTAATGCTTACAAATCCAATCCAAAACTTTTGCTTTCCCTATAAACTCATGAAACACCATCACCTTTGAGCTAAGCTATCAAAACTCAAGAAACCCTAAATCAACCCAAAACATAAAAATTTATTCAAACCTAGTATTTCTTTTCGAACGAGTGGTCGATCAATTCACCTAGTTTCCACACATCATTTATGTAAAGAAACAGTCCATGATTAAAGTAATTTTGGAGTAGAAAAAAGATATTAAATCATCGTGAACTTTAGAGAAGATAAAAAACCACGTAAGTATTTCTTTCTCCTAGAAAAAGAAGTGGCATTATGATGGCTAGAAACAGAACATGCACTTTAGAAACAAAGATAATTTGGTGTAAGCAAAGAAGTTTAGAACATCAAATTCACATCTAAAGTAAAAGGCAAATTTTGAAGAAATTTCACTCCACAACCTAAGTACAGAACCAATTTAAATTTCTAAAAGGAAGATACCTTTGCAGATCCCTTGTCATTTCTCTTGGCAACTTCTCTAATTGTTTTCTGCACACTTTTCTCTTCTCTTTGTATATCTAAAGCAAAGTCGTTAAAAGAGCCAAAATTAGCCATACCAATCAACCCAAATTCATGAATATAAACCATCACAAAAGTGACCAAATATTAAAATTCCAGAGAAAATTGTAAAATAGGATCAAAATGTGAGTTGGGTTAAGTATAATTAGAAGAATTAAAAAAATATTACCTTGAATTTGGCGTTCGATGTTGCGGAACTCTTGGCGAAGAAAAGATGAGTACAATAATCAATTTCATCAAAAAAACTTGAGACAAAAGCTGTCGGGACCCGTCCCCAATCCCTCTGGGATTAACGCGGGACGCTCCTAATCCCATCTGACACGGAGTGTCATACCAGGGAAAATTAAAACCTTTAGCCCGAAGGCTTCCAGAGTACGCTAGGATCCGGAGGAGGTATGTGATGTCTCAGTCTCTGCTACAGTCCGCACCATATTCAACCTGAAGGGCATTGAAAACAGAAAGACTGTGAGTGAACAAAAAGTAATAAGTTTCGTAAAACACATTTATAAAAGACCTTTATACCCTTCACTAAAAAACATGCATGCATAGTAAAACCATTTATCTAATCACATATGTTTAAACGACCATAATCATAGGGCTCCTGCCCAAATCCATTTACAGAAAACCATAACATAGCAAACATATGTGGGATCTCAGCCCAAATCCATTTATCATCATAAAACACAATTTCGCAAACCAATTGAAATCATATTTATCCAATTTATATTTCATATAACCAATCCTGTCACGGTATCTAGAGCTACGCGCGTGCTACCCGAGGTCTCAAACCCAAGTCTCTCCAGGCTCCACCCAGGTCAATGTCCGTAGATCAATGACCCACCTTGGAGGTTATAAACCATAGCCTTTCTGAGAGTAAGGAACCCAACGGGGACGACTCCACTCAGTTAGTGCTCCGTGACTACTCCGGGGTCCACCCAGGCCAACGACCCTCCCCGGCGGAGACAATTTATATATAAAGGACGGTATACGAAAAACCTTTTAAGGATTCATGTCCGGCCCCCATAAACCGTCAAGAATCATAAAACCTTTCAAGGGTTCATGTCGGTTCCCATAAACCGTCATGAACCATAAAAACCTTTCAATGGTTCATGCCGGTTCCTATAAACCTTCATGAACCAGAAATCCATTTGTGGGTCCCTGACTCGAAATCACAATCTTAAAACATAACTGGGCCCTAAGCCCGAATCCAAATACAAACTAGACCTCCGGCCCGAATCGTAAACCAACTTGGCCTCGTGCCCGATTTCGTAAACCAAATGAGCCTCGTGCCAGATATCGTAAACCAAATGGGCCCTGTGCCCGATACATAAGTGAACTGGGCTCTGAGCCCGATTCGTAAACCAACTGAGCCTCGAGCCCTATAAGAAAATCAACTGGGCCTCTGGCCCAATGCCTTGTTAAATCAAATGGACCTCAAATCCAAGAGTTCGTAAATCAAATGGGTCTTATGCCCGATTCCATATTTCCCAATAAGAAATCGATTTAAGAGCCAATTGGGCCTCTGGCCCGAGAACGTAACTAAAAGGGACTTCGAGTCCGAGGGTTTCCAAACAAAGGGGTCTCGAACCCGAGTTTACCTTTTCAATTCTAAAACTATTTCATTAAAATATTTCCAAAACCATAAGTATGAAAAATCAGAGTAAAACTGAAAACCTCGATTTACGTGCAAGCACGTAAATCGCCTCGAAATGCTTGAAATCATATAAATCATAACCGTCCAATTCAACATCATAGAATCATATTCATAAACCATATAAAACATTTATGCATGCATCATATTTTAGAAATCAAGGTCTACTCACAGACCGTCCTAAGCTGCCGCCTCGGTTTGCGTGCCGTAAGCCTCACCGAGCTAATCGTCATCATCGAGACTCCCAAACCTGTCCAAATCAATCTAGAGGGTTGCCAACTACCTAATTAACCTCTCATTGAAGCCCCGTAATTTTTCCGAATTTTTAACTATTTTAAATCTTGAACCTAAACCTTCCGATGTCCCGAACATTATCGAGACGGTGTCCGATCGACACGAAACTAGTCCCAAAATTTTCGTTACATCGAATAGAGTGTTTCACATGTTGGAAGTTTCCCCATCAGACCCACCACGCGCCCCCACGCGCCACCGCAAAGCGGCTGCACGTGAAGCCCACGTGCAGTGAACAGTGTCACCCCTAACCTCTCGCAGATCGGGTTCGCTGGTTCGAACCGGACCGGTCCAGCACCCAATCTCGTCCATTTTCAAACCATTCCTTCCCTTTTTCATTTCTAAAGTTTCTAGCATCAAACCCAAACCTTCTAGCTATTCAAAACACTTGAGAACCAAATAAATCATACCTTCCAAGATCAACAATGGCAACGACAACTGTAACCTCCACCCGCCGTCCATTACTGTCGTCCTAGACCTCAAAATTAATCTCATTTGCATCACCAGACCCCCAGAAACATAACCCAATCGTTAGGTTCGATCAACAACCAACAAAAAACAAGTTTCGAAATTTAAAACCAAAGCTTACCTTCTCGGGTTCTCCGGCCACCGTCCACGGCGGACCATGCCGTCAATGCCACTCTCGTCGTCTTATTCCCCTCTTCATTTTTCACTCACAACACAGACACTAATGAGGAGGTTTGGAGGGCGTTCGTGGAGGGGGGTGTTCGGGTTGCTTATGGAGAACATGAAGAATGGTGTTTGGTTTAAGGGAAAATAAATGAAGATAATATTTGATGAGAGGGAAGGAGAATTGGATGGTTGGGATTTAGAGACTAGATGAGATGGATGGTGGAGATTGAAGGTGGGTGAGGTTTAATTATAAAATAATAATAATAATAGTATTTAATTAGGATAGATCCACAAATTAAGGGTTTGGACCAATGGGATGAGTGACACTTGTCACTCATCCATGGGTCCCACTTAAAATATCTACCCAATCAGATTTGCCAAGTGTCTTCGCTTCGTAATTCGTGCAATAGTAAAATCAAACTTCCGTGACCCATAACTTTCCCGTTCAAAGTTAGATTTCACCGTGCCTCCTGTCTACGGATTCGTATCGTCCTGATCTACGTAACGGTCCTCAGCCATCGGACCTTCCAGGTCAAAAGTCAACTATTTGCCCCTTTTAACCAAATTACCAAAATGCCCTTGAACTTCCGAACGTCACAACTTCTTCCTCGAATGTTGGAATCGGACGTGCCACTTGTCCATGAACTCGTGACATCCCGAACTACGTCACAGTCATTGGCCAAAGTCCATTTGATCGCCTGAACAAAAAGTCAAGGTTTTACCCACGACCAGGGGCAAAACGGTCATTTTGCATCGTTCGTCCGAAAGTATCCCACTAATCACCGATTAACTTCACTAATCCTGATTAGTCACTAATCTAATCCCGAAATTCGGGACGGGTCGTTACAAAAGCATAATCGAAAGCACAGCCACATCTTGAACATCGACGACACCCACGATTTTCTGCTTCCACCATTGATAGAACTGAACTGGAAAAATCAAAACAGTGACATCAAATTGAAGAAAATAGAGCAGAGAATAACGGTAAGTAGAAGGCATAGAAATTCGAGCCATAAAAATGATAAGCAATGAGATGATGAAAATTGAGAGAAGAAAACTGATTAACTATATAACCAGTGACCGAAATTAATCTTGGTAATGATAAAAAAAATGGAAAACAAAACCAAACCAACACCATTACTTTTAACACATGTAATTAACATGATATTCAAACCATCTGATATCTACATATAAGAAGTATTCACAAAATCATATTAAAAGTCAAGACCTAAATCAAACATCAACAAAGTCATAAGCTTATCTTCAATTTCTATTTTACTCTCATTTACCGCTATTATCTCAAGTAAAAGCACTGATGCATCAATTCATGATAGCAAGAGTTGGAAGAAATGGAAATTAATCAAACCATGCCTATCCTAGAGTAATCAACAGCTCAGTGTGCACGAAACAGCTAGCCTAGAAACATGGGTTATTTTTAATCTGTAAATGTACTGTCATGATGATAGGTATTCTAATTAGTCGATTTGGTGACAGCGAGTTGGTGGAATTTGAGGATGAATCGAGAGTCAATTTCTGAGATTTGTGTCCAGGTTTTCCAGATAGTTTTACAAAGAGGATTTTAGGGAATCTGGGCCATATGTATTTTATACATATTTTATGTTTCGTATCTTATGGGTCCAAGGTTTTTATTTGAATTTTATATCAAGAATCCTCATGATTTATAACTTGATTTTGGATATGTTCTTATATGCAAGTATGTTTTGGAAACTAGAAGGTTATACTATTTCATTCCTCGTTAAACGTGTTTTAACTGGAATGTATTTCCCAACTCACGTTTTCATAGTTTTACTTACACTTCAGATCGTGACATATGATCAAGGACATATGATACATCTCGTATCAAAATTTAGAAGCGAATTATGCAAAATTGCCTTTTTGCCCTTACGAGTGTCCATGCGCCTCGTTTGGTGTGGGGGCTGGTTAGATTTATATGTGAGCCGAAGACAATCTCGAAGCCCAAGATAACCTGGGCCCAAATTGAAACCCAAATTTAACTGCTATGTAGCCAAGCCATTTAGTTTATCTACCTTGATTCAAGTCCACCTTTCGAGACCCTTGCATGTGCGGCCTAGCCCAAATGCCTTCACTAAATTCACTATGTGACTTAGTCCAAGCCCTCTTTTAGTGTTTGTTTTAAAAGGAAAAAAAAAATATTTATACAAATGCAAACTGGCCCCAAGCACCTGACCCAAGTGAAAAGTCCTTGGCCTTGTTAATCAATTAGTTAAGCCTAAACCTATAATCACAAAGGCTTGTTTGACACTTAGGCCTTGTTGCATCAGTTTTTAGCCCAATCAAATTAAGGTGGCCCATGCCCATTGATACTTTCATTTGCTTACAACGTCAAGGGATTCCAACACCACCTCCATTATTTTGGATGCTACGAGAGTTCTGTGACTACACCGAAATGGTGATGGAACCACCATGGAGCTCACTCTCTATTCACGAATGAACACAAATTCAACCTTGCACATGCCCTAAACTCACCCCTCACAAAAGAACCAGACCCCCAGCCCATCTCTCTTACTCCAGTGTCACAAACATTCGATGACCAATTATCGAGAACCAGGGAGACGCCTTTCCAGCTGTGTCCTGGTAGCGTTGGTTCGATGGGGGGCTATTGAATCTAACTCAACCCCCTACTTGCTCGACTTCCCCTTTATCTTCTTCGACTCTCTCTCCCTTTTCTCGTACGATCATGAATTTTCCCAGAAACAGAGCAGTGCCCCAGCCACTCTACAACTCCATTTCCAGCCAGCCCAGACCTCAAAACCCAACCAGCAATCTCAGGTTCGAATAGGCGAGGTCGACTCGGGACCTAGAATAGTCGAGGACCACTGAGCAACCTGTATCAGAACGAGACCTACTAATGACTTGACTCAAACCCGAGAAACTCTCGAGCCATTTCGAATCCAATCGAGGTAAGACTAAATCTCTAAAATTCCATCATTAAATTACTCGCATTTTGAGCCCATTTATGTGCCTAATCATCCTTTGGTTTAATATGAGCTTCCGCGGCAAAGGAGGTCACCGGAAACCACAGAAACGACCATCTTCCCAGCTCTGTCAACAGTGTTACATGATAAGACCCATCCCGATTATCCCTCGATAGTCGTGAAGGATCCTGCTCCCGTCTGACAATAACTCTAAAGTGCCAAAAGTAACCTTACATATATATATATATATATATATACAACATAACAAACGAAAGACATTGTCAGACAAGGGATAGTTAAGTTTTCCAAGACCGTTGATCTCACAAGTTTGACTAGTCAACAGGTTTACAGAGCATAGGTAATATTACAAGTAGGGATCAAAATCCTACTTTGTAAGGTGTCTGAGTGCGCAACGGTCTACTTATTTCTCTGCCTCGTTATCAGCCCCTATACCTGTGCACTGGCCTGAAGGGTAAATAAAACATCAAAGGTGTGAGTGGACAAAAATAAACATTGATAAATATATTTGAGGAAAATCAATCTTACCCTCCAGTTTCGCAAACATGTATGCATATCATAAAACATGAGTAATAATGTGAAATCAATCAAGTACGAACAGTGGACCGATAAAATCAAAACATGTTTTCCCATGGTCCGTGAACTTATGTTTATCAAATTAGTTCAAGCTATAAAGTATCTAGACACAAATATCAATAAATTATAAATATAACCAATCCTCAATATCCAATCTCAATATCCAAGTAACTATCACGATATCAATGCAACGCGTGAAAACTCGGGAGTCTCACGTCCGAGTACATCCCCAGGATCTACGACATCTGGGGTGTTATCATCTCCAGGATCTACGATGTCTGGAGGATATCATCATAATCTCACACACCTGAGATTGAGCCTCCCTCGGAGCTACTCATCTCCAGGCAGTGGATCGTGACTACTCCAGGATCTACGACTTCTGGAGGAGACTATCAAATCACAGAGGATGGCATATGTGGAACAGTCACCAAATCCAGTAATCTCATTTGAAAACCATTTATGTCTCAAATCAAATCCAAAACATTTCAACAGGGCCACGCGTTTGCACAGTACTGCTATAGTGTCTCCCCTTCCACCCGATTTTCTGATAAACGGGCTGTGAACCCGTGATGCGACCCGGTAAATTCTTCATCAATTCAACCTTAATTTCTTCCATTCTTTCATTTGATTCCATCTAATCCATCTTAATTTAAGTTCTGTAAACTTAATTACTTCAATCACGGCCTTAATCCTTACATTCCACGATGAACCTTCGAACGGGTTTCATTTTTAGTTTCACTCAATTCATCCCAGTTTTTCTAATTAATTGACACAGGAAGCATCGTGAGTTTGTAATAAACATTTCTGCATAATTAATTTCACAAGTTCTTACCTCAAGTTGTTCGAACTCGAGCTCGATTTTGTGCAGAAATTGGAGTTTCCGTTCTTGATCAAAACGGCATCAATTTCCCTCGTTTTTGTTGTGTACTCGTTCAAAATAATCTCAGGAAGTTGAATCAAACCTCAATTTTGATTCTCAAGGCTTACCAATTTGAATTCGAATTCTCATTTTGTTTTCCAATTATTCGATCCTGGGTTTTCGGTTATCTTCTAGGTCCCTCGTTTTTTTTTCCTTCTGTTTTCTTGCTCTAATCCTCTCAATTGCACCAAGTTTCTCAAGGTGTTTCGAATGGTTGCTGTTTGGATCGAAGGAGATCAATGTCCTCTGTTTTTTTTTTGTGTTTGTTTTTCCTTTGAACTGATAATTTGAAGTGATAATTGGTAAGTCTCACCGTGGCAACTTTAGCCACTAAGCCTCCATTTGAGGTGACATGTGTCACTTGCGGGTGGCATGAGACATCACCTTTGTGACTCAGCCAAATCTCGTCATTTGACCATTTTGCCATTCGGTCATCAAATTACCAATTTACCCCTAATCTTTGCAAACCCATAACTTTCACATTCGAGCTCCGTTTTCGACGTGCTACCTATCTACGGACTCAGCGTCTCGAGACCTACACAATGGTCCTCGGAAAATGTACAAAAAGTCAACTCCTAACCACACCCTTCCAAGGGTAAAAACGTCATTTTACATATTATTTTATAAATTTACTTTATTTGGATTTCGAGGGCGTTACAACCTTCCCCCTTTGAGAAATTTCGTCCCCGAAATTTCAATGAAACAAATACGGATACTGCTCTCGTATCTGTGTCTCGAGTTCCAATGTGGCCTCTTCCGCGTTCTGATTTCTCCAAAGAACCTTTACTAGGGGAATCGTTTTTCGACGAAGCACTTTATTCTTTCGATCCAAGATCTGTACAGGCTGTTCCTCAAAGCTTAAGTCTTCCCTGAGCTCGATGGGCTGTTCTTCTAACACATCGGACTCATCATACACATATTTCCGCAGCATTGACACATGGAAGACATCATGGACCCTAGAAAGCTCTGAAGGTAATGCTAATCTGTAAGAAACCCGGCCAATCCTCTCAATAATCTCATATGGTCCGATGAAACGGGGGCTCAATTTCCCGCGCTTGCCAAATCGCACTATGCCTTTCCAAGGAGATAACTTCAAAAAGACCCAATCTCCAAGTGAAAACTCAAGATCTCTGATTCGACGATCCACGTAGCTCTTTTGTCTATCCTGGGCTGTCTTGAGTCTATCTCTGATGAGCTTAACTTTCTCTGTTGTCAAATCTATCAATTCGGACCTAGACAATTTTCTTTCGTCCACTTTAGTCCAACACAAAGGGGTTCTGTACTGTCGCCCATATAAGGCTTCGTAAGGCGCCATCCTAACACTTGCTTGGTAACTATTGTTATAGGCAAATTCCATCAATGGTAAATGTGACTCCCAAGTACCCAGAAATTGCAAAACACATGCTCTCATCATATCTTCCAAGATCTGGATGGTCCATTCCGACTGCCTGTCTGTCTGAGGGTGGAATGTCGTACTAAAATGCAATCTTGTCCCAAAAGCTTCCTGTAAACTCAGCCAGAATCTGGATGTAAATCGTGGATCTCGATCTGATACGATAGAGGCAGGAGTGCCGTGTAATCGTATAATCTCATTAATGAATAGTCGGGCATACTGTGTCATCTGAAAGTCTTCCCTTACAGGTAAGAAATGTGCTGACTTGGTGAGTCTATCCACAGTCACCCAAACTCCATCGTGGCCTCTGGGCGTCTTAGGAAGTTTAAACACAAAATCCATGGTTATATGGTCCCATTTCCACTCAGGGATAGGAAGTGGTTGCAATGCTCCATAGGGTCTTTGCCTCACATTTAATTCCTTCTGTGTGAAAAAGTACTTCAAACTTTTATGATCAGTAAAAAGTCTACATGTCTCACCGTATAAATAATGTCTCCAGATCTTTAGGGCATGTACCACTGCAGCTAGTTCTAAATCATGGGTAGGATAGTTGCGTTCATGCGATTTTAGCTGTCGAGAGGCATAAGCAATTACCTTTCCATGTTGCATTAACACACGCCCCAATCCGTGTAAGGATGCATCACTGTACACTTCGAATTCTCCACTATCATCTGGAAGGGTCAATACCGGAGCGGATGTCAACCTTTTCTTCAATTCCTGAAAACTTCGCTCGTAAGTCTCATCCCAAATGAACTTAATTCCCTTCCTGGTCAAGTGAGTCAATGGGGCAGAAATCGTAGAAAATCCTTCTACGAAATGTCTGTAGTAACCGGCCAACCCTAAAAAGCTTCTCACTTCGGTCACTGTTTTCGGCTGCTCCCAGTTTGCCACCGCCTCAATCTTCTGGGGATCAACACAAATTCCTTCCGCAAAAATCACATGTCCCAGGAGCCCAATACTAGTTAACCAGAATTGGCACTTACTCAATTTGGAAAAAAGCTGGTTCTCCCTTAGTGTATCAAGCACAAGCCTCAGGTCCAATTTGGAGTGCTGCCAGCTCATATAGATTTCCATCTGTACCGCAATTCGCCACTGGCTTCTCACTCGTGGCAAGGCTTTTGATCGTAAGTAGAAGCAAGGCCGGACGAGGCTAAGCGTTACATGTCCTTTAAACCACCTCAGCCAGCTCTTCCAAGGGCGTCGAAGCCCCCTGACAGACCCCATTCAGCAACGGCACCATTTGCCTCGGGCAGCAGAGGGTTGTCTCGGCACTGGATCCCTCGCCAATCGCCTCCCCGTCGGTGAACACACCGAGATTCACGTCTCCTCTCCTCTGGAGCATCTCCAGGATCCTCGCATTCAACCGAGGGGGGGACGGTGGAGGATTGAACTCGGGTACCGGCATCGACCTCTTGCCGCCAATTGCTTTCGGTGCCAACAGGATCGTCTCGGCCTCTTTTCTCACCTTCGTCCACCTTGGGTCGGGGGAGAGTACTCGGTCTCCTTCGACTGTGCCCCGCTTCCGCTTTGGCGACTTGGGCGGAGGGCTGGGGGGCCTCGGTTTTGAGGATTGGCTCTGCTGCGCTCGGCCGGAATTTCCAGGCTGCTTCTTCTCGGCTCGTTCCTTTTCCTTCTTTAGCAGCAGCTCCAAGCGCTCGGCCGCCTTGGATAGGGACGCAGATTCTCCGGAGCCTTTGTCTGCCTTCATTCTCAGTTGCTCACAATCCTTGTAAATCCGGCTACCGAGGTGGTAGGGGACTACAACACCGAGACACAGGTCAGATATAAGAAAACAAATAGCAAACCAACAACAAAAACAGAATTACCCTCGTCGGTGTCGATGAGGCCGGCCTTGTACTGAAACCCAGGTAGCCGAAGTATTCGTCGGTTCCGCTCCAACTCGTCCAAGATCTCCCTTACTCGGTGAACGACCGCTTTCTCTTCTGGCGATATTTCTTCTTCTTGGAACAAACCTGCACACCGAGAAATGGTCAGCTGCAACACTATTACTTAGCATACAACATATCAACATTCGCATGAAGGGGCGGCCTATGCTATAACTATCAACCTTGGGTCTGGAATTTGAACGGTATCGGGGGTCCCTCAGTGTTCCCCTCCCAGTTCCCACCGACCAGGCAGAACTTCATCTTGTACAATTTTTGGGAGGTCGGTATGTCTAGGATGAACTCCCCCCGTTTGCTCTTCTTACGGTGACGGACGAAGACCCACCCGGTACTCTGCTGCTGAAACCCGAACTCGTACAAATACATCAGTTGGGCGTAGGTCGGCTCCGGTTGATCGGCCCACTTGAAGGCCGTGTAGAGGGAGCAGAGCACAATCCACACGTTCGGATTAAGCTGACCGAGTGACACCCCCATTTTCTTCACCATTCTCCGCAGCCAGGGTTAAAGGGGCAGCCTTACCCCGTGGTGCATCAGCTCGGTATAGAACAATGCCATACCGGCTGGGGGGTTGCTCGGTCTTTCCTCTCTAGTCGGTAACCTTGTCGTCACCGAGTCGGGAAGCCAAACTCAATCCTCATTTTCATCAGGCCCTTCTCGGTCTCCTTGTTCACCATTTCGTCCACAGTGAAGGCCGCCCTCTCAATCGGCACGGCTTCCGGGACCGACTCGTCCCCGGCCGTTTTCACTTTGTTCAGCCGAACCGTGCCCTTATCACGGCCGTGAGTCAGCTTCAACGCTCGGTGCACCCCCACCTTTACTATCGTTTCAGCATCTACCAGCAGATTGCCGCTACCCGACCTAGCCGTCGGCCCAGCCCCAGAACCGGTGTCTGTGGTCCTACCGGACGACTCGGCTGTACTGTGCACCGACTCTACCCTTTTTTGTACCTCCGCCGAGGAGGCCTTGTCCTCACTCCCTGAGATGGGAGTGAGCACCTCCACACTACTATCTGACGACTCACCGCCCTGTGAGTCGTAGCATTTACCCTCAGCTACCGAGTCACTTTCGACCGACATCTACAAAAGAAAACAGAAAAACCAAACTCAGCCGACCGACTCGTTCCTATGAAGATCTGACCACAACCTTCACCACATTCATGACCAGTTCTTCACACCCTTCTACTTTAATCGCAAAACTGAACTTGGACAAGTGCTTACCTTGTTTTTCACGGAGGACCGTAGGTCGGAAATCGGAAAACACCGTACGCACCGCCGTCAAAAGCACGTCGGAAATCGCCTCTTTGGTTGGACAGAATTTCCCCAATTCTCTCAAAAACACAAGTGAGGAAATCGGTGAAGAGCCCCTCATATTTATAGCAATTGATGCACAGACTACGAAGCGTCACTCCCCTCAGTGACAGACACGTGTTGCAGCTAAACATTCTGACTGGACACGTGTCAACCATCTGCCCGAGGAAGCCCAACCGTCTTCCTACAGGTCGACACCGACTTCCGTACACCGCTCGGTGTCTGGGGCTGCTTAACAGACGCTGGTCCTCCCACCGACCCATGTACACTGCTCGGTGCTCTCATCCGTGGGCGGGTGTTGGCTCTATTCACCGACTCGTATACACCGCTCGATGTTCTCACCCCCGTACGGACGCTGGTCCTCCCACCGACCCGTGTACACCGCTCGGTGCTCTCATCCGTGGGCGGGTGTTGGCTCTATTCACCGACTCGTATACACCGCTCGGTGTTCTCACCCCCGTACGGACGCTGGTCCTCCCCCACCGACCCGTGTACACCGCTCGGTCTCCGCAGCTCCAACGCGTCATCTGGCTCCTATCACCGACCATGACGCCGCCACCGACCGACTGTGCACAACCGCGACCGACTGAGCCACTTTTCCGCCGAGTGCTCTTTATCCGGCCGCCTACTAACTCCTTCCTCTCCATGACCGAGACTGTCTCGGCGGACTATCCCACCAGGGGACTTGGGGGACTACAGGTATACTTCCCACCAGGGTCTGGGAGAATGAAACAAGTCCCCGACCGAGAAATTCCACCTCAGTCAACGACTTGGGGGACTTCTGTTAACACCATATCTGACCAGACCCACTGGGCCGTATACTTAAAGCCCTGACAACACTCAAGGCCCAAGAACACCATACTTGCGACAGCCCTAACACCGGGCCCCAATGCGGGATGCCACGTGGAAGCATATCCACTCTCGATTTACGTAACACGTGTCCGCACGTAAATCGAGAAGCATTCGTCCCACATCAGAACTTTGGGAATTGAACATCCCACCCATCTATACATAAATGGTACACATTTCCCAATAAAGGTAACTAAGTTTTACTATTACAATTACTCTACCGAACTTACAATTTACTGTTTCCTCTTACGAACAAAGTAACTGACTTGATCGTCGGAGAGCCTTAGGCCGGCACCACACCGGTGCCCGTACTAACGGAAACCCGCGATCCACTTGAGTTGATAGGTCACAAGAGGGACACGCGTCATTTGGTGATTGGGCAACGAGTACTCGATAGTTGGAACATTTAACGCTTCAACATATATGCTCATCACTTTTGCATCATATGAATATCCATGTCTTTCAGAAGGTTTAATTTTTTTTAGTATATTGGTATATGATTTCAACAATCCTTATCAGAGGCTAGAACTTTTCCTTCTTCTTACTTTGTTTTCTCTCTTTGGTTGTCTTTCGGTAAATGAATGTGCGAGCATTCATGCCTTCTTTTAATGGTTGTGTGATTTATAGGTATTAGATATGTATGTCTCATGCTCTCATATTTTGATTAAACCTCCATACTTCTTTTACGTAAGACCCGTGTCCTATAGGGAATGGTGAACGATCTCACATTCCGGCGAGGGGGGAATGGTCTGGGAGGGGAATGGTGGTGTGCCTTAAAGGTGTAGACACACACCTATCTAGCACGAGAGCTTTTGGGAGCTCAAGTGGCTTTGGGGGTGATTGGAACCCCAAAGTTAAGCGAGTTGAGGCTGATGCAATTTCATGATGGGTGACCCCCTGGGAAGTTGCACCGTGAATTCCCGAAAACAAAACCGTGAGGGCAAGGGCAAGGAGGCCCAAAGCGGACAATATCGTGCTAGATGAGTCGGGTCCTGACATTTTAACTTTCACTACTATATTACTGTAATGTGTTGGGGTTTTAGAATGTTGTCTCCAGGCTCATAGCAAGTTGCAACCCACATGGATAGTACTCCTCATGCTTGCTGTTTTGTAGGTGGACAATGTTCGTGATTCATAAGTAGAAGAATTTGATCCAGAGTTAAATATGGACTGAAAACCCCAGACCAAAGCTAAAATAGCAGCGGAGTTTCTGAAGAATGCGAAGAAAAGGCAGCGTGCAAGCATATGGGATCATTTTGAAAGGTACGAAGCTGATACTGGCTTCATTAGGGCTAGATGTAATTATTGCCCTAATACGTATGCTGCTGATTTTATTAGAAATGGAACTAGGGCCTTAATTAGTCACCTTGAGAAATGTTCTAAAGATCCCCCTAATACGATTTCCAAAAGAAATCAGAAAGTTTTATCTGTAGAAAATCCCACAGAAGTTGTTGTTGGGTTTAGTCAGAATGAGCTTGTTAGGAGATTTGTTCGGATGGTAATAGTTGATGAGTTACCTTTTTCTTTTGGGGATAGATACGGGTTTCATGATTTCTGCTCGCTAGCTTTTCCTGGATGGAAAATCCCATGTCGTCAAACAGTTGCTAAAGAAGTTCTTAATAGGTATCATGACGAGAATGAGTCCCTTAAAGAATTGATCAAGTCTTATAGGGTTTGTGTAACTACTAATACATGGACATCCCTTCAAAACATTAATATATGGTTATCATTGCTCATTTTATTGACATTGATTGGGTATTGCATAAAAAAAATTATCAACATTTATGTGATTCCAAACCATAAGTGAGAATCAATTGGGAGGATTTTGGAGGATTGTTTGGCTGGATAGGGTATTGAGAAGATTCTAACTATTATAGTAGATATCATTCTTCGAATGGTGTCGGGTTATCTTTTTTGATTAAGAGAATGGCTAAATGGAAATATCCAGTGGCGCTTTTGAATAATGGGGAAAATCTGCATGTTAGGTGTATTGTTCATATCCTTAACTTGGTTGTCAATGTTGGCTTGAATGTGTTGAATGATTCTATTCAAAGTATTAGAAATGTTGTTAGATATGTAAGATCTTCCCCTAGTAGGTTAGGAATCCTTAAGAAGTGTGCAGAGAGGGCTATATTTGATAGCAAAGGGCTTGTGGTATTGGATGTTCCAACTAGGTGGAGTTCCACCTATTTGATGTTAGAATCAGTTCTAAAGTTTCGGGGGGCATTTGAGGTTCTAATCGAGGATGATCCTAATTATGATGCTTACTGTGTAAGTGATAGAAGGGCAGGACCACCGTCTGAGTATGATTGGGAAGTAGCGAGTTCATTTGCTGCTTATTTGAAACCTTTCTATGAAGTAAATTTGAGAGTTTGTTGCACTTCTACACCCACAATCCAATGTTCTTTACTTGATGTGTATAGGATTTTAACGCTTTTGAGTCGTAAAGAATGTTTTATTGTCTGGCATTGCAAGCACCATACAAGCCATAATTTACAAATATTGTTAGGGAAGTGGAGCGTATGAATCAATATTATTTCATAGCTCTTGTTCTTGATCCCCGTCATAAATTGGACATTGTGGAGGATTGTTTTGGGTGGGGGGGGGGGGTATTTGAGGATGATGATGACAAGGTTGCAGATACTATTTCTAGATTGAAGATTTTATTGACTAGTCTTCATAAACTCTATGAAGATGGCAAGAGTAGGAATTCTGCAAGAGAGGACAATGTTAATGGCAGCTCCTCTACAGCATCAAAGGAGATAGTGGGTTTGTATATCGATACAGATCTTATAGCAAGGAGGATGAGGAGGAAGGCAAAGAAGGAAATTATTTGTAATGATTTGGATAGATATCTATTAGATCATGTCAAAGATATTGAGGATTCAAAGTTTGATATTTTGGGTTGGTGGAAAATGATCGGGGTATCCAAATATCCAATATTGTCGCGAGTTGCACGGGATGTTCTAGCCATACCCGCTTCAACAATAGCTTTGGAGTCATGCTTTAACACAAGTAGAAGGGTAATTAATTCATATAGGAGTTCGTTGAGCCCTGAAGTTGTGGAGGCATTGATATGTACTCAAAATTGGCTTTTGAGTATTAATGTTGCATTACATTTGGAGCCGAGTGTTGAAGAAATGAAGTGTTATCAAGCTCTCTTGCACAAGGTAATTGTTGTATCTTTTTATTATTTTTTATACATTTGTTTGTTATTAATTGCGAATTTACGTAGATAATTGACTTTACTTGTGTCTCATATGTAGAAATGGCAAATGGTCGTGCTAAGCTACCTCAAAAGTCCAATCCTTGAGACTTCATGCCTTGCTGATTTTTTTTTTCATGATATTTTCTATTATTTTGTTCACTTGGATAGTTTGGTTTTGCAACCTTACTAGTTTGTTTTTGCAACCTTACTGTTTTTATTGTTTGTAATGGACTTTCTCTATTGGATTTTGATACTTTGATGATTTTATTGTTTATAATGGACATTCTGTGTAGGATTTTGATGCCTTGACGATTTTTTTTGTTTGTAATGGACATTCTAGGTTGGATTTTGATGTCTTGATGATTTTGTTATTTGTAATGGACATTCAAGATTGGATTTTGATGATTTTGTTATTTGTAATGGACATTGATTAGTTGTAATGTGTGGAGCCATAAATTACCGGAATATTCTGGAGCCGCCACGTGGCCAACAATTCCCATGATGCCGATATTACCCTTGGTAAAATTGACATCGACATGTAACGGTCTCCGCATTAATTCAATATATTTAGCAGCTAAATGTATTAATTAATCAGATCAATGTCAATGATAAATAATTTCGCAGCGAATTATTTATTCATTAATAAATAAGTGATTACACTTGGTACAATCACTTATTTAATATTTCCCCTTCAACCAATCACTTAACCCCATTTGATTTTCGTTCTTGTGTGTAGGGATCGAGAAGGAACTTCACAAAGCCGGACGATTTCTGCATCAACATAATGGACATTAATTAGGTTATAATAGACAAGGATTAGGCAATAAATACTGATTACTGCATAAAAAAACAAAAAAAAAATTGTTTTCAGAGAAAACCGAACCGATTCGCTCGATTGAACCGAACCAAACCAAATATTTTAGCTTTGGTCCTAGTCATTTTTTTTTGAGGAAAAACTGATTAAAAGTGCTACTTTCAAGGCCACATGATGGTCGCCATCCACCGGACATGGTCAATCTCTCGTGGAAGCTCACTGCTTACAACATCATTGAGGTCAGGAACGCCGTCGACGTCGACAATCTCGTTGTGAAGGGGATGAAAAGGGGTGATCCAGATCTCAGCCTCCGATGGCCGTGCTCAGTCAGCAATTAGACGTTGCTAGGACTGAAAATGAGTTCCATCGTTACCTTACTGATTTCTAATCTGATGGAACACCGCAGCAGCCATAAGTTCAAGTTCATTTTCCCTGTTGATTCTTATTCGTGCTTTATTCATGATCGGTTTTTAGTTGATCCACACCACCCAAGCCTCCCAGATCCAAGATAGTGGCAATCCCCTATCCAGCCTTCTCCTTGTATCAAAAGTCCTCTGAATCATATTTATATGAATTCAATGAAGTTGTAGAAATTTAATACGATAATTGCTTTGAAGGATCCATTCTCATTGTGTGGAATAAAAAATAAAAAATAAAAAATAAAAATAAAAATAAAAAATAAAAAGGACATGCTCATTTAGTTCAGCTTATTTGAGATTCAAAACGATACTAGTCGTTTTTAGGGCGGTTAATAGGAGCCTAGTGCTTAGATGGGAGGGAGCCTGGGAGAATTTTTTTAAAGATAAAATTTAACAAATTAAATCGCATAAGAACTTGACCAGTAATACCAGGGCGAAGAATGATGATGAAGTCGAATCGTAATACGCCAAAAGTAGCTAAGGATTTGGCGGAGGCATTCCACAAGGAAAATTTGCAAATTGGTAAGGTTCCATCCATTTTTGGTGGTGCTCAGAATGTTATCTTTGATAATAAGGGTTGTTAATCACTTAAGATGTGTAAGGCACAGAGAATTGGAAGGGAGGGGTGCACAATTAGTCCTCAATTGTTTCAGCAAAAGCCAAGTAGAAAATCCACAATTCTTTTATGCAATCCAGTGTGATGAAAATGGGAGGACTACTAATTTCTTTCGGTGTATTCTCGATCAAGCATGGTGATAGAACTCAACTCGAAAGTTCCTTAAAAATCCTAAAAGAGTCCACCCATCTGACAAACAAAATTTGAAATCCAAGAATGCCCTTGACACATGTCAGACAAAGGATACTTTCACATAAATTCCAACAGATAACCCTAAGTGTAACAGTCTTACAAAGCTCCAAAATAGTAAACAGAGTCAACAAGGGAAAGAAAATGACAATAAATACAAGGTTCCTCTTTGAGGATCAAGGTGCACTGGAAACCAGAAGTAAGCCCCTGTGCAAAGTATATTGACACACCTTGGGCCAGGAAATTCCATTTATGGCACGAAGGCTGAGGCATCCTGGTTAACATTTGGACGATGATGTCTAGAGGAGGAAGCCAAATAAACAAAACGAAGCTATTTTACGAGTCGTGAAAAACGTAGTCAGTCAAAATCGATCTCATTTCACTAATAGCGGAAGCATAGAGCGGGGTCTACTTGATAATAATACCGTTACACTTTAGCACCTGTAATACTCTATCGTTGTCAACTTCGTCCCAAGACTCATGAGCAACTGTTAGAGCAACTACTAAGCCTCTTTGGGATGCATGCACACCAGTGATACCTGAGGGGTTCAAAAATCAAGGGTGAGTGGACCCAGATTCTAATTCAGTGTAAAACCATAGTTTAATTAAACATATTTTAACCCATCGTTTCAAGTAAAAATTAAAACAGTTGGAACATACTTACACGTAATACGAGAAATAATAATAACAATCATTAAATACTAATTTAACTAATATGCACAAATGAGCCATGTAGAAACCATAAGTTTGTCACAATATCAACCCACATCAAATTGCTCTTGAGTTGCATCCAGTCTTATACTCGTAACACAATTAGGTATCTCGCTCGCGTGCCTCGACCACATGAAGGATTAGGTGCTAAATACCGTCACCTGGAGTCCTAGAGCTCGGGGATAGGACTGACACTTTTTAACTACTATAGTGAGTAGCGCGGGTGAACGATCACGTGGAGGACTGGTCTGTGGCCTACAGACAGGTACTAGATACTAACGACTCCTAAATAGGATCTATCTCTATCTCAATCTCATCAATGCCTCAGGGACTCATATGCAATGCAATGTGTGAGTTAGTACATACAACTATGCCTACTCACCATAACATATTACCGTATAGCAGCATCACCGGATAAGCATAGTAAACCATTCGTCATAATCATATATCATAACTATCACATAATAAATCATGCATGCTAAAAAATTATCAAAAACGTAAACATTGTAAAACTTATGTTGAAGCGTTAAATGTTCCAACTGTCGAGTACTCGTTGCCCAATCACCAAATGACGCGTGTCCCTCTTGTGACCTGTCAACTCAAGTGGATCGCGGGTCTCCGTTAGTACGGGCACCGGTGTGGTGCCGGCCTAAGGCTCTCCGACGATCAAGTCAGTTACTTTGTTCGTAAGAGGAAGCAGTAAATGGTAAGTTCGGTAGAGTAATTGTAATAGTAAAACTTAGTTACCTTTATTGGGAAATGTGTACCCTTTATGTATAGGTAGGTGGGATGTTCAATTCCCAAAGTTCTGATGTGGGACGAATGCTTCTCGATTTACGTGCGGACACGTGTTACGTAAATCGAGGGTGGATATGCTTCCACGTGGCATCCCGCATTGGGCCCAGTGTTAGGGCTGTCGCAAGTATGGTGTTCTTGGGCCTTGAGCGTTGTCAGGGCTTTAAGTATACGACCCAGTGGGTCTGGTCAGATATGGTGTCAACAGAAGTCCCCCAAGTCGTTGACTGAGGTGGAATTTCTCGGTCGGGGACTTGTCTCATTCTCCCAGAGCCTGGTGGGAAGTATACCTGTAGTCCCCCAAGTCCCCTGGTGGGATAGTCCGCCGAGACAGTCTCGGTCATGGAGAGGAAGGAGCTAGTAGACAGTCGGTGAGAAAGAGCACTCGGCGGAAAACTGGCTCAGTCGGTCGCGGTTGTGCGCAGTCGGTCGGTGGCGACGTTATGGTCGGTGATAGGAGCCAAATGACGCGTTGGAGCTGCAGAGACCGAGCGGTGTACATGGGTCGGTGGGGGAGGACCAGCGTCCGTACGGGGGGTGAGAACACCGAGCGGTGTATACGAGTCGGTGAATAGAGCCAATACCCGCCCACGGATGAGAGCACCGAGCGGTGTACATGGGTCGGTGGGAGGACCAGCGTCTGTTAAGCAGTCCCAGACACCGAGCGGTGTACGGAAGTCGGTGTAGACCTGTAGGAAGACAGTTGGGTTTCCTCGGACAGATGGTTGACACGTGTCCGGTCAGAATGTTTGGTTGCAACACGTGTCTGTCACTGAGGGGAGTGACGCTTCGTAGTCTGTGCATCAATTTCTATAAATATGGGGAGCTCTTCACCGATTTCCTCACTTGTGTTTTTTGAGAAAAGTTGAGAAACTCTGGCCAAACAAAGAGGCGATTTCCGACCAGCATTTGACGGCGGTGCGTACGGTGTTTGCGATTTCCGAGTTTAATTTTTTAATTAAAGTAGGAGGGTGTGAAGAACTGGTCATGAACGTGGTGAAGGTCATGGTCAGATCTTCATAGGAACGAGTCGGTCGGCTAAGTTTGGTTTTTCTGTTTTCTTTTGTAGATGTCGGTCGAGAGTGACTCGGTATCGGAGGGTAAATGCTACGACTCACAGGGCGGTGAGTCGTCGAGTAGTAGTGAGGGCGAGGTCCACTCGTTCGATGCACAAAAGAGAGTAGAGGCGGTGCACAGCACGTCCGAGTCGTCCGGTAGGACCACGGACATCGGTTCGATGGCTGGGCTGACGGGCAGGTCGGGTAGTGGGAATCTGCTGGGAGACGCCGAGACAATAGTGAAGGTGGGGGTGCACCGAGCGTTGAAGCTGACCCATGGCCGTGACAAGGGCATAGTGCGGCTGAACAAAGTGAAAACAAACGGGGACGAGTCGGTCCCGGTAGCCGTGCCGATTGAGCGGGCGGCCTTCACCGTGGATGAAATGGTGAACAAGGAGACCGAGAAGGGCCTGATGAAGATGAGGATTGAGTTTGGCGTTCCCGACTCGGTGACAACAAGGTTACCCACAAGAGAGGAAAGACCGAGCAACCCCCCGCCCGGTATGGCACTGTTCTATACCGAGCTGATGCACCACGGGGTAAGGCTGCCCCTTCACCCTTGGCTGCGTAGGATGGTGAAGAAGATGGGGGTGGCACTCGGTCAGCTCAATCCGAACGTATGGATTGTGCTCTGCTCGCTTTCCACGGCCTTCAGGTGGGCCGAGCAACTAGAGCCGACCTATGCTCAACTGATGTACCTGTACGAGTTTGGCTTCCAGCAGCAGAGTACCGGGTGGGTCTTCGTCCGCCACCGCAAGAAGAGCAAACGGGGAGAGTTCATTCTGGACATACCGACCTCCCAAAAATCGTACAAGACGAAGTTCTGCCTGGTCGGTGGGGACTGGGAGGGGAACACCGAGGGACCCCCGATACCGTCCAAATTCCAGACCCAAGGTTGATAGTTGTAGCATAGGTCGCCCCTTAATGTAAATGTTGATAGGTTTATATGCTAAGTATTAGTGTTGTAGCTGATCATTTCTCGGTGTGCAGGTTTGTTCCCAGAAGAAGAAATAACGCCAGAGGAGAAAGCGGTCGTCCACCGAGTAAGGGAGATCTTGGACGAGTTGGAGCGGAACCGACAAATACTTCGGCTACCTGGGTTTCAGTACAAGGCCGGCCTCATCGACACCGACGAGGGTAAGTCTGTTTTTTTTGTTGGTTTGCTATTTGTTTTCTTATATCTGACTTGTGTCTCGGTGTTGTAGTCCCCTACCACCTCGGCAGCCGGATTTACAAGGATTGTGAGCAACTGAGAATGAAGGCAGACAAAGGCTCCGGAGAATCTGCGTCCCTGACGAAGGCTGCCGAGCGCCTGGAGCTCATTCTCAAGAAGAAAAAGGAGAGAGCCGAGAGAGGGCAGTCGGAGCGGTCCGACCGGTCAAAGCAGGGCCAAACTTCCAAACCGAGGCCACCGAGTCCGCGACCTAGGTCTCCCAAGAGGAAACAGAGCGCAATGGACGGAGACCGAGTGCGCTCTCCCGAACCAAGGCGGATGAAGGCGAGGATGGAGGCCGAGACGATCATGTCGGCACAGGAGGCTATTGGGGGCAAGAGGACCATGGCGGCCCCAGAATTCAATCCTCCACCGTCCCCCCCTCGGCTGGATGCGAGGATCCTAGAGATGCTCCAGAGGAGAGGAGATGTGAATCTCGGTGTGTTCACCGACGGCGAGGCGATCGGCGAGGGATCCAGTGCCGAGACAACCCTCTGCTGCCCGAGGCAAATGGTGCCGCTGCTGAATGGGGTCTGTCAGGGTGCTTCGACGCCCTTGGAAGAGCTGGCCGAGGTGCAATGCCGGTCGGCTGATCAGAGGATGGAGAAGGCCCTGCTGCTACTGAGCAATGTAAGTTTTCCTATGTTGCAAGTGTAGTATGTTAGGCCGAGTGAGTTGCTAACGATTGTCATGTGCAGGCTCTCGGTGAGGTGTACCTCCAGTTTGGGAACAGCCAGAGAAGGGTGGCGTCTGCTCGGCGGGAGAAGGAGCGGCTGAAGCAGAAACAGGAAGAGCTCACTCCCAAACTTCAGGAAGCCGAGAGGGCGATGAAAGTGGCGGCCGACCTTACTCGAAAGTTGGAAACCGAGAGGTGGAAGACTCAGGAGGCCCTGGCTTCTAGAGATCAGTTGAAGATCGAGGTGGAGGCCAAGGAGAAGGACAGGCTGAAGCACTGGAAGGAGCTCTGTCGGGTGAAGACAGCGAGAGAGGCCGACTTGGAAGAGGCGGGGAAAAAAGCGGTGGCGGAGTTCAAGGCTTCGGAGGAGTTTGACCAGCTGAAGAACGAGTATGCCGCCGAGTGCGAGCAGGAGTTCTTCCGCAACCTCTTCCTGCATAATCCTGGACTGACCGTGAAGACCCCCTGGCTCGGTCAGGACATTACTGCCGACATGTTTGAGGACGAGTCGGGGGAGGAGGATGAGGAGGGTGCCCAGCCGAGTGACCTCCCGGAAGCCTACCAGGTGGAGCCGCAAAAGGAGCCTGAGCCAGAGGTGGAGGGAGCTCAGCAAGCCGAGCAGCCGGTGGAAGAGCTAGTGTAGGATGCTTGTGTTTCTCCCCCTTTGTTTTTGTTTGTGTTTTTTTTTGTTAAGAATAGTGGGGACGACCGAGAGGTCGAATTTTGTAAAGCTCTTGCAGGCCGAGCATAATAGGTCTGCACGTTTTGAATGAAAATACTCTCTTCTGGATCAAAATTGTAGACCGAGTTATCCTTCGATTTCTGTTTGTCTGAGTGTTGGTGTAGGCCGAGTAGGGCTGTACACCGACTCTAATGTTCGAGTCAAAATAGCAAGTGTTGGGGTTTAGGCCGAGTAAGACCGAACCCCGACTCGTATGTTTGAGTCGTAGTGGTGGTGCAAGCCGAGTAGGGCTGTGCACCGACTCTAATGTTCGAGTCAAAATAGTAAGTGTTGGGGTGTAGGCCGAGTAAGACCGAACCCCGACTCGTATGTTTGAGTCGTAGTGGTGGTGCAAGCCGAGTGGGGCTGTACACCGACTCTAATGTTCGAGTCAAAAATAGCAAGTGTTGGTGTGTAGGCCGAGTAAGACCGAACCCCGACTCGTATGTTTGAGTCGTAGTAGTGGTGCAAGCCGAGTAGGGCTGTATACCGACTCAAATGTTCGAGTCAAAATAGCAAGTGTTGGGGTGTAGGCCGAGTAAGACCGAACCCCGACTCGTATGTTTGAGTCGTAGTGGTGGTGCAAGCCGAGTAGGGCTGTACACCGTCTCTAATGTTCGAGTCAAAAATAGCAAGTGTTGGGGTGTAGGCCGAGTAAGACCGAACCCCGACTCGTATGTTTGAGTCGTAGTGGTGGTGCAAGCCGAGTAGGGCTGTACACCGACTCTAATGTTCGAGTCAAAATAGCAAGTGTTGGGGTGTAGGCCGAGTAAGACCGAACCCCGACTCGTATGTTTGAGTCGAAATGTTATGTTACAAAGGCTAGATAAATGGAAGAGTTTATAAATAACTGGTGCAAAGACGGGGAAAGTACAACAAGTCATAAGAAGGAAAAAATACAGTCTTAAATGTAGTACTTCTTCAAATGATCGTCATTCCATGGGTGGCCCAGTCTTCGCCCATCTGGGTCTTCCAGTTCGTAAGTTCCGGGCCGGCAAATTCTGGTAACCCGATATGGACCCTCCCAGTTGGGGCCGAGAGTCCCTGCTGAGCTATCCTTGGTGGCAAGGCTGATCTTTCGGAGGACCCAGTCGCCTTCCTGAAAACCCCGATGTTTGACTCTGGCGTTATGGTAGTTGCAAAGCCGCTGCTTGCAGGCGATGTTTCTGAGGTTGGCCTGCTCCCTGTGTTCCTCGATGAGGTCTAGACTGAGTGCGATCTGACGGTTGTTTTGTTCAGGCTCATAAGACGACACTCGGTAAGAAGTTTCGCTGAGTTCGGCAGGAATGACTGCTTCCGTTCCGAAAGTGAGCGAGAAGGGGGTTTCATTCGTAGATGTGCGGTAGGACGTCCGATATGACCAGAGTGCGTTGGGGAAAATTTCAGACCACTTTCCCTTGCCCTCGTCCAGCTGCGTTTTCAGTGTATGCTTGATGATCTTGTTTATGGCCTCAACTTGGCCGTTGGACTGAGGGTGAGCTGGTGAGGCGAAGCAAAGGCGGATGTTGTGTCTGTCACAAAAGGCACGGAAGCGTGCGTTGTCGAATTGCTTCCCATTGTCCGTGACGATTGTGTGGGGGAGACTGAAACGGCAGATAATGTTCTGGAAGACGAACGTTTCGATCTGGGCCGTGGTGATAGAAGCCAAAGCTTTCGCCTCAACCCACTTTGTGAAGTAATCCACCGCTACCACCGCATACTCTGTCTTGCCCTTTCCTGCCGGCATTTTCCCGATCAAATCAAGTCCCCACTGCGAGAAGGGCCAGGGGCTGACCATTGGTGTGAGGTTTTCTGGAGGTAGGTGGAAGAGAGGGGCGAACCGTTAACACTTATCGCACCGCTTGGTCAGCTCGGCCGCGTCTCCGTGCATGGTTGGCCAATAGAAACCTTGCCGGAAAGCCTTGTGGGCCAACGACCGTGGTCCAGAATGATTTCCGCAAATACCGGCGTGGATTTCCCCGAGAACGGCTCTGCCTGCCTCCGGGACGAGACACTTCAAGAGGGGCAAAGTGAAACCCCGTTTGTAGAGTTGGTCGTTGATGAGTGTATAGCGGGCTGCCCGTCTTCGGACCTTTTTGGCCTCAATTTTGTCAGAAGGAAGAGTTCCATCTGCGAGGAATCTAATCAATGGGGCCATCCACGTGCCATTAGTGTTGATGGCGTAGACCGCCGAGCATTGTGTACTGGGTTGATCCAGAATTTCGATCAGTACGCTTCGACTCTGCTTCTCATCGAGGGAGGATGCGAGCCGGGCCAGGGCGTCGGCATGGCTGTTTTCGGAGCGTGGAATTCGAGTGATAGCGTAGCTGTGGAAACTACATAGAAGGGTCTTCGCCAGTGCCCTGTATGCTGCCATGGAAGAGTCTTTCGCCTCATAGGCGTTGTTGATCTGGTTGACGATGAGCTGTGAATCGCTGAAGATCTTGACCTGTTCCGCCTCCATGGTTTTAGCGAGGCGGAGCCCTGCAAGGAGGGCCTCATACTCGGCGGCATTGTTGGAGGCCTTTAATTGGAAACGAAGGGCATACTCCATCCGGACCTTGTCCGGAGTGGTAAGGACAAGTCCGGCTCCGGACCCGTTGTGGCAAGCCGACCCGTCGACATAAAGGAGCCAGGTTGGCCGAGTGGGGTTGAGTTGGGGGTTCTCTCCGTCCAAAGTATGTGTTATGGACAGAGGGGGAGATGGTGGCATCTCAGCTGTGGTCGCTGCCGGGACGTAGGAGAACTCAGAGATAAAGTCTGCCATGGCCTGTCCTTTCTCGGCAGTGCGGGGAATGAACGTGATGTCGAACTCGCTGAGTTCGATTGCCCATTTCAGTAGGCGGCCCGAAGTTTCGGGCTTCTGAAGCACTTGCCGGAGTGGTCTGTCGGTTAAGACGACGATGGAATGAGCCTGGAAGTATGGCCTGAGCTTCCGGGCGGACATGATGAGGGCGAAAGCGAGCTTCTCTAAGTCAGAGTATCTTGTCTCGGCGTCCTGCAGAGCCTTTCTGACGTAATACACCGGATGTTCGGCGCCGTCCCTACGCTTGACCAAAACTGAACTTGTGGCGGAAGCGGAGACAGATAGATACATGTAAAGGGTTTCTCCGGTGTCTGGTCTTGCCAGCAGCGGCGCTTTTCCCATGTATTCCTTAAGTTCAGTGAAGGCCTTGGTGCATTCCTCGGTCCAGGTGATGTGTTTGGACCTGCCCTTTAGGCCTTGAAGAAAGGCACGCACCTGTCCGTGGCCTTGGAGATGAAGCGTGTAAGGGCTGCGACTCGGCCCGTTAAGCTTTGCACTTCTTTCTGGGTTCGTGGCGGCTCCATATCGACCAGGGCCTTGATTTTTTCCGGGTTGGCCTCGATGCCCCTCTGGCTAATCATGAAACCCAGAAATTTCCCAGAGCTGACTCCGAAAACGCACTTCGCCGGATTTAACCTCATTCGATACCGTTTGAGGACGTCGAACATTCGCGAGAGATTGGGGATGTGGAGCTCAGCCGATTTACTCTTGACGAGCATGTCGTCGACGTAAACCTCCATGGTTTTCCCAATCTGGTCGGCGAACATGAAGTTAACTAGGCGCTGGTAAGTGGCCCCGGCGTTTTTGAGTCCGAAAGGCATGACATTGTAACAGTATAACCCCTGATCTGTCCAGAAGGTTGTGTGGATCTGATCTGTCGGATGCATAAAGATTTGGTTGTAGCCCGAGTATGCATCCATAAAACTCAGGAGCCCATGTCCTGCCGTGGCGTCGACCAGTTGGTCAATCTTGGGCAAAGGAAAACTGTCCTTGGGGCAGGCCTTGTTTAGGTCAGTGAAATCAATGCACATTCGCCACGCCCCCGAGGGTTTCTTGACGAGTACGACATTGGCAACCCAGGCAGCATAGACGCCCTTCCGGACAAAGTGGATGGTGCTGAGCTTGATGATCTCTGCCTTCATAGCCTCGGTCCTCTCAGCATCGTAGAGGCGGCGTTTCTGTTCGACAGGTTTGTAGGTAGGGTCGATACTGAGCCGGTGGCAGATCACGTCGGTGGAGATGCCGGGCATGTCGGCGTACGACCAGGCAAAGACTTCAGAGTTGTCCCTTAAAAACCGGATCAGTTGTGAGCGCAGGTCGGGCGAAAGAGTTGTCCCAATCTTTACCTTCCGGTCCGCAAAGTCGTGGGAGAGTACTATCTCTTCGACATCCTCAATGGGCTGTGGATGGGGTGTTGCGGAATGGTCCCGAGGATCTTCGATTGGTTCGGCCCGAATTTTCTGTGCGTCCTGAGGGCTGACGGGGTCGGCCTCGAACGCGGACTCTGATACTGCCATGGTTTCTTTCGGAGGTTGGATGAGGGTGGCAGAATTGCAGGCCCTTGCAGCCATTTGGTCTCCTTTGGCTTGACCAATCCCCATAGGGGTTGGGAACTTTACCAGTAGTAGGTGGGTGGAGACGACTGCCCTCATCTGGTTGAGTATTCCCCGCCCGAGAATGGCGTTGTAGGCCGCGGGGCAGTCTACCACCAGGAAAGGTGCCAGTACGGTTGCCCTCCGTGGGTGTGTTCCGAGGGAGAGGGGGAGAGTGACCGTTCCATGCGGGACAATGGAGTCCCCCGTGAAGCCAAAGAGTGGCGTGGGTGAGCGGTCCAGACTTGCTTCTGGGATGCCCAACTGCTTGAAAGCTCGCATGAAAAGGACGTTCACCGAGCTCCCAGTGTCGACCATTACCCGCTGTACGTCGAAGTTAGATATCTCCGCCATCACGACAAAGGGGTCGTCGTGGGGGTAGATGAACCTGCGCTCCTCCTCCTCGGAGAATGTGATCGGCTCCCAACCGAGTCGATTTGTTTTCTTGGCTCTTCCCTCCTCTATGATGAAGAGCTGCTGATTCTGTTTGGTGGCCCATAGAAAGTTCTTCTTTGCCCGGTTGGAAGTGAGCGGGCAAGAGATTGACGGTCCTCCGGAGATCGTGTTGATCTGTGGGTTGCGAGGTGGAGGTGGAGCGTGTTGAAGAAATTGGTTGATCTTCCCATCTCGGGCCAAAGCCTCCACCATATCCCGGAATGCAACGCATTGGTCAATGCTATGGCCATTGTATTTGTGGTATTGGCAATAAATTCCCGTGTCTTTGCCAAGCTTGCCCTTCGTTGGTGCCCAAGTAGACTTCGGGATCATGTGTTCCACATTGAGGAGGACATTCTCGTAGGGGGTGTTGAGGATGGTGTATGTCTCGTACTTGGAACGAGGAACCCGTTTTTCCCCGGTGTTTGACCGCTCCCCCTGTTGTCTCTCCTGGTGATTCGGGTTCTTACCCTTCTTCCCAGGGTTGTACAGATTGTTGCTGTGGGGGTAGTCTTTCCGTTTTCCCCCATAGCTCTGTTGCCCCTGCTCCTGCGGACGCTGTGCCGGGCCCTGCTGTTCCGGGACGCTCGGTGGGTATGTTTTCACCGAGTCGGCCCGGGGGGGGTTGGTAGGTATTGGCAGCGTTGGACCTTTGGGTTAGTGCCTCAGCCTTGGCGTGGATCGCCGCCTGTTTCATTATTTCGTTATAAGTTTTCCAACCTTGGGTGTGAGCTGCGTACCTCAATGGGGAGTCTCGGAGGCCGCCCTTGAAGGCCGTAAAGGCTGCTCGATCGGCCGTTTTCGCGCACCGAGAGTATTCATGACTGAATCTCGCTGCATATCGCTGCAGCGACTCGTTTTCACCTTGCTTGAGCTGGAAGAGGTCCTCGGCCGAGGACAGGCGGTCGGTTTGTATCATGAACTGGTTCATGAAGGTGGAGGTGAGCTGCTCGAAAGAGTCGATAGACCTAGATTCCAACTTGTAGAACCAATTGATCGCTGCCTCGGTCAGTGTGGAACTGAAGATGAGGCACTGTTCCTCATCGGCGAGGTTCTTGAGGGCGATGGCCGAGTAGAAGTTGTTCAGATGATTCCACGGGTCGTCCTTCCCGTTGTAAAGGGGAATTTTCAGGGGTTTAATCTCGTGGTTGATCCTGAACTGGTTGATTCTTTCTGTGAAGGGGCCCGGGCTGGTTTTCGACCAGGCAGGCCTCGCTTCCCGGGCCGTCCCGGCCTCAAGCGTCCGGACTCGGTCCATGAGGTACTGGACGAGCGAGTCGGTCTTGGATTGATGTTTTTCCCTGGATGCTCGGTCACGGTCGACCCTATAAGGTCGGTCGGTGCCACCTCCGCTTGGCGGGCTCTGTGATTCACTCCTTCCGTGATCGACCTGCCGTGACCGCTCGGTGTACCCCTGTTTGGGTATGCTCCGGCATATACTTGCATCTAGACCGAGCGGCCTAGACCGCTAGGTGTCCCGCCGGCGGGATCGTTCCTGATGCTTGTTGTTCTGCCGCCCAGCCTGCCCTGACCGCTCGGCGCTCCTTCGGCGGGTTGGTTCAGGGGGAGGAGGGAGCGGGAGGCCGAGGTGGGTTGACCGCTCGGTGTCACCCCGAGGGGACCTCGATGTTTGCCTCCCCCTGCCCGAGCGGTTGGTTCTGGTGCCGAGATGCCGAGCGGATTTGGCCGTGCTCTCGGCCTCCATGGACGAGTCGGTGATGGGACAGGATCTCCGGTCATGAAGGTCCCATGGCTGATATTGGGGCGGGACCACCGAGCGGTTATGTTTCCTCGGTGGTGGTCTCCTTTTCCCACCTCCGACCGAGGGTCAGGTCGGCGTGAAGGTTGTTCGTTGACCGATCGGTTCCGCCCTCCCTCGCTGAGGGCGTCTCGGGCGTCCCGGTAGATCCTGGTGTCACCGGGTTGACTGCCGGGGATGATTAACATCCGAGCCGGTTTCTTGCTCGGCTCGATGTCCCCACACCTTCCCTTCCGTGGCTCGGCGACTGCATGTTCCTTTCCTTTTTCCGCCAGTCGGCGATTCTTCTCGGCACGCTCCGCGCATTCGGCCACCACCTTATCGGCCTCAGCGCTACCGGCGCGTGCTCGGTGGGCAGCGAGTTCTGCCTGTGTGACCCGTAGCTGTTCGGCCACCTCAGTGTACCGATCGTCGAGCACCTGACACCTCGACTCGGCCTGGGTGCCCTTAGCTTTCACCTCGGCCATGTCGCTCTGGAGTTTCTCGATTATCTGCAAGAAGTTGGGAGAGGGTTCTCCCCTCGTTCTGGGGCCTTGCCCGGGTGTGATTTCACCGAGGTCGTGTTCACCCTGCATGTTTGGTGACGAAGAGCTGACTCTCGGTATAACTTGTGGATGAGTCGTAACTCGGTCTGGTTGAGCGTGGGCAACCTTAGTCAGATTTCCCACAGACGGCGCCAAACTGTTGAAGCGTTAAATGTTCCAACTGTCGAGTACTCGTTGCCCAATCACCAAATGACGCGTGTCCCTCTTGTGACCTGTCAACTCAAGTGGATTGCGGGTCTCCGTTAGTACGGGCACCGGTGTGGTGCCGGCCTAAGGCTCTCCGACGATCAAGTCAGTTACTTTGTTCGTAAGAGGAAGCAGTAAATGGTAAGTTCGGTAGAGTAATTGTAATAGTAAAACTTAGTTACCTTTATTGGGAAATGTGTACCCTTTATGTATAGGTAGGTGGGATGTTCAATTCCCAAAGTTCCGATGTGGGATGAATGCTTCTCGATTTACGTGCGGACACGTGTTACGTAAATCGAGGGTGGATACGCTTCCAAGTGGCATCCCGCATTGGGCCCGGTGTTAGGGCTGTCGCAAGTATGGTGTTCTTGGGCCTTGTGCGTTGTCAAGGCTTTAAGTATACGGCCCAGTGGGTCTGGTCAGATATGGTGTCAACAACTTACGAGTAATAAATGATATAAAACCAGTTTTAGGGAAAAGGGTTTACTCACTAACAGGTCGGGGAGTTGAAATCACCCAATGGTTCAAACTACGTACTTCCAAATTCGTCACAACTCCTAAATAAATCCAACCATAAGGTTACTTTTGAAATCCGACTAAAAATATAAGAAATCTCACTTAAATCAATTCAAATGGTATTAAAATGACTTAAAACGGACTTAAAACGCGCTTAAACGACTTGAAAACGTACCAAAATAAGCACGCGCGCAATTTAGATTATTCGCTGGAATATTCTCTTAGAATATTCACTGGAATATTCCCTCGAAAGGAATATCCCATTTGTTGGTCGTTAAAACTAACGGTTGACTAACATGGATTTAACGATGTTTACCGTTGACTGGTTGTCGTTGGAGCTCCGACACAGACGACAGTCAGACCGCCACTAGCACTGCCGTACATGGTGACCGGAAACTGAAAATCTCGCTGGAAAAATTCGCTTTTCCAGCGAGGTCTAAATCCTTATAAACTCCACCAAATCCGACATGAATATAGTCCAACATCTAATCTTCACAAGGATCATGCAAGTCTGAGTTTGGGACTCAAAAACTACCTGTAACACTGGTGACAGAGCTGGGAAGATGGTGGTTTCTACGGTTTCCAGCGACCTCCTTCACCGTCGAAGCTCGTATTAGACCAAGGGACGATTAGGCACAAAAATGGGCTCAAAATGCGAGTAATTTAACAATGGAAGTCTAGAGATTCACTCTTTCCTCAATTGGATTCGAAGTGGCTCGAGAGTTTCTTGGGTTTGAGTCGTGTCGTTAGCGGGTCCTGTGCTGATACAGGCTACTTAGTGGTCCTCGACAGTTCTAAGTCACGAGTTGACCTCACCTACTCGAAACTGAGATCGTTGGTTGGGTTTCGAGGTCTGGGCTGGCTGGAGACGATCCTATGGAGAGGCTGGGGCATTGCTATGTTTCTGGAAAAATTCTCGATCATACGAGAAATGGAGAAAGAGTCGAAGAAGATAAAGGGGAGGTCAAGCAAGTAAGGGGTTGTGTTAAGTTTGATAGCCCCCCGTCAAACCAACATTTCCAGGACATGGCAGGAAATACGTCACCCTAGTTCTCGATAGTTGGTTGTCGAATGTTCGCGACATTAGAGTAAGGGAGATAGGCTGGGGGTCTGGTTTCATTGCGAAGGGTGAGTTCAGGGTGTGTGCGAGGTTTAGTTTGTGTTCAGTCGTGAATATAGATTGAGATCCATGGTGGTTCCATCATCATTTTGGTGTAGAGTCACTGAACTCTCGCAGCTTCTAGAATAAAGGAGGTAGTGCTAGAATCCCTTGACGTTGTAAGCAGATGAAATGATCAATGGGCCTGAGCCATCTTAATTTAAAGCTCACTACTTAATTGGGCTAAAAACTTATGCAACAAGGCCTAAGTGTCAAACAAGTTTTTGGGATTGTGGGTTTGGGCTTAACTAATTGATTAATAAGGCCAAGGACTTTTAACTTGGGTCACTTGCTTGGACTAAGTCACATCGTGAATTTAGTGAAGGCATTTGGGCTAGGTCACACATGCAATGGTCTCCAAATGTGGACTTGAATCAAGGTAGGAACAACTAAATAGCTCGGCTACATATCGGTTAAATTTGGGTTTCAATTTGGGTTTCAATTTGGGCCTGGGTTATCTTGGGCTTCGAGACTATATTGGGATTTGAGATTATCTTGGGCTCACATAGAAATCTAACCAGCCTCCCACACCAAAAGAGGCCTAAGGACACTCATAAGGGAAAAATTGTAATTTTGCATAATTTGCTTCTAAATTTCGATACGGGATGTATCAGTCTACCCCCCTCCTTCTTAGGGAAATTTCGTCCCCGAACTTTGATCAATGTCGATCAAAGCTACGAATCCCAATATCCATTCGAAAGTCATCCACTGTCTCCACAATTCTGGTTCAACTTCCTTGTGGGGTCCAATAGAAAAGTGCTCCATCAAGGGATCCGTTATTCCTCGAAAATCAAGCTATTGGTGTGTAACTTCTTTTACCACAAGTAATCGACAAGGATTTCTTTCAAATGATACAACAAGTCAAGTGATTTCAGAATAGTCTTTTGCATGTCCTGTAGAGGTTCCTTAATCAAGGATTAGTCTTCACCCAGAAAGATATCGAACACTCACAATTAGGCCGATTTTCCCTTCATCAACAAACCGAGTTGGTCAAGTACAAGAAAGACCCTGATCTTCCAACTATCTCGCCATGTAAATCGTCTCTTATTAGTTAAATTTAACAACCTCAACAATCCATCTAACAAGAGGTCGGTGATTCCTCCCAAACTTCCTGATAGCAATGATGATTCTCAACACCAAGGGTCCAATGAGGTCCAAACTAACCCACCAACTAACACGATATTCATAACGGTTTTTCTAGACTATGGTTGTGTAAAGTGTACAACTAGTATTAGGGTGACTCATTTCGAGCGACCTCGAGGTTCAAATGGTGCCTCAGTTCAACTCCTTGCTAAATTAGTGGTCTGGATTGGGTCTAGGGTCCAATAAGTTCAATCAATTGCTGGTTACGAGGGTAACGAGAATGTAGCTCAAACATTAGTCATATGGTACGTCACATAGTTGACTTAACTAAGTGATCCTTCTAGTTAAATGGTCCAAAAAAAAGGACACAGAAGCATCAAGTACGGAGTCTGGCAGGGAAAGACTAACGTAACACATCTCAAGTCGAGATTTCGTAATAACTGTACCTCCAATTATTAACAAGTCCGAATAGTTTCCTGAATAAGGTGGTATCAAATACCGGAAAGTTTCCATTTAACCTAAAAGTCCAAATTGTAGTAAACGCTTAATAATCATTACTACTAGAAATATGAGAAACTCTTGAGAGGGGTTGAGTGGGGGCACTGACACTAAAAGAAAATCCTTCCCTTATAGGAAGTGATAACTTCCATCATGAGGATACCAAAACCTTTGTTCAATACGTTTCAAGAACTTCCAAAGTTGGATTTCTCATAGGTCAGAATTGTCATAACCCAACTCACCTAGCACGATTTTGTTCGCTTTGGGCCCAGCTCTCATGGTTCTGTTTCTGGGAACTCACGTGTTACTTCCTAGTAGGTCACCCATCCTAGGATTGCACCAGCCCTAACTCGCTTAACTTTGGAGTTCCCAAGGACTCCAAAGCCAGTGAGCTCCCCAAAAACCTCATGCTAGATAAATACGTGCCCACACATATAAGGCACTTCACGTTTCCCTCCCCGAGCGATGTGAGATTGTTCACCTTTCCTTCCAAGACACGGGTCTTACAATTTACCCCCTTGGGGCCCAGTGTCCTCGTTGTCACACTTCAGGTCGAGGTACAGCTCTGGTACCATTCTGTCACAACCTGACTCGAATAGCAAGATATTGTCTGCTTTAGGCCTAGCCCTCACAGTTTTGTTTCTGGGATCTCATGTGCAACTTCCCAGTAGGTCACCCATCTTTGGATTGCCCCGGTCCAAACTCGTTTAACTTTAGAATTCCCAAGGAATCCAAAGCTAGTAAGCTCCCAGAAAGACCCATGCTAGATAGATACGTGCCCACACATATAAGGCTTTTCACGTTTTCCTCCCTAAGCGATGTGGGATTGTTCACTGTTCTTCCCAAGACATGGGTCTTACAAGAATAATATAGGGTTACTCAAAAGGCCAGGAGCGTCACCCTACAACTCAAGGGGCGTCCAAGACAAAAGGAATGCAGGGATGAGGAAATCTCAAGGAGAGCTTAAACAATCACTGAAAAAGGAACGAAGTGATGAAATGATACCTTACGAATCAAGGTCAAAGGGTGGTCAAACGTACCCGAGTAAAGATTAGCAGCTTATCAGGGGAAACAAAATTCACATCTAACGAAATATTAATGATGCGCCTGTAACAGGTCCAAACGACAAGTGCGAGCAGTGACGAGAATCCTCCTTACTAAGGTCCTTAACAAAGGAGGTATAATTTCCAGTCGATTGGTCTAGCTTCCACTCAGAGCTCATAGCCACACAACCTTATCCTAGGTTAACGTTCACATGTGAACCCGCAACCAAAACTTTTTACTAATCCAAAATGCAACTCTACCATAGTAGTAGGACCACCAGGTTTACTCATTTGTCCAATTGATCTTAATAGGTAAAATTTATCAAAACGAAACCGTCGCCAAAAGTCAAAAGCGATTATCGAAAACAATTCCAAAATTTTGATTTAAAACAATTTACGTAAAAAGCTACGAATAGGGAAACGTGATCCTCGATAGTAAATACGAGTGAATTAGTAAGATAGCAATTCATGTCGTAAAAGAAGCTTAGCAAGAAGTTAGGTGAATTCGTATGGCGTCTAGATGTGTCACATCACAATATGTATTACAGTCTCGATGCTGGGATTTCGTTCAGTAAACTTAAGTTATTTGAAAATAAAACGTCTCAACTATATCTCTACACGAAAAAATAAACATCTCTTGTAATCCAATGGTAAGAACAAAGCAAAGTAAAACTCTATGTTTTTTTTTTTGGAAAGAAAAATCGTTAACCTCATTTTAAAACATCTGAGGGAACACGACTCGATTTAAAAGAACGTTTCTCAAAGCAAGGGCGTAATATGCAAGGAACTTTTGGAACCAAGAAATCAGAAAGTTTATAGGGTTCGTATTACGGGAGTTTGGGTCACACAACTACAAAACAGTGATAGGATTCCCAAGCTGCCGGGAGATTCTCAATAGGAAACCCACGATGGGTTACACGCTCTCAATCCGAGATAAAAGTCTCTTGGACACAATAATCGAAAAATATCTCGCTTCTTAGCCCTTAATGATAGGACCCTCCCTGTAATCCCTCTTGATTAGCGTGGGAGGACCTGCTCCCGTCTGACACGTCATGCAAATCACTAAAGTACCCTTGGTATTTACGTATGTATACTTACCCTGTGTAAGACAAAGGATAGGATATCCAGAGTACACAAATCTACGTGACGCCTCAGCCTTCACACAACCCACGTCCGCGATCAACTTAGAGGGTGTCAAAACCAATAAAAAGTGTGAGTGGACAAAACAAAGGTTTGAAAAACTATTTTCCGAAATCAGACATTAAACCCTTTGTTTAATAAAGCTATGCATTCATCGAGTTTATGAATAAAACATCAATTTCAAAATATGTACAGTAACTAGAAAACCAGTAATATCATAAACCCTACCAACATGAAATCATATCAAACATCACTGCATATACGACTAGACCAAAGCACATACTCAACAAAATAGATAGCCAGCCCTGTCATTATCTTGACAATAGCATGTCCCCATCAGTGTAGAAGCATACCAATCACACAACACCAGCCATACTAAAATAACCAACATACCGAATCAACTGTTGAGTCATCATACCAAGATGCACTAACGGTAGGCTAATATCACTTGGGACTACAGAGAATTACCTCGACGTCTGAGTGTAGACCGGCTCAGGAACTACAGAGCATTACCTCGACGTCTGAGTCACGGTCCTAGTCTCAAGAACTACGGAGCATTACCTCAATGTCTGAGACTACTCACAAGTCTCTGGAACTATGGAGCTTGATCTCGACATCCGAGACTACCCATCACAATATCGATCTTGGGAACTACGGAGCTTGATCTCGACATCTGAGACCGTTCAGCCCATTAGCATCTCGAGGAGGGTCTCCACATCACATCCCACATCATCATAATCATCGCACATTATCATCGACATCACAATGGTCATAATTACGATGAACCACATATCCCTATCAACCTTACATCATATACTATATCAAGTATTCACAAATAGTCTTACCACAGGTATCCAACGATTACATAACCATAACCCAAACTAAGTTCAACATTCAAGATAAGACTCAAAACTTGGGCCTAAGCCTTAAATCACAAGTACGTCCAAAAACTTCGTAAAAACATGTCATTATCTCCTAAAACTCAATAAAGATCCAGAGTATAATAAACCCAATTTCATTACAAAACGTGATATTTAGATATTTCTTAAACATTCGTAAAATTCCCAAAATCCACGTAAATGGCACGTAAAGAAATATCAAAAAATTCTCATTATAAATCATATAAAACCATATAAAAATGCATGCATAGGGTTAGAAAAACAAAAGTCCAATCACCGTACCACCGTTCGCTCAAAACATGAGCCATAGGGCAATTCGAAGCCTCTGGTACGTCTGAGCTTGTCCAAATCACTACCAACCAA